>CM055741.1:17093870-17778679 GCA_029465975.1 Dallia pectoralis | reverse complement strand
ACATTGGTATAATAAATAAATTGGATTAACAGAAAAGTAAAAAAGTTTTAAACTTGGAAATATGATACGATTCTATTCCCTACCAAAGCCCCAAGAAATTAAACCTTTCTTGGGGAAAGGAAGAAATGTTACCTCTGACGATTTCTTCTCCCTGCCATAGGTAAGCAATCCTGGTTGGGGGATGGGGGTTGGCACAATTTGATTGTTTCTCTAATCGGTGGCTTGATCGCCTCTTAACATGAAAATAGAAATATGAAAATTGAAACTCACTAATTATTTTACATAACACCAAATTAATTTTATTATAATATGTGTGTAAGTATATACCATTATACTTACATGAATTGCTCATGTGGGACGAGGCAGCATCAGGAGTACCTTGTAAACGTTTCCTTTTTCCAAAATTCCAAGAGCCTTTGTGACCAACATGTAAGTTTTACAGTCAAAACAATAATTACAACATTTTTATATAAAGTTAAAAAAAAAGTATTTATTCAAGTTCTATACAGTTAGAATGCTCAACTTTTTGTCTTTCATTCATGTGACGCACACATACATAAGCGACAAGACGATATTCATGGTAGGAAACTGAATGAAATTAACTCAATATTTTCTAAGACACTAATTAATTTACATAATTTCATGCGAAAACAATGAAATATAATGCCAAATCGAACTTTTGTGACTACATTCTGGACTTTTAGCCATGAACTAATCAAAAGGATTTAACATACATCCATATTAGTTACAGCAATGATTTTGTGCCGCTCCCTCTGATAATACATGCGAGACACGAGGTTTTATTTGTCGATAGAGCGAACCAACTCAACCTGTGAGAACTGGTTGAAAAAAAATAATGTAATGAAACACTACGACAAAAGTATGCATGTCCTGTATGATATTAACAATTATTAGATTACCTCTCGTACAACTGTGCAGTAGGTAGCTAGCATATTATGCTGACAACTTAATAGCAGAAAAACTAAAACAAAATTAACATTCATGGTAGGCTGCTCACTACTAAAGAGGGGCTAAATCTTGCTTGGTTTTCTTATTCTTTATAGTACCTCTTGACTAATTTTCTAGTAATAATTACCAAGCCTTTATAATCCTAGTGTGTGACTGGTCATTTAGTCATTCAGTAGAGAAAGAGCCAAAGGACATGCACCTTTCAACAGTTATACTGTGAATTTTGTCACATTTAAAATGAACACTTCAACCATTTAACTGAGCATGTCAAAACCGAGGCTAATGGATCTGCAAGCTGTCTGTGCACAAATACAAATTTAAAGTAAGTAATCACTCTAGATGTTTTACCTTACTAAAGCTTGTTTGTCATAAGAGTTCCGTAAAATAATGTATTAAATAAATATTTAATAAAATAATAAAAGTAATTTGTAAAAGTTATTAATGTATTAACGTAATTGTTTGTCAGATATGAGGTTTACTAACAAGGTTCGGGAGGAGGACTTCCAGCTAATTAATTACAGGTGGAAACCCTCAGCAATTAACAGCTAGAGGGTACATATAGACTCAGCAGTCTTACCTCGCTCCGCTGACAGCTCGCAGCATTCTCTCTCGTGGATATCATGTCTCATTCAAGCTCTTCCTCCGATGAAGGCGTCAGCATTCCCACGAATGCCCCTCCGCAAGTCGCGGGTCCTCCGATAAGTTCGGCCATGCCGGACGCCACTCCTGAACCCAGGACCTCTTCCCGCGGCCGCACTCGACCAGCCGTGCGTTCACCCAGACGCCGGTACCAGGCTTCGCCGCCCCCAGCAAGACCACCACCTCTTTCCCCGGCCTCCTCCTACCGCTCGACCGTCCCGACGATCCCTCCCATCGGGAAGTGGACCGTAGCCGGGCTGAGACAGGTGCTGGGCTACTCAGACACGCAGGTCTCCAGGAAAATGCACAAGGCGGAGCTGTACGACTTATACGTCTCCCTCCAAGCTCCTCCTAAACCCGCCCACAGGCAGGGCAAAACCCGCAGGGCCCTAAGCATTCCGGCCCAGGCACCTCCGGCCGTCCTCCCGCTCAGGACACCGCTCGCTGCGTTCCGCAAATGCCTCCCGCCGCCGCAGCGGGCGCGTCCCGGACGAGTCCAGCGGCTTCCCTTCAGTAGCGCAACTCTACACCCCCAATAACCCTCTCCCTTTCCAGTAGCCCCGAGCTCTGGCCCCAGGCAGTAGCGCGCAGCTTTTGCAGCCAGCAGCTGTACAGGCTAACCCTCGACTCCAGTCCCCCTACCCACCAGGTGCCAACCCCGCCCACCAGCAGTGGCCCGCAGCTAACCCCGCCCACCAGCAGTGGCCCGCAGCCCCGCAGCTTCAAACAAGCGCGGGCCTGCCCCGCTTCGCAGCGCAAGCTCACCCTTTTCCCTTCCAGCCTCCTTTCCCCCGACTAACTTTCCTCCCCATGCCGCAGCAGGTCCCCTAGGCACGTTCCCACTGCCTACGTTCCAAGCTCCGGGTACACCCTCCCCTGCGCCGCCACCCAATCCAAATCCCCATACTCCCTCTTCACAGCCACCCCGATGCCCGTGCTGTCTAACGCCGTCGCCATGGAACCCCCGCCGGTTTCCCAACACATCCGCGCCCAGATCCTCTCAGGTGCGGACGCAGACCTTCATCTCTGCTCTCTCTTCTTCCCGCAGCCGAACCAGAACGCCGGATAGACTGCGGGGAGTACTCAGTCACCCTAAGGAACACAACCACCCACTCATCTCGCGTTCTCTCCTTCCCCGAGTTTTCAATTGCCTTTTTCCCCCAAGGCAGCGCGAACTGAACGATTGTCAAGCGATCATAGCCGAACTCGCACTGTCCTATGGGGGGCACTTCTACACTTACCACAAGCTCTTTTCCGCGAAAAGCGCCGTGCGAGTCGCACAGTGGAACCAGTGCCCCTACTGGGGCGCACTCGACCCAGATCTGCACAACAGGGTGTTCCTAGGCTGCAGGAACATCACTTGCGCCGTGTGCAGGTCCGCGGCGCACCCCACAGCCTCATGCCCACAAGTTAACCCCTCCCCCTCCCCACACCAGTTCGGGCAAGCCTGAGTCTACCAGCTACGTACCGCGTCGGCAACCACCAGCGCAACTCAGGCCTCCGCTTTCGTTGAAGACAGACAGATCTGTGACAATTTCAACGCGGGCAGATGCACCAGAGCACGCTGCCGCTTCATGCCCATTTGTAGCTTCTGCGGCGGCGCCCACGCCCGCCTTGTATGTCCAGTCTACAAATCTGCAAATAAAACATCAAAAAATTACTTGACGACTCCCGTAAATATTTCGCGCATGCATTTCGAACTGTCCCTCCCCGGACGCCGAATTTACGGATTACCTACTATCAGGATTAAAAATGGCTTCAAACCAGGCTTAGAGTGCCCGCTGTCACAAAACCTCATATGTAATAATCTGCTATCCGCCCTTATGGAACCCAAGTAGTAGACCAACTGATCAAAAAAAAGAAGTCGAGTCAGGCTTCATGAACGGTCTGTTCAACAATCCCCAGTCGACGTGTTCCGCATCAGCCCCATCGGAGTGGCCACAAGAAAATTCACAGGAAAAAAACGTCTAATTATCGACCTGTCAGACCCTCATAATTCCCCGTTCACAAGTATAAACAGCTTGATCCCTCTCGACGAATTCTCGCTTAAATTCCACGACATTGACCAGGCAATCGACATGATTAAAATCGCGGGTCGGGGCGCCTGGCTGGCCAAAGTTGACGTTACATCCACTTTCAAAGTCATGCCCATCCATCCCGACTCATGGGATCTCTTTGGAGTCCGCTGGCTCGAGAAATACTATTTCGCCGTACGTCTAACGTTCGGATGCAAAAGCAGCCCTAAAATATTCGACCTGCTATCAGAAGCAGTCTGCTGGATCTTGTCAAACAACTACGCCATCCCCACCTCATTCACCTGCTAAACGATTTTCTAATAATCTCGCCTCCCAACGCCATCCCGGCCGCGCACCTCCTCTCAGTCCAAAATGTTTTCTCCGAGCTTGGAATCCCCTCGCAGAGGAGAAAACCATGGGCCCCGCGACGTCCATCGAGTTCCTAGGGATTAATCTGGATTCTAGGGAATTCCAAGCATCCCTACCAAAGGAGAAAATCGACCGAATAATTCTCGTCTCCTCTACTTTCCTCTCCACTCATTTTCCCCTTCGCGTTTCCCCTTTCCGTCCAGCGAGCACTAGTCTCACAGCGGACGGAGCGAGAACTTCCCGTTTCTCTTTCATCCAGTGAGCATTTGGTCTCCAGCAGATGCCGCGTGAGAAAACCTCCGGCAAGCACTCACTTTCCTGTACGTTTCCCCTTTCCGTCCAGCGAGCATCGGTCTCACAGCGGTCGGAATAGGAACTATACCAAGCGGGCATCGGTCCCACAACAAACGTTCAAACGCCCCACGTCCACAGGCCAGCAGGGGGTTTATAATCCGGCGGCTGTCCTCTGCTCCTTAGCGATAGGGGGACAGCACGCCAAATACGCATTAAACCTATATCCCTTAATTGGCATGTAAGTGCGAACTCGTGAAATGAGGTTTACTAACAAGGTTCGGGAGGAGGACTTCCAGCTAATTAATTACAGGTGGAAACCCTCAGCAATTAACAGCTAGAGTGTACATATAGACTCAGCAGTCTTACCTCGCTCCGCTGACAGCTCGCAGCATCCCCCACCACCCCTTCTCCGCTCAAATTCTAGTCCTAACCACTTACATGCGGGGGTACTCTGGGTTCGGGCCAAATTCCGAGCCCGGAGCCCTCCCTCCGGACAGCATGCCAAATACGCATTAAACCTATATCCCTTAATTGGCATGTAAGTGCGAACTCGTGAACCTGGGTAGGTGGAAGAAAAGGCATACAACTGGCCGAACCAATTTATGGCAACTTGCAGGAGGATTATGGGCTAATTCATGAGATGTTAAAGTTAAAAATGTAACTTCCACCATTCCCTGGAATTCAGAGCTTTGGACAACACTCTCCGAAAAGGTTTTTGGGAGTATTTCAAGACAAAATGTAAGCTTGTTATGGGAGGTGTGGAGAGTGGGCTAAAAGGTATACAAGACAAATTCTTTAAAGCTAAAGCCCACTCTGAGGAAGAATACAGAAGCCCAACGCCACAGTTTTGTGTATCGCAATCATCAGAGTCCACAGACGAAGAGGATAGAGATGAAGGTCAGTCACTTGATTGCAATCCTCTGCATGATTAGGGAATAGGAAGCACCAGGCTCCGCAAGCCTTGGACTCATGTCTTTTATAATGAGTTTAGGAAAAAAAATCCAAATTGTCCCCTTACATTTAAATACCAGCATGTGAGGATAGGCCATAGCCGGAAAAAAACAATTTTTACACGCTACAGCGGTGTGTGCATTTTCCACCTGCAAAACACGATATGTGTTCAAAATTGACCAAAGTCCCACTGGTGGTCATGGAAAGGTAACTGTGAGTCAAGATATGGAGAAGTTAGACATATTAAAGGTGACGTAAAATGTAGGCCAGCATCAAATATGCGCAGAGGAAAGATAAGCCAAGAAATTCATAAAGGTGTAAGCAACATGTACATGTGGTTGAATGTAACCCCGGTCAATGAAACCATAGCAGGAAACATGACTCGAAGTTTTTCTAAAGATGTCCTGAAGGTTATGTGTCGGCATCGAGTAATAGTCTCTGGCCCCCTGCCAGCTAGTGGCGGTGATGAGATCTACAGCACTCTCACAGCTCAATCGCTGGCTGTAGACGGAGTTCTGCCCGTCGCAATCGATAGGTTACGTGGATAATTGGCCAGGTTTTTGGGACTCGCACAGGAACAGGGTCAAGCCTGATCTGCTGAAGAGCGACAGACTCCATCCTAGCTGGAGAGGTGCTCTTCTTTTGTCTAGGAATATAGCTAGGAGACTCACTCCTATAGTGTAAAACATGAGATAGGGTGCAGGTCAGGCAGCAGGCTGTTAAGCCAGCCTGCTAGTCTAGTGGGATCTGCTGATAGAATAGCCAGAGCAGTCAGCAAACCCTGCACCATCGACACCGTCATTAAAAATAGGCTCAATAAAATAAAAAAAGGTAGTGAATGAAGTAAATGAAGCTTCCCCTCCAGGTTACACCAGTGATCAGATTCCCCGTGCACCCCGTAAAGGGGAGGGGGGGTGTTGCTAATATTTATGCTACACAATATAATCATTTATTAAAAGAAATCACTGGGTTTGTGTCTTTTGAAGTATTACTTATGAGAACAAATCAGGGCAATACCTCGTTTTTGATAGCTACTATCTACAGGCCTCCTGGGCCGTACACATTGTTCCTAAGTGAGTTTCCAGAATTCTTGTCCGACATTGTAGTCATGGCAGATTCTATTTTAATCGCTGGTGATTTTAACATCCATATGGAAAATACCAATGACCCCCTTCAAAAGGCATTTAGTGCCATAATTGATTCGGTAGGTTTTCTCCAGCATGTCTCAGGACCTACGCACTGTCACAATCATACTTTAGATTTAGTGTTATCAAAGGGAATAAATGTAATTGATCTAACTATTTTTCCTCAAAATCCAGGTTTATCTGACCATAATCTTATAACATTTAGCATTAAAACAAGTGACACTTTTGCCCCCCAGGTAGGGATCTTTAAAATCTGTTGCATAAACTCTACGACTACTAATAAATGTATTGACGCACTTCCAGGCTCGTTCGGCCTGCTAAATGATGGTAGAGCTACATCATCTATACACAATCAAATAGAGGATCTAAACGATATACTGCGTAAGACTTAAGATGCTGTGGCACCCCTAAAAACAAAAACAATACAAAATAAGAAACTTGCTCCCTGGTACACTGACACTACTAGAACACTTAAGCAAGCCTCCAGAAAATTGGAGTGAAAGTGGCGCTCCACGAAGTTAGAAGTATTTAGACTAGCCTGGATTGATAGTACTGTGCTATACCGGAAATCACTTATAAGTGCTCGATCAGCCTACTTATCTAATCTAATCGACACAAACAAAAATAATCCTAAATTTCTTTTTGACACAATTGCAAAACTCACTAAAAAGCAATGTTTAACCAATGAAGTGGGTCTTCACTTTAGTTGTGATGAATTCATGAACTATTTCGATGAAAAAATAATCAACATTAGAAAAGAAATTGCAAATTGTACCCTTAACTGCCTCAGCTCTCAAAAACTTTGTTGTCCTGAGAGCCCGCAGAGCTGCCCTGATTTAGTTTTAATGGCGACTCTTGAATCTTTTGTACCTGTGTCTCTTGAAACATTTACAAAATTAATAAATAGTTCAAAATCAACCAACTGTCAACTAGACCCAATTCCAACTAAATTACTTAAGGAGTTACTTCCTGTGCTTGGCCCATCAATGTTGAACATAATAAATTGCTCCCTATCCTCCGGATCAGTGCCAACCTCACTAAAAATTGCAGAAATGAAGCCTCTGATAAAAAAAATGTAACTTAGATCCGGGACATCCTAAAGAACTACCGACCAATATCAAACCTCCCGTTTCTTTCAAAAATCTTAGAAAAATCTGTCTCACTACAACTTTCGGCCTTTCTGAAGACAAATAATATATATGAAAAACTTCAGTCCGGTTTTGGACCCCATCATAGCACTGCGACTGCACTTGTTAAGGTGGTAAACAACCTTTTATTGGCTTCTGACAAAGGTTCTGCATCTCTCCTATTGCTTCTTGATCTTAGTGCTGCCTTTGACACTATTGATCACTCCCTTCTCTTGGAGAGATTGGAGACCCTTGTTGGGCTAAGAGGACATGTTCTCGACTGGTTTAGATCTTATTTATCAGATAGACTTCAGTTTGTTTGTGTAGATGGCTTATCCTCTAACAAATCAAAGGTATGCTTTGGTGTTCCGCAAGGCTCAGTCTTAGGACCACTTCTGTTCTCACTCTATATGTTGCCTTTGGGTGATGTAATCCGAAAATATAATGTCAATTTTCACTGCTATGCCGATGACACGCAGCTGTATATTGCTATGAAACATGGAGAAGCCCCTAAATTAGCTACTATGGAAGCTTGTGTTTCAGATATACGAAAGTGGATGACAGAGAATTTTCTGCTCCTAAATTCAGATAAAACTGAAATGCTAGTTTTAGGACCTAAGAAACAGAGAGATTTATTGACAGACCTTACGCTGAACTTAAACGGATGTATAGTCATTTCACAAAAAACTGTCAAAAACCTTGGAGTGACCCTTGACCCGGATCTCTCATTTGACGATCACATAAAATATATTTCAAGGACAGCATTTTTCCATCTTCGAATATTGCAAAAATCAGAAATTATTTATAAAAAATTGATGCATAAAAACTAATCAATGCTTTTGTTACCTCAAGATTAGATTATTGCAATGTTCTATTCTCTGGTTACCCTGATAAATCAATAAACAAACTTCAATTAGTACTTAATAGGGCTGCTAGAATCTTAACTAGAACTAAGAAGTTTGACCATATTACCCCAGTTTTAGCCTCTTTACATTGGCTGCCTATCAAGGCTAGGGCAGACTTTAAAGTACTACTGTTAACATATAAAGCTTTACATCAACTTGCTCCCACCTACCTTGCTGAATTAGTCCAGCCATACATACCCACGCGTAACCTTAGATCAAAGGATGCTGGTCTCCTAATTGTACCTAAAATTTCTAAACAAACAGCTGGAGGTAGAGCCTTCTCCTATAGAGCTCCTCTATTATGGAATGAGTTGCCAATCTGGGTTAGAAATGTAGATTCTGTTCAAACCTTTAAATCACAATTAAAAACATATCTTTTCAGTAAGGTCTATGGTTGAGTGTAATATGGCCCAGGGTACGAAGGTGAACGGAAGGCTCGGATCTCATTCTGCCCTGCTGTCTTTGCCTTGCGGGTTCACATCTCCCCTGGGGTGTCCTCTCAATTGCTGCCTGGGGGTGGAGTCACTGGCTCGCTATGGTTCCCTGTTGTTGCCTCATTCGAGTAGCTTTTTGAGCAAAAACGATACCTCCAGGCTGCTGCCTGGGGGCTGGAGTCACTGGCTCGCTATAGCTCTCCTTTGTTCGCTCAATCCGAGTAGCTAGTGAATAAACTCTGATTATCCCAGTTAACTGTCGGGAGGAGTCACTGGTTCGCTATAGCTCTCCTTTGTTCGCTCAATCCGAGTAGCTAGTGAATAAACTCTGATTATCCCAGTTAATTGTGGGGAGGAGTCACTGGGTCGCTATAGTGCTCCGTTGCAGCCTCAATTCGAGTAGCTTTGTGAGCAAAAACTAAACCTCCCATATGCTCCTTGGGGTGTGGATGTCACTGGCTCGCTATAGCTCTTGTTTGTTCCACCAGCTCGAGTAACTTTGTGAGCAAAACCTAAACCTGCCCGAGTGGTCATGGTCGATTGGCGTCCCTGGGTTGATGCTCGGCAAAGTGGGTGGGTGTTTTCCGGCCTATTGGGCCCTGTTTCGGGGTTTACCCTGTTCAGGGCCACAGCTTCACTGGACCCCCCTGTCTCATTCTAAGATCTATGCTGCTATATTATGGTGCCGGGGACGTAGGGAACCAGGGTGTTTAACCTTTCCTGTGTCCTGTCTCTACTAACATCTGTCTGGACTTGTCCTGGGTTTACCCGTTCATGCCCATTGTCTCACTAACCCCCCTGTCTCCTTTTAAAGTAATATGTTTGGTATACTGTTGTGCCGGGAACTAGTGTCCAACCTTTCCCTGTGCTTGTGTCCACTTCTGTCAGGGGGACCGCTCCAGCTTGGAGCATATGCTGGATCCTCCCTGGGGCCCCTGACTGTGCGGCTGACGGAACAGCTGATGCAACCGGAGCTTCTTCCTCCAAGCCTATCACACCCATCATCCCTCCCGGTCATCCCGGACTATTTTGTTTCTCAGATATTCACACCTCGCTTGTTGATTTGTCATAAACTGACCCAGCCCAGCCAGAAGAGGACTGGTGAACCCTCAGAGCCTGGTTCCTCTCTAGGTTTCTTCCTAAATCTGACTTTCACGGGAGTTTTTCCTAGCCGCCGTGTATCAACTTGTTCATCTTGTTTCTTGTTCAACTTGTTGATGTTTGCTCTGTCGGATTCAGGCTGGTGATTGTAAAAGCACTTTGTGACAACTTTGTTGTAAAAAGGGCTTTATAAATACATTTGATTGATTGATATTTCCTCTGAAGTGAGAAGAGCACGAGGCTGCATGATGAGACCATGCTGGAACTGATTATTGAAATGTATTGAAAAGCTTTCTGGTACAGGATATATAATCCTCTATCCCAGACTCTACAAGACACAAAATATACATACATTCACATTTACAGTTTTACAATATAAAAAAACACTTTAGTTCGATGTTGATCTAACATTTCATAGTTGAAGTACATAAATTAATTGCATAGATTACTAACAAGATTTAAATTGTATACATTACACCTTCCGATAGGCAAAATGCATCCAGCCTATTCGTAAAAGTTTTTTCTCTTTTCAGACAAGCATGTTCTGGGGTAATGTTTTAAAGAATTCCCTTGTGTCTCATACATATTATTCTATAACTGAAAAATAGGCTCAACAGTTACATCATATATTCCCTGTACAAGCTTATACACCTGAATCATATCTCCTCCGTATCTTCTAAATATGAGTGTCGGCAAACTTAATTTCCTCAATCCTCAAGTTTTTCAATCCTGGAATTAATTTAGTGGCTCTTCTCTGGACCCTTTCAATTTTCTCTACATATTTCAATTTATATGGACACCAGAAAGAGCTAGCATACTCGAGGTGAGATCTAACCAGGGCTTTATACAGGGGTAAAAATATGTCCTTGCATACGTTTTGAAATGTTCTTTTTATTATTGCCATCATAGATGTAGCTTTTTTAACTTTTCAGAAATATGTGTGTTGAATTCAAGCAAACCATCCACCACAACACCTATGTCCCTCTCCTCTGTTATTGGTTTGACTACTATATCCCCAACTACATAGTTGGCTACAGGTTTTCTTTTATTCCCAATATGTAAATGTTTGCATTTTTCAGGATTCATCTTTAGTAACCACTGGCCACACCATTTGCCCATGCTATTGAGATCTTCTTGGAGAAGTGCTCGGTCTGTCACTTGTTATTGTTCTAAAAAAATTTAGTATCATCCGCAAAAAGGTAAACGTCAGACTGTATCATATCAGGCAAATCATTTATATATATATTACAAAGAGAACAGGGCCCTATAATGATCCTTGTGGGACCCCGGATGTCACCGGCTTCCAGTCTGAGGCAGCACCATTTACTGTCACCTGTTGTCTTCGTTTGTGCAAAAAATCCTGTATCCAATATATAACTCTGCTATCAAAACAATAAGATTTTAACTTTGATAACAGTCTTTTATGTGGGACCGTGTCAAAGGCTTTTTGAAAATCCAGATATACACAATCAAATGTCTGCCCTCTATCCAAAGCTTGTGACCATTTATCAAGAACTGTGAGTAACTGGAGAGAAGTTGACCGACCAGATATGAAACCATATTGTTTACTACTAAATAAATTATTGTTTTTCATATAGTTGACAATATAAGTCCTTAAGTTTTTCCATTATCTTGCTAACCACTGACGTCAAACTAACTGGTCGGTAATTCCCAGCTAGAGATGTATTTCCCTTTTTAAAAATTGCACTGATTTGAGCCTCTTTCCACTCATTTGGTAAACTAGAATCCACTAATGATTTGTTAAATAGTATTGTTAGCGGTTCCGCAATCTCAACCGCCAATTCCTTCAAAATCCTAGGATGTATCAAATCTGGTCCAGGGGATTTATATACATTCATTTTCTGTAACAGCCGTTTTGTATCCTCTACTGATATTTCAAGGTGTTCTATTATCTGAACTTTGGCCCGTTCTGATTATGACCCAGACATTTTTAAAGGAGTGTGACTCAGGCCACTATATTATGCCAGCATACATACAGCATCTGGGGCCTGAAACACTTTGTCATATTCTGTTTTGCAAAACTGCAAATTTCAAGCACATTGGAAGATGCACTTCGCATTTTCCAAGCAATGTGCATTGGAGTTTTGTCCAAACATACCACAGATCAAGTCAAGGCGAAACTAGATCTTCTCAGTAGTGTCATTTTTGGCAAAAATGCTGACGATTTGCACGAGCTGCCTTCAAAAACTCCCAGTGATGCTGAGGCTCAAGATGACTTTTCATCTGTCACTCAAAGTTCTCCGTTCACAGTTCACCACAAGAAAGTCTTTGGTGAAACAGTTGCTAACATGCAGCAGCGCTCAGATGACCTTCAGCCAAACCCAATCTATATTCCAGCTTTGTTTTACATTTTATTTCACACCTACCTCAGAATTTTCCCTTTGTGGAGTGGCATCTTGCTTGGTGATTTCGGTACCAGCGGTACCAACATGTTGGGGAAACCAAAGACAAGAAGAAGACTACACTTCCCAAAGCCAGAGAGGAGAAGCAACGTGACACAAACTGTCATGCAGAGAATTGGTTTGGTATAGTGAAGAATTCAACTTCGACCAGCCCACTTTTTGAGGCGGATGTATGCGGATGCATGCGTCTCTGCATTCGTACAAGATGCCCGAACCACCTCAACTGGCTCCTTTCTATGCAAAGGAGCAGCAGCTCTACTCCGAGTTCCTCTCGGATGACTGAGCTTCTCACCCTATCCCTAAGGGAGAGGCCAGCCACCTTTCTGAGAAAACCCATTTCGGCCGCTTGTACCCGCGATCTCGTTCTTTCGGTCATGACCCAGCTTTCATGACCATAGGTGAGGGTAGGAACAAAGATTGACCGGTAGATCGAGAGCTTTGCCTTCCGGCTCAGCTCTCTTTTCGTCACAACGGTGCGGTGAAGCGAATGCAACACCGCCCCCGCTGCTCCGATCCTCCGACCAATCTCCCGCTCCATTGTTCCCTCACTCGCGAACAAGACCCCGAGGTACTTGAACTCCTTCACTTGGAGTAAGGACTCATTCCCTACCCGGAGAAGGCACTCCACCGGTTTCCTGCTGAGAGTCATGGCCTCAGATTTAGAGGTGCTAACCCTCATCCCAGCCGCTTCACACTCGGCTGCGAACCGATCCAGTGAGTGCTGAAGGTCACCGACCGATGAGGCCATCAGGACCACATCATCCGCAAAAAGCAGTGATGTGACCATCAGCCCACCGAACGGGAACCCCTCCCCCCCATGACTACGCCTTGATATCCTGTCCATGAATATTACAAACAGGATTGGTGACCAACCCCCACCGGGAACGAATCCGACTTACTGCCGAGAACACGGACACAGCTCATGCTTTGAGCGTACAGAGATTGGATGGCCCTGAGAAGAGACCCCCTCACCCCATACTCCCGCAGCACCTCCCACAAAATATCCCGGGGTAGAAAGTTATTATAAATTTATATTTAAACAGAAAGATAGATCCTTTTATTACATGGTGCTTCATCTTGAGAAACCTGGGCACCTTTCAGAGCAATTGAATCTAATCTTTTTGTTACATGTTAGTCAGCCAGTTTACTCCTTTATACACTTTTACACACATCTGTCCATTCAATATGTATATTCCATCTACATTCTCCCATCCACCTGTTTACACGTCTGCTCTTATATTTAGATGCACTTACAGATACAATGAAAGGTGTAAGATTGAGAAGACTGTCAGTAAAAGCAAAAGTACCTTTAAAAGTTGGTAAATGCTTATTGTTTGCCTGGATGTCTTGGTAATGTCTCCTGGTTCTACGTAGCTGCTTAACTGAGTGTCTCTCTGACATCTGCAGCCATGTCTTATATTCTCTCTTATATAACCGCTACACCTGGACACACCTCTCATTTCTACTCCAAGAGAGACCTAATCAACATTAAGGTTTCCTGGTACTTTTAATTGATGTCACCAATTGTTATGGAATTATTTCTAATACCACGTAATTAATGTTACTATACCTTTATCTCTAAAATAACATTAAGCAAATACACACTGAAACCAGACTCGAAATAAGAACAGACAAGAGTATCTCTCAAGTTAACTCTAACAGTTTAATTGATAGATGAGGAAAAACCTTTTCACATACACAGACGGCAACTTATGCAGTGACAGGCAGAATATTCCTAACTAAAGAGAAAAACAGGGTCATATTTATATGGGTTGGTTTACGCATACGCTTCCACACGAACATGAGCATTAATAATGAGAAACAGACGAGGCCTTCTAGAAGATCCCATCAAACCTATAGGATAAATTGTAAATGACCTATAGGCTTGACATAAGAATCCGAGGTCACTGCCCTCAAGCAAAGGGAGCCTGATAGATCCGCATCCATGATGAAACACAGATGCGGTGAACAAAGACTCGGGCATTTCCTTTTGACAGTCCATCACAAACAGGTAATCAAGACATCTGTTTCTAGCATTGGGCCCCTCCACCAGCGTAAAGATAACATTCCAGTTTCTCCTAAGTAAAACACTAGATTCTCAGGGTCTCGTGTTTCCCGTTCTTAACTTTTGGGCCCTCTTAATGATATCCATACGTATATCGCATACGAATATAGTTTAACCTCACTATTTCTGAACTCCTAAATCCTAAATCTATATTTTCCACAACAATCCACCCTAAGTTTAGAATAGTGAGGTGAGAAAAAAGGTACAGTTCTTTATTATCAAATAAGCATGCTATGATTTTTAATAACACTCAATAGAATGGATTTCCTGGAAGCTCATTCATCCAGTTTGTCACCCTGGCATCAGGAACTTGAACAAGGACCTGAGCAGTCACTCTGGAAGCACACATCTTTATCAAACATGAGATTAACATAAAACCAACAATCAGAAATGTAACAAAGGCTAATACATACGCTAATATTCTAAAAATTGACCATCCTAATGGTCCTAATACAGAACTCAAACCATCAATTGGGTCCCATCCATGAACCTCATGGAGCTCTTTCACTCCCGTTTTCGTTTCTTTTACCAAATCAAGGACTTCCTGTGATGCATCAGAAATGAAAGTACAACATTCGGATTTCACAATTTTACACACTCCTCCTTGAGATGCCAAGATCATATCTAGGGCCAATCGGTTCTGTAAGGCGACTGCACGGGTCTCATCTAACTCTTTACCTAATGCCACAATGGCTTTAGCTGTAGTGTTCATGTGTTTCTCTAGTACTGAGGACAGAGCTGTTATTTCCTGCTGTGAAGAATACACTCCATAGCCTGGAAATAGCACACTGAATATACGCTGTGATAGGGTCAGAGTTCGCCTAGCGCGATGTGGATACTGGTACAGTTTCCCCATTTCAGTCTGGTTTACCCTTCGTATTAACGGTACCAGGTATGCCATATAGCATGTTCCTTCCGCATTAGGTGGAATGCAACTATATGCATTATCCCCGCAGACAAGATACACATGCTCTGGAAGGTCGCCAAAGGCCGTGAAGTTGGCGAAACTTACTTCAGAACAATCACTTGTCCCCAACTGTAACTTGGCCTTTTCCACCCTATTGGAAATACACAGGGACACATTCCTTAGCCCATATGTTGGAATTGTTGGCCAATATTGAGTGCAGTTACGCAAACGGTGACTTTTTGATGCTGGGCAGTCGATCGTTTCATGACTTAGAGAGAGAATATGTATCATACGGAATTGCGGTCGCCATTCAGCTCGTGCATACACAATAACAGTGGGTGTAAACGGTATAGGTTTACAAAGTGGTGTTAGGGGCACTACTCTACCTGTCGTTCCATACGAACAATTCGTTTGAACCAGAGTCATCTGTATGTCCAGCTCTTCCCAAAAACGATGGACCTTCCGGTCATATCTCAATCTAAACAGAACAGTGCTACTGATACTAGGGTCCTTAAAGCTCTGATCAAATGTCTTTATTATGTGCCATAATACTTCCTGCCTGTCTTCTCCCTGCCCCTCATCTGTGAAAACAGTCGTGGGGTTGGTAAAACAGTCCTCATCTTTTTCAGTGGGTGTTGGCGACCAGCCATATTCTTCCCAATCTGCTTTAGAGAAGGGAACTGAAGTTAACATAGGAGAGCGCGATGAGGTTGGTATATGTTGGCAGATCCAACAGTTACTCATGTTAACATGTGATGCATAGTCAACCATCATCCTAAGGGCGATGTTCTCAGGTTCTATCAGCCCTCTCCTCCTCCGTTTCTCAGTCGGTGGGCATTCCCTAGCAGGTCTACCTTTTGGATGATCTGGCGGTCTACAAGGAGTGTGGAATTCACTGTTGTTACTGTTGAAACACCAATAATCTTTGTTTAAATCAAGATCATCAGAAACATTCACATGACAGATCATTGAGTCATTATTGCAAACACATTCAGTACCGTTTATAAGTGAAGAAACATTAGTCCAGGTCAACATACCCACTGTAATTTTAGGGTCAGTCACAATGAACCATTCATCATTGGGTTGGCAGTTGCTTACATTACATGTTATCTGTTTTTGTAACAGCCCCTGAGATCGGGCGTTCACGCCTTTCTCAATACCTGTCTTATTCAAATTTACATTTGGTTTGTTATGTTGTAAGTCAGAGAACCATAGTACAATTACAACAATGAGAGTAAAAGCAAGATGTAATGCGATGTTGCATCTCATTCCCCCAATCCTCCTGTAGGGGTTCCATGGTCGTCTCGCTGGTTCCATGGTATGCAGGCTGTGTTGGTTTCTCTGGTTACCGCTGACTGTGTTAGGGGTCAGAGGTTGCTAGCACGTGACCCGTTCAAACAGAAATGAGGATACTTATTCCTTGCCTGTATTCTCCAGAGGTGGAGCCTTTTTGCAGTGTGTTGCGTGGACCCAAGTACCTCGCTCAGCTACCTTCACTGCAGAGTGTGTGACCAGTTGCACTTGGAACGGTCCCAGCCACCGAGGTTTGCTCCAGTGCTTTCTTTTGCAGTCCTTGATCACTACCCAGTCTCCAGGCTGGATGTCGTGAAGAGGACCTTCAATTGGCACTGGTAACGCTGCTTTCACACTCCGGTGGATTTCCGTCAGGACCTTTGACAGATTGGTACAGTATGTTAGCATAGTGTCATTTACATGTTCTGTCATGAGGTCTGAGTGGGTTGGGGCTCCTAGGCCTGTGCTCATTGGTCTTCCTGTGATGACCTCGTGGGGAGACAAGCCTGTCTTCTTCCTGGGCCTGCCTCTTATTGATGTAAGAACCAGAGGAAGTGCCCGCACCCAGTTCAAACCTGTTTCCTCACACAACTTTGACAACTTCATCTTAATTGTCCCATTCTCTCTTTCCACTGCACCCCCTTTCTGGGGCCTGTAGGCACAGTGTGTTCTTAAGTCCACTCCGAGGTACTCAGACATCTTCTGAATAGCCTCGTTCACGAAATGTGATCCATTGTCACTTGACAGTTTCTTTGGAATTCCCCATCTGGGAATGATTTCAGTCAGTAGAGCCTTAGCCACTGTTGATGCATCAGCCTTCCCAGACGGGAAAGCTTCGACCCATTTGGAAAACATGTCCACAAATACAACACAGTACTTCTTACCCTCACAGGGATTCAATTCAATGAAATCCATCATTACATGATCGAATGGGCCATCAGGGGGTGGATGACTTGACTGGGGGACTGCCTGTACCCGTCCCACATTGAACCTGAGGCACACTAGACACTTAGAACAGAATTTCTGAGCATAAGCTGTGAAGCCCTGTGTGTACCAAAATCTGTTTATCATATCTACCATCCCTCCTTTTGACACATGATCTTTACCATGTGACAACACAGCATAGAAATGAAACAAACATTTTGGTAAACATGGATTACCGTTTGGTCCTGTCCAAACCTTATTCACACAGACAGCCCCTGCCTTCCGCCAAGTCGCCTTCTCCTGAGGAGAAGCATTAGCCTGGGCCTGCACAAGGTCAGAGAGGGAGACGGTTGGGGTTAAAACAGCCATCTGTAGAGCCGTGTCCAGATGTGCCTGAGCAGCCGCTTTTGCAGCCTGATCTGCTCTGTGGTTTCCAAGGGAGACCACGTCCTTGCCATGCGTGTGCGCTTCACATTTGCATATAGCAACTTGTTTAGGCAACAAAACAGCATCCAACAGATTATGAATCAGCTGCCCATGTTGAATTTTGGTGCCTGAGGAGGTGATAAAACCCCGCATTTTCCACAGTGTGCCAAAATCATGGACTACCCCAAACGCATACCTGCTGTCAGTGTAAATGGTAACAGTTTTCCCTTCGCCCAAAATACATGCACGGGTAAGAGCGAACAACTCTGCAGCCTGGGCAGAGAGGTGGTGAGGAAGTCTAAACCCCTCAATTACAGCATGATCAGTGACAATGGCATATCCCACATTATTACATGAGGAAGAAAGTGATTTGCTGGCTGAGCCATCAACATAAAAAATCAAATCACTGTTTGGCAATGGTTCATCAGATAAATCAGTACGTGGGGTACATTGTTGATTAATGACAGTCAAACAATCATGAGGTTCCCCATCCTCCTCAGTAGGCAGAAATGTTGAAGGATTCAAAATGGGGCTACGGACAATCGAAACATGTGGTAGTGACAACAACACATTGTGGTAATTCAAAAACCTCGCACCAGAGAGGTGACTTGTCTTGTGTTCCAACAGGATGGAAGACACAGAGTGAGGAACCCGTAGCTCAAGAGGTTGGTAGCAGACTAAGGCCTGCGACCGTAACACAGCCTCTGCTGCGGCAGCCACAGCTTTCAAGCAATGAGGTAGCCCCTGTGCAACCGCATCTAGCTTGGCTGAAAAATAAGCAATGGGGCGTAACTTGTCCCCATGTTTCTGCATCAACACAGAGGACATGTACCCGTTCTTCTCACATACTGCCTGAACAAAAGGTTTAGTGGGATCAGGAAGACCTAAGGTCGGGGAGGAAGCTAAACACTGTTTGAGCTGTGTAAATGAGTTCTCCCCCTCAACAGTCCACACCACCCTATCGTGGGAGGCTAACTTCTGATCATAAACCATGCTCTGTAAAGGTTGGACTAACAAGGCGTACTCAGGAACCCATTGTCTACAGAAGCCAGTCATCCCCAAAAATGACAACATCTGCTTCTTGGTCAGAGGTTTAGGCATGCTAGTAATAGCTTTGATCCTGTCTACACTCAGACTTTTACCCTCAGGGGTGATCATGTGTCCTAAAAAGACAACTTCACTTTGCACAAATTGAAGTTTGTTAAGGCTGGCCTTGTGGCCCTGTGATGCTAGGTATTGTAGCAACAGGACAGTGTCTTTCTCACAAGACGCCTCATCAGGGGAGCAGATCAACAAATCATCAACGTATTGGACAAGCGTACTACCATGACTGAATGTGAATTTGTCCAAATTATCCCTAAGAGCCGCAGCAAACACGGCAGGAGATTCACAGTAGCCTTGTGGTAAACGTGTCCATGTGTACATCTGACCAGAAAATTCAAAAGCAAACCAAAACTGAGAATCTATGTGTACTGGTACACTGAAAAAAGCATTTGCCAAATCAATAACAGAAAAATATTTGCTCCCACTCGGAACTTGGGACATTATTGTGTATGGATCAGTAACAATCGGTGCACGAGCAAACACTGCATCATTAACCTTTTTCAGATCCTGAACAAATCGCCATGCTGTAGCCTGACCGGGAACCTTGGCTTTTTTAACCGGAAAAATCGGAGTACGACATGGGCTGTTTGGGCAAGATACAATGATCCCTTTGTCTAACAATGCCTCAAAAACAGGAGTAATGCCCTGGATTGCTTCTGGTTTTAATGGGTATTGTGCCTGACAAGGTCTATGAGGTCCCCTGGGCGTAACTACGAGTGGCTGCGCGTTCTGCATTAACCCAACATCGTATTTATGTTGTGACCATAGAGAAGAAGGAACCTCCGCTAGCCTTGGGTCTGTTACCGCTATCTGAATCGCACAAACATGAAACAACTCATCGGCAGGCGGAACTAAATGTACTTCTCTACGTCCTATCACAGTACACCCGAAACGTTCCCTTTTAGCCTGTGCCTCCTCAGACCAATCAACACCCTCCATCTGGGTTGGAACCCAATCAGAAACCTCGCTACACTTCTTAACCCAGGGACCTACAATGTCCCGTGTGCAGCTAAACGGGTGTTCAACAAGCGAAACATGTGGAACTGATCCATGTACTTGAAAGAAACGTGACACCTCCTTTGTGCCCCTCGCTGACCACGCACATAACCCAGTATCACTCCAATAGAGATAATCGCCCGTTAAGAAGTCTACCTGACTGTTCCGACCTCTACACCACCCTGTTTCAAACTCATCATTACGGCATTCGAAAACACTGGCAATACAACGCAAGTCGTTAGCGTCACTCATCTGCACAGAATCTCCCATTCTGTCCGAAGCCATAGCAACAAGGGTATCAGAAATCGCCCTAGAGCCAGTGTTGTCTAAATCCCATGAATAACAATAGTTCAGGGGTTGTACACTATGCTGAACCGCTTGTACAGTATTGTGAATGATCTTTATGCCTTTATCTGAACATTCTAACGTAATGCCCAACTGTGTCATTAAATCTCTAGCCAACAGGTTAACAGGGCAACATTGAGACAATAAAAATGAATGTTTTGGGTGATGCTGACCCGCTTCGTCTACAACCGAGAGAGGGGTGGTAAATCGCTCTGTAGTACAGACACCGCCAGCTCCTATAGTCGGCAAAGTTCTACCGCTAAGTTTCGGTGAAGGGTTCCAGTCCTGAGCTCTTAGAACTGAATACCCTGCCCCCGAATCTACCAGAAATTTCACTCTTTTGCCATTAACAATCAAAAACATTTCAGGTTGTATATGGTAATCATCATCTGCCCTAAAAGCCTGTAGGTTAAGCTGTTGCATTATATCTGAGTGTGACGGATCGTGTAATGGATTGATCTCACCCAGTTTTGTCGTTAAAGGCTCTGGATCGGTCGCTTCGTCCTGGCGTCACCATCCCCCATCCCGCGCAGCCGCATCAACGCGAGTGCCTCTGGGATTGTTGACCGAAAATCCATTGCGATTACCGGCTTCACCGCGTGAATTGTCCTTTTGTCCATTTGAATTATTTCTCAAGTCCGGTTCGGGGCAAGCCCGTACCCAATGGTCCATTGAGCCACAACGTAAGCAAGCATTGCCGTTAGGGGGTTGGTAGGAGTTACCTCGTCCCCGAGATTGGCCCCGGCCCGTGCCGCGTCTCACTCCACGCCCCCTCCTTTCACCGCTCCCAAAGTAGTTCATCTGGGCCATCTGCAGCTTATTGTCTCTCTTTAACTTTTCTTCCAACTTCCCGTGTTCCTGGCCTCGATAGACTCTTTCGGCGTGCTTTATGTGTGGCCAGACAGTAGCCATTCTTCCATCGTCCAGTGAGACACAGTGTGTCCGGACATGACGTTCGATCTCTGGGAGGAGGCCCGCGACGAGTCTCATCTTACACTGTTGTTCCCAGGCTGAGTCTCCGTCCCCGTCCGGTCTTCTCCCCATCCCGCTGTGCAGCTCAAACTCTCGTTCAAGACGATTTCTGAAGTCTGCAACACTTTCATCTTTCTTCTGTTTACAGTCTGAAATCTTCTCCCAACGCATCTTCCTTGGAAAATGTGCAATCACTCGTTCACACAATTTCGCGACTGCCTCTTGATAAACCGAATCTCCCCGGCTGTCGTAGGTTCTGGGAGGCATGTCAGCTGGCCAGTCGCCTTTTACACGGCCCCACCGAAGCAGTAAATTTCGCATCAATAGCATCTCGATCTCAGCCATGTTTGGCTTGTACTGGTCAATTATCTGGCGGAAAACTCTGGTGAATTCTTCACCACCGTCTTGCTCTGGGTCTGGTAGGGAAGCGGCCACGTCTCTCAGATCTGCCGGTGACCATGGGCGGTACACAAGGATGGTAGCTGGATTGTCGTATTCACCTCCAGCCATTGGGTTAGCAACTTCCACCATCGGAAGCTGTTTGGCCGGTAACCCCTCTAGCAGTGTCTTTCGTTTCGAACTTCTTGTCCCGCTCGAAACTGGGGAAGACGGTCTCGGCATGTCTTCCTCCAGGGCAGCACTCGCTTCCTCCAGAGCAGCCCGCGCGAGATGGTAGGGCGGGGACGACAGGACAGAGCATCCAGATCGTCGTCAAGCCTGGTAACAGATGCTAAGACACACTGATTAGTAGTCGCTTTGTTCTTCTGCCTCTCTCTAAGCGACGTCTCCTCTTTCCATATACTAAACGCCTTCCAATCTACTTTGCGTTTACCTGATTGCATTTTTTTTATTTTACCTTCCTCATAATCCTGTAGTTTGCTCTGTAACTCGCTTATTTGGCGAGGGCTGAAACTCCCATTATCTGGAAATCCTAATTTTGACCATAAATCTAATTGGTTGCAGGTCCAATCATCATATTTATCAATCATTATTTTTGCGGGACCCTCCTTTGGGCGAGCAACCGCATTGGATTTACTATAAGACTTTCCCATGGTTAAGGAAAATTAAAATCTTAAAAATAAATTTTGGTAAAAAGAAATGATCTTGTCCAACAAGATCTGTAACTAAGCGCAGCGTAAATTAATTACTACCACCTGGTGGTGCCTATAAAAATAGGATTTAAATCTCTCAGATCAAGAAAAGAGAACGATCTGTCCAACAGAATCTGTAATTAATGAACGCAACCACCTAGTACCTATCGCGAATAGGTTTTGTCTTGTCTCAATCAATCAGCCCAGCGCTGTTTGACAAACTCGTCAGTTTCCTAGTGAGACCGGTCTCCAAGACCCTTGAGAAATCCACCCAGTAGATTTGGTGACCTGTAGAACAGATCAAAAATTAATAATGACCTGCCTAGCAGATCTGTAATTAACACGTTTATATTATGCCAATTACAACCACCTAGTGGATTTTGTGATCTATAGAATGAGATCAAATTTTACCCAGTAAATTGCCGTGATCTTTGGAACAGATCAAATTATGGGCCTAGCCCTTTTAATCTATCAACTGTATACAAACTGTACACGTTCTTACCGTCTGAAATTCAGTATGTATTTGGTCCTTTTAGGTTCAAATTCTGTCCTGAATCACTTATCCTCCTTCAAAGATGGTCCTGGAAGTGGCCTTCTTTGGAGAAAATATGGATTATTTAAGAACGACGGACGAGCCCCCAAGTGTTATGGAATTATTTCTAATACCACGTAATTAATGTTACTATACCTTTATCTCTAAAATAACATTAAGCAAATACACACTGAAACCAGACTCGAAATAAGAACAGACAAGAGTATCTCTCAAGTTAACTCTAACAGTTTAATTGATAGATGAGGAAAAACCTTTTCACATACACAGACGGCAACTTATGCAGTGACAGGCAGAATATTCCTAACTAAAGAGAAAAACAGGGTCATATTTATATGGGTTGGTTTACGCATACGCTTCCACACGAACATGAGCATTAATAATGAGAAACAGACGAGGCCTTCTAGAAGATCCCATCAAACCTATAGGATAAATTGTAAATGACCTATAGGCTTGACATAAGAATCCGAGGTCACTGCCCTCAAGCAAAGGGAGCCTGATAGATCCGCATCCATGATGAAACACAGATGCGGTGAACAAAGACTCGGGCATTTCCTTTTGACAGTCCATCACAAACAGGTAATCAAGACATCTGTTTCTAGCATTGGGCCCCTCCACCAGCGTAAAGATAACATTCCAGTTTCTCCTAAGTAAAACACTAGATTCTCAGGGTCTCGTGTTTCCCGTTCTTAACTTTTGGGCCCTCTTAATGATATCCATACGTATATCGCATACGAATATAGTTTAACCTCACTATTTCTGAACTCCTAAATCCTAAATCTATATTTTCCGCAACACAATGCAATCATATTTTTTAGTTTTTAGAAAAGGTGTTATAGACTAAACACGATGGCAAAATGTAATTTTAAAGACGAAATGGAAGAAAGGGATTTTGAAGATATGTTGCGCGAATCCGATGTTCGTGGCTGCCTGTACGAGCCGCAATACAGCGAAAAACAGTTGCGGTTGATGGAGGAACAAGAGGCTGCTGCTGCAGAGGAGCGAAGCTTGCCTGGCGGATGAGGAAGAGCCCGTACAGAATCGAGCTGGGGCGGACTGGTGGTGCCAGTGCTCTCGCTGTGCGCCTATGGACACAGATAGAGCCCCGCTGCTGTTGCGAATTTCAGCGATGCCATTTTCTTCTTGAAGAAATAACTGATTCTGCATTAGAAACGGGACCGCCAGCATGCGTAATAGAACACCCCAGCTTTGATCCACACGAGTTTTGGAAACTTATTTCAGGATTCCGAAGGTCAATTGGAAACGCCAGCCAAAGCCCGCAGGGATAAACGGACGCTTCAGTATAAGGCTACGTTCACACTGCAGGCTGAATGCGATTTGTATCTGATCTTTTCATGACAGTCTGAACCACCCAGGTCTGATCAAATGCGACCCAGGCCACTTGGGTATGTGGTCCAAATCCGACACGTATCCGATCTTTTCAAATGCGACTTCAGTCTGAACGGCCAGGTCACATGTATCCTACCCGCACGTCATTGATACTCGACAAACGTCATAGTTCTGCGTTGAAGTAGGCGGGAATGAGAAGATAAACAACTAGTTTAGTTTCCTTCTAAAAACGAAAAGATTGTAATTGTGCTGGCTCCGTTGGGAAAATAACTTTAATATCCATTTACATGTATGCTAGCTAGCCTATTGTAGGTGCAAATAGCTTGCGTTGCTAACGTTGTGCTTATTGTTTTCAGACAATTTCGCCTAACAGCCTACCGTCATTTCGTGGAATGGGTCCTGCAAGGAGAGAGACTGGGGAAAGAGTATATCGTCTTGTTTTGCCTGCATGTGTTGTTCAGGACATCAGACAGAGATTTCCAGCTCCTGACGGACAATACTGTGGCTATCAAGAAACTGCTGAAGCTCTGGAAGAGCTATGAGTGTGAAATTGTTTATATTATGTTTAAAAACAATAAAAGTTCAAACTCATATTGGTTGTGGTTAGTGTTGTAGTCCTTTTAGTGTTGCTCTATTAAATTATATATTTGCCTAGAGTAATATTGACTGCAATTGTAGGAAAGCACTTCATATAAGGAGCTACTCTGTTTCCATGGTTCTGTCTTGCATTGTCTTTTTAAACGGTGGAAACTAACTACATGTCCTTTCCTTGTGTTGGATGTACATCCCGGTACAACGCAAGGCTAGTATTTAAATTACTTTATCAAGAAACTCGTCACGGAGACTCATGTTAACTGGTGTCTTCTGTAGTTGCTTGATTTGTTATATCATTTCTACTCAGCCATCATTGAGTCCATCCTCACCTCATCCATCACCATCTAGTACTCTAGGACATCACCATCTAGGACAGGAGCAGACTGCAGCGTATCATCCGCTCAGCTGAAAAGGTGATCTTCTGCCTAGCCTCAAGGATCTGCACACCTCGAGGGCTCTGAAGTGAGCTAGAAAGATTGTGGCAGACTCCTCTCACCCCGGACACTCTCTGTTCAATCCACTCCCCTCCGGCAGAAGGCTTCAGTCCATCAGGACCAAAACTTCACGCCATAAGAACAGTTTCTTCCCATGTGCTACGGGCCTCCTCAACAAGGCCAGGGGTGCACACAAGCCTTGAACTCTGACCCATTCCTTTTTGCACATTGCCTGATTTTGCACTACAATATTTGCATTTGTTATTTATCTGTATTTTTTTGCATCTTTTATATTACTATCCCTATACCCCTTCACCCTCTTACTATAATTTATATTGTTCTATTCATATGTTTTATGTAAGCACCTTCCTGCCAAAGTAAATTCCTTGAATGTTCACACATTCATGGAAATTAAACACTTTTCTGATTATGATTCTTTTCTGATTCATAGACACATAGGCACCTATGAACACCACTAAATTAAATTGCTGATGGACTAGATGTACTTAATGCTATTGCAGTTATTTAGGGTTAAAATCTATTTATTTGTATATAGATTAACGTCATCCACTGTCTCAGAACCTGTACAAAATCATTCACGGCTTGATGACATGTAGTTTGACGTTATATGAACTGTATTTTGTTTATTTTTATTATGTTTTCATGACAATCTGTCGGCTATGCTAGCTTTTAGCTAACAAGCTTCCGACATGCGAGTGCAATTCAAACCTAGAATTTGGGAATTTTGTAATGTGTCTTTTATGTTTTAGGAGTAAGAGAGAAGTTATGGAAGTCAAGTAATACCACCTTATGATGTTGTTGTTTGCCAGATTTGATTACATTCTGTACCATTGTTTACATGTCTGGTATTTAGCCGCCTTGGTTAGACGTAAGAACTGGAGGGTTAGAAAGGCATCACAGCTTCCCTGTCACCTAAGTGGGCAACACGATCGCCCAGGACCTCAAGTGGGAGCTGAACATCACCTCTCTCACAAAGAAAGCACAGGATAGACTATACTGCAAATATATCCGGTTTTAGACCTCTGCATATTACTGTTACTGCCTCTACACTAGTTAGAATGATATTGTAAATGCTATGGATGCTAAATTAACTTGTGCTGCATTGATCATTGACTTGTATAAGGCCTTCGATACTGTTGACCATGGTATCATGCTCAAGATATTGTCATTACGACTACTTTACAGACAGAACGCAATCTATTGTGTTGGATGGAGTTAGGTCTATTAGTGTTAATGTATAAAGAGGTGTTCCTCTGGGATCCACTCTAGGGCCTGTTATTTTTACGATATACATCAACGCTATTGGTCAATTTATAAATAATTGTATATTTTAGCTCTATGTCGACAATACTATTCTGTACGCTTGTGCTCCAACAATCAATGCTGCTATGGCCAGTTTACAGTCTGACTTTAATAAAATGCAAGTAGCACTAAACAATGTAAATCTTGTGCTTAATACTAGTAAAACCAAATACATGTTGTTCTAAAAAAAAAACGCCAGATGATCACTGCGATTTTACAGCTTAAGTCGTTGGATGGTTCTGTAATTGAACAGGTCCTTTCATACAAATACCTCAGAATTTGGATTGACAGTGACCCTTCATTTAAGAAACATATCAACGAGAAATTGAACTCCTATGATGGCATTGCTGTGACAACCTCCCATTGAGCTACAGCTCCAGATGCCCAAAACCCAATGGGCGCCCCAAAGCCCAGAGTGGTCAGGCTGTTGTGATAGAAATCTGCAACAACTAAAGGGTCCAGTATGTTCTCTGCAACCTCCCAGGACCTCTTCTCTGGCCTGTAACCCTCCCAATACACAAGGTATTGCAAAAATCACATTGTGGCACCCTCAATGACCAGCCCCAGAGGAGGAAGATCGCCGTGTCCTTACTACTGCTGAACCAAGCATTAACAGTGGAAAACATAAATAGCTGGTAGCCGTGGAAACAGCTGGTTGAAACCACATTGAAAAAGGTGTCATTCCCAGAGGCCTGTGTCATGGTGTTCTGGGCATACTCGGCCCGGCTACAAACTGGCTTCAATCGAGTTGGCGATTGCTATATTAAGTTTGCCAAAAATTTCCCCAACTCCCAAATTTGTCCACATGGTCGTTAGCTTGCGGGTGAAACATAGACGTGATGCCACCAATAAAGCATGGACAAAAGCATCTTTGTACGCATGGTTTCTGGAAGACCAGAGGCCAAAGCAAAGTGATCAAGTTGTCTCTTATCCTAGTAGGAATGTACACTTCACCCCCAATGTAACTCTTCTGATGAATGTTCTAACCTGGCAGTGTCTCGTATCTCCTGCTCATAAACCCAACGAACATGTGCCACCACACACATTGTAGCAAGAATAGTTTCTGTCATCCAATGCAATAGTTATTTTCCACCTCTTTGAGTTTCCTAAAAAATTGACAATTTGCCCTCTGCTGTCACAGAACTGCACCTACCCCGACTTTGGAGGCGCCCATCTTGGTGATGGGCCGAGGCCACGTATTACATTACATACCAGTCACTGGCGATCGAGGTGCTGGATTTTAGAAATTGTCAACAACGTTTTTTCTTAAAACATTTTTATTTGTTGGCATTTACAATTCTTGCACATTAATTGTGTAGCAGTGTTTAAAGTTACAATATTCACACCTGAGACTTTGTAACACTAACGAGTCACATGACACCAGGGAGGGAAGATGGCTTATTTGGACATTTTCTCTTAGGGGTGTACTCACTTTTGTTGCCAGCCGTTTAGACATTATTGGCTGTGTGTTGAGTTATGTTGAGGGGACAGCAAATGTACACTGTAATACAAGCTGTACACTCACTACTTTACATTGTAGCAAAGTGTCATTTCTTCAGTGTTGTCACATGAAAAGGTATATGAAATATTTACAAAAATGTGAGGGGTGTACTAACTTTTGTAAGATACTGTTGCTACTATATCAGGCAATCCTCTTAACTACCTAAAGTCTCCAAACAACCAGAACTCATGTATCATCTCATTAACTAATCATATTCTTCGTAACGTAATATCCCTGCATATCAAACAGATGCAAAAAAGACAATATATTTTCCAACGAACAACAAACGGAATCCGGTGTCCTCCTGCTACACCAGTGTGCAAACATGGACCACCTGTTAGCGTACAATTTAGAGCTTGCCCTCGCACTTTGAATAGTACAAATCATGTCAGCTCACAATCCCCTCTTAGTCAGTCTGTCCCTCTCAGGAGCCAGACCTTCAGAGATCTCGACAACACGGGCGAAGCACAATCGTTCAGATCTGCCCCTACGTTCTGCCGACCCGGTACATGCACCACTGACAGAGGTCGCAGGTGTGTGTGTGTGGCTGTACGCCGAGTCGCTGCCTGATGGAGCACAGGAGACCTGAATCCGCCCTGGCAACTGGTTGTCTGAACAAATCAATACATCCTGATCCCGCAGCATTGGGGCGAAAAGATTCAGCAAGTTGATGTGGTGATGGCTCGATGGCCACACGCCTCCCCAGCCAGTCAAAGAAGTGTCTGTGAAAACCTGAATGAACGATGACACTGCCCAATGGGACGACCCGTTCTAGGGTCTCCAATGCCCCAAATCCCAAACTAGGGTGTGAGGGACTATAAGGATGCGATGCATAGTCTCACCTTATTGTTTGATCTAGCCAGGTGGATAGGGAACAATTTCGACGCAACTCCCAGTAATGCTGCGAGAGCGGAAGTGCGCGGAGCTGAGGAGCGTTCAATAGAATAGTTTTGTATGCTGCTCTCACCCTCTCTGGCTGTTGGTCCTCTTGCTAATAGCGGAGATGCAACCCATGGTGGGGTTCACGAAAGGGATCAACAGGGACAAGCGATACTGCTGTGCAACTAGAGAAAGAGGGAGAAAAGTGCTCCTCTGGTGAGGACGAGCATCAACGCTTAGCAGCCAGCTCAGACGCGTCACCATAGCAACCAGTAGATCGGGAGAAGCCAGAGCCCAACACAGACAGCTGAGGAACACACGTGTCTACTGATTGGTTATATTTATAACCTCTCCTACAGGAGACACAGGCTGTTCACGGTGTGATCTTTTGTTCTCTTCCACATAACTCTTAATAGAGAGGGGAAAAACTGACACAGAGCGCGTGTTAGAAGCGGAAGCCTCACTGCACACGCCACTATATTTAATACTACACGTCACTGCAACCTCCAAATGTGATGAACCCGCACAGCTGTCAAAAGCCATGGGAGCAGAAGACACAGTCGCTACCCTTTCAGATTGAGACTGATTGTAATGTTGTCTTACATTGAAAATGTATGAACATGCCTTGTTTTTATTCAATACAGAAAGACAATTAGCAACAGACACAGACTTTGATTGCAAATCGAGTCAGGTCCGCTTACGCTTTGGCCACGGGACCCTCAGTTTGGGAGTTGAAGTCGACCTCACCACTCTTTGTCCGGAATCGGACGCCGCCCCTTGGGCTGTCGCCACTGGTCGTGGCGCGCCGCCGAGGTCATTGTGGCTGCCACCTGACTTCAGGCCCTTAATTTTGCTGTGAGGCTCAATTAGACCTGCTTTGAGGTGCTCCTTGAAGTGAGCAAGGAAAGGCCTCGCCAACAGGAGGTGCTGGGAGAGCAGACATCTGTCCTCCTCCACCTTCTTAAAGGTCACAACATCGACTGCCACGCCAAATAATTCGGTCTCAGAAAAGGGGGTGTTGAGTAGAGAGGCCTTCTCGTCTTGCTTCAGTGCTGGATTGGCTCCATTCTGCCTTTCACCCTGCTGAAGGCCAGATAAGCTCTGACAGGAGCTGCCCATGAGGAGTTCCCGCCACAAGCTCTCAGCATATTTTGCCAGAGTTGGGCAGGGACGGTGCCTCTGGCTCAGATTCTCTCACCCTGTCTGAGCATGGACAGCTGGTCATAAGGTCAAACTTCTCCCCTGAAATTCAGCCTTGAGAGAGGGCAGTTTGGTAGGGGTATGTGTAGAAACATACTGACAGAGAGAGAAAGGCGCAGCTATGACAGTCTGGTGGGTCACATAGCCCATCAACATGACACACAAGCATCATGTGGGTCAGTCTCTGTCGGAAGGGGCCGCAATCTTCTTTTCCACCGAAGCCAACGAGAAATTGGCTCAGGAAACTCGTTGTACATATAAAATGAAATCCAGTGAGATCAGCTGAGCTGAAAAAAAAGAGAGGCTGAGTGATGTGTACACACAGTTTTATATAGGGACAGGTTTGTACTGATTAGTTAAATAAAGGTTAAATAAAATAAAAATTCTCCATGCATTTTAATTCTTTAGTGAGGCTGTGGACCTGGTGGGGTTAAACCACTAGGATCGAAGCCCCTCTAGGGGGCAGAACTCATATAACTGCAACATTTCAGTAATGACAAGAAGCCCAGTATTGACAAGTCAGCATTTGGAGAGACCTTTTTTCAGTTGTAAAGATTTAACTTTGTAAGTACACTGATGTTTGCATGTGCAAACTAGCTTCAATAATATTCCAATATTATATGTTATTTACCTCAGTTACAGTCAACAGGCAACCTATAAGCAAACATTTTCAGTAGACTTATATTATTTAATTGGACAGTTAACGATTTTTATGTTAGTAAGAACATCTTTGAACGGTTGCATTTACCCCAGCCCCTCCCTGAGCTCATCTCCTGTTCTGTTATAGTGACAGTTTCAAGCTGACTTGCCTTTATCCTTGTAAATATAGGTTTGCTGGCACATCACTGGCGTGTGTGTGTGTCTATTTTTAGAACTGTCATGTTTGTGACAGAGGACACTTTCAGGCAGAGAGATGATAATGATAATTCTCCACATAACTAATGTGGATGTTTGAAAAATCAATGATTTCTTAATTGCAGAATGCCCAGTCACTAAAGTTCAATATGGCATATATATTTCACTGTTTGTACAGTCGTATAAGAGCTATAACAACACACACTTGTGAACTGTTAGCATAGCCAACATAAAAAACAGTCAAGTAAAAGTATAGCATATCCATATCCATATTAGCAGAACTCTGAAGATTACTTCAACAGAAGTTAAATATATTAGCCTAAATGCATGGCATAAGATCAAACAATACAATCAAGGCAACAGAACATGAATAGACTGATGAGTTTTTGGGCTCATTTCTTGAATTAATGTTTATTTATTCCAACATACTACCTACCCTACCCATTGAAATATGCATATATCATTTTTTTTTTTACAAATATTGATGTGCTCTAGAAACATGATTAACATGCCTAAATAGTGACTATGGTATTAACACTAGAAGCGCGGTGGCACTGATACCCACCCCTTTCGCGGTTCTGGGTCATTTGACACACAGTGACACACAATGACCAGTAGATGACACATCTTGTTCATCTTTGCGTCAAAAGGACCGGGCTGTTGTAAAATAAAAATGTTAAAACCTCCTGGCAAATGGATATAGAATATTTTATTCAATAAGTGCACATAGATTTAGGCCTTTATGGTTCCATATTATCACACTAATTATTTTAAATTAAACAAAATTAATCTTGAAATATCTTCAAAAATATTGACAGGAAAGACAATTGTATATTATAAAAACACTGAAGTAATGGATTTTATATTAAACTGTAAAAATAATTGTAACTAAAAAAGACCAGAATTTCAAAGGATTTTTGTTGTGCCACTGTGAACTCCAACTGTCTGATTTTTGTGCTCATGTCACGGATCCGTACAGGTGAAGTGCAGAAGGAGCGAGATGCAGAGCCAGATAATCACGTTCGTCGTGTTTAATTGTAGTTTAAAACCAACATAGAACAACGAACGGACAAAACTATACTGATGATAAATGAAATGTGCTTACACAAAGCGACTTGTACATTTACAAAAAACAACAGTATCAATTTGACTTATACACAACACTCACCTACAACGACACGTAACGTAAAATAATATCAAGCACCAGTGAACCTAACCAGGGGACTTAAATAGCCTACTGAAACAAACCTATGCCCGGTGCTTAATTAACCAAACTCAAAACAGCTGTGCTCCTAATTACAATATACATACACAGAAGTGCTCTCCCAACCACCCTGTGTACAGCACAGCTCACCCAATATGTTACAGTATCCCCCACTAAAAGGCTGGCTTCCAGATAGCCTAACCAAAAGGGAAGGGGAACAGAGGAGACATATATTGTCCGTTCAACCCGGAGGCGGGCCGGGACCGTTAGTCCAGCCGTCTTTGGGCGCTCGACAGTCTGCAGCAATCTTGGGCGGCAGCCATCGTGGGCGTCGTGGCGGCGGCCATCGTGAGCGTAGTCGTGGCGGCGGCCATCGTGAGCGTAGTCGTGGCGGCGGCCACAATGGCTGCCGCATCGCCGCCCACAATGGCTGCCGCATCGCCGCCCACAATGGCTGCCGCATCGCCGCCCACAATGGCTGCCGCATCGCCGCCCACGATGGCCGCCGCCACGACGACGCTCACGATGGCCGCCGCCACGACGACGCTCACGATGGCCGCCGCCACGACTACGCTCACGATGGCCGCCGCCACGACTACACTCACGATGGCCGCCGCCACGACACCGCCCACGATGGCCGCCGCCACGACTACGCTCACGATGGCCGCCGCCACGACACCGCCCACGATGGCCCCCGCCACGACTGCGCCCACGATGGCCGCCGCCACGACGGCGCCCACGATGGCCGCCGCCACGACGGCGCTCACGATGGCCGCCGCCACCACGGCGCCTACGACGGCGGACTCTGAGCCGCACAAGATGGCGGCCTCTCAGCCGCACTAGATGGCGGCCTCTCAGCCGCACAAGATGGCGGCCTCTCAGCCGCACAAGATGGCAGCCTCTCAGCCGCACTATATGGCGGCCTCTCAGCCGCACTAGATGGCGGCCTCTCAGCCACCGAGGCCTATTCAGGGCTGGACCTGCGGTCCTGGACTGACCCTTTTGGGTTTGACTGTGGGTTCTCTCCCTGTTGCTCCCTTGTTTTGGTTTTGTGTTTCCGTTCGGCTATCTGGGGAGCTAGCCTTTTAGTGGGGGATACTGTCACGATTGGTGTGGTGGCGTTGCTACACTTCCATTTCGGTGATCCACTTCCGTGTTTTTGTACTCACTAGCTGTGATTACTTCCTCTTTCACGTGGTCACAGCTGTTAGTAATCTGTCACTTTATCTGGGATATAAGAGGGTCGCGAGCAGTGCACTCGTTGCTTCGCATTGTTACATGTCATACGTTATTTTAGAGGTGAGTGGGTTATACTACTGCGGTTATTATAATGTGTTTGTTTAAGTCGCTATATGCGCATTTTCATTTCAGTGCCACAGTTTAGTGTTTTTCGCCGTTCACGGTTTGTTTTACTTTTGTATGGTTAAATAAACCTGTTAAACGGATTATCTGAGACTCTGCACATGGCTTCCTACACTACACCATACAGCGGTCGTGACAGCTCAATGCATTCGGGCTGAAGTATTTCATTCATGTGACGCACAGATGGTGAGAAATATTCTAAATGTTACCCGTATTAATTTGGTTTAATTTAAATTAACTAGTGTGCTTTCGAGGGAAATAATTTTGAATGGCCTTACACAATGCAAATTGTAATCGCTGTTTGCGCTATCGTAAGTTTTGCCACGTTGGGTGGGGAAGGGAAGTAATTCATCTGAAGTAATTCATTGTCAGTGAGGGCTGATCAGCACACCAAATATAAGGTTATAAAATAAAATATAAAAAGTTATTAAATTCTTCTAATACAAAACTAAGCCTGTATTCCTGCGTTAATTGCGACCTTTCCTATACAATAAGGGTAGTGTGTATTACAGTGGCGGCTGGTGAAAAATATTCTCAGTGGGCCTGTGCCATACTTTTTTGTTTCTGTTACCATCGCAATACAATTTAACACAAACTGCAGGACAGCAGTGCTCAGTGATATAGTCAGAAATTATTTAATGCCAATATTAAAAAGTTGAGGCATTCTTACACAAAAACATAAAATTGCACAAAAACACAAGCCTTTCATTTGCATGCATATATAAAGTTTATAGGAAATCTTATACTGTATAAAGGATGTATAATATAGAAATGGATATCAAGTGGCTGAACTCAAACCCTTGACTGGAAGAATAGCATACAGCACAGGTGTCAAACCGGTTCCATGGAGGGCCGAGTGTCTACAGGTCTTTGCTCTCACCTTGTTCTTGATTGATTAATTAGGTCACTAATTGGTAATGTTCTACCCTCTACTGGTTGTTTAGGTCTGAACTGGGAACTAATTTAAATGAAAACCCAAAAACCTGCATACACTAGGCCCCCCGTGGAACCGGTTTGACATCCCTGGCATACAGTATTTTATGATCAAACTAAATGTAACTTTAACTGTTAATGTGCTCCAGAACTGCAACAATGAATTGATACAAAACAACATTTATACCTGTCCATGCTGGATCTGGATCTTTCTCTATCACCCCAGAGCTGTGACGAGGCGTTCAGACAGGAAGAGGAAAGGTTGACAATATGATTTACTATCATATTTTACACATATTACTGGGAGCATTCCATATTTACAACACAAAAATATTGACATTCTGATGTTTTTATCATTATTATTTGACATTTTTGTATGTATTTTTTTTGTGGCTTAAGGGGGGGGGGCTGCGCCCTACCGCCCTCTATGGGCCAGCCGCCACTGGTGTATTATCCTGTTGAAAAAGGACACTGCCATCAAGGAATTCCATTGTCACGGGGTGAACCTGGGCTGCAATAATTTTTCGTTAGTTGGCACGTGTGAAATCTACATAAATCTACAGGCCCAGGGTTTCCTGGCAAAACCCTAATATCAGATCGACCCATCCCTAGTATAAAGCGTGACAATATATTTCTGTCAGGATCATAAAAAGGAAATAACTTCTGCTATCCGGAAGATGGCTATAAAAGCAGACATTTCACATACCCAGCAATCAGAGACTGAGACATGAATGGAAAAGAGCCAGACACCAGAAACAAAGCCCAAAATGAATGAGGGCCAGCCATCTGAAACATCTGTCGGCTTTTATTGTTTATGCATTAAGTTCTAAAAATATTGGATTGTGTTTGCTTTTTTCTTCTTGATGTGTGAATAACATGTATTTGTTTTGTTTTAAGAATGAATAATTAATAGTTATCTTTTCACCGGTGATATCCCAGGCACATCTGAGTGCTCTCTGCCCATATCAACTCATCTTGATGGTATTACACTCCCTGTTATTAATGGCAATTATTATATTTACAACGCAAACCAAAAATTGTTTATTCTTATATTTTATAATCAACAAAGACGTTTTAATAATGGATTGTGAATTCAATGTAGTTCATGTACAGTAGTTCAAATCAATATAGTGGCTGTGCTCCGGGGCAGAAGGGAAATTGGGTAAGACTTACGCATATGTCCCGTACTAAACAAAAGGGTCCCTTTTAATGTCTGTTCTATCCTGTTTTTATTTAACAGAGCACAGCTATAACACAACAGAGGTAATAAATTAATCTGAAAATAACAAATAAAATTTTCCAACAAACACTTTGTGGTGGAAACTGAAATATATGAATTGTCAAAGTTGCCATGTGTAGAATGAGCATTGTTTACTAAGTACGGTATTCATAATATGAATTTTGTTTTTTCACTGTTCGTTTCATGGGATTAGATAGGGAAAGGCAGCATTTGTGTTTTTTATCAGTCTCAGGAATGTAATGTTTACATTGACCATCTGACATTGTGGGTGTTGTCACAAAGACATTGTGCAACCATAGCTTTGTTCTAGGCAGACATGCCTACAGCCTGTTGACATCTGGCTACACTGTTATATAGCTCTTTGGCATCGATTTTGGATTTGCATACAAAGTGGGCTGTATGCTATATTTGTTGCTTTTAAAAAAACGTCCTTCTCTCTCGATTATACACTTGTTTCTTTTCAATTAATTATCCACTACTCTAAACTGTTCTGCAAAGTGACACGGATCAATTCAGATCCAGGTGGCCCTGTTAGCAGGATTATACTACCCAGATGTTTAGATGTGTTCAGATGTGCCATTTGACATTCCAGTGTGAGAAAATGTAAGACTTTATCAGCCTTATTTTCAGGACATGCCAAAACAATAGGGATATAGTGTTTAACTGTAGCCATTTAATATAAATTATATATATTGCATGTACTATGCATGATTTAGTTTATATCTGACTGTGTATATCTGATTGGTGTTGTATTGAACTTTACAGAAATTATATTGGACAGCTACACCACAGCTGTTTGGGGAGACAAATGGTGTCTTTTATACCAGAATTTCATACATTTTCCAGCTTGTGCTCTTCTTCACTATAATTATACCGCATGCTGCTTAGTCCAGAAATGGGGGCTGTGAAGATCCTCCACATCACCAGCCGATCAGAACTAATGAGGAGACTGGTACAGGAGTGCCCTTTTCTTTTTTTACTTGTAGGGATGGAGGGAACATTTCCCAAAACAGGTGGTTCCCATTTTTGGAAATATTCAAACTAAACCAGAATTTAGTTATAACTAGGTTTTGGAAGGAATGCTGAATGGAATTAAAACTCTCCTGGAGATCACAGTATCTAACGTAGGGCTGTATTATTGTATTATTTGTATTCAGAATTGTATCATCTGCAAACAGATGAATCTGAGAGTCTCCAACAGCGAGAGCCACATCGATAATGTAGAGAGATAGTAGAGTTGGCCCGAGAATCGAACCCTGTGGCACCCCCATGAGTCCCGTCAGCAGGCCTTGTGATTTAACCAGGCGAGGCAGTCCGGCATGGCCAGCCTGAGCAAAATGCTAATGAAAGTTCTCCACTATCATGGACTTATCGTTAGTGACAGTATTACATATTGTATTTAAATATCACTTATTACAGCTGAACATATTGCATAGTGCATATTCTAGCTATGCGTGGTCTCTATTGTTCGCCTTGTTCATACTGCTCAATTTCTAAACGTAATTTCTAAAAGTTGTCTGAACTCTAACCAGACCGTTAATGTGTGAATTAATGCTGCAAAACTGGGTCAAAACAAATTCCTTGTTTGTGAAAACGAACTTAGCCAATAAAACACATTCTGATTCTGATGTGTGTAAGTATAACAGTTAAAACAGACAGTTGGAATTGACAGTGGTGCTCAAATCTGCTTTTAAATTATGGTCTACTACCAGACTAGCAAATAATTTTTACCAACTTTACCCCGCATTACACAATGAAGTGTTAATTTACATTTAAAAATCATAATATATTTTACTTACGTATCAATGACAGTACCGGCTATTTTCAGCGCTCCACTTTGTACAGCCTTCAGCCATCAATTATATCAGTGTTTTTATAAAAACACGAAGGCAGGCAGAACAATGAAGAAAGAGCAGGCAGGGAAAGAAAAAAAAGGAATACAGAGACACAAAACTTACAACAGAAACACGGTCTGCACAGAGATGGGTATAGCAAACAAGAACATGGCTGAGGCGATTGGACAATGGACCGGCACAGACCGATACATAACATCATTACACACCACAATGCATCCACAAAGGGTGAACTTAAACAACTGGCATATATACATAATAACCCACAGGTGAAATTAATCTGAACTAATGACACAGAGACCAACTAGAACATTTCAGTAAGTAAAACAGGTTGAGTATTTCATGGTTGTTCCTCCTTGGGGTGGTCTCTGGATTCCTAAGATTCGGAGATTTTCCTTTTTTCTTTTCTTTGTTTATTTCCTTATTATAATAAGGAATGTGCTCAATATTTACTGTCGTGTTCTAAAAGACATGCTCTGTTTAGGGGCCCATTATTTAGGGTTAACCCGATAAGTCATCAGCATAAAAAATAAAGATTATATTTTGCCTTCCAAGTGTGAGGGCTAGATATGTAGATAGCTCTAATTTGGTAGCAAGTCTATTGATATTAATACTGAATAAGATTAGACTAAGATGGCATCCTTGTCTCATTGCTCATTTCTGACCAAATCATTTTCCGTTCGCTTCATACAATACACTGAAATGCTTTCGCTGTCCACTTTACTCTTATATTTTATGAAAGGTTTGATGCAACAATCATTGGATAATCCATCTACTCTCATATTGAGCACAAAATAGATAGATAGAGCATATGTGTGCAATGCTTTCCCATCATCTGACTTGATCTTAGATCATCTCATCTCCATAGTGCTGCTGAAGTAACAACATTGGTTCTCTCAAACCTCTAAAAGACTTACTTCTGCAGAGATCTTGTGGATCCATGTGTGTACTATTTTAAGTTTCATTTCTCTTGGCTGCTGTCTGTATTGCTTTCCATATTGTGCTCCCACGCTCTAATGAATGATTTGTAAACAAGTGGTTCACATTTGAACACTGGTATCTCTCTCTGAGGAAGACAAGACCGTCTTGCTGATTTACAAGAATCTCTTTAAATGTGTCTGTTGCTGCATAACTTAATTGAGATGCTTGTAAATCAGCAAGACCGTCTTGCTGATTTACAAGCATCTCTTTAAATGTGTCTGTCGCTGCATAACTTAATAGAGATTCTGTCATATGCTCCATACCTCTGGTGATAATGGATGGTATAGTCTACATGGTGTGTGGCTGGTGAGCTGATTGAGATGAAATGATTTCTTCTTTTCTCCCTAGGGCTCTTCTGGATTCTGCGTTACTTGGATGTCTTTGAATTGAAGTGTTTATTCATACCATGCCAACCTAGTTAAATTGAAACACATTGAGCTCAGCACTGAATGCTATAACTGATATCTTTAATTCCAATTGCTCCTGTAAATGTTTGCGACGTCAACGGGGGAAAAAAATCGAGACAATGGATTCCTTTTTGTCGAGGTAACATGTTGTAGAAATGTCAGCCGGTTTTGTGTTGGAAGTTTAGTAGCATTTGCTAATTGTGTGTAGGCTAGTTGTAGTAGGCGTAGGCCCATATCTGCCTGGTTGTTATTGAATAAAAAAAGAGAGTAAACCGTAGGGAACCCAATACCAAACAATACACACAATTAGACAATACTCTGTCTCCGGCTGGTTGTGGATTTTACACTGGTGTCAGAAGTGGGATTCCACCACGAGGATGGTGGTACATGGTGATGAAGGCTCCTATGTATATCAGACTTCGGGAATGACCACGCTAGCTGCGGTCCCTGACTTTCAGGAGAGCCAGCGAGGAAATGGTTACGGGAATTACCAAAACGAAGATAGCAGCACCATGTTAGCGGCAGCTAGCTGCAAAGTTAATGCCCTGAAGTTCACTGGCGACGCCAACTTCGAGACTTTTTGAGCGCAGTTCGAACTGTCAGATGAATCGACCAACTGGGATGAAGAACAGAAGGCGCTACAGCTAGCACAGTGTCCAGCCAGGAACGTTGTTACCTGTTTGCTATTGCTAACACCGGAGCAGCAGAGGAGCTACAGGGAGCTAGTGGCGGCGCTCTGCAGCGTTTTGGGACGGATAAGCACCGGGAACTGGCGTTCTCTGCGCTAGGTCATAGAGAGCAGCTGCCATGTGAACCTCTTCAGTCTCATCAGGTCAGTCGATCACAGCGCAGGCCATCCTGTTAATCGGTGTGAAGGCTTTCCTCAACCCTATTCTTTAAACTTGTTAGGGAATGAACTGATCATTGCATATGCTCTCCTGTATTTGGGAAATGGTTTCTTCATTTATCTTAATTGCAATTAAACCTTTTAAAGTGTTAACTGGAACATACTCTCGTCTATCTTACTTCCGAGTCTGAATTGGGGTGTGTGACGGGAGAAGTTGCCCCGATGCTAGGCAAACAGAATATGTCTCTGACTGTGGGCAGGAGGACAGTGTCCCATTTGGTTTGGTGGCTAATATACAGAACCCCTGTATCCTGTGTTTAGATTTTTCTAGGGGTGTGGGCTGTCAACTAGATATAGTGTCAGGTACTATGGGTTTTGGGGAATGGCCTGCTGTTGCCTTAGACTCACTGGGGGGCAGAACCGGGGGTTGGAGCTGAAGTTCTGCTGTCCCATTACAACCTGGTGGGGATGCCTCGCCCTACGCTGACCCTGTCCTACCCTTTGTTTCGCATTGTGTAATGCACCAGCCACATTTAAGCGCCTAATGGACCAGGTACTGGACTGCCCTGTGTCGACGACAAAGCAGCAGGTCAAGAGTTTCCTGGGACTGGCCTCTTACTAGTGATGAGACTGTCAATTGTATGTTTCTAGGCTGTATTTTACACTCACACATTGTTGGATTTTAAACTTGGTGTAGTCAATACTACTAGAGCATCTTTATCATTAGATGAATCAGTTGAAAAAAACGTCAAGAAGAGGGGCCATATTCTTCAATGTTTTCCTAATTTATTTCTTAAATTTGTTCCTAAGAAAGGTCCTAAGAAAAGTCTTACTCAAATTCACGAACGTGTTCTTAAATTGCATAATTGTTCGCACCTACGTTCCTATAATGATGAATACCACATCTTCGTAAATTCAAAGCGCGTGTCCGTTGTTCCTAATTAGCATAGGTAAACGCCCCGGTATTTCCCATAAAAGGGCATTAAACTGCAGGGCGGAGTGGAAACTCATCATAAAAACGTGGAGAATGCAAAAATGCCGAAACAAAAATGTAAAGACAGTAGAGAACCAGACGCCAAAAGAAAAAAAAACTTCAGAAGTGGAAATACTTCTGCAAGAAGTGAACAGGCAAAAACATGTCATATTTAGCAGCGTCAGTATGGTTGCAAAATCAAATACAAAAAGGATGCATGGGATTTAATCACTCGTTCTGTGAACGCTGTGTCAGGAGAAGGGCGCACCAATGATGACATATAAAAGAAATAGTTTGACATGAAGTTTGAGGCAAAAACAGTATTGCCAAACACAAACGAGAGATGCTGACCACAGGAGGGGGAAAGGCTTGCACTGTCCTTACTAAGCTGGACCAGCGCATCGGGGACATAATCTGAATGACCGCAATCTCGGGTGTACCATCCACAGTAAAGTGTTAAATATATGCAAATATTTGAAATAATTGAAAATTATTCATACTGTTATTTTTCATAATATTTAAAGCACTATGACGCAGTGACGAATGATTTGTCACGAAAAATGTCAGCAAGCAATTCTGCATAAGAGTGCTTTTCACTGTGCGTAGATTCGGTTCTTTCCTAAGAACAAATTCAAGATAAGTAAACATTGGTGAATGTCAGAATCTTCGTGGAAACTGCATCAGTGGGTTTTAAGAACTTAAGAATTTCTTCTTAAGAACGGTTAAAGAATATAGCCCAATGTGTTGGACATGATGCATTTGCTTCTTCTGATTGGCATTCAACCACTGGGGGCGTAGCCAGTGCTATTGAGCTAAGATTTGCTATTGATTTGCTTTACTTAAATTGGAAAGAAATGTGTTGCATGAATTGCCAAATAAATGTTACGAGGAAAACGTAAGAAAAGTAATAATAAGAAAAGTAAAGAAAGACCATATATTGAAGATATTTTCATTGGATTTGAGTAGTATAAAACATTTGCGATTTTTGAAGCTAACAATTAAAACAGAATAGAGTATAGGGGAGAGATCAAGACCTGGTTCATTAAAGAGATATGTTTTCAGTTACTTTTGTAAAATAATTATAGATGCTGCCTTCTTGATATTGTTTGGTATTGTGTTCCATAGCTTTGGGACAAAGTTAAAAAAAGTCCAATAAAATATGTCCAGTGCTTTTAAATTTGATTGGAAATTCTACAGTCTAGATCTTTTGGTTTCTAGAGTTCCTAACTGTAAAAATGTCAATTATTCACTTTGTAGGATTGACATGTTTGGCATTGTCTTCGGTAGGGTTTGGATGACAAGTCCAAGACAGCCATTGAAGAGACTACTGTAGGCATCTACGTGACCTAATGATACAGGAATTGTCCTCAAACGGGTCAAGATGCTGTGGGATCTGGAAAACGTGGCATTTGCGGTCACTATGCTGTTTGGTTTAATGTACATCATGAACCTTAGTTACGCTGTTGAGCTTCACTACAAGTCTTTCAGAAGGTTTTCATGTACATGAATGAGGACAGACTTTCTAACAAAGCTCTTTTTAAAACATTTAAAACGGTCTATTTCAGTGAATTGTTCTAATGGGTGATAAGTTGTGACTCATGTTTGAAGTCTTCCAGAAAGTTTTTATGGACATTACTGAGGACAGATTTTTTAACAAAGCCCTTATATTTAAAAACGGTTATTTCAGTGAATTATTGTAACCCTTGGACACTCTGTCTGAACGGGTCCTGGGCCCATAACAGGCAAGCAGTCACTACGGCAACCAGAATTTACAGCAAACAGCTATTTATTATATAATACAAAAACCGTATAGGGACAGAATGGCTGGCACTAGTGTCTTAAATAAAATAAATAATAATACACACAGATAACCAAAGCAATAAATCCCTCACCAAAAATACCTAACCACCTTTCACACTCAAAACAAACAACATGAATGGATCAAAAACAGTGACAAACGTCTAGCCAATTACCTATAACAGAAACACACAGTGAATACATTGCAGCCTTATTATACACGGGGACAAAACAATACAAACTCACCCCTCCCAGTGTGCAACATCGCCACAGCATAAACAACACATCCACATAGACTCTAGCTACAGCCAGAAACACAAACTACAACACGTGTCAGACAAAACTTCACAATATACGACATAAATGACACTGACACATGTATAGGGATTTACAGCACAACCTACCAGTTATCGTTTGTAGCATGCCACCTCCACGTAGCACAGTCGGGGCTAGCGACCATTAAGACCACGGCTTAATAGTGAGCAGGTGCCACCTATTACCTGTTCCCCTCCGGTACCAAACCCCCCACCTTGGTTCCGCCCACTTTGCTACATTATGTAGCGGTGTTGTTCTAACGGGTGAGTTGTTACACAAAAGCATAGCCTAAAATGTTTTTTTGTCTCACAATAATCTTTTTGTTGCAATTTCTGTTGGAAATAAGTACTGCATTGGATGGGTTCAATGTCTCATATAAATTGTTTTGTGTTTTGATATTTTTAGAACTTTTCTTTGCAAGCTGTTCCCAGCAGAAAATGTCACGATTCGTCCAAGGTGTAGTGGGAGAGAGCTAGATGCAGAGCCGGAGATCACATTCGCAGAGTTTTATTCTTAAATAAAACCGACAGACACACGAACGGAAACTTGACAAACTCTGTAACGTGAATAAAATATTGCTTACACAAAGCGACTTAAACAAGAAAGGTAATACAGCGCACATACAACAAACGATCAAACACTCACCTGAATCTAACCAAGGACCTTATATAACTAACTGATGACTAACCTATCCCGGTGCTCAGCTAAACTCAAAACAGCTGTGCTCCTAATTTACACAATACACAGAAGTGCTCTCCCTTAACACCCTATACAACACAGCTCACCTAATGTGACAGAAATCCTCACATATCATCTTTTAGTTGACTGTTTTATTCACAAACGTACCAAATTTATTTGCTACGTGTTTTGTACTGTTAAATGTACTGCTTGATGTACTGCTTGTGGGCAGTTAGTTGGACTGTGATCATCTGAAGTATTTGAATCAATACAGTTTATATTTGCATTGACCGTATGCCTTTTCCCCTTTGTTTGTTTGTTTGTCGATGGGCATACTGCAACACAAAAAAGGTTGGTGTGGTACATCTACTTCTTCAATCCTACAACGGTGTATGACCTGAGTTTTTACAGTTCTACATATTTTAGCCAGATCCCCATTACCAACAGTGTTCTTACATAGTCAGATTTATCATTTCTAATATACAGGTTTCTCTGTTGCTAAATGGTCTGCCAGCTAGAACTTTAAGCTGGTTTTCCTCCCTTAGCAACACACCAGATATAGTTAATAATAGCATCATTATATTAGAAATGAACCATGGGTTTAATCTGCTCCTCACCTCACACATTCCCTTTTATATCAAGCTTGCATATCTGCAAAGGAAGTAGAAAGAATAGTGAAATGCTCCAGTTCTGCCTCTGGTACATCATCAATGCAGTCATACATACTAGAAAATGACCACATGCTGTCATGATTTGCCATAGATGCAGAGACAAGACCCAGCGCAGAGTTCCGGTATACAGTGAAATATAAAATGTCGACACATTCCTGTTAAAATGCCAGGTTTTGGTCACGTGAAAAAATGAGACAAAGATTAATCATGTCAGAACTTATTCCACATTACATGTGACCTATAACAATTCAATTGAAAAACAAACTGACATTTTTGATGGGAAAAACTTCTGATTTTATTACAATGCTTCCTTTCTGTTAGCGTGGCAATACAATTCTTTGCAAAATAGCTCAAAATCTGTCAGATTGCGAGGATATCTACTGTGCACAGCCCTCTTTAGATCATCCCACAGATGTGTTCAATTGAATTCAGGTTCAGCTCTGGTTGGGCCATTTAAAAACGTAGATCTTGTTCTTGTGAAGCCATGCTTATGTGGATTTGTATGTGTGCTTTGGGTCATTGACGTGCTGAAAGGCGAACTTCCACTTTATCTGTGGGTATGGTGTTCTTTGGGTGATGCGCAGTGTTGTTTTTGTGGCAAACATATCTTTTGGATTTATGGCCAAAATGTTCCACCTTGGTTTCATCAAACCATAACACATTTGCCCACATGCTTCTGGTAGACTTAATACTTGTTTTTTCAAACTTCAGCTGGGCTTGGATGTTTTTCTTCATGAGAAAAGGTCACCCTACCCCATATATAGGAAGAATACGGGAGATTGTTGTCACAGGTTGCACACAGGCAATACTTGCCAGATATGTCTTCAGCTCATTTAATAATGCTGTAGGTGTAAGGATCAGCTGTCTGTCCCTCTCTATGTTTGTGCTGGCACTCCCTCTGCCAGCGGAGAGAGAGAGAGAGAAATCCTGGACTATTAGATTCACCTGTATGTTGTTTCGCACCTGTTTTCTGTTGAGTTTTTAGTTCATGTAAATAGGTTGCTTCATTTCAGTTTGTCAGTGTCGGGCATTGTTCAAGGTATGTTGTTTTCTGTTTCTACATTTGTTTGTGTTCTATGTAATACAGAGTGTTGTTCCATAAAACAAGATCAGAAAACAAGCCAGGCTTATTGTGCTTAGTCAGACTTATTTGCGATGAATTCCGTTTAAAAAAAAAATTTGATAGTTTTATTTATATACGTTACAGTGTGAATACAGTGTCTTATATATTAACATATTTTTTTTTCTTTGTTTTTCCCCTTCACATATTCCACCCTTTAACCCCCCCCACTACCACCCCAGCCACCCCCCCAATCCCCACAAGCATTGTCAACATAGAGATAAACGTACAAAAACAAAAATACAACAAAGACAAAAGAAACAAAATATATAGATTAAATAATGGTAAAAGAAAAGTTCATAATAGTGAATATATTCAATATATATTGGTTACATGATGGACTAGTGGCACCACATACTTTAAGTCAGATATGATCTGGGGGGAGCCTCTGTAGGCTGTTAAAATATGAAATGAAATTCTGCCACTTATCAGAAAATCCTAGGTATGATCCCCTAGTGGAGGGGAACGAGGAAACTGCAAGATTAATAGTTTTAAAAAAGGACATGGGCAGGAACAAGGGGATAGATTGAAAAAGGTACATAAATTTAGGCAGGATATTCATTTTAACTGCGTTGATTTTACCTATAAGAGACAGAGGTAGGAGGTATTACCCCACCTCTATATAGGTAGTACCCCACCTCTTAAAGTTGTCCTTCATCTTTATAAGCAGGGGAGAGAAGTTAGCTGTAAGTAGAGCTGAAGATAAACGGGTAACGTTCACTCCCAGGTATTTGAAGCCTGAGTGACTTAATTGAAAAGGCAGAGTTGTCTGCTGGAGCATCAATGCGGGCGGGTTGATTGGAAAACACTCGCTTTTCTGTAGATTAAGCTTATAACCAGAGAACAAACTAAAATTCTCAAGGATGGAGAGAATAGCTGGTATAGATGTTGTCGGATTATGAACATAGAGCAGTAAATCGTCCGCATATAATGACAGCTTATGTTCAAGTCCCTCCCGTAGGATACCCTGGAAGGAGGGTGAGGCCCGTAAAGGCACAGAGCCCACAGAAAGGGGCTTGATAGCAATGGCAAAGAGTAAAGGAGAGAGGGGACAGCCCTGCCTAGTCCCACGTTCCAGGGTGAAGAAGTCGGAGTGATTATTGTTAGTACAGACACTGGCCTGTGGGGATGTGTAAAGCAGCCTGATCCAAGCGATGAAATTATGACCAAAACCAAACTTTTTAAGAGTAGTGAATAGATAATCCCATTCGATTCTGTCAAACGCCTTTTCAGCATCAACTGATACCACGAGTTCTGGTGAATTCGAAAATTGTTTAGAATAGATAATGTTAAAAAGGGTCCGAATGTTAGAGAATGGCTGTCTGCCCTTAATGAAGCCCGTCTGTTCTTCTGAAATAACTGAGGGGAGGGTAGCCTCTAATCTTCTTGCTAAAACTTTAGCGAACTTTAGCACCTTTACATCTACGTTAAGGAGGCTGAGGGGTCTGTAAGAAGAGCAGTTTGTGGGATCTTTCCCTTTATTGAGCAGAAGAGCTATAGATGCTTGTCTCAAAGTATTCGGGAGCACACCCCAGTCCAATGACTCATTATACATAGATAGGAGTAGGGGAGCCAAACATACGTTCAATTTCTTGAAAAATTCTGATGGGAACCCATCCGGGCCTGGGGCTTTGCTACTTTGCATAGAGTTTATGGACTCAATCACCTCTCCAAGCCTCAAAGGGGCGTCCAGGTCGTCTGCAATACCACTAGTGATAAGGGGGGTATCTACTGCCTCCAAAAATTGAGTCATAATAGTAGTGTCAGATGGGGTCTCAGAGGTATAAAGTGATGAGTAATATGTTTTAAATGAGTCGTTTATCCCGACTGGGTCTTTGATTAAAAAGGTAGTAGAGTCAGCAATTACAGGTATTAACCGTGATGCAGCACGTCGATTTAATTGGTGTGCAAGCAGGCGACCCGCCTTGTCTCCTCGCTCATAGTATGTGGCCCGTGAATGTAAGATTAGGCGCTCCGCATCATTAGTAGATAGGAATTCAGATTGTAGATTCAAACGTTGTTTATATAGCTCTGGGGAAGGGGCTTGGGCATAGTTACGGTCAAGTTCAAGAATAGTGTTAGAGAGTTCCTCCCGTTTCATAAAGCAACCTTAAAATATTCCAAACTCGGTTACCCTGGCAACTTATGCTGGGAAACTAACCTGGTCCGGGGCAGGCTAACTGTCAGGTTAAAATGATGCTCAACCACCTGGGCTTGGAATGTTATGATATTACATCAGACCCTCATGTAACCACTATCACTATCTGTCTGAATGTTATGATATTACATCGGACCCTCATGTAACCACTATCACTATCTGTCTGAATGTTATGATATTACATCGGACCCTCATGTAACCACTATCACTATCTGTCTGAATGTTATGATATTACATCGGACCCTCATGTAACCACTATCACTATCTGTCCAGAAATTAGAGCAAATGCACTTTGATAATAAATGTCATGAATTTGAATGTAAAAAATTGTAAGAAAGTGAAACAAACGCAATCTGAAGTGACATTTGGTAAGTTTCAATGAGCCACATAACGGTCTATAAATTGGGAGCTCAACCAAATGTGTGGGACGCATAATCCTGGCGTGTCCTTTATGACGTGGTGGATGAGGGAGCGATAATCATACGCATTTCAAAGACAACATCAAGGACAGGTCAGACCTGCTGGCTTTATGACAACTATACCTGGATGAGCAGTATAGATAGCATATATATGTAGATTAATAAGCCCACATATCACACATATAGCCCATTAAGGAATAGCATATATATGTAGATTAATGAGCCCACATATCACACATATAGCCCATTAAGGAATAGCATATATATGTAGATTAATGAGCCCACATATCACACATATAGCCCATTAAGGAATTGCATATATATGTAGATTAATGAGCCCACAGATCCCACATATAGCCCATTAAGGAATAGCATATATATGTAGATTAATGAGCCCACATATCACACATATAGCCCATTAAGGAATAGCATATATATATGTAGATTAATGAGCCCACACATAGCACACGGCCCAATAAGTAATATCATATATATGTAGATTAATGAGCCCACATATCGCACATATAGCCCATTAAGGAATAGCATATATATGTAGATTAATGAGCCCACATATCACACATATAGCCCATTAAGGAATAGCATATATATGTAGATTATTGAGCCCACATATCACACATATAGCCCATTAAGGAATAGCATATATATGTAGATTAATGAGCCCACATATCACACATATAGCCCATTAAGGAATAGCATATATATGTAGATTAATGAGCCCACATATCACACATATAGCCCATTAAGGAATAGCATATATATGTAGATTAATGAGCCCACATATCACACATATAGCCCATTAAGGAATAGCATATATATATGTAGATTAATGAGCCCACACATAGCACACGGCCCAATAAGTAATATCATATATATGTAGATTAATGAGCCCACATATCGCACATATCACACGGCGCAATAAGGAATAGCATATGTAGATTAATGAGCCCACATATCACACATAGCACACGGCCCAATAAGTAATAGCATATATATGTAGATTACCAAGAAGTACCGATCTACTTCGGCCTCTCGAAAAGGAGGCACCACAGCGATATTCTTGCTGACCTCAAACTGCCCCCGGGGACCACTAGGTGAACCCCCAGCACTTGCCTCCAACTCAAGCTGTTTGATCCTTACCGCTTTCTCTGCGTCTATTCTCCTAATCTCAGTTAAAAATTTCTAACTTGTTCTTTCATCCTCTGTTCCATCTCCAACCGAGCTAGCCTGGGGTTAAGCCTAGCCTGGGTGGAACTGGATCCCCCCGAAGAACTAGGCGAAGGGTTCAACTTCGGCAGCGTGAACGGGGTGGAGGCACCCAGCTCCCGTCCATCGTCAACCAAACCTACAGGTGTGGTACCCACCATCTGCACTTTCTCAGTATCCTCACCTGAAGCCTCACTATCCTCATCCTTCATTACACAAAAATGACCAGCGATGGAAGATAAATCGACCCTACGCAATCCTACCAGCTGGTCGAGGACTGGCGCCGCCAGGAAAACTGACAAAGCTGAGTCAGCCATACTACACAGAGAGCAGTGCACCCTGCACTGAACACAAACTCAAACCTTTGGTCGCCCAAACTCACACCCCAACCAGAACACCTTGCTTATCAACAAAAGAGACTCAAAGGGCACGGGGAAAAGGAAGGAGAATGTACATCCCGGATGAGCCCCCACCTGTTACGTTTCCCCTTCTAGGGTAGGGTTTGCAACCCCCGTTTCCGTGAGCCCCCGTTGAGTGGCATGCAAAGGTGTAGGGTCGAGGATGCAAATGAGGACAACCAACACAAGTCTGTTTATATATAAACAAAGGAGTTTATTTATCTCCTTAATATAAAGGCAGGGAAAAAGGGCTGAGCGGAACCAAAGCAAAGAACGTAACATAAACGGGCAACACTTCCCTAATCTTCACCTCAGCACTTACTCCACCAAAACACAACTCTAACCATATGTGCTCTCTCTACGTTTACAGTATACTCACAACACCTAATGGACAAACAGCGAGAGCGAGATCCAACAAGTGAGAGAGATCCTCTCCCCCTGAACACAAGGCTTAAATAGCCACAGACACAGCTGCATCCACTGATGAAGAAGGGCGGAGTCAATCAGGAAGGTGATGAACCAATCCGCTGCTTGGGGAGGATATGAGCCATGTCTGCAACAGAACACAATGGAACAGACACAGAACACACAAACCCCTGGGGAACGTAACAATGAGCCCACATCACACATATCACACGGCACAATAAGGATTATCATATATATGTAGATTAATGACCCCACATATCACACAGCACATGGCCCAATAAGGAATAGCATATATATATAGATTAATGAGCCCACATATCGCACATAGCACACGGCCCAATAAGGAATAGCATATATATGTAGATTAATGAGCCCACATATCACACGGCCCAATAAGGAATAGCATATATATGTAGATTAATGAGCCCACATATCACACATGGCACAAAATTTCAGGATGTGCCCAGATATCACACAGCGCAATAATGCGCTCACAGTGCCGCAAACTGTGTGCATTGCACTCTGTTTTTTTCCAGCGGGACATTTTTGTACACAGTTGGAGATGCGGAGAATATCAGCAAAGCCACATTTTGCCGCTCTGTACCAATGTGTACCTAGGAAATCATTACACAGCATCAATGTACCGTGCATCAATGTACAGGTAAAGTCCCACGCAGATGACATTGTAGGCTACCACTGTAAAACCCATTGTTCTGTACAATAAGCTGGGCACCAGTGTTCTGTTCATTACAAATTAACAGAACTGTATATTTAGTATATTTTTATATTCCCTCTCCTTAGTAAGATCTCTATATGTTGTATGTAAGCACCTTCCTGCCACAGTAAATTCCTTGTCTGTATTAACATTCAGGCGATTAAAAACCATTTTGATTCTGAAATGCCAGTCCAGAGTAGTGACCTACATTTTAAATGATTTAGATGATCTGTGATGCCGATTGTATCATCACAAATGTGGAGGCAAAATGGCCTACATGTTTAAATTCCTCATAGGTCTCGATTAGCAAACGCTGCTCAGTCGCAGTGAACATCGGTGCTCTTTCTTTCCCCTTATTTGCCATATAGTGAATTGATGAATCCACGCTCCAGCACCCCAGGCTTTATGAGAAAAGTGTGCACGTGCAATTATCTAGACTATTTGAACCTGGCTTGAATTAGTGAGATCACATGATCTTCAACTTAATGTTATGGAACCGATTTTAGCACGGCTGATTAGTTGGGTTCATTCAAGTCAGGTTTTGGACTTTAATCCCCGCTTTTCTAAGTACACTTTATGGAACAACCTCCAGGTCTGTTTACATGTTTGAGTTTATGTTCCATGTGTTTTAGTTACCACAGTTATCCTGTTGAAGGAATGATCTTCAGTTTGATCTTCGGTTTTGTTTTTCTTGTTTAAGTTCTCAGTTCTAGTTTCTGCTGCTTGACTCCGAATAAAAGCACAAACATATTAAGAATCTCTGTGCCTGTTTTTATTTCCCCCCCAAAGATTTCTGTTGTTTTTTCAATTGAATTTTTCAGGTTATAGGTCACTTAAAAAAAATATATTTCAAGTCAGGTGTGTAGACATTCATATCCACTGTATTTTGTAAGTTGTGTGTTTGAAATGTTGATTGTCTTGCAAAGGTGAATGGAGAAAGTAAAGAGAACATCCCAGAACACCCACTTGAATTAAATGAAAAGGCTATGAAATATTGCATTGTTGTTTATTAGCTTAATCTTACACACTCACAATGACAGAGATATAATTAACATTTAAAAACAATGTTTTCTTGATATTATTACAAAAATATTTCGAAAATTGTATTTATTTAATATTACACTCTATTCAAGTTTCTGAGTCATTAGGAATTTTTTTGGATAATGCATAACACAAATACCAAACTTACTTGGTTGTCCATCAACGTTGAAAGGTCAGAAAACTTACTAACAAAATTAGACAAATTGTTACCTCTGAAAATACCCAGCTCCGCTATTAGAGCAATCATTAAAAAGCTTAAATATACACATGTGATGAAGGGTCTATTATTATGAAAACACACATGAATTGTGCTCCCACACACAAGGACCAACGAAGATGTTTAACACTAATAAGGCAGAGGCACTGACGCCTACCCATTTCACGGTTTTAGGTCATTTGACCCATGCATGTTATGAACGGGAGAATGTTGCTGACACGCATTAACCAGTAGATGGCGCATCTTTTGTTCATCTTTATGTCAGAAGGACCTGGCTGTTGTAAAATTACGGTGGCGCATGAAGTGAAACCAAAATGTTAAAACCTCCTTGCAAATGAATATAGATGGCCTAAATGTGTCCACAATTATTTAATAATTGCGCATGGATTTAGGTCTTTATTAAACCAAATTAATCTCAAAATATTTTCAAAAATATTGACAGGAAAGACAATTGTACATTATAAGAACAAGTAATGGATTTTATAATAAAATGTTCAAATAATTGTAACCAAAAAATACCAGAATTTCAAGGGATTTTTTGCGCCACTGTCAACTCCAACTGTCTGACTTATTGTGTTCAATGCATTTGGGTATAAATGCATAAAGTATTTAATTCATGTGACGCACACATGGTGAGAAATAGTCTATATGTTATTCGTATACACATAGGATAAGTAAATTAATTTGCTTTAATTTAAAATAACTAGTTTGCTTTTGAGGAAAATGATTTTCAATGACCTTACACAATGCAAATCGTAATTGCTGTGTGAGCTATCATTAGTTTTGCCACGTCAGGGGGGGAAGGGAAGTAATGCATCATCCCCCACACATAAAGCAGTCAGATTATCAGTGAGAAAAACTATGCCTGTATTCCTGTATTAATTGCGACATGTAAATTGTGTGGTTAAGCGGAGAACAAAATATTTTGAGACCCATCATGAGCAAACAGCCAGAAAACAAATATGCACAAATGACAAACACATATATTTAGGCCTGTATGGTACCATATTACCACACAAATAATTATTTCTTAAAGTAAATTATTTTTGACGTGTTGACAATAAGATGAAATATTTCATTTTCCAAAATTCCAATCCATTGTGAGCAAATTATGTAAGCACAATACAATAAATACACACAAGTTGTTAAAGTTTACCGTTATTAACAGTGATTTTTTTATATAAAAATCTGATAAAAAGAAAATGAAAAAAGTATTAAGCTTTGCAATATAATATTACCAATCAAAACCCCATTAACATCTCAGATATAATGCTAACATAGCATGGGCAATAGTTTTTAGCCAGATGTTTGGTCTTTTATCCGCATGCTCTTTTTGCATGATTCTCTCTTCTTAATGTTGGTTGGGAAGGAGTGTTTGTCAAAAGTCTTTTTTTTGCGCTGCTGGACCCGCATCCATGTTGTAAAACACAGGCCATTGGAAATCCTCCGCAAACGGAATAAAACCGTTCCATCTGGCCCTTATCATCAATGCCACAGTTAGTGCTGTTGTACGAGACAATAATTTACTGTAGTTTCTTTGCGCCACTGTCAATTCTGAACTTTTGTTGAATATTTTTCCTTGTGTACAAGGGTGACATCTCTCGTCTGATTTTATTGAACAGCCCACCTGCTTAGCTTCATAAGTCTTTGAGGCACCGCTAATTCCTACTTTGAAGTTTTTAATACAGTGGCAGAAGTGAAAACGTGACTGTTCTGAAAGGCTGTCCAAAAGTAAGTAGCTACATAGAAAGAAAGAAATCCTTTTTTAAATAAATAACACATTACGATTTTAAGACGTGGCAGTGATGATGGGTGTTGAGATTTTCAACCATCTCAAACCCCGTTGTATCCTTTCCACTATGCTATTTTGTTTTCGTGCTGGTCACGGCTGCACCACGGCCTCCCTTAAGGTACCGCCATTGATAAAAAACACTAATGTGCAGACGTTTACATTGATCTGTCCAAGGCATTTCATTCTGTTAAACATTGTGTCCTTATCAGCAGGCCTGGTTCTCCAACTATCTCTCTGAGAGGGTCCAATCAGAGGGCCAGTGGTCGGGACCCATGACTGTCTCCATGGGGTTGCGACAGGGTTCAATTCTATTTTCTCTCTACATTAACGATGTGGCTCTTGCTGTTTAGACCTCTCAGATTCATCTCTATGGAGATGATACCATTTTATATACACCAGGCCCTTCGTTAGACACTGTGCTCTCAAAACTCCTTCCGTAACCTCCAGTTGCTACTAAACTCTGGTAAAACTAAATGCATGCTTCTCAACCAATCACTGCCCGTCTAAGTAGCATATGTGGATACATACAAATACCTAGTTAGACAATCCCTTGTTAGACAGCTCAATCTCGTTCCAGCCCAACATAAGCAAACGGAAATTCCAAAATTAAGTATAGAATGTTTCCAACAGGGCCTCTTTCATTCATGCTGCCAAACTTGCCTTGTTGAAGAAGACTATCATACCATACCTATGTTTGATTTTGGCAATGTCACTTGTGGTACTGCCTCAAACTCTCTCCAGAAAAAAATGTATATGGTTTACCACAGCGTCATACGTTTTGGTAACAATGCCCCATACAACACACACCAGTGCAACTTTTACACATTAGTCGACAGGCCGTCGCTAAACACTCAACGTTTAACTCTTTGCTACCAACTCATTTACAAGTCTCTGCAAGGCAAAGTCCCGCCGTAGGCAAACTGCTTGAGCAGCCTATGCTCAAGCAGTTACATTGCCTTAGCACCCTGAACGCCTGCACAACTTTTGGCCACCAATCTTTACAGAACTAAAAAAATTACTAAAACGCAAGCCCTTATCTCACCCATTGCCTTCAAACTAATCCTGTCTGAAATCTTGTCCGACCATTGTACCTGTCGTCTGATTTTCATCCAGGGGGTCTCTTTTTACTTTTGCCACGCACATTTTGCACAGTGTGTTATTTTTACCTGTACTGCTGCCCTACCTGCTTACATTCATAGAATTATTCTATTTGCTCAGGCATACTCAAATGCTCTTCCTCCTAAAATCACAGCAATATGTGCACACTAATGAGCTACCTGCTAGAAACACTTTAACTTGATACATTCTGTATATAGACTCTCTTTGTATTTTATATAGTTGTAATTGCCATATCTATGCTGCTCAACTGACCTACTTATACTTCATCCTGTATTAACTGTATATTGACTCTCTACATGATCCTGTATTGCCTTGTAGAATCCCACTGCTATTTGCACTCTTGTAGTTTGTGCATTCACATGTCACGTTCGTTCATCCTCTATGTCACTCACACACATTGTCTCCTTGGGGAAAGTTGTGAAGTCTTGAATTACTACTTGTGGTGCCATTGGCAAAGGCATAGGTACCTTCGAGCCATGTGAAACACAACTTGACTGCATCTCTACCGCAAGAACGGGAGGTGGAACTTCACCGAGATGCCTCTGATACTGGACCAAACTGCACGTCTTGAGGACAATGGCAATAACATTTTTACCCATCAGTATCCCAGACACCCTGACGTCTCTGTACAAAACCATGTTCCCACCGCGGATGAAGAGAGTAATTACGTTGATTGTCACAAGGCTGAGAATTGGATAGAGCATCATCTTGTGGGGCACAATGTTCAACCCTTGCATGCTAATCTCGCTCAGTGACACACATGGCAGCACCAGCAGCAGGATGTAGCAATAAAAAAACATGAGTCCCTCCACCCATAAGGGCAGCCCTTTCCTCTGAGGCTCCCATAGGTTGGCCTGCACATCCAGAACATCAAGCAAGTCCACTACCACCCAGAAGAGTCGACTGCGGATCTCCTCCTTCTTCTTATGCGGCCGCACATACTCCATGTGATCGATGGCTGCCAATGTGATGTAGACCACAGGCACGCAAATTGACAGGAGCAATGTTAGCGCCTTCCGTGCCACCCCGTCCATGCCATCTCCACCAGTCCACCCATCCAAACTTCGCCCCTTTCCATCCGTGGACTTATAGTTCTGGTAGACAAAGTAGACCTTAATCTCCAGAACAAAGACATAGAAAAACCATAGGATCATAGCGTAGCCACGCTTGGAGGTTCCCACCTCAGAACCTACCCACACAGCTAAGTAGCGTAGAACTATGAGAAAGCAGATATCTCCCACAAGGACCATAATGCACACGCCAATCTTCCGAGGCCCTGGGTTCTGCTCAACCAGGTAGGCGTCCATCAGCATCATGCTGCCCATTATCAAGATGGCTGACAAGCACACATGAGGCTTGTTGGTGGGCGGTGGCGCCACCATGCTGAACAGATGTTCCAGGAGAAAATGTGGTCCAAATATTAGGTTAAAAAATACAAAGAAAAAAATCGTACATAGAAAAATTAAGCTCCAGGGGTAAAGGACAGAAATGAAAAGCATACAAAGATTTAAGTAAGAAACTCCTATCTTCATCTGGTTATTGAATCATTTTAAAATAATGGAACAGGTTGCAGTAGTACAATTAGATGAGTAACTGTTTGAACTAGACCTGACATCTGTTCCCTTGACAAACCCCCAGAAATATAATGGACAGACCTTCAACCTAATATCCAGCAAGCAGTGCAACTTTTAACTACATTTCTGTCATACCTAAATATCTGTTTAGCTCTAATACTTTAAACACTATAACTCATAGATCTGTTTGGTCTTCAGAATTGACAGTAACATTGAATCGTTTTTTATGTGATTAATGCACTAGCCATGCTAATAGTGGTTGACAATAATTAACATGCTGGTCCTTTTAGATAAGATTTTAGATAACCTACCACATTATATATTCTCAAAGAGCTTTTGAGCAGTAAGTACAAGAGCACTTACACTTTTCTCTCCAGTCATGATCAATCATAATGATTCGCAGCAGAAAATTTCCGGTTGAATGCCAATGTGGAAATGCAAACCCTAGCAGTACTTCCATCCAATGTCACAGAGTGAGCAAAAAAATGGATACGTTTCATTATGAGAGTATTGGATATCAGCAGCAAAAACAAAAATTGTCTTGTCTCCATTATAATCCCCCAAATACTGTTAGAAGGGAATGTAATGTACTGAATAGGGAAATGGAATAACAGCGGTTCCGATGTTGACCAAAAAATGTACAAAACTGTACAGTTGAGTCATATAAAAAAGAACAGGGATTTAGATGTGCAATCTAAAAAAGAAGACAGCAAAAACTTTATCCGTTAAGTAGACTCCCTGGAAAACGCTTCTTGTCCTTTTGAAGAACTACAGCTCTTTTTTCAAAGATGCTCTCCCCTTGACAACCGAGAGCTTTCAATGTGGACCAATAAAAAAGACGTGTCCTTTTGATCGATGATTCGTTCTAGGCAAGCATCCTAGATTATCCACCTTTCCCCGTAATGGGATCAACTGCCCTTGAGATGTGGACATCAAACAAAAGCTATTTCTCATTCATTACCTTTCCCCTCCGCTACAAAAAGGACAAATGAAAAGAGACGCCGCCGTTTAAATGTCTTCTAATGTGAAAATCCCAATATTCGCCCTTCTTGCTTTGACGCGATGTGCAGTCTGTCTGTGCCTCTTTAAACTAGGTCTACTGGAATCTTTTTTACTCTTGCCTCTCCTCCCTCCTCCGCTCGTGTGCGTTCAGCTGTTGGATTTCGTAGAGACATGCTCAGCAAGCCACTGCTGCAGGAGTAGAGAGAGAGAGTGAGCGAGAGAGTGAGCGAGCGGGAGGGATGTGTGAGCAGCCTTGTGCCATCTAGTGCTCTCTACTTTTACTCACCCTTGGTTTTGGCCATGCTGGCCCATGTTTTTAAAGCCATGCGACTAACAGATCACAAACTGTCAGATGCCGAGCGCCTCCTTTTATCAAGGGAGGTCAAAGACTCCTTGGGTGGAGGAGGATTCAGTAACACATACACCCCTCAAGAAGCTCCTTCTGTATGTGTTTGTCAGGAGAATAGGAGGTCTATTAGATCTGTTAGATTCTTTGCGCTGATTTCTGTCAGGGACTACAGGGGAAAAAGCATACGTTTCACCATCCTTCTAACATGCAGGCCTAATAATTAGCATATTTTATAAAAAGAAATGGAGGTACTTTTGATTTTGATTGAATCAGGATTTATTTCAGCATTGACGCAGAGATCTTTTCCAAAAATCTAATTTCATTAGCAGTTCAAAATGTTCCTGTACAAATAACATTTTAGGAATGAACTAAAGTAATTTAATTATTTCCTCCTGTTCACATTTCAACAAGCTAGGCAGCAATATCAACACATCTAAGGAAAGATTTAATTATATATATATATATAATGAACCTCAGGGAGACCGGAGTGGATTCAAGCACAGAGCGCTGTATTTGATAAAGGTCAAACAGTAATCCAATATTCATTGTCGTGAAGCAGGCAGGGATCAAAAACCAGTAGGCCTAATCCAAAAATACGGAACGACAGTACCAGGCAGTACCGAAATCGTAGTCATAAACAGGTATGGTTCAAAATACAAGGAGACCAGAATGATCAAGCAGAAGTACAGGCTAGTGCAAGAAGTAGGCTAAAGAAAAAACGTAATGGACAAGCACAGATCAAAAACCAGGGTAAACTTGAATAACAATAATGCTCGGAACAAAGGCTCAGTAAAGCTGCACAAACAAACAATACCTCACAATGAGCTAAGGAAGACAGGAACTAAAAATACACAGGAGATAATTAGTAACAGGTGCTAGTATAATTGTGAACGCTGATGTGTGGTAGTGGTAGCAGGAGTGTCGATAGCTTGACTGGTGGCATATATAGGTGTCACATTATATGATGTGATAAGTGTCACGTGCAACGTTCACGAGTTAAAACGCATCTGGTCAAATAAAAAAGGCCTACGCCTACGACAGAACTGGCGCAGAGATGCTGCCTTGCATAATTTTGGGAATATTTAAAACCTTTTGTGTGTGTTTACAACTAACACGAATTCATTTCCAAGTTGAAATCATTTATTAAAACTCCCCAGTGCATTTTACTAAATAGCAAACGGATTGTAACCAAATTATCAAACTAGTAGACTAGTTAGACTAGTAGAAAGCAATGCCACACATTTTTTTTCCACAAACATGGAAATAAAATTAAGCATAAACTTGGTTGAATCTATGTAATGTTACTAAACAATCAATAGACTACTAGACTTTATTTTATGAATTTATAAATTCACAAACGAATGTAGCAAGGACTTTTGCTTGACATCATCATCCCTTTAGTAAAAGATTGCATGTATTAGGGAATTTACTTCATTTAAGCAATAGAATAATTATTCATTGATTGGCTTTATGAATTACATATTGGTTGCTATTTATATAATTAGCTCCATGTATCTGTGATTACTAATTATATTAATCTGTCTCATTATGACTCAAGGGACAGTGCCTGCATCAGTCTCCAGTAACATTCTTTCTGATCCAAGCAAGTCTAAGCCCTCTGGTATCTACTTGCCTCACTTCAAAGCAGCAGGAGGGGAAAGAGGCCAAGTATTACCATACATTTACATACCTGCAGATGCGGCCTAATTTGTTTCAGCTGTTGGTAAAATTACATCTTATTGGGAGAGATGCGTAGGCATAATTTTCCCTGGGGACAAGACCTGGGTTTAAATATAATTTGCAGCTTGGAGTTTAAGATGGGCTTGGTGTGCAGGTTTTACAATATCGAATTGGTAGAGTAAGCCAGACAAGCATAATCAAGAAAAATACATTGAAACACATGTTCAATATTTAATGTTAACGCTTTTGTCCGTTGATGCTGTCATTTATCACCTTATCCTATACTGGTAGTGTAAAAAATGCACAAACATATATTTTTTTTAATTTTACATTTTTATATAACTTATTCAACCGGGTAGGGCAATTGAGAACAAATTCTGATTTGCAACGGCGACCAGGCATTAGTTCTCATTAAGTGGTATTCCTGTTTATTTTAAAAGGAGTAAAAAAAAATATTTTTCATTAAATAATACTTCACTGAGTGCTGATTAATAAAGTGCTATGGCTTGTTGTCGGTGGAGCGGGTGCTCATGGCTACAGTAAGAACCGAGTGTTCCCTGCCATCCACACCTTCCCTAGTTGATTGTAACACCTGTAAATATACCTATTTCCCGGTGACGTGCCACACCCGGTGCAATACTCCCCCTAGTGCCTAAAATAATTAATGTCTAAATTTACCTAACTAAAGATGGATATAAATGGCTCCTACACCATGTCCAAATCATTGATTAGTATGTGTTTTTTAGTTTGCTCTTCCACCTTCATTGTTGTTAATTGTTGCGTGTCATGTCCTCCATGTTGGTAGACTTGTTTTTGTATGTTTAGTTATTTTCAGTTACTTTGTTTATATGTTACCATTCGTTGTTTGTTTAATTTTAATTAAAACAATCAAATGTATTATGTCTGCATTTGGTTACTGTCTTCACACTATACCTTTAAAAATACTTTTTTGTGACTGAATGAACAGCCCTTTTGAATGAAACCAGCAGGCCTGGAGGCTTCCCCAAACTATTTTTTGTGTGGGTTATGGGGGCAGTCAGAGGGGCAGAAGGACATTTATGCCCCTCCAACTGCCAGCCAGCGCCAACTACTGCCCTGGAGCTTCTGCCGCCTGAACTCGTCAATGACTGGCCCCTGCTACCTGAGCATGTTGATTACTTGCTGCCTAAGCACTACGATGAATGGTTGACACCTCCTGAGACTGCATCGCCCCCTGCTGCCATGGAGCAACAGCCAACACCCCTTACCTTTGAGTTGCTGCTAGAGCATGCAGCACCCATCCCCCCCATTGCTCAGGAGTCGCCTCTGCGTCAGAAACTCAAGCCCGTTAGGGTGGAAGTAGTGCATTACCGCCAGCTAAACATTGAATTTATGTTTAGCACTTCACAACTCAGTTATAGTAAACACACCCCGGACTGTCTTGTTCTAGTTGTCCTCACATGTCCCTCATAAAGTTAAGGAGTGTATATATGTTCCCTTGGTCAGTGTGTTTCATGTCGTTAGTTGCTGCCATGCTATTTGTCTGTTATTGTTGAAGTTCTTCAATGGATGTAAAGAAATATGGTCTGAAAAAAGACATTGACTTTGTAGCGAACTACAAGATGTGCACATAATTTTTTTCCAGCATACTTTTGAGCTCTTGCCATTTTTTAACAAAAGGTGATTAAAACAGCCCTAAAGATTTTACTTATTTAAAGGAAATAACCCCAGAATTTAGTTTTGTATTTTGTATGTATTCAGAGCCAGGAGCTATTTGCATGCAGCAATGTATTTCCTAAACTGGACAGATTATGTGATGAACTCAAGAGTATAGCGCAGGGAAATGAGCCAGGCGCATTGCATGTAGACGTTCAATCGGTTTTAATACTAAACCAAACCAACACCGGAGTGAAAAACCATATAGACTGTAATGCAAATAAAAGATGTACATAACAATAATAAACACAGTTATAAACACTACCAACACTCACCAACATAACGTGTGACACAGCAACAATGAACTACACCCAAACAAACAGAAACAGATTAAATACAAATACTAACCAACTAATTGAGGACCAGAGGCCTGTACTACAAAGCAAGTTCAACATGCCCTGGATTACTTTCCATTAACTGGGTTCATTTTACTTGGCGCTTGCGATCTAGTTAAAAGATGTCACGACAGTGGTTATCAATTTGTTCAAGCAACCCAAGATTTTCCAATTTAGCTACAAACGCGTTCACATAAAATGTGAACGCGTTTGTAGAGTGTGCACCATACCACGGAGTGTGCGGAGTGTGCACCATACCACCATCGCCATGGACAACTGTAGAGCATCATATTTCATGCAAGTAGAGAACATATTTAGAATTAAAAATTATGAAGAATATAAAATGGTTATACTGGCGAAAAGTAACACAGTTGCTGCGGCCAAAAAGAAAAAGGAAAGCTGGCAAAAGATTGCGTAAGTTACAGACTCATTCTATCACTGCCCATTCATTGAGGCATGACTAGATTTTGTTTTTTTAATTATACATGTGTACTCAATTAAAGCAATGTGTTGCTGAGATTAATTGTCTTGTGTCATTATTATTGCTGCATACCTTCAGTTGCAACCCTGGCAGTGTGAAGCGGTCTTGGGAACAAATAAAGAATAAACATCATTCAAACCGGTAAGGAGGGCTACTGGCACGACCACCCTAGGGAACCCAACAAATAGTGTATGCTGCATTTAATTTACATATGCTTTACATTATTTACAGATGCACTAGTCAACGTCAGTTGATGTCTACCGCAGTGGCGGCTGGTGAAAAATGTCCTCGATGGGGCTGTGCCACACTTTTGTTTCTGTTACCATCGCAATACAATTTAACACAAACTGCAGGACAGCAGTGGTCAGTGAAATAGTCAGTAATTATTTAATGGCAATATTAAAAAGCTGAGGCATTCTTACACAAGAACATCATATTGCACAAACACAAGTCTTTAATTAGCATTTAAACTGAACTTGTAAACACTTGACTATTACGTTTATAGGAAATCTTACACTGTATAGAGTGTAATATAGAGATGTATAATATAGAATTAATATAATATAAGTGGCTGAACTCAAACCTTTGACTGGAAGAATAGCATACAGTGTTTTATGATCAAACTAAATGTAACTAATTGTTAATGTGCTCCAGAACTGCAACAATTAATTGATACAAAACAACAATAGCAAGGCCAACTCAAAAGCCCCACAAAACTTCACACAATCGATCATTTTGGATAAAATGTGCCACTGTACTCACTCCAGTATCTGTCCATGCTGGATCTGTCCCCGTCGTTTTAAAAGCAAGCACGGGAAGCAAAATAAAGCATTAGCATGAGTGCACCCAGCTAGCCAAAGTTCTCCTCTCAAACGGATCTTGGAGGACAAATTTCATCAAGTTAGGGTTGGGTCTTGGAGGAGTAACGTTCGCGCTCTGCATTGTCGTCTAGTAAAAATGGCGCCCCTAGAGCCCCGTCCTTATTTTATCAGGGGCGAGCTTGGGGCCATAAAATAATCGCCCTTCTTAGATTCAATTTAAGAACGCTGATTGGCTGAATTTTATGTCAATCATTCATATCTTTAATTAGCAATTGGCGTAACTGCTACATAGACCCGCCTCCTTGGGGCGCTTTCTCTATCGCCCCAGAGCTGTGACGAGGCGTTCAGAGAGGCAGAGGAAAGAATAGAATAACACTTTATTAAACCCAGAGGGGAATTTTTTGTGTAACAGCAGCAGAACAAATTAATTAAAACGACAGTACAATTAATAAATAGTAAAATACATTGTACAGATTAATTGTAACTTGAAAGATAAGCTTATGAGTCTATGAGCAGTGCAGAGTGTGGAGGGGACGGGGGGCGCTTTTCCAGGTGGTAGTGATGGATGAGAGAGAGAGAGTGTGAGAGGGGGGGGGAAAGTGAATCAGAATCGGTGGAGTCGGAGGAATCGAACGAGTTTGAGTCACATGATGACCCTGACTCCTTGACAGATGATTCTTTCTTTGACTAACTATCCATCTTCTTTACTAGAAGAAACACCAAACTCACTTACACACTTTAAATGCTAGATGCAAATTCTGAAAATTGGTATCATTAATTATTAAATTAAAACATTCTGTCATAGCAAAACAATAATATATGAATTAATAAAAAACTCACTGTTTGTCATCTGTGCCCTCAGAATGTCTCTCTCATTAGTCAGGGATTGCACCTTCTCCTTTAGGTTTTGTGCCTTCAGCTTCCACAATTCCAGTTCCCTATCAGGGAACTTCGAGCTGCGTGAAAACGCTGCGGGACCGCTCTGCGTGATTGCATCATGAAGTACGTATGAAATCAGCCCAATGGCGAGACGGAACGTCATAGACGGGTGACGTCGCAACCAGGAAACCATAAAGCACCCCAAAACACAAGCCTATTCAGCTTCTGTAGCTTCAGCAAGTGCGTTGTGTGATAGTCCTTGCGGTTTCTGTCGAATCTACTGTAATTATGGCGAGTAAGCAGCGTTATAGGAAGTGTGTTTTTGCCTTGCACCCGCTTTCTTACGGGTGGGGATACACACCAACAATGCGTTGCTTGTTTGGGAGTGCTACATGCCCAGTTAGCTCTCGAGGGGGCTAGCATTAGCATTGTGAGTGTCTATCATTGCGGACGCTGCGCTCTCGCCGGTCGCTCTTTGAGGAGAGCGGTTCGGTTCGCGCTCCCCGCGGCTCAGGTCCCGGGTCTGTCGAGGCAGAGCGACTACTATCTTCGTGGGGATCGCAGATGGATCTAGCAGTGTTGGCTTTTTCTCAGCCTTTTCCTGCTGGAGCCAGTGTCTCACTCTGGGAAGCACGCGCTGCGGGTTATTCCGCCCAGGATGAGGCACCATTACTTCAACAATCTGGTTCTAAGGAGCGGGATGTTGAGAGCATTGACGTGGAGGTACTCGCCCAAACTGTTGAGAATCTCAATATTGAGTGATCGGAAGACAGGCAGGAGTCTGCTTCAACCAGTAAGTGGATCGATATTTTTGCCTTTCCGTGCTATGCCTCCTTGCCGGTGTGTGCCTTTCTTCCCTGACCTCCACACTGAGGTGTCGAGGTCCTGGAAAAGGCCGGTGTCTTCGCGCGTGTTTAATCCGCGTACTTCGATATGATCGAACGTTACCGATGCTAACATGTATGATTATGGTACAATGCCTAAGCGGAGTATATTTTAGCGAGCTATCTATCCCACGGCATCGTCATTTAAGACACCGGCGTTGCCCATCAGACAATACTGCTGGTGGGCAGAGCTTATTCGGCGCGGGGCAAGCTGCTTCTTGCATGTATACCATGGCCATAGTGCTGCTTAAAGACGTGGATGAGGGGGAGAAGTTAAGTCATGACGTTGTTCGAGAACTTCGTCAGGCAGTAGATCTGTCGCTCCGTGCCACTAAAGAGACGGCCAAATTCGACTGATCTGACGCCATTACTGTCGGGGTGCAGAGGTTGGTCCCCACTAGGAGAGGCAGGTGTTCACCTCACCATACGGGGCCCGCTCTCTCCTGGTGCCCTCAGGGACACGCGCTATTGGCCCCGCCATTTTTGCCGGGGCGTAGTTGGTCCCAGCAAGCATACGGTAGATCTGAAGGATGTGTCCGTGTGTCTATCCTTCCACAACACAGGAAGTTCCCGAGGTTCGCTTTTGGGGACGAAGCATGCCAGTATCGGGTTCTTCCGTTTGGCCTAGCTCTCTCCCCGAACGTTTACATAATGCGCGGATGCTGCTCAGGCGCCGCTGCGTCTCCAGGGCATCCGCATTTTGAACTATATCGACGATTGGTTGATTATAGCTCCTTCGGTGCTTCAGGTGGCGGGACATCGAGATGTTGTTCTCACTCACATTAAACAACTGGGGTTGAAAATCAATGCCGGGAGAAGTGTGCTGTCCCCGTTATAGAGGACCACTTTCCTGGGCGCCGTCTGGGATTCGACCACGATGCGGGCGTGGCTGCCTCCTGCTCGTGTGGCGTCGTTCCTCACAGCTGTCAAACAGGCCAAGCTAGGCCAGTCACTCACTGTGAAACAGTTCCAGAGACTGTTAGGTCTGGTGGCAGCAGCGTCCAACGTTGCGGCCTGTTGTACATGAGACCACTGCAGTGGTGGCTCAGAGCCAAGGGATTCTCCCCGAGGGGAAACCAGCTCCGCTTGAGCAGGGTCACGAGGCGCTGCCTGTGCGCCCAGGCTATGTGGAAAGAGCCTTGGTTCTTATCCCAAGGGCCCGTGCTGGGAGCTCCTTGTCGTCGTGTGACGCTAACAACAGATGCCTCCCTCACAGACTGGGGGGGGCACCTCGGAGGTTGTGGCAAGACCAACATCTCTCTTGGCACACAAACTGTCTAGAAATGTTGACTGTGTTTCACTGAAACACTTCCTCCCAGACCTGATGGGCCGTCATGTTCTTGTCCGGTCAGACAACACATCGGTGGTTTCCTACATCAACCATCAGGGTCGTCGGTGCTAGCGCCTGCTATGCAAGCAGGCTCGCCAGATCCTTCTGTGGTCCCAGGGAAGCTACGTTCCTTGAGAGCGATTTATATCCCAGGGTGCCTAAATCTGGGGGCAGACATCCAGTCTAGGCAGGGGCCAAGGCCCGGGGATTGGAGACTCCTTCCCGAAGTGGTGAAGCTCCTTTGGAGATATTTCAGTCGTGCCGAGGTAGACCTTTTTGCATCCAGAGAGACGTCACACTGTCCACTGTGGTTCTCGCTATCTCATCCAGCCCCTCTAGGGGTGGATGCCATGGTGCAGGCATGGCCGAGGGCACGCCTGTACACTTTTCCCCCGGTTGCTCTGCTCCAAGGAGTTCTGGAGAGGGTCCGCCAGGGCGAGGTCAGTCTACTGCTGGTAGCCCCTACTGGCCGGCCAGAGTATGGTTTGCGGACCTGATATCTCTCCTCGCCGGTTCTCCTTTGGAGATCAGGATCTTTGATCTTTCACCCCCGCCCAGAGCTATGGAATCTATGGGCTTTTAGAAGGTCTCCCGACTGAGGTTGTTGAGACCATCCAGAACTGCCCTGTGGAGGCAATCCGAACAGTTGTTCGTGTGTTTCGGACCACCCAATACCGGGTGTCCTGTGTCTAAACAGAGGATGAGCAAGTGGATGGTTGAGGCCACCTCGCTTGCTTATGAGTCGGCTGGGCAGCCTTCACCATTGGCTGTTCGAGCTCACTCTACCAGGAGTATGGCAGCTTCTAAAGCGCTTTTATCAGGCAAGGTTTCACTGCATGTTGTTTGTATTGCGGCAGGCTGGTCCTCACCGCATACGATCGTGGGGTTTTACAATCTTGACTTTGGCTCTACGGCTGGGGCACAGGTGCTTTCGTCAGAATGTGCGCTTTGACTTCAAACGACGGACACTGGCTCGTAGCTTCACAGGGGTCATCACGTGGGCACCCTCCTTCTTTGGTGTTTCGATGATAAGCCCACGACACCTCCAGAGGGCTCATCAGCAGCACCTGGCGTCCCAGGTGTGCCCCCCTCTGCATTCACCCCTTAAATGCCTCAGGTAATATTCGGGGCCCAGTTGGAGTCTCCCCCTTTCACCCAAAGCCATCGGCTTGCTTCTTCTGCTGCGCCTTGGTCATAATTACCTGCTTTTTCGGCCAATTCTAAACCTCGCTTTTTCTGCCTTGTATGTGTACGACTTTCATCAGATTTATTGTGTGCCATGCTGTGGTGGAAACTATTTACCACTTTTATACTCTTACAGTTACGATTCAAGAGATAACAATTCTCTTCCACAATTATGTTAATTATAGAATCTTAACACTAAAAACCCCGTAAGTGGGTAATTTGACCCAGAGGCATGTAAAAAAAATATTTTTTCGTCTCTCTATTAACTTACAGAAATCTCCTTTTAGGAATGTTCCTAGATATGCATGCTTTATCCCCCTGTTTTTCGCCACTGGAAAAACACATTTTTAAAGTTATTTTGCCGAAGTTATGTGCTAAGTGGCTATCCGCCATTTTGCTTTTTTTCACCTGTATATCTAGTTGTCTGTCACCAGATGGCGCTTGAAACACAGAAACCAAGTCACATTTTCTGCAAGTGAATATCATGTAACGTGATATTAAAACACAAACAATACCACAATGATTGTTTTAAATCAAACCAAATAAATGTTCACTTATTGTACACAATTTTGAGTTAACATAAATGACATGACATGAATTTCATCCTGTTGCTTTTGTATAATGAGGGCAGTTCTGAACGACAAACTTATGTAGGCTACGCTTCACTGCCAACAATATTTTGCTTTTCAAAGATGTTTTTCAAATAATAATAATGGCCTACTGAAACAATAGGCAATTAATAATAGTTGATACATAAACAATATTAGGCTATGTAAAGTATATATAATACATTTCGTGTGTATACGATGTACGTTGTGTGACAATAACCATAACTTACATAGACTATTATAGACTGCAAATTAATATTGTTCACCAAAATGTTAAGTGATATTATCACACTGATTATTTTAAATTAAACCAAATTAATATTTGACTATAAGACTATAATAATGGGTTAACTGCGCAATTTCCTGACTTGAATATCGTCCTGTCGCTTCACCATCAAAGCGTCAAGGCAAATCAATAATAAGCACTTTTTATATGAAGTTGAAAATTGCTCTATGCAATTATTCAAGTAACTTTTCCAGAAATCAAAAAAATACGCTTCGACCACGACCTTCGCCACATTGTCAAAGTTGGTATATTGTCTTATGTTCAGCTACGTTTGCTAAAATAAAGTTATATCGAAGTTACAACAAGGCATTTGGTATTGAATGCGATATGTACGTTTTGCTCATTATTGATTTGAACGGGCATTGCATTATTACCAACTTTTAGTTCAAATATTTTAAGTATATAGTAAGTAGCTGGATGGTATATAATCTGATTTTAGAAAAAAGTCAAATTTACAACGTGAACTGACTATTTTAGGAAACCAGTACAGAGGGTGAGCGGCTGTCAAAGACTGTGGTTTTGAGACTCACTGAGCCTTACCGGCAAATCAGAAATGTAATAACAAACATTTTTACATCACTAATAAACTGGCAGAATGAACACTGTGGTGCAGTGCAACCATCTTGTTTGCGTGTCCTGCACACACAAACCCCTGAAGTTGTGTTCCGACTGTGGACAGGAAGAATACATTCAAAATTATTAGTTTATCGGTATCAGCAGAATAGCCGACCATGGCCAATACAAACTTTTCTAAAGACTTGTTTAATTCTCTACATTGCCTAAGTAACTGTATAGTAATTACTGTTATACATTTTAGAAATAAAAATCATTGAATGTGTTGCCATATGTCTATACGGCCAATCATGCGCAAATCATTTGATTGCGCACGTTGCTTGTTGATCTAAACAATTTTAGCATTTACTACATCAAAATATGACATACAAAATAGGACATTAGCCCTATCTGTTTAGAATTACAGTTTGATGGATTTTCATTTATTCAAGTCTAAACGAATTTGAAATGCCATAAGACAATTAATACATACTATTTTAGTCAAATGTTTTACTTCATAATTCATTGTAATTCGTTTAATTTAGGATGATAACACAGTAGATTATCTGATGCTGTTGATGGATGGCTGGTTACGCTGGATGGCTGATGATGCTGTGGAAAAGAATGTTGGTGATAATTGGGATGATTCCTATGCTAATGACGTCGGTGGGCGCTGTTAATTTTAAATAATTTGTGTGCTTCAGAGTATGAAGTAGACTCAATTTCAGACTCAAACTCTGTGTGTCTGCTTTTGTAATCAAAAGGCAGATAACGCATGATGTCTCATATTTTATTTTCTCTGATTACTCCCCCTTCCTCCCTGTAATCGGGGAGCTGTCAGACCCGGCAAAGAGGAGGACAAACCTCTGCTTATTACAATATTGATGTTGATCAACTCTTGTGCTATTTGTCAACATACAATGTAGATATCGAACAAAAACAGAACATGTTGCCCTTCTAATCACAGCCGGATTAACAATTTTTTATGCCCAGGGCAACAAGACTCAAGGGCCCCCCAACCCCGCCCCAAAGCAAAAATCACAAAGTCCCTATCATCAAGAGCATTTCCCTAAACTTACGATCACGTTAATACCCTACTACTATATATTCATAAAGACCCTACCATCAAGAGCATGTCCCTAAACTTAAGATCACGTTAATGCCCTACTACTATATATTCATAAAGTCCCTATCATCAAGAGCATGTCCCTAAACTTAAAGAATATTACAGTACAATTTTGTTTTAACAATTTGGCCTTAGAACTGGCCTCTTTAAAACTGAACTCATAAACACACAAATATTTTATTATTAGGCCTAATTGGCCTATCTTTGCTTTAAAGTGTAACAACACAACACTATAGAGGAAAAACTCATAGTCTACATACACGTCTATTAACTTTTATATATTTTCCTTTGCTTAACAGGTGACCCTTACACACTGGAATCCTTGACTTAAATTGTGTAAACTCAAAACATTTAATGCTATCAAAGATTCATTGTTTTAAAGTAATTAATTATAGCAGATTACTAAGTGGCCTTGCTTCTAGACTTCAAATATGCAAACTGGTGCACAACATCATCAAAATACATTTCAACAACTTCATGTTCTATGGCCAGCAAAGAAAGTGCAGTAAGTCTTCTCTGTGACATTGTGAAAGACCTTTGTAGACAATACGAAAGTAAATTGAGGTTTCCAAGTGATTTCACAAAAAAAGATAGATTTTTTGTGTCTCCGTCTGGATAAGTCGTGCTACTCATCTGCGCACTAGAAAGTTAAGTACTCGTTTGTGTTATGCCTTTTCACTGTAGTCGGTGTACTTTTAACCTGAAGGAGAACTACCGCCTTCAAGAGAAGATAGCGAAGTTAGAGTCTCGGTTACAGGTGCATGTGTCAGGGAAGGCTTATGGTAGAGTAGACAGGCAAGCTATTGCGCCTGTGCCACTAGGAACACAGCATAGAGCTAGCCCCTCGGCACAGCCCTGGCAGCCGGGCAACTCCTTCAAGTCTTTCTCGGCTACTGGAAAGAATTGCTACCGACCGGCGAAAATTAGTCTTTCCAACCGATTTTCTCCCTTAGAGTCGGAACCACTGCCCGAGCCGTGCTCTGATGGGAACGAACGGCTTGCAATTTCTGCTGGCAGCCCGGAAAAACTGAAAACGCTAGTTATTGGCGATTCCATTACTCGCAGTATTAGATTAGAGGATCAGCCAGCGATCATTCATTGTTTACCGGGGGGCAGGGCCACTGACGTAGCCGCTAATCTGGAGTTGGTGCTAGCGAAGTCTAAAACTGGAAAGCGTAGGGAGTATAGAGATATTGTTATTCACGTTGGCACTAACGATGTTAGGATGAGGCAGTCAGAGGTTACGAAGCAGAACCTAGCGTTAGCGTGTAGTTTAGCTAAAAGATGTGTCGGCATCGAGTAATAGTCTCTGGCCCCCTGCCAGCTAGGGGCAGTGATGAGATCTACAGCAGACTCTCACAGCTCAATCGCTGGCTGAAGACGGAGTTCTGCCCGTCGCAATCGATAGGTTACGTGGATAATTGGCCAGGTTTTTGGGACTCGCCCAGGAACAGGGTCAAGCCTGATCTGCTGAAGAGCGACGGACTCCATCCTAGCTGGAGAGGTGCTCTTCTTTTGTCTAGGAATATAGCTAGGAGACTCACTCCTATAGTGTTAACATGAGATAGGGTGCAGGTCAGGCAGCAGGCTGTTAGCCAGCCTGCTAGTCTAGTGGGATCTGCTAATAGCATAGCCAGAGCAGTCAGCAAACCCTGCACTATCGACACCGTCATTAAAAATAGGCTCAATAAAATAAAAAAAGGTAGTGTTAATAAAAGCAACCTTATTAATATAAGCCCCTCAATTAGTCCAGTCATAAATAAAACTGACATTAACATCTCATATCTAAAAATAGGTCTCCTAAATATTAGATCACTTACCTCAAAAGCAATTACAGTAAATGAATTAATTACTGATCATAAATTAGACCTAATTGCCCTGTGTGAAACCCGGCTTAAGCCTGATGAATTTATTCCTTTAAATGAAGCTTCCCCTCCAGGGTACACCAGTGATCAGATTCCCCGTGCATCCCGTAAAGGGGGGGGTGTTGCTAATATTTATGCTACACAATATAATCTTTCATTAAAACTAATCACTGGGTTTGTGTCTTTTGAAGTATTACTTATGAGAACAAATCAGGGCAATACCTCGTTTTTGATAGCTACTATCTACAGGCCTCCTGGGCCGTACACATTGTTCCTAAGTGAGTTTCCAGAATTCTTGTCCGACATTGTAGTCATGGCAGATTCTATTTTAATCGCTGGTGATTTTAACATCCATATGGAAAATACCAATGACCCCCTTCAAAAGGCATTTAGTGCCATAATTGATTCGGTAGGTTTTCTCCAGCATGTCTCAGGACCTACGCACTGTCACAATCATACTTTAGATTTAGTGTTATCAAAGGGAATAAATGTAATTGATCTAACTATTTTTCCTCAAAATCCAGGTTTATCTGACCATAATCTTATAACATTTAGCATTAAAACAAGTGACACTTTTGCCCCCCAGGTAGGGATCTTTAAAATCTGTTGCATAAACTCTACGACTACTAATAAATGTATTGACGCACTTCCAGGCTCGTTCGGCCTGCTAAATGATGGTAGAGCTACATCATCTATACACAATCAAATAGAGGATCTAAACGATATACTGCGTAAGACTTAAGATGCTGTGGCACCCCTAAAAACAAAAACAATACAAAATAAGAAACTTGCTCCCTGGTACACTGACACTACTAGAACACTTAAGCAAGCCTCCAGAAAATTGGAGCGAAAGTGGCGCTCCACGAAGTTAGAAGTATTTAGACTAGCCTGGATTGATAGTACTGTGCTATACCGGAAATCACTTATAAGTGCTCGATCAGCCTACTTATCTAATCTAATCGACACAAACAAAAATAATCCTAAATTTCTTTTTGACACAATTGCAAAACTCACTAAAAAGCAATGTTTAACCAATGAAGTGGGTCTTCACTTTAGTTGTGATGAATTCATGAACTACTTCGATGAAAAAATAATCAACATTAGAAAAGAAATTGCAAATTGTACCCTTAACTGCCTCAGCTCTCAAAAACTTTGTTGTCCTGAGAGCCCGCAGAGCTGCCCTGATTTAGTTTTAATGGCGACTCTTGAATCTTTTGTACCTGTGTCTCTTGAAACATTTACAAAATTCATAAATAGTTCAAAATCAACCAACTGTCAACTAGACCCAATTCCAACTAAATTACTTAAGGAGTTACTTCCTGTGCTTGGCCCATCAATGTTGAACATAATAAATTGCTCCCTATCCTCCGGATCAGTGCCAACCTCACTAAAAATTGCAGAAATGAAGCCTCTGATAAAAAAAATGTAACTTAGATCCGGGACATCCTAAAGAACTACCGACCAATATCAAACCTCCCGTTTCTTTCAAAAATCTTAGAAAAATCTGTCTCACTACAACTTACGGCCTTTCTGAAGACAAATAATATATATGAAAAACTTCAGTCCGGTTTTGGACCCCATCATAGCACTGCGACTGCACTTGTTAAGGTGGTAAACAACCTTTTATTGGCTTCTGACAAAGGTTCTGCATCTCTCCTATTGCTTCTTGATCTTAGTGCTGCCTTTGACACTATTGATCACTCCCTTCTCTTGGAGAGATTGGAGACCCTTGTTGGGCTAAGAGGACATGTTCTCGACTGGTTTAGATCTTATTTATCAGATAGACTTCAGTTTGTTTGTGTAGATGGCTTATCCTCTAACAAATCAAAGGTATGCTTTGGTGTTCCGCAAGGCTCAGTCTTAGGACCACTTCTGTTCTCACTCTATATGTTGCCTTTGGGTGATGTAATCCGAAAATATAATGTCAATTTTCACTGCTATGCCGATGACACGCAGCTGTATATTGCTATGAAACATGGAGAAGCCCCTAAATTAGCTACTATGAAAGCTTGTGTTTCAGATATACGAAAGTGGATGACAGAGAATTTTCTGCTCCTAAATTCAGATAAAACTGAAATGCTAGTTTTAGGACCTAAGAAACAGAGAGATTTATTGACAGACCTTACGCTGAACTTAAACGGATGTATAGTCATTTCACAAAAAACTGTCAAAAACCTTGGAGTGACCCTTGACCCGGATCTCTCATTTGACGATCACATAAAATATATTTCAAGGACAGCATTTTTCCATCTTCGGAATATTGCAAAAATCAGAAATTATTTATAAAAAATTGATGCATAAAAACTAATCAATGCATTTGTTTCCTCAAGATTAGATTATTGCAATGTTCTATTCTCTGGTTACCCTGATAAATCAATAAACAAACTTCAATTAGTACTTAATAGGGCTGCTAGAATCTTAACTAGAACTAAGAAGTTTGACCATATTACCCCAGTTTTAGCCTCTTTACATTGGCTGCCTATCAAGGCTAGGGCAGACATTAAAGTACTACTGTTAACATATAAAGCTTTACATCAACTTGCTCCCACCTACCTCGCTGAATTAGTCCAGCCATACATACCCACGCGTAACCTTAGATCAAAGGATGCTGGTCTCCTAATTGTACCTAAAATTTCTAAACAAACAGCTGGAGGTAGAGCCTTCTCCTATAGAGCTCCTCTATTATGGAATGAGTTGCCAATCTGGGTTAGAAATGTAGATTCTGTTCAAACCTTTAAATCACAATTAAAAACATATCTTTTCAGTAAGGTCTATGGTTGAGTGTAATATGGCCCAGGGTACGAAGGTTGAACAGAAGGCTCGGATCTCATTCTGCCCTGCTGTCTTTGCCTTGCGGGTTCACATCTCCCCTGGGGTGTCCTCTCGATTGCTGCCTGGGGGGTGGAGTCACTGGCTCGCTATGGTTCCCTGTTGTTGCCTCTCGAGTAGCTTTTTGAGCAAAAACAATACCTCCAGGCTGCTGCCTGGGGGGTGGAGTCACTGGCTCGCTATAGCTCTCCTTTGTTCGCTCAATCCGAGTAGCTAGTGAACAAACTCTGATTATCCCAGTTAACTGTGGGGAGGAGTCACTGGTTCGCTATAGCTCTCCTTTGTTAGCTCAATCCGAGTAGCTGGTGAATTAAACTATGTTTATCCCAGTTAACTGTGGGGAGGAGTCACTGGTTCGCTATAGTGCTCCGTTGCAGCCTCAATTCGAGTAGCTTTGTGAGCAAAAACTAAACCTCCCATATGCTCCTCGGAGTGTGGATGTCACTGGCTCGCTATAGCTCTTGTTTGTTCCACCAGCTCGAGTAACTTTGTGAGCAAAAACTAAACCTGCCCGAGTGGTCATGGTCGATTGGCGTCCCTGGGTTGATGCTCGGCATAGTGGGTGGGTGTTTTCCGGCCTATTGGGCCCTGTTTCGGGGTTTACCCTGTTCAGGGCCCCAGCTTCACTGGACCCCCCTGTCTCATTCTAAGATCTATGCTGCTATATTATGGTGCCGGGGACGTAGGGAACCAGGGTGTCTAATCTTTCCTGTGTCCTGTCTCTACAAACATCTGTCTGGACTTGTCCTGGGTTTACCCGTTCATGGCCATTGTCTCACTAACCCCCCTGTCTCCTTTTAAAGTATTATGTTCGGTATACTATTGTGCCGGGAACTAGTGTCCAACCTTTCCCTGTGTTTGTGTCCACTTCTGTCAGGGGGACCGCTCCAGCTTGGAGCATATGCTGGATCCCCCCTGGGGCTCCTGACTGTGCGGCTGACAGAACAGCTGGTGCAACCGGAGCTTCTTCCTCCAAGTCCTATCAAATCCATCATCCCTCCTGGACATCCCGGACTATTTTGCTTTACCAGTTTTTCACACCTCGCTTGTTGTACTGTCATAAACTGACCCAGCCTGGCCAGAAGAGGACTGGTGATCCCTCAGAGCCTGGTTCCTCTCTAGGTTTCTTCCTAAATCTGACTTTCAGGGAGTTTTTCCTAGCCGCCGTGTGTCAACTTGTTGATGTTTGCTCTGTCGGATTCAGGCTGGTGATTGTAAAAGCACTTTGTGACAACTTTTGTTGTAAAAAGGGCTTTATAAATAAATTTGATTGATTGATTGATTTTTAATTTTTTTTTATGTTTATTAAACATCTCTTACACCATTTCCTTAAAAAAAACAAAGCTGTGTGAAATGTGGGTGTCCTCTATAAAACAATCTGAGAGTGGTTTGAATTAATAACGTTGAGACTTGTACTTTAGAGACGGTCCCTAACTATAAGCACACAGAGGTTTCTCTCGGTCGATCACTGCGGTGTAGTTAGGCTGCTTGCGGGAAAACCGGACCTGATCTCGGCCTCCGAATATCCGTTGAATATCCAATATCGAACATCCAACCAACTTTACCTCGGTCTGAGATGAAGCAAATATATTTGTGCGGGAATTTCTCGCACTATAAAAACTAACCTTGCAAGAATGGTTTAAATTATGCGCAATCCCGCACCGAAATGCAAACCCTGTTTCACAGAGCCCAGTGCCCCTTAGATGTTATGTGCCCCTGGGCAAGTGCCCAGTTGCCCTAATGGTTAATCCGGCCCTGCTTCTAATAATTATTTTCACTAAATCAACAAAATGAAAACCACCATTTTCCACGTTCCTCAGATTTTTGTCTAGACCAGTGGCGTTTCTAGAAGATTTGGGGTGGTAAGTTGAAATTCAAGAATGGCATAGATATGTCCACATACATTTTACAAATACAGCTACTGAAAAAAAAAAACGGTCTAATGTCTTGCTAATAAACTTTGATGCATGCGTTTTGCCACTGGTCTAGATTGTTTTCACTAAATCTATATGAGTTTAGAGAAGTCGGTCTTTAGGCTGCATATACATGTGAACAAGCAATCCGCCAGCCACTTTAGATCCCCTCCACCCAGATATTAAAACTGAGGCATAGCATCACCAACTTTTAGTTTACATATTTTAAGTATATAGTAGTTATTTGTGCTTCTAGTCCTACTGTTGAAATTTGTTTTATAGATTACTTAGGTTTAATTTAAAATCAGGTATGAAAATCACTCACCTTTCGGCGAAATTCGCCGTTTGAAACCAGAATAGGTGTAACATATTGGGTGAGCTGTGCTGTACACAGGGTGGTTGGGAGAGCACTTCTGTGTATGTATGTTGTAATTAGGAGCACAGCTGTTTTGAGTTTGGTTAATTAAGCACCGGGCATAGGTTTGTATCAGTGGGCTATTTAAGTCCCCTGGTTAGGTTCACTGGTGCTTGATATTATTTTACGTTACGTGTCGTTGTAGGTGAGTGTTGTGTGTAAATCACATTGATACTGTTGTTTTTGTAAATGTACAAGTCGCTTTGTGTAAGCGCATTTCATTTATCTTCAGTATAGTTTTGTCCGTTCGCTGTTCTATGTTTGTTTTAAACTGCAATTAAACACGATGAACGTGATTCTCTGGCTCTGCATCTCGCTCCTTCTGCACTTCACCTTTACGGATCCGTGACAATAGGTGACCTATGTGAATCGTGTAGATTCGATGAGAAAATGGGGGGGGGGTTAGGTACCAGAGATTTAGTTAACTACGAACAGGTGCGCGAGTGCATGAAAATATTAGCGCAAAGGGCCTGGCATCACCAGTTTACTTCTCTGGGAAGGTAGGGGAATACCGTTCCCTGATTGGTTTACAAGCAATTTGCTTCGCTCGTGCTGACAAGAGCGCGCACATCAAATTCAGAAGCTGAAAAATCCCGCCTGCCCTCTGCGATTTAATAGACTGAATTTGGTGAGTGATGGTTTTAATAATTTTTATATTTTCTGTTATAGCTTAGTAACTCAGAAGCTCTGTTGCGATAAGCTTAGATAACGTTATCTACAGGTTGATGAATTGAGTCGTTAAACACAGCAAAAGAGAACGCAATGTTAGCCAGCTAAAGATCTGCAGGGCTTGAATTTCGGTGCGGGATTGCGTAGATTGCGCATCATTTAAACCATTCCCGCAAGGTTCGTTTTTATAATGCAAGAAATTCCCGCACAAATATATTTGCTTCATCTCAGACCGAGGTAAAGTTGGTTGGATTTTGGATATTCAACGGATATTCGGAGGCCGAGATCAGGTAATCGACCGACAGAAACCTCCGTGTGCTTGTAGTTAGGGACCGTCAATAAAGTACAAGTACAGGGCAAGCAGCCACATTTCACCGCGTTGATCGAACGACAGAAACCGCCGTCTGCTTATAGTAAGGGACCGTCAATAAAGTTATGAATTCAATAGCTGTTTAACCATTTGGCCTTGAAACTTCAAACCACTTTCAGATTGTTTTATAGAGGACACACACATTTTGCACTGCTTTGTTTTTTTTAAGGAAATGGTGTAAGAGATGTTTAATAAACATTTAAAAAATTTAAAAATCTATTTTTTTTGTGAAATCACTTGGAAACCTACATTTTCTTTCATATTGTCTACAAAGGTCTTTCACATGTGGAATACCCTATAGGGGTAATATCCTTCTCACCTTTGTCACCCCTGACCCGTTTTCATGCCTGAAAATAATTTGTTCGCATTTACATGTAAAGAGGTGAAAGAGAAACACGTCTCAATGTCCACATGAAATGCAAAACCGTCAAAAAGAAAAAACACATTTTTCCACGTTCCTCTGATTTTTTGTCTAGACCAGTGCCGTTTCTAGAAGATTTTACATGTGGTGGCAAGTTGAAATTCAAGGATGGCATATTGTTCTATCATTTGAACAGGCATTGCAACACAAATGTACGCTTCATTGTGCTTCTCAACACAATAAAAAACAATAAAACAAAAACAATAATAACGAGATGTCATAAAAAGTTTGCGTTTATTCAAAAATCTAGACAGTAAGAATGCTTAATATTGCTATTGGGCATAATGAAAAGTTGTGCCACAATTGTGGTTCTGTTTGCCAAAAGACTACAAAATTGTCAGTCGTAACATTTGTTTCTTTGCCCAAGTAAGGTTCCATCAGAGGCATAACGATAAACGCTGCCTCTCTGTCTCTATTCTTGGTGTGGATGAAGCCGGCTGTTTTCGCTGTAAGAAACAGGAGCTACAAATATCACCCCTTCAGGGATAAGACCATTTTATTGAGTAGGGGGACTCAAATATATTGGAGCTTGTTACCATAGAGTTTAACAACGTAATTAGAAGAAATATATTACCACTCTATAAAATGAAATATGAATACATTATATAAGACAGTTTTGACGACTGTGGTCGTCAGGAGCCACCCATTGCCACCCCGGTGGTTTTGTCACTGGTCTAGATTGTTTTCACTACGTCTCTGTGAAAAAGCAAAGCAAGACTTGAGATGTCGGTCTTTAGGCTGCATTTACATGTGAATACGCGATCAATCTCCAGTCCTTTAGATCCCCTCCACCCAGATCTTAAAACTGAGTATGCGAAATTGCTCAACCATGAGAAACTAGACCGATTTGCACAAAACGAAATATGTATGTTCTCAAATGTCCTCCAAACTCCTCTGTCAGTTCCAAAGTCTCACAGTATAAAAAGATCATAGCTGCCGGGTACTAACTTCAGGCTATTTTATGTGTCTCTATATTGTACATGTGATAGAGGGAAATAAGATGATAAATACTTTTAGGCCGTGTCTTTGTGTGGTATATGTTAGAAGGCTGTATCGATTTATTACAAAACTGTGGTTTCAGCGTTGTGCTGTTTTCTGTTCTATTTCCACATTTGTTGTTGGTTTAAAGCAAATGTATTTACATATGTATAACATACATTTCTCACCATGTGTGCGTCACATGAATGAAATACCGTGAAAACGCTCATAGACTTGACTATGTGGGATAATGGCTTCATATAGAGTTAGTGTTATCTGGGCCAAAATGAGTGAGTTACATGAATGCGCCTCTTCAAATGGCTAGGATTATCTGATTGTCCCCAACCAAAGCATGTTGTATACAGGCTGTGCTTCCTGTCAAAGGCCAACAATTGGCGAGTCCGTAGTGTGAAGCATTGCTCAATCATGCCGGCTTTATGCTGTGACATTTACCAATATTCGCGTTCATGTTAATTTTCGTTCATTTAAAATTATTATTGTGGTATTATGGCACCATAAAGGCCTAAATATATCTGCTTGTCGTTTGTGCATATTTGTTGTGACAAAAAAAGATTTTAGTGTGGCTAATCTGATTTCCAATGTGGCCAACCTTTCTGACGGGTCGATTTTCTGTGAATAAGTCATTGCAAATCAAGGTCAATTAGGTTACCATATATGAGCACTTGCCTGTCTAGGGTAAAATAAATTACAGAGTGAATTTTAAAAAATATGAGAAAAACACACACTAACTGCAAGGAACATTTATTTATTATAGGCACAAACTGCAAGAAACATTTATGTAGAGATCTCTGTCTTGAGGTACTGCGATGTCCCTGCATTGGCTTGGGGATATCAGCAGAGGTGCTGGAACTGCCTGGTAGTGGTGCTGAGCTCCTGCGGGGTCGAGATGCCATTGACTTTGAGCCACTGAAGTTCTTCAGTGACAGGCCATCATTCACACCAAGAGCCTTGCTGTCACGCCTATACATTTTCCAGGCATTAGTGAGGCTGACATCAATTTGGCTCTCAAGAGAGTGCGGTAGAGGTGGACCAGCATGTTACTCTTGTCAATCCCTCCCATGTTTGCATTATAGCTCTTGATGAGATATGGACAGCTCACTTGTTCCTTTCGCTTGGTGTCACTGCAGTACCTGTAGATTGAGGACCAAGGCTCTACCCCAATGTCTGTTGACATCAGAGTGACAACCTTGTTGTCTTTCCACCTGACCATCAGGATCCCATCATCACTAGTGATGTAGTCACAGGTACCACGAGGGACAGCCTTCTTCATCATCTCTTTGATGGGCCTGGGTGGAGCATTGCCAGTCCTGTTGTCTGACTGGCTGACTGTTCCTGTGTACCGGCAGTTCTTGCTCTTGAGGTATCGCCCACTATCTTGGTCTGCAAATATGTTTTTTGGGCTGGAGGAGGACATGGTGCTTGCTAAGACAGAGACTGCCTGGCTGGTGACACCCATTAGTTGTTGTTCAGGTGTCAGTGGGACACTGTGGGCCTCAAGTGTAGTCTGCCCTTTGTATAGGATCAAGTCGTGAATGAAGCCATTCTGAGAAGCCCTGGTAAATAATATAAAACCCCATTTGTCTGGCTTAGATTTTATGCACTGCCTCAGGTTGCCAGCAGTCTTGCCTTTGTAGCCAACCATCACCTCATCAACATACTGCTTGGGGGTCTCTGTCTTTTTTCTGAAGGCAGTAACCAGATAGTTGAACAATGGCCTTTGAAGAAGCGATCATTGTTACCAGGGATCTGAGCATTGTTATTGAAGTGGACAACCCTCTTCAATAACTTGAAGCGCTTGGATGACATCAGGTTTGCAACTTGTGAGACCCTGGTCTCCATTGCCCAGTAGTCATCAATGGAGGGCAGCTCAGCAATCCCCATGTAGATGAGTATAGCCACAAAGGTCATCATTTCATCCTCCGTGGTGGCAAAGGTGGTTTGATGTTCATCTGGGTTGCATATAAGTTGGTTTGATATGTAATGTGCGAGATTACTTCGTGACTGAAGTACCTGCTGATATAATCAAATGGACTTAAGATGAAGTCAGGGGGAATGTGCTGGTGTTCAGGCAGGGGTGGGTTGTCTAGGTCAACCTTCTTCCAGAGGGTTTGCCGGCGTTCTGGCTTCCTTTTGTTGGCTGGTGTCACGACCGCTGTATGGTGTAGTGTAGGAAGCCATGTGCAGAGTCGTGGATAATCCGTTTAACAGGTTTATTTAACCATACAAAAGTAAAACAAACCGTGAACGGCGAAAAACACTAAACTGTGGCACTGAAATGAAAATGCGCATATAGCGACTTAAACAAACACATTACAATAACCGCAGTAGTATAACACACTCACCTCTAAAATAACATGTGACATGTAACAATGCGAAGCAACGAGTGCACTGCTCGCGACCCTCTTATATCCCAGATAAAGTGACAGATTACTAACAGCTGTGACCACGTGAAAGAGGAAGTAATCACAGCTAGTGAGAACAAAAACACGGAAGTGGATCACCGAAATGGAAGTGTAGCAACGCCACCACACCAATCGTGACAGTATCCCCCACTAAAAGGCTAGCTCCCCAGATAGCCGAACGGAAACACAAAAACAAAACAAGGGAGCAACAGGGAGAGAACCCACAGTCAAACCCAAAAGGGTCAGTCCAGGACCGCAGGTCCAGCCCTGAATAGGCCTCGGTGGCTGAGAGACCGCCATCTAGTGCGGCTGAGAGGCCGCCATCTAGTGCGGCTGAGAGGCCGCCATCTTGTGCGGCTGAGAGACCGCCATCTAGTGCGGCTGAGAGGCCGCCATCTTGTGCGGCTGAGAGACCGCCATCTTGTGCGGCTGAGAGACCGCCATCTAGTGCGGCTGAGAGGCCGCCATCTTGTGCGGCTCAGAGTCCGCCGTCGTAGGCGACGTGGTGGCGGCGGCCATCGTGAGCGCCGTCGTGGCGGCGGCCATCGTGAGCGCCGTCGTGGCGGCGGCCATCGTGGGCGCCGTCGTGGCGGCGGCCATCGTGGGCGCAGTCGTGGCGGCGGCCATCGTGGGCGCAGTCGTGGCGGCGGCCATCGTGGGCGCAGTCGTGGCGGCGGCCATCGTGGGCGCAGTCGTGGCGGCGGCCATCGTGAGCGCAGTCGTGGCGGCGGCCATCGTGAGCGTCGTCGTGGCGGCGGCCATCGTGAGCGTCGTCGTGGCGCGGCCATCGTGAGCGTAGTCGTGGCGGCGGCCATCGTGAGCGTAGTCGTGGCGCGGCCATCGTGAGCGTAGTCGTGGCGGCGGCCATCGTGAGCGTAGTCGTGGCGGCGGCCATCGTGAGCGTCGTCGTGGCGCGGCCATCGTGAGCGTAGTCGTGGCGGCGGCCATCGTGAGCGGCGATGCGGCAGCCATTGTGGGCGGCGATGCGGCAGCCATTGTGGGCGGCGATGCGGCAGCCATTGTGGGCGGCGATGCGGCAGCCATTGTGGGCGGGGATGCGGCAGCCATCTTGAGCGCCGGCGTGACGGCAACAGCCATCTTGGGCGCTGGCGTGACGACGGCAACCATCTTGAGCGCTGGCATGACGGCAACAGCCATCTTGAGCGCTGGCGTGACGGCGGCAGCCATCTTGAGCGCTGGCGTGACGGCAACAGCCATCTTGGGCGCTGGCGTGACGGCGGGAGCCATCGTGGACGCTGGCGTGACGGCGGGAGCCATCGTGGACGCTGGCGTGACGGCGGGAGCCTTCGGCGCTGGCGTGACGGCGGCAGCCATCTTGGGCGCTGGCGTGACGGCGGCAGCCATCTTGAGCGCAGGCGTGGTGGCGACCCTCTCAGGCGCCGGCGTGGTGGCGACCCTCTCAGGCGCAGGCGTGGTGGCGACCATCTCGGGCGCAGGCGTGGTGGCGACCATCTCGGGCGCAGGCGTGGTGGCGACCATCTCAGGCGCTGGCTCCTGTAAGTCCAGCCATGTCCTCCACCACGTCCTAATAACAGCTGAAGGCTGTTCATCCAACCCCTCCGGGGGTTTCTCTGTCCCTGACGTCGGTGGCAGAAAAGGGTCTTCCCACGGCGGGGGTAGTGGCTGTAGCTCCAGGGGTTTTCCTCCCCCTGTCTGCAGCCCCGGAGCAGTGGGTGGCTGTTCCTGCAGCACCAGGACCGTGGGTGTTCTCTCCGCGGACCTTCCTGAACACCCCGTTAGCTCCCCCCCAAAAATTTCTTTGGGGCGCTTCCGGGATGCCCTCATCCTTCCTTCATAGAAGGCCCGCGGACCCATTATAACTGGCCCTGAATGCCGCTTCGGTGGTTCCACCGTAGCATACGGCCGGAGACGTAGCCACCGCTCCTGTGGTGTCTCCGGCCGATTCCACTCCCACCGCTCCGTGGGGCGACGGCGAGTTTCATCCGACGGGGCGCTATAGCTTGCCCCCCCGTGGAATCCACTCACCGTCTGCTGGCTTCTTTGCTGGCTTCGCATTCTGTCACGACCGCTGTATGGTGTAGTGTAGGAAGCCATGTGCAGAGTCGTGGATAATCAGTTTAACAGGTTTATTTAACCATACAAAAGTAAAACAAACCGTGAACGGCGAAAAACACTAAACTTTGCACTGAAATGAAAATGCGCATATAGCGACTTAAACAAACACATTACAATAACCGCAGTAGTATAACACACTCACCTCTAAAATAACGTGTGACATGTAACAATGCGAAGCAACGAGTGCACTGCTCGCGACCCTCTTATATCCCAGATAAAGTGACAGATTACTAACAGCTGTGACCACGTGAAAGAGGAAGTAATCACAGCTAGTGAGAACAAAAACACGGAAGTGGATCACCGAAATGGAAGTGTAGCAACGCCACCACACCAATCGTGACAGCTGGCCTCTTTGCTCTTGCTTTTCATAATATTCTTCCATGTCCTCGTTTTCATCCAGGTCCTCATCTACAAGCACCTCCACTGCAGGCCGCACGCACTTCTTTTTGTCAGAAGGGCCATCAATGTCCAGGTTGTGGGTGGGTGGAAGGAAGTCGGGATCTGCCACATCATTGTCTTCTTCCTCTGAGCTATCATCATCGCTGATGGCAGGGTTTACGAGAACAACAACGTTATCCCTCTTCCCATAAAATAGCCGAGCAGACAGCTGCAAAAGGAATATGCTTCTAAGTCAATAATTAACCAAATCTGATTTATTTGTTGAGGAAAACAGTATTGACATAGAAAAGATAAAAACACAATAAAAACAGAAAATACAATTATAATTATTGTTAGTACCACTTATATTTGCTCATAATTGTGTTTTATCACAAACCAATATTCAGTACTTAAACACAAACAATAAGCACCTGTGTATGCCATTTAATTATAATTAAAAAACATACATTTATAAGGCATATGTCTAAAATTGGACACTTGTGCCACTCATGCTAGTCTTAAGTGAACGGGGCATATGATCAAATATGGTGCATATAGTTTTCAGCCAAACATTAAGCTATTTTTTTACAAATGCTATGCAAATAACAACAATCTTAATCTTTAACACAACTACTCAACCAAATAATTTGTGAGTTACATCAACTTACCATGTTTAGTTATGATGTTATTACTATAGCTCTGGGAGAAGCCAGGTTCAAAAAAGCTATATTTATGCAAGATGGCTGTGTTTGAGGTGCTCCAGGCCACTGCTGATGGGTCAGATGCCTTGATGTCAATATCTGTCAGATAGCTTGATCTCCCCTGATTGGCTGAGAGAAAACCACATGACTCTACTCCAAATGGATGCGGGCATGGGTATTTTGAATGTGTGGAAGTGACTAAATATGGTTACTTGCCCCATAAAGGGATTAAGTAACCTTATGTTTGTGGGCTTTCATTGACAAAACTGACGATGCCAATTTAATTTCCTTCCCTTCCCCACCTGACGTGAAAAGACAAATGATAGCGCAAACAGCGATACAATTTCATTGTGTAAGGCCATTGAAAATTTTTCCCTCAAAAGCACATTAGATACTTTAAATTAAACCAAATTAATTGATAATAGGATAATAGCACCTTTTTTTACTATGTGTGCATCACTTGAATGAAATACTTGAGCCTGAATGCATTGAGCACAATAAATCAGACAGTTGGAGTTAACAGTAGCTTTGATTACAATTATTTTTACAGTTAATTATAATATCCATTATTTCAGAGTTTTATAATGTACAATTGTATTTCCTGTCAATATTTTTGAAATTATTTGGCGATTAATTTGGTTTAAGTTAAACTTATTAGTGGTAATATGGTACCATAAAAGCCTAAATCTATGTGCACTATGTGCCATCTATATTCATTTGCCAGGAGGTTTTAATTAATATTTTGGTTTCACTTCATTCGCCACCAAGATCAACAACAGCCAGCCCGGTCCTTCTGACGCAAAGATGAACAAGATCAGAATCAGAAAAATGTTTATTCGCCATGAATGTGTGAACAGACAAGGAATTTACTTTGACAGGAAGGTGCGTACAAACAACATAAGAATAGAATACATTGTACTAAGAGGGTGAGGGGTATTGGGATAGTAATATACAAAATACTATACAGAATACAGATAAGTATTCTAGTGCAATATTGTAAATATTGTAGTGCAAAATCAGGCAATGTGCAAATGGAATGGGTAAGAGTTCAAGGCTTGTGTGCACCCCCGGCCTTGTTGAGGAGGCCAGTAGCACAGGGGAAGAAACTGCTCTTATGGTGTGAGGTTTTGGTCCTCATGGACCAAAGCCTTCTGCCCGGAGTGGAGTGTGTTGAAAGGAGAGTGTCCGGGGTGAGAGGGGTCTGCCACAATCTTTCTAGCTCGCCTCAGAGCCCTATATGCTGGTCATTGTGTGTCAGCAACATTCTCCCATTCAAACCAACGCATGGGTCATGTGACCCAAATTGCAAAAAGCGACGGTATCTGATCCCCGTGCTTCTAGTGTTACCAAATTATTTGTAAATGTGTACTATGGGATAAGATTTGGGTCAATAAAAATCTAAGAAACTTTTGCAAAACGAACAAAAAATATGCATAAACACCAAACATTTTTACATTTTCTTCAAATAAACTACATTCTTTGATGAAAAATGTCAGTTTCGCTTTCGCCAAACGTGCTTTTGAATGCGCTGCCAGATTTTCCGTTTTCGAAATCTTTTTTTTCGTTTTCGCTTCTCAAATTTACGTTCGCCCTTCTGGCACAAACCTATCGTGTGGGCGGGCTTAACACAAGTCTGCTCTCATTGGCTAAGTCAGAGTTTGATTCACCACTCATTGAACCGGAAGTAGAGACTTCAGTGGCGCGAATGTTTTAATCGGTGACTCAGTAAAACAAGATGGGTGATCAGGAGCAGCACCGAGCGTCATCATCTTCAACCGCAGGGCAGCCCGAGGTAAGTTTAATATAAAATCAATAGATATATAGATACTAGTTTTTTTTTCCTGCTCTCTATTCAAGTTATGTCGCTATCTAGATCGGTCATTAATGAACTGGGCTGCATGCGTTTCTCAAAAGCTTTGCAAATAGCCTATGTTGGATTGTAGAGACCATTGATGGGAACGGTGCTTTTGTGATCATCTTTAATCGTTAATTGTTCATTTGAAATTTTATTTACTTTTGATATGATTTTAGGGCCAACGAGAAATGTCACTTTTTCAGGTAGGCACCTGAACTAATTCATGTTATATAGAATAGTGTTGTCACAAGACCCGATACTAACTGGATGTTATATAGAATGTACTAGTGTTGTCACAAGACCCGGTACTAACTGGATGAATGCGTGTTGTCTTAGATTATTATAGATTAGATTGTGTCCTACTACTCGTGAGCTACTTGCTAAAAACCTTGCATCGTAATTGCTAGCATGGTTATGAACAGGTGATTGTCGTTACAATTCCCCTCACTTGACGACCACATCAAGTTGGCTGGTTATGTGGCTCTCTGTTTTATTACATATTTAATCTAACGCCTTTAGCCAACCTTGGTGCCAAAACGGCACTTCTTATTGCAAACTAACTTTTTTAGTTATCACCCACATTTAATTATGGTGACTCAAATTGGATATTTAATTAAAATGTTTTTACTAATTATCGATGGGAAAATACAGTGATTATAAATGATTCACTTTATGATACGCCCAATTAAACACTGTCTGGCACCCTTTTATTTAAAGCATCCTTCAAGTTGAGTGGGACACCATTACTTAGCCTGTTTGAATAACATCTTTAAATGTTAGTATACACCAATGAACATGAAATTTGAATTAACACCAACTGCAAATAATCCTCATTCTATGAAAAAATTTCAATATAGTTAACAATTTAAATATCAGGAATCATTTACTTTTCACTTGTCAGCATGCAGACCACGAGTTTTGAGTGGTCAGTACATTTGAAAAGTAACAACATGCCCATTATGATGATGTTACACCAATCAAAACCTTCATTTAATGCAGAGGTCCCCAACCACCGGGCCGCGGACCGGTACCGGTCCGTGGGTCAATTGGTACCGGGCCGCACTGATTTTATTTTTTAGAAAATTTGTCATTTCAATTTTTAATTTTAAATTGAAAAACTTGTTCAGTTGTTTAATGTTAAAATAATAATAATAATAAAAAAACTGATTCTCTCCGTTACATCCGTCTATGACTCACTCAATGGGTGCATATCACGCTTGTCTCGGTCACGTGATACGTAACCGCTAACAAAACTAAAAACACAAGCTAGCAGAATGAGTAAAAAACAAACGTCTCTGGAAAGTTTCTTTGGAAAGGGGAAACGGCCCAGTGAGGAAACAGAAGAAGAGCCTACGACTTCCAAGAAAAAGAAAGCATTTAACAGAAAATATCAGGAGTCCTACTTGAAATATGGATTTATCCCAACAGGTGATTTACACGCACCAAGCCCGCTCTGCATAATATGTGGCAACCAGCTCTCTAATGAGGCAATGAAGCCTTCAAAACTGCTTCGCCACTTGGAGACCAAGCACCCCGCATTAAAAGACAAGCCTTTGGAGTATTTTGAAAGAAAAAAGTGTGAACAAGAAGGCCAGAAGCAATTACTGAGGGACACCACATCAATAAGTGCGAGTGCACTGAGAGCATCATACTTGGTGGCTAACCGTATTGCTAAGGCTAAGAAGCCATTCACTATTGGTGAAGAATTGATCCTCCCCGCCACAAAAGACATTTGCCGTGAACTGCTAGGAGACGCTGCGGTTAAAAAGATAGCACAGGTACCTCTTTCGGCAAGCACTGTCACTCGGCGCATTGACGAAATAGCAGAGGACATTGAAACACAATTGTTGGAGAGGATAAATACATCACCGTGGTACGCTCTCCAGGTTGACGAGTCAACAGATATTGACAATAAGGCAATACTACTTGTTTATGTGCGATATCTTTATCAGGAGGATGTGCATGAGGATATGTTATGTGCACTGTCATTGCCAACCAAAACCACAGCCGCAGAACTATTCAAGTCGCTGGATGACTATATATCAGGAAAACTGAAATGGTCATCTTGTGTTGGCATATGCACAGACGGCGCTGCAGCCATGACTGGACGGCTGTCTGGTTTAACTGCTCGGATTAAAGAGGTTGCACCTGAATGTGAGTCTACGCATTGTGTCATTCACAGAGAAATGCTGGCTAGCCGAAAAATGCCACCAGAACTTAACAGTGTATTAAACGATGTTGTTAAAGTTATTAACCACATCAAAGCACACGCCCTTAACTCGCGTCTGTTCGAGCAGCTTTGTGAGGAGATGGACGCCGAGCACAGACGCCTTCTCTTATACACAGAAATAAGATGGTTATCCCGAGGGAGATCGCTGGCCAGAGTTTTTGAATTACGAGAGCCGCTGCAGAGATTTCTCTCAGAAAAAAAGTCACCGCTGGCAGCACTTTTCAGTGACGAGGAATGGGTCGCAAAACTCGCTTACTTATGCGACATATTCAACCTGCTCAATGAACTGAATCTGTCACTTCAGGGAAAATGACAACAGTCTTTAAGTTGGCTGATAAAGTAGCTGCATTTAAAGCCAAACTGGATTTGTGGGGACGGCGCGTGAACAGAAATATATTTGACATGTTTCCAACATTGGCGGCAATTTTAGAAGAGACTGAGCCGGAGCCTTTATTCTCCCAGCTGGTGCACGATCACCTGTCTTCGCTTTTAAAAGAGTTCGAGCGCTACTTCCCAACCACAAAAGACCCACGAACTGCCAAGGAATGGATTCGCGACCCATTTGTTAACAAACCAGGTGAATCCAGCGTGACTGTGCAAGAAGAAGATCAACTGCTTGAGATCGCAAGTGACGGCGGCCTTAAAAGTATGTTTGAGACAACCACTCTGCCGGTGTTCTGGATAAAAGTCATGGCAGAATACCCTGAGATCGCCACAACAGCACTAAAAACCTTGTTGCCATTTCCGACATCCTATCTGTGTGAAGCGGGGTTAACAGCAACCAAAACAAAACTACGGAGTAGACTGGACATAAGGAACACACTTCGGGTGTCCTTGTCTCCCATTTGCCCTAGATGGGACCGTCTTGTTAAAGAGAAACAAGCTCAGGGCTCCCACTGATTTAGCTATATGGTGAGTTGTATTGTTCATGCCCTTTATATATATATTTTTTGATGCATCTTATTTTGAAGGCATGTTTAAACGTTACCATAACGACCAGAGAAGATGTCACTCATGTTATGTTTGCGCGATGTTACGAGGACGCTGCTAATAAAGTTGTGAGTTGGCATACACAAAACAGAAAGCACAAAGTCTATTAAAACGAATTTCGTTTTGAAATAATTGTATCTTAATTTTAATAACATTTTCATTAACCAATTTCCTGGATTTAATAATTAAAAAATAATAACAGACGAATAGATAATCACAACATAAGGCTCCGGCGCGCGAACTGGAGATTATATCATCATGAACCGAACCGTAGCCTACTACTCACCTCACCGGCCTAAACAATGTGAAATATATATATTGTATAGGCTACAAAAAACTGGTTCCAAAAAGAACTATAAAAAAAAATATATATATATAGGCTAATGGTCGGTCAAGAGTTTTTTTTAGTTTTCGCCATCCCTACTTTAAAGGCCGTTCCGTGAAAATATGGTCTGGTATTAAACCGGTCCGTGACGCAAAAAAGGTTGGGGACCGCTGATTTAATGTATAGCACAATTTAATGTTCAGCAACTATAAAATATAACTTGTTTAGATGGCTTTCAAAATCGGCAGAGTAAACTACCCATGAGCTTACATGTTTCACTCAACCTGATTTCATCCAATATGGTTAAGCATTTCTTCGCTTTTTGCATTGGTACAGAGAACCTGGGATTTTCACTGGTATTGGTACTGTGACAACACTAGAATGCAGAATATCACAATGTGTCACTTAAGCAGTTTTTATTCAGCAAGGGATTTTATTATATTTTAAATGTCTACCCTGTTAAAGTTGGTATGCTAATTATGTAGTTACCCTGATATGTAAGCTAATCTGGCATTGTTTATACCTGCAAGAACAAGTGCGAGAATATCTCTTACGGTGTATGCTAACGAAGTTTAACTTGATTTGTCGGAATGAAGCTTTAGATTTGGATTACCTCCTTGATGTTGCTCAGCAAGAACTGGCTTTAGCAATGAATGCATCAAATCATGTTAACATCCCAGAGGATTTAATTAGAAGTCTACAAGAGTTAGTCAACATTGTTAATATATCTGTGAATTCAGAAGTGTCTTCAGGAAATGCATCAGAAATTGTAACTTACACCTGGGGTAATGTGGGTCGGCCACGTTTGGAAATCGGCAGGGATGACCTTAAAGCACTTCTCAGTACTGCTCTTCCAGTAGAAACTCTTGCACAGCATGTGGTGTTTCTAGAAGAACAATGACCAGAAGACTGAAGGACCAGTCCCTATCTGTCAGAGGCTGCTATTCCAGCATATCTGATAATGAACTTGATCTTGTTGTGAGATCAATAAAATCAAGAATGCCCCATGCTGGTTACAGGCTGGTGAAAGGTGAACTTTTGGCTAGAGGGCACCGCATACAATGGCACAGGGTGAAGGCCAGTATGCAACGGGTGGAAGGAGCTGGAATTCTGGCCAGTAAGGCTGAACGATACATCGAATTTTCATCGTCATCGCGATATGAACTTGCGCGATGAACACATCGCAACAGACAGCCTTACACGATGAATAAGGGTTTATTGCATGCCCTAAGCGCATGTAACAAAAGGTTTGACCTATCACGTTTAGATCTGAAGACATGGTTGGCGTGTTCATGCTATTTGGCCAATCAGGTGAAGCCCTGGGAAAGTGTCCGACAGCTGTCAATTTAGTTGCGACAGTGTGTTATACGATGGCGGAGGAAGGAGAGAGTGAGTTGGTGGCTGACGAAGAATTGATAGTGAAAAAGAACAGCACTTCAGATATCTGGAAATATTTTGGATTTAGGAGGGATGACCCAGCAAACACGTTACGTAACCACGACCAACCGTGACGTCATGGATTGGTCATGTCGTGACGTAACCTTCTCAAGAGGTTGTGGCAACGTAATCTGAAGGTAATATAATGACCATGGCATCTGGTCATTTCCTAACCTTCCTACGACATTGTGGCAACGTAATCTATAGACCAGCTATGTTACTTACATCACCAAATAATTTCATCTATTTGTATAGCCAAAAACAAATGTGTTTAGTATTATATAGTTGGTGAAAGATCCACAGCAAACCCTGTTCACACTTACTGCATGTTTGGGCCACATATATACACACTATACACATGTTTTCTTTTAAATACACAAACATGAATGACAAATTATTTATTGCAGAACAGAAATATGATTTAAATTGGAGCTGATTAATGTGGTTCTGAAATAAATTAGCAATCTGGCCATAGTCAACATACTCCAATTCAGATCGGTCTACTGTGACCATATCAGGAAGGTGGGCGGTGATGTGGAGCTTCCAGTAAAAGAGTGTGCATTTACTCTTGCTAGAATTGAGAAGTTGGAAATGATGGGAAAAATGTTGTCCATCATTAAAGCAGTGTTCAACAAGTGACCGGATAAGAATAGTGTCATTGTCATAAAGGTAAAGGATAAAGTTGAGTGCTATCTGAATGCTAACTAGTAACCTCCCTAGTCTTGTTTTTACTCTGACCCAAAACTTCCAACACTGATAACTGTTTGGCATACACATTGTGAGTGTGGAAAGATGTATGACATTTAAAATGTATACCATTTAAAGCAATGTAAATAATGACAATAAATACACTATGCACAAATTGTACGTCTTCTTACCTTTATTAGAGGTTATATATATATTACTTTAACTGAATTGTGGCTTTGAAATTATAGATTATGTTGCCTGATAAACAGGCAGGCAGTTGGACATAAAGACAGGCAGGCTGAACAGCTTACTCTTTGTGATGTGGTGGAAAAAGCAAAAGAAAAATGCGAGGACTAACAAAGTTGTAATGAAGCATTAAGACCATAGTGTAGAATAGAATGACACTTTATTAATCCCCGAGGGAAAATTTTTCTGTAACAGCAGCAGAACAAATTAAGTAAATCGACAGTACAATTAATAAATAGCAAATTAGAATAGAATGTGATGTAATGCATAAGGTTAGGAGTCTATGAGCAGTCCAGAGTGTGGAGGGGAAAAGGGGGGTACTCTTCCGTGTGGTGGTGATGGAGGGAGAGAGAGAGAGGGGGGATTCTTCCGGTTGGTGGTGATGGAGGGAGAAAGAGAGAGGGGGTCTCTTCAAGGTGGTGGTGATTGAGAGAGAGAGGGGGGCTCACTGCCGACCAATGCTGAGGTCATCCCCACAGGCAGTGTTATGGAGTCTGATGGTTATGATGAACAGTCAGTCAAGCTGATCTTGGCTATTGATGGAGCCAATACTCCATCCAATACTCCATCCAATACTCCATCCCTGGCATGGTTCACCCCATAACACTCCTCTTTAGTATTGGGGAAATGATGGAATTGAGTTACTGTATCCTCATGTTGGTTGGCTGCTCAGCATGGACCAGTTTAATCCCTGCAACCACTGCAACAAAAGTTTGATCTGCAGTGTCCTGCAACAAAAGGGGGGGTTGTTAAATGAACTGCAATTAGATAGCGTTTTTATCCAAAGCACATTACAGAGACTGCCTCACATTCACCCATTCATTCACACACTGACGACCGCATCTATTATGCAAGGTGACAGCAGGCTCGCCAGGAGCAGCTGTCTTGCTCATGGACAACTCTGGACCAACCTTCTGATTGACAAACAATCAACTCAACCCACTAAGCCACTGCCACCCCTTGGTTAAATGCTCCCTCCAACAGGACCAGCTTGTCCATCATTATCTGAGCCTATGAAGGACAGTGTTCAGGGCCTCGGTGCAGTTGAGCCAGGGGGTGCCCCTTCTGTTTACAGTTTGGCTGTATCTGGGATTTTAAATGAATGTTCACCAATACATCCTCACTTTAATACAATTTCCCAATTAATATAATCCTAAAAACCCTAACACTTCCTGACAACACTTAATAATCGAGCAGCACTACTTTCTACATGCAGTGTCAACCCAAATAGTTGTGGATGATAATATTAACTAGCTCGAGTTATATCAAGCTTTTGCACGAGCTATATGCACGAGCTACTATGTATTAGCTCGAGAGGCCCGCTATTTTCCTGTCAGTTATTCCACATCTTTACTCAGCATAGGACCACCTTTAGTTTTGCAGTAATATAAGTATTAGATTACCTGATTTTAGCTTTAGTTAGTTATTAGTTACATAGATAGTTTGGTATACGTTAAATACATTTAATAACAAAGCTTTTTCTAGCTACCAACGTCGACTGTAAGTACTATAATACTAAACTATATAAGTATATATATTATTATAGCTATAGTAACACAAAACGGATCTATAAATAAAATGTGTACGTTATATATTGTTAGTTCATATGGTATTGTTGTGTAAATGTGGTATTGTATTGCTTTATCTAAGTTAGCTAATATTAGCTGCTCCTAAGGAGCACTGTTTGGCTAGTTTAAGCTGTTAGCATAAGCTGTTTAGCATAAGAACATCAGGCTACCAACTTAGCTAACGACCATTCCCGGACTACGAAACCAAGGTAATGTACTGGCTAATTGTATTATCCTTACCGTCAACTAGGGTTAATCCACCTCATTGTTCCAATTTCACTGATAAAATTATTTGTCGATTAGAAAGTTAATTTGCTCATACACACAGAATAAAATGTAGGTTACTGAACATTTTGAAACGAGACTGTGTGCGTCCGTCTGTCACTTCTTCGATTGTTTTTTGGCAGACCGCAACCAGAGCTGAACACCACCACCTACCAGTCTGGAGTGTTAAGACCGGTCACAGTTACGACCGTATGTCCCAATATCAGCCCTACCAACACAAGTCCTTATTTTTAAAATATAACAATAAATCTTGTGAAAATACAATATGTTTTCTTGTGGCGCCTGATACTCACATCCATTATATTTTTCCATTGCAGCTTTTACAGAAGGCCCAGGTTGTATTTCAAGTAAGTGTGTATTTAAAATAAGTATTCCGTACATGTTATTTCTTTTTAATAAATTATTGGGTTTTAATTGAGCAGGAACACCTCAGGTCATGTTTTACAATTGGGCCATGCTTTGATCTCGCACAACACAATTTCACAAACTATTAATTTTTACAAGAAAATGCAACTAAATAACATTGGTTGTCAGGTGCATATTCAAAGTTTCAACGGTTAATCTCAGTTTAACCTAATTTCATTTGTCCTAGAATGAATGCAAAAAAAAAAACTCTACTTAAAAACTTGGAGATCGGCCACAAGCACTCTCAAAAGACTTCGTGCAAGTCAGGCAAAGAATTTAATTTTACAGAGCAAAGATAGCCCTCATCTAGACACTTTCATGTCAGACAGTTGTCATGAGTTATGTGGAAGCGATGGAAGTGAAATGGAGGACAACTGTCATCGGGAGAGTGATGTGAGCTATCATGAAGACAATTTTAAGGAGTCACTCGACAGCTACGAAAGTGGGATGGATTTAACCCAGATGAGTAGTGACTCAGACCTAGACTTCATCTTTGCCGGCACATCATTGGCCGCTGATCTGGCAGCTTGGACTAGTGAGTTCCAGGTGAAGCACAATGCTGTGGACGGGCTGAAATTGCTAAAAAACATGGCCATCCACAACTGCCATCTACTGCCCGTACACTCATGAGAACGGCTAGAGAAGTGAAAACCGTGGAGAAGTCAGGCATGGAGTATCTCCATTATCCTTTGAAGGAGAAGTTAGTTGAGACCCTGGATCGTTATCCGGTTCAACTTGTGACTGATCTTGACACTCTGGAGTTGTCCTTTAATGTTGATGGACTACCTCTATTCAAAAGCTCTGGGAAGTCCATGTGGCCCATCCTCTGTGCAGTAATGCTTAGCCCTGTCACGATTTTTCCTACTGCATTGACATGTGGGACAAAGAAGCCAACTGACCTTGCTTTCCTGGAAGACACAGTGACTGATCTAACTGAAGTTTTAACAAATGGCCTGGACTACAGGAAGAAGAACATCAAGGTAATTGTGAGGTGCTTTGTGTGCGATGCCCCAGCAAAAGCACTGATCAAGAACACAAAATGTTACTCAGGGTACTATGGGTGTGAGCGATGCACACAAAGAGGAATCTGGTTGAAACGAGTCACATACCAGGAGACAGCCGAATTAAACCTGCGTACCGATGCGTCATTCAGAGCTCAGACGCAGCCAGAGCACCACCATGGTCCTACACCACTGTCTGACCTACCAATTGACATGGTTCAGAGTTTTCCTATTGACTATATGCACCAGGTCTGCCTTGGCGTTACAAAGAAACTTCTTTTTATTTGGTGCAGAGGGGAAAAAGGAATGCGAATCTCTGCCGGACAGGTCCAAGAAATAAGCAGCAGGCTTCTGCAGCTGAAGTCCTCAATCCCCTCCATTTTTGCTCGTACCCCTAGAGGTCTGGATGAGCTTGAGAGATGGAAAGCAACAGAGTTTCGCCAGTTTCTCCTCTACACAGGGAGACTAGTGCTAAAGGGTGTCTTAAGAGAGGACCTTTACAACCATTTCCTGACCTTTAGTGTCGCAATTGGGTTGCTGGTGTGTCCAACACTAGTGCAGCCTCATCACCACTATGCCCAAAACCTTCTACAATATTTTGTAGAAAAAGGATGTGAATTGTATGGAGCCACTTTCCTAGTTTACAACACGCATACCATGCTACACTTGTCAACAGATGCTATTCGTTTCAAAGGCCTGGACAACTGCAGTGCTTTTGTGTTTGAAAACCACCTCCAGACAATTAAGAAGATGGTGCGATCTGGGAAGAATTCCCTGGCCCAAGTCGCCAACAGACTGGAGGAGAATTTGAACAGGCCAATTGCACAGCAAAAAAACAAATCATCAAAAAAAGGAAGGACCAGGCATACCAGTTGGATGATGGAGAGAGCTGTGAGGTTGTGGCAATGGTAGAGAAAGAGGGAAAAGTTCTATGCAGAGTCTACCGCCACCCAGAACCACTTTTCTCTGAGCCATGCAGCTCCTTTTTAGTTGGGGTGTACAAGTATGAAAAGAGGAATATGGTGATGGAATGGATACCTACCACAAAAATTTGGAGGAGGGCCATTCAAGTAGAGAGGAAATCAAGCACAATTTTTATGGCAGTTCTACATCAAGCCTAAGACTGTGCTGAAATATGGAAGAATTTGGTGGAAATTAAATTCTTGTTAAACTACAATACCAAATGGATTTTTTTGAAGAAACACACGCCTCTTGGTAGACATCATTCCAAAAACTTCTATCACTTTTTACAATTGTTTTTTCATTTAAATTAAGTCCACTATATGCTTCCATACCGGACAGAGCTGACTTGGGAGGTCAAAACTCTCGGAAGATTGAATGAAGCTTTGGAATTGCAACTTTATGTCACGTTTATTGTCACGGTAAAAACATAGAATTTTAGTCACAAAGCAGTGGTCATTGATTGAGGTTGTCTTTTACTAACTTACCTTTATTAAATCAACAGAATGTACCTCGTTGTGGAGTTTGCTGGAGAGAAAAGTGTTGCAGTTGTGGCAGAATGTTGGACATATGAGGAAGAAATGGTAATTATAAGACGCTATTAACCTTGTTTTTTTGTGTGGCCATGTCATTAAATATATTGTGCTATAACTTAATGTTTTCTAAATGTAAAATTCTGACATAATACCAGTACTGTAGCATATGTGTACACAGATGCATTTGGTGGTTAAAACAAAATCATACATTTTCATTCCATAACATATGTTAACATAATGTAATCTGGGAGCTTACTGCATTTACACTCCACCATTTCACAAGATTAAATGCAACATGACCATTAATTCTGTAACCATTATGTTCTTCACAACTCACAAAAGCGGTGGTATCTAAAATCAAATATATTTTATGAATTCCAGCAAAAATATTGTTTCTGGCCACCAACCAACCCAACACTGAGAGCAAGAAGACAGGAGCTTCCTGATCAGGAAAGCTGGTGTGTGAGGGCAATTAGAATCTTTGCCAGTACAGGTACAGTATTTGTTTTCAGAATATGGCTGACTAAATAGTGTCACAAAGTCTTTTTACGAATTTCTATGCATGCTTGAGGGAATACGTTTTTGTACTTGCGTACTGCTGATAAATAATAAAATAACAAGGTTCATCATGTGAAATGATTTTCAATATAAATACTAGTTGAACAGTACTTCCCTTAATGTTCAGATTTCTTTTTAGATGACTTTAACAAGGCAATCAGGTGGAGTTTGAAAGCCGAGACAAACTCATCTGTTGAAAGTTTGGATGAGACTCTGCCTGAAAAAGGACCTCCAAAAGGCCTACAAAATATCTACAGAGCAGCAGTGATGAGGGTATATTACAGTTTTATTTGAGTAATTTTGCAGGCGCTGTTATCCCTTTTTGACCACATTGTATGACTTTAGATCAGGACCTTGTGGAACCTCCTCCACAAAAAATAAAGAAAATCAAAGGTATGATATTAAATATTTATCTTAAAATATTATCATTTTGTTGTAATCCCAGCATGTGCTTTCGTGGGGATTGTCTAGAATAAGAAAAATATATTTACATGACAAGCATTACATGTTGATTAGAAATGCAGGAACATCTGAAAATGTATGTATTAAGTGCCCTTAAAACCTAATGGTTTAACAATACATATTTTGATAATAAGTACTGGTATACATCTTTAGATTTAATCCATGGACCACATCCACAACAAAAAGCCACTGTGGAAATCAAACAAACGAAAGGAAAAGCAAGGCCTACGCTACCCCCCACCCCCACCTGTACCTTTTCTTCAAAGCAAAGCACCATAAGTAAGTTAACAATTGTTGCAGGAGCATTATAAATAACAGATGGCATAATATCAACTAAGACCTATAAAGAGCATTGACATGGTGTGTTGTAACTCTGCTCTTTCAGATTGTAACTTACAGCCACCAATAATTAATAATAATGCTTGAATTTTATTCACGCAGAAAATAATAGACCCTACACATCCAATGATGGACCCTCAACATTACCTGACATGTGTGATGGTAAAATTATTTTACTTAATTATTTTGCTTTTTATCAGACTATTTGAAAATCTTTGGAATGTCATTGCTTTAAGTTAAAGTGTTTTACAGTCACCAAAATATGTAGCTTGGTGATTACAATGTTCTGAATAGTGCATAATTACCACATTTCTGAACCTGCATTTTGTCTTTTTGTATTTGTGCACACAGACAATGGTAGACCCTCAACACCCATAGGGATACAGCCCTCTAATCTGAATACAGAGATTAAGTTAATCCATGGTATGTGCATTTTTATTCATGGCACAACACTAGTCGCATAGACACCATCCTAGTTTTCTTTATCTCCTCACTTTCTAACATTGACTTTAATCTCTGTCTTTTAAACCTTTTGTGTGTCTCCAATAGAGACACTTAGGGTTCTGATCCAAAAACTGGAAGTGGTTGCAGAGAACCAAAAAGAGTTACTACATCAAGTGAGACGTATGGGAGGAGTTAGACACGGGAGACACCTTTAGAAATGGACCTGGCAAACACTATGGAAGAGTTTTTAAACTTGGAAACACGGCTTCAGGAGCAGCCAGAATTCAAAAAGAGATTGGTGTGTGGGTTAAAATGAGGTTTCCCAGACGCAATTCTGGGGATTTTAAGGTGTGAATGTTTTGGCTTCATGTTGAGCTGACAATTTCTGTATTACTTCTGTAGACTCACCATCTGAGTCTGATTGGGGGCCAACCCAGGAGACTGTGCCAGACGGTTGATGAGGAGCATTGCGACCAGTCATGTCTGGAAGCACTTTAGTCTGCACGGGAAAAGGGGAAAAAGACCTTTCACAACACGACAGTGTACTTTGTCATTAAACGTGAGTTCAATTTTCTTTATGCTTGGTTTATTTACCATAACATTTATCAGTATATTTTTAATGACAATACTATCTCATGTTCAGTCAAGTCTATTGGAATGACTCCTACTCTACTATAGGGGTTACTTAAGCCAGTAACAAATGTTACACAAGCAATGAAATCGGTGGATTAATAAATAGACAAATTTTTTTAAATTGTACTCCGAACAGGGGCTATCATGGTATGCCATGCTGGGTCAGGTGAGAAATTCGTTGAAGACCTGATCACGAATGTGCTTAAACATGCACCAGCTCATAGTAAACTGCAGGTACAAGTACAAACAATTTTTCTTTGTGATTAAACTTCAAAACTGACTAATGCCACATGATCACCCTTTCTAATTGCCAAATAATTACAAAAAAATGGGTCATCCAAATGTATCCACAATCTTATTTAAAATGAGGTTAAGGTCTGCAAATGGTTTGGAGGATGCCTTCTGTTTCAATAAACTAGAATAAGTAGCAGGATGGTTGACACTTACTTACTTCTTTTGGTTGACTTGAAGTGCTGTTCATAAAAAACAACTGTTCATGTCCTTGTTTAGGTGCAGCTGGTCCCAGAATTGGAGGTCCCGGTGGTGCATAATGAAACGGGGATATTGGATTCAAGCGATACAGAGTGACTAATATTTGCATAAATAATGTTTGTTTTATTAATAAAAAACTGAAATAAATGAAAGAATGTCTTTAATTGTAGTTTAGTTTTTGGCCAGTCAAGTTTCATCTGAGAAAAGTAAATGATGTTCCCTTTTCACTGGTGTTTCTCTAAGCGTAAACTATTGTAATAGAGAAACTATTTATTTATATTTGATATTAAGGACAATGCACATACATTTACATTTCTGTAGATGTGCCAGTGTCAGCAACCGGTTACTTTTCAACTGATGTCCTTTAGCCAGATCCATTTATCAAGTCAGCATTATACAATTAACAAAGGAACACAATAAAAAACACATACGTTTACATTACTTCAAAGATATAGCCTACCATAATCAACAATCACTCTTGGCAATGGGCAGAATAATTGTGCGATGTACTACAGATATTTTAAAAAGTTAAGGTGTTCAAAATGTTACTGTAAAATCTAATGGATTAAATGGTAAGCTATACATAAAGATTAGAAGTCGCAAGTATTTAAGACAGACAGCTATTTTATGAATAGGCTTAAGGCTGATGGTGAACAGCAAATGACGAATCCGTAGTATTAACTAACGTTGTCACGACGTACCTGCGACGACACTACTGCGTAACTAAGTTACGTAGTGGCAACCAAAATAGGAACTTCACTTTTCTGGTTGTAGCAACGTCAGATAGTTACGTAAGCGCGATGAAAAATTACCGTCTCACAGCGTCGTGACAACGTAATTGTGTTAGCTGGGGACGTGCTACAAACAGAGGTACTGTGTAAAACATGCCGAACAATGGTGGCAACTTCAAGAGGAAACACGACCAACCTCCATCACCACCTGCAATACAACCATAAAGACCTTCACGAACAATTCAAAACTAGCCAAACAACAAAACCAAAAAAACCGAGTAGCAAATCTAAAACTTTGCCATCATTACAACAGCAGTCAATTTCTCAGAGTTTTGCGAGTGTGACTTCTTATGACACAACATCCAAACGCCACAGAGAAATCACAGCGGCCATAACTCGTTGTTTGGCGAAGGACATGATGCCTATAAACACAGTGACTAAAAGTGGTTTTGTGAGCCTGATAACCAATTTGGACCGAAGATACCAGATTCCATCACGGACTTATTTTTCGCAAGTCGCCATTCCAAAAATGTATGACGCATGCAGGGAGACTGTGGAATCGGAACTGAGTCAAGTTGAACACTACGCGTGTACCACAGATCTTTGGTCCAGTCGAACAACATAGCCCTACATCAGCCTCACTGTGCACTTTTTGGATCAAGACTTTGAACTGAAAAGGCGATGTCTACAGACATCCTACTTCCCCGGACAGCACACCGCAGAAAACATTGCCTGTAGACTAAGTGATGCTTTGGCCACCTGGCATTTGCGGGAAGAGCAGCTGGTTTGCATCACTACCGACAACGGAGCAAACGTTGTGAAAGCCACAGAACTCAACCACTGGGTCAGACTTCAGTGCTTTGGGCATATCAATCAATCAATCAAATTTATTTATAAAGCCCTTTTTACAACAAAAGTTGTCACAAAGTGCTTTTACAATCACCAGCCTGAATCCGACAGAGCAAACATCAACAAGTTGAACAAGTTGACACACGGCGGCTAGGAAAAACTCCCTGAAAGTCAGATTTAGGAAGAAACCTAGAGAGGAGCCAGGCTCTGAGGGATCACCAGTCCTCTTCTGGCTGGGCTGGGTCAGTTTATGACAGTACAACAAGCGAGGTGTGAAAAACTGAGAAAAGCAAAATAGTCCGGGATGTCCAGGAGGGATGATGGATTTGATAGGACTTGGAGGAAGAAGCTCCGGTTGCACCAGCTGTTCTGTCAGCCGCACAGTCAGGGGCCCCAGGGAGGATCCAGCATATGCTCCAAGCTGGAGCGGTCCCCCTGACAGAAGTGGACACAAACACAGGGAAGGGTTGGACACTAGTTCCCGGCACAATAGTATACCGAACATAATACTTTAAAAGGAGACAGGGGGGTTAGTGAGACAATGGCCATGAACGGGTAAACCCAGGACAAGTCCAGACAGATGTTAGTAGAGACAGGACACAGGAAAGATTAGGCACCCTGGTTCCCTACGTCCCCGGCACCATAGTATAGCAGCATAGATCTTAGAATGAGACAGGGGGGTCCAGTGAAGCTGGGGCCCTGAACAGGGTAAACCCCGAAACAGGGCCCAATAGGCCGGAAAACACCCACCCACTATGCCGAGCATCAACCTAGGGACGCCAATCGACCATGACCACTCGGGCAGGTTTAGTTTTTGCTCACAAAGTTACTCGAGCTGGTGGAACAAACAAGAGCTATAGCGAGCCAGTGACATCCACACTCCGAGGAGCATATGGGAGGTTTAGTTTTTGCTCACAAAGCTACTCGAATTGAGGCTGCAACGGAGCACTATAGCGAACCAGTGACTCCTCCCCACAGTTAACTGGGATAATCAGAGTTTAATTCACCAGCTACTCGGATTGAGCGAACAAAGGAGAGCTAAGCGAACCAGTGACTCCTCCCCACAGTTAACTGGAATAATCAGAGTTTGTTCACTAGCTACTCGGATTGAGCGAACAAAGGAGAGCTATAGCGAGCCAGTGACTCCACCCCCCAGGCAGCAGCCAGGAGGTATCGTTTTTGCTCAAAAAGCTACTCGAGAGGCAACAACAGGGAACCATAGCGAGCCAGTGACTCCACCCCCCAGGCAGCAATCAAGAGGACACCCCAGGGGAGATGTGAACCCGCAAGGCAAAGACAGCAGGGCAGAATGAGATCCGAGCCTTCCGTTCAACCTTCGTACCCTGGGCCATATTACACTCAACCATAGACCTTACTGAAAAGATATGTTTTTAATTGTGATTTAAAGGTTTGAACAGAATCTATATTTCTAACCCAGATTGGCAACTCATTCCATAATAGAGGAGCTCTATAGGAGAAGGCTCTACCTCCAGCTGTTTGTTTCGAAATTTTAGGTACAATTAGGAGACCGGCATCCTTAGATCTAAGGTTACGCGTGGGTATGTATGGCTGGACTAATTCAGCGAGGTAGGTGGGAGCAAGTTGATGTAAAGCTTTGTATGTTAACAGTAGTACTTTAAAGTCTGCCCTAGCCTTAACAGGCAGGGAATGTAAAGAGGCTAATACTGGGTTAATGTGGTCAAATTTCTTAGTTCTAGTTAAGATTCTAGCAGCCGTATTAAGTACTAATTGAAGTTTGTTTACTGATTTATCAGGGTAACCAGAGAATAAAACATTGCAATAATCTAATCTTGAGGTAACAAAAGCATGGATTAGTTTTTCTGCATCAATTTTTGATAAATAATTTCTGATTTTTGCAATATTCCGAAGATGGAAAAATGCTGTCCTTGAAATATATTTTATGTGATCGTCAAATGAGAGATCCGGGTCAAGGGTCACTCCAAGGTTTTTGACGTTTTTTTGTGAAATGACTATACATCCGTTTAGGTTCAGCGTAAGGTCTGTCAATAAATCTCTCTGTTTCTTAGGTCCTAAAACTAGCATTTCAGTTTTATCTGAATTTAGGAGCAGAAAATTCTCTGTCATCCACCTTCGTATATCTGAAACACAAGCTTCCATAGTGGCTAATTTAGGGGCTTCTCCATGTTTCATAGCAATATACAGCTGCGTGTCATCGGCATAGCAGTGAAAATTAACATTATGTTTTCGAATTACATTACCCAAAGGTAACATATAGAGTGAGAACAGAAGTGGTCCTAAGACTGAGCCTTGTGGAACACCAAAGCATACCTTTCATTTGTTAGAGGATAAGCCATCTACACAAACAAACTGAAGTCTATCTGATAAATAAGATCTAAACCAATCGAGAACATGTCCTCTTAGCCCAACAAGGGTCTCTAATCTCTCCAAGAGAAGGGAGTGATCAATAGTGTCAAAGGCAGCACTAAGATCAAGAAGCAATAGGAGAGATGCAGAACCTTTGTCAGAAGCCAATAAAAGGTTGTTTATCACCTTAACAAGTGCAGTCTCAGTGCTATGATGGGGTCCAAAACCGGACTGAAGTTTTTCATATATATTATTTGTCTTCAGAAAGGCCGTAAGTTGTAGTGAGACAGATTTTTCTAGGATTTTTGAAAGAAACGGGAGGTTTGATATTGGTCGGTAGTTTTTTAGGATGTCTGGGTCTAAGTTACATTTTTTTAGCAGAGGCTTAATTTCTGCAATTTTTAGTGAGGTTGGCACTGATCCGGAGGACAGGGAGCAATTTATTATGTTCAACATTGATGGGCCAAGCACAAGAAGTAACTCCTTAAGTAATTTAGTTGGAATTGGGTCTAGTTGACAGTTGGTTGATTTTGAACTATTTATTAATTTTGTAAATGTTTCAAGAGACACAGGTACAAAAGATTCAATTGTCGTCATTGAAACTAAATCAGGGCAGCTCTGCGGGCTCACAGTACAACAAAGTTTTTGAGAACTAAGGCAGTTAAGGGTACAATTTGCAATTTCTTTTCTAATGTTGATTATTTTTTCATCGAAGTAGTTCATGAATTCATCACAACTAAAGTGAAGACCCACTTCATTGGTTAAACATTGCTTTTTAGTGAGTTTTGCAATTGTGTCAAAAAGAAATTTAGGATTATTTTTGTTTGTGTCGATTAGATTAGATAAGTAGGCTGATCGAGCACTTATAAGTGATTTGCGGTATAGCACAGTACTATCAATCCAGGCTAGTCTAAATACTTCTAACTTCGTGGAGCGCCACTTTCGCTCCAATTTTCTGGAGGCTTGCTTAAGTGTTCTAGTAGTGTCAGTGTACCAGGGAGCAAGTTTCTTATTTCGTATTGGTTTTGTTTTTAGGGGTGCCACAGCATCTAAAGTCTTACGCAGTATATCGTTTAGATCCTCTATTTGATTGTGTATAGATGATGTAGCTCTACCATCATTTAGCAGGCCGAACGAGCCTGGAAGTGCGTCAATAAATTTATTAGTAGTCAATGAATTTATGCAACGGGTTTTAAAGATCCCTACCTGGGGGGCAAAAGTGTCACTTGTTTTAATGCTAAATGTTATAAGATTATGGTCAGATAAACCAGGATTTTGAGGAAAAATAGTTAGATCAATTACATTTATTCCCTTTGACAACACTAAATCTAAAGTATGATTGTGACAGTGCGTAGGTCCTGAGACGTGCTGGAGAAAACCTACCGAGTCAATTATGGCATTAAATGCCTTTTGAAGAGGGTCATTGGTATTTTCCATATGGATGTTAAAATCACCAGCGATTAAAATTGAATCTGCCATGACTACAATGTTGGACAAGAATTCTGGAAACTCACTTAGGAACAATGTGTACGGCCCAGGAGGCCTGTAGATAGTAGCTATCAAAAACGAGGTATTGCCCTGATTTGTTCTCATAAGTAATACTTCAAAAGACACAAACCCAGTGATTTGTTTTAATGAAAGATTATATTGTGTAGCATAAATATTAGCAACACCCCCCCCTTTACGGGAAGCACGGGGAATCTGATCACTGGTGTAACCTGGAGGGGAAGCTTCATTTAAAGGAATAAATTCATCAGGCTTAAGCCAGGTTTCACACAGGGCAATTAGGTCTAATTTATGATCAGTAATTAATTCATTTACTGTAATTGCTTTTGAGGTAAGTGATCTAATATTTAGGAGACCTATTTTTAGATATGAGATGTTAATGTCAGTTTTATTTATGACTGGACTAATTGAGGGGCTTATATTAATAAGGTTGCTTTTATTAACACTACCTTTTTTTATTTTATTGAGCCTATTTTTAATGACGGTGTCGATGGTGCAGGGTTTGCTGACTGCTCTGGCTATGCTATCAGCAGATCCCACTAGACTAGCAGGCTGGCTAACAGCCTGCTGCCTGACCTGCACCCTATCTCATGTTAACACTATAGGAGTGAGTCTCCTAGCTATATTCCTAGACAAAAGAAGAGCACCTCTCCAGCTAGGATGGAGTCCGTCGCTCTTCAGCAGATCAGGCTTGACCCTGTTCCTGGGCGAGTCCCAAAAACCTGGCCAATTATCCACGTAACCTATCGATTGCGACGGGCAGAACTCCGTCTTCAGCCAGCGATTGAGCTGTGAGAGTCTGCTGTAGATCTCATCACTGCCCCTAGCTGGCAGGGGGCCAGAGACTATTACTCGATGCCGACACATCTTTTTAGCTAAACTACACGCTAACGCTAGGTTCTGCTTCGTAACCTCTGACTGCCTCATCCTAACATCGTTAGTGCCAACGTGAATAACAATATCTCTATACTCCCTACGCTTTCCAGTTTTAGACTTCGCTAGCACCAACTCCAGATTAGCGGCTACGTCGGTGGCCCTGCCCCCCGGTAAACAATGAATGATCGCTGGCTGATCCTCTAATCTAATACTGCGAGTAATGGAATCGCCAATAACTAGCGTTTTCAGTTTTTCCGGGCTGCCAGCAGAAATTGCAAGCCGTTCGTTCCCATCAGAGCACGGCTCGGGCAGTGGTTCCGACTCTAAGGGAGAAAATTGGTTGGAAAGACTAATTTTCGCCGGTCGGTAGCAATTCTTTCCAGTAGCCGAGAAAGACTTGAAGGAGTTGCCCGGCTGCCAGGGCTGTGCCGAGGGGCTAGCTCTATGCTGTGTTCCTAGTGGCACAGGCGCAATAGCTTGCCTGTCTACTCTACCATAAGCCTTCCCTGACACATGCACCTGTAACCGAGACTCTAACTTCGCTATCTTCTCTTGAAGGCGGTAGTTCTCCTTCAGGTTAAAAGTACACCGACTACAGTGAAAAGGAATAACACAAACGAATACTTAACTTTCTAGTGCGCAGATGAGTAGCACGACTTATCCAGACGGAGACACAGGAAGGTCCCGGTGAATGTTCGGATAAGTTTGTAAACTGTAAAACAAAATCAGGGAAATTAAGCAAGTAATTATATAAGTACGAACGAGAAAACTAAAGCTAGGTAGGCAGGAGCAGGCGCGTCCAGTTGGAACAAACAGGAAACAGGAACTAGAGCTCAGGAGCAAACAGGAAGTCGTCACTCCAGTCGTCACGAGTGTAGGTAACATAGGCTGCATCTTGCCATTGGTAAGTGTAAATTATATGTGCTTTAGGTAAGGGATAGAGCGAGGCGGTTGTTATAATAGCAGCTAAAGTTAGCCCCCTCCGCTTCGCGTCGGGGTCCTAATCAGCCTAAAGGCATTGTATTCGCTGTATAACAACCGCCTCGCTCTACATTATCCCGCTTATTACATGGCTACCTTCCAAATAAAGTATTTTACACAAAATATTGATCTAAAAGGTGTTTATTGATTTAAAAATAATTGTATTGCTTCCGCTAGAGAAAATAGTACGCTCCGAATCCATATTCATGGCAACGGTCTGTTATACTTCGCAGGGGTCTGTTATCAAGAAATAACAGACCGCATTCTACATTGGAATTCAACCAAGCCATGTAATAAATGGTACTATTTTAGGCTATTGCAAGTATTATGTTATTATAAACAATAGGAAACTCTGAGCACTTGTAAGTTGTATTTCCCCACTGCATGGTCAGCAAGACTCAGCATTTATCTAACAGGATTATCACTGTGTAAGAATTTTTGTTAATTATGCAGCCTCATCTCATCTCTCATCTCATCTTCAACCGCTTATCCGGGGTCGGGTCGCGGGGGTAGCAGCTCTAGCAGGGGACCCCAAACTTCCCTTTCCCGGGCAACATTAGCCAGCTCTGACTGGGGAATCCCGAGGCGTACCCAGGCCAGTGTGGAGATATAATCTCTCCACCTAGTCCTGGGTCTTCCCCGAGGTCTCCTCCCAGCTGGACGTGGCTGGAACACCTCTCTAGGGAGGTGCCCAGGTGGCATTCGTACAAGATGCCCGAACCACCTCAACTGGCTCCTTTCTATGCAAAGGAGCAGCGGCTCTACTCCGAGTTCTTCTCGGATGACTGAGCTTCTCACCCTATCCCTAAGGGAGAGGCCAGCCACCTTTCTGAGAAAACCCATTTCGGCCGCTTGTACCCGCGATCTCGTTCTTTCGTCATGACCCAGCTTTCATGACCATAGGTGAGGGTAGGAACAAAGATTGACCGGTAGATCGAGAGCTTTGCCTTTCGGCTCAGCTCTCTTTTCGTCACAACGGTGCGGTGAAGCAAATGCAACACCGCCCCCGCTGCTCCGATCCTCCGACCAATCTCCCGCTCCATTGTTCCCTCACTCGCGAACAAGACCCCGAGGTACTTGAACTCCTTCACTTGGAGTAAGGACTCATTCCCTACCCGGAGTAGGCACTCCACCGGTTTCCTGCTGAGAGTCATGGCCTCAGATTTAGAGGTGCTAACCCTCATCCCAGCCTTTGACAGTGTTGGGAAAGTTCACTTTCTACATGAACTAGTTCAAAGTTCAGTTCACACATTTTAAAATGAACTAGTTCAGTTCATAGTTCAAATTTTGAACTAGTTCATTTATAGTTCTTTTCCATATTATTGCCAGAGCCCATATAGAACCACAGACATGAAGAACAAGAAATATTAACATCATGATTATCATGGCAAAAATGATCACAGTAATATCTATTAAAGCAATTGTGAGCTGAGGCAATCACTGAAATAATTGGACATGTTTATATTGAAAACCAGAACTATAATAATATCACCAATAACTATTGATTGAGACTGGGTATTTACTGTAATTATTACCGAAGAATAATACTATTGTAATATAATCACTGTAGACCACCGATGCTGAGGAGCCTCTCTACTGGAGCGCTTGAGGGCAGGGCAGTGTTGTGTTTTATGGGTTTAACAGTGTCTGTACCTTCTTTCTTGATGGCACGTTTTTGGATGGCTGCAACCCCTTAATTAAGTAAACGAAAGCTGGGCTTTCCACTTTACTCAAAGGCTGCAGGTCTCCGACAATATACTGCACCACCAGGTTGTCCAATATACTGCACCACCAGGTTGTCCAATATACTGCACCACCAGGTTGTCCAATATACTGCACCACCAGGTTGTCCAATATACTGCACCACCAGGTTGTCCAATATACTGCACCACCAGGTTGTCCAATATACTGCACCACCAGGTTGTCCAGCTGCGGCTGGGAGATGACAACGGAGCCGCTATACTGTAGGCAGTTATCGGGATCTGGGTTGATTGGGTCGAGGATCTGTTTTTGTCGTTGATTGTACTTTAATTCAATATGCCGTTTCAGGTTGCTTTGGATGATATTGATGTGCGGATTTTATTTTTAAAACCCGGCGGGCAAAGTTTGCACAAAAACGTCTGATTTTGCCCATCCTCACCGACCTTGCCATAAAACTCATTAAAAGTACAATTCGACGCCTCCTTGCTCCTTTGTCGCTCATAGATACTTTTGGTTTTTATTTTAATGATGATGCGGCGGTGCGACACTAGTGGCTGATGTTGCCAGATTGGGTGTTTTTTCCGATACATATTAATATCTGTTGTTGCCGGGTTTGCGCAAAGAAGGCACTATAGAAATCTGGCATCATATTAAACGAGGGTAAACTAAGAGAACGTGCGGTTCAAAGACACCAGAATGAACGAGTTCACAGGAACGTTCATCAGCCAGTAAAGCAGTACGTTCAGTTCACGTTTGCCCAAAATATGAACGCGTTCATGAACTATAGTTCAATGAACGCGTTCAGGCACAACACTGGCCTTTGAAATATTACTTTATTAAAATAATTATATTACTATAAAATTTAATTTAGGTAAATTATTAATAATTAAATAATTGGCTACAATGTTTACTGGTAGTTTGAATAGTTTTTAACAATTTATTTCTTATCCACTTTCCAGGAAATGCTGTTAAGAATGACAGCCGCATTGACCGTGCTGCTGGACTGTGCCAAAAATTGGTGGGACATTTTTCCCACAGCTGGAAGCAGAAGACGGCACTGAAAAAAGCACAACAGGAGCACAACCTCCCTGAGCACTCACTCATCACAGAATGTCCAACTAGGTGGGGCTCAAGACAAAAGATGATTGAGAGGGTCTTGGAGCAGCGGAAGGCCATTTCTGATGTCCACGGCATCTAGTTCCCTCCTGGCAGGACCTGGATGTACTAGAGTCTGTAAACCTGGCATTCCACCCTTTGCAGGAATTTACTGATGCTCTTTCCGGGGAAATCTATGTCAGTGTTTCATATGTGAAACCCGTCCTTCATCTTTTAAAGACATCGGTTCTTGTAGAAAAGGAAGATGACACAGATTTAACCAAGTCCATTAAAGTGAAAATCCTGGATTACATGAATACAAAGTATGATGACCCGGGAACACAAGAACTTCTGGACATCGCATCCTTCATGGACCCCAGGTTCAAGGTCACCTACATCAGCAGTGAAAAAGTTGAGGACATCAAGAGCAGGATCATGTCAGAAATGAAAGACTTAGCTCAGAAGGAGGGGACACATTCTGAGAACACAGAGGCCCAGACCATGGAGCCACCCAGCGAAAAAAAGACAAAGCGATCATTGGGCAGTTTGCTCAAAACAAATCCAAGCCCCACTCCAACAGCATCTTTCATGCATCTAGAGCAAGCTGTTGAAGCTGAACTTAACAGCTACTTCTTCTCCCCCACCATTCACAGTGAAGCCGACCCTTTGGCCTGGTGGAAACTCCACCAGGTCACCTACCCTAAGCTGACCAAACTTGCACGGAAGTATCTTTGTATACCTGCAGCTAGTTCTCCCTCCGAGATGCTCTTCAGCACTTCAGGGAATGTGGTAACATGTCAACGTACATGTTTGAAACCTAGCAAAGTTAACATGCTGGTTTTCTTGGCCAAGAACTTGCCCTAAAGAGATAGCCAAGGCAGTAACTTGTCCTAAAGGGGCAGATATTTTTTTGCTGGTTTTATGAGCCATACAGTTTTTAAAATTTTCATTTTTATATGCATTTATTGATTTGAGTATAACAGTTATTTTCCCCACATTTGTTTTGTTCAAAGAGAGATGTTTTTGTTGAGTTTACAAGAAAATATTTTAAAAGGAGCAGGGGAAATTGAACGTTATTAAATTGAACAACTCAAATCATAAGTTGCATCACATGTTTGTAATTTCACATGCCTTTCACATGATGCCACACACAAACATCTCTAATTTAATCTCAGCAGAAACAACTCAAGTCTAATGTTGAAACTCATTCTTCCAAATCTCCCCTGATTAAAGGGGCGGTCACACTACACAGTTTGATATATTGCCTTTCATTTATAAACATTGTTGTGGGAGGCTGAAAGTGTTATCAAATGCAAAGAACTTTCTCATATTGCTATATGTGCCGCTTTAAAATGAGTGTTCTTTTAATTGAGTTTAGAGGTCACACCATGACGTATCTGTAAGGAACTGCCTCTAGCCCTCTATGCCAGAGTCGACACACCCCCTGCCAGCGAGGAGAGGGAGATAATTATGGACATTCTTTCACCTGTGGTTTGTTCTCACCTGTTTTGTGTTTGGTTTGTTAGTTTCTGGATATAGTGTGGGTCTTTTCAGTCTGTTGGTGTTGGGGCATTGTTTAAGGTATGTTTTTACGTTGCTTGTTCTGTTAATACGTTTATGTTTGCTGGTTCGTTGTTTCATGGATGTTTTATGTTTACTGTTGGGATGTAAGTGTTCAGTGCCCTGTTTGTTCTCTAAATGTTAGTTTGTTCTTGTTCTATGTATGTTAGTTCTATGTTTGGTCTTGTTCTATGTTATCAGTCTATTGAGATGTATTGGTTTTCCCATTAGGATGTCTAATACATAATTATTTTTTGGGATCAACACATTAGATGTTCGACTCGTCGGATATACCGTTATACCGTTTGCATAACCTTAATGTTATTTGCGAGTGGCTCGTTCCTTTATTGTAGATGTGAAAAACGTGGGGGAAAAGTGTGGTCATATTTTTACATTCCTACACAGTTTTGACTTTCACAAGTCAAAGCAATTTATCATTACTCAATGTTTAACAGTTGAAATTACTGTACCAGTCATTTGGATTATAGGTATACTTAATTTAATGCAGCAACAAATGACAAAATACTGTATTACCTATCCATATACCCCCTCAGCTCCTTAGTATAATTTATATTGTTATATTCATATGTTTTATGTATACGCACCCAAAGTAAATTCCTTGTCTGTTAACACATTCATGGCGATTAAACACTTTTAATTCTGATTTCGGATTCTTGATTGCTGATATGAACAGACAAACACATGCATTTACCTGCTTTAAAAGAGACTTAGGTGACTAAGAACAATATAAGTAGTAAAGACTACCATTTAATTAGGGGATTACTCATGGACCGACTAGAACATGGGAACATGTGTGTTGGAGTTTGTATGAATAAATGTGGGCAGAAATCGTATTTTATGCAGTGGGAATTGTGGAAGAAATGTACTGTCCTGTGGTGGCTCTGACATTTAGAAAATATGAAATTAATTTATGACATTATTAAAATACAATACCGTAACAATTGATAGAACCATATGGTGACCACTAAACGCATTTAATTTGTCTCCTGGGTTTGCAGACTTTGCGGTGTTCCCTTGCGTTTTAATTAAACATTCAAGTTCCACATAACCTTCCATCAATATCTCTGGTTCTGCTGAGGATAAAAAGTGGGCGGGATCTGAAGTGCTTCATGGGAAGCTGGAACAACCACCGATCAGAACAGAGGAAAATCTTTCACCAGAACAGCTTTGGTACATTGGAATGTTACAGACACCGGTGGATGAGCCAGATGTAGAGATAGGATTTAAGCATCTATGCAAAGTTAGAAAGATTCCACAACCTTTATAGGTTATTTCATACAAAAATGCAAATGTTTATGTTTGAAACCCATAGACTTTAATCCATCTTCGGTACACAAATGAAAATCTGCGATTTCTCCCATTGACAGCTACACACAACTACCAAATTGATCCAATTTAGTTTTAGAGGATCAAAGAAACATAAACCATTTTATAAATGTATTTATAATACATCATTTTATTGCCATGATGGCTGAATATAATATGAATACTGTTAGACCAGTAAAAAAACAGACCGTACATAGTTCAAAATATTGGGATTTATCAAACCGTGCGCACGCACATCCTACGCCGTTTTCGCTTAATAAATCCCAATGATCTCTAAATGAGGCGCAGCTTTTGCGGCTTCATGTCACGCCCATATTTGCCCATAAAAAGGCAGAGAAACACACAAAATTAATATTCATTGATTGAGACAGCATGGCGGAGAGGAAAACAAAAAAATAAACTTCACACAATGTGAAGTGGAAGTTCTTATTGGAGAGATCGAAAAAAAAAATGTTGTTTGGGGGGCACAGCATGGGCATCACTAATGCCAAAAAGGCGTTAGAGTGGAAAAACGTAGCTGACGCTGTAAATGCGGCAGCGTCAAAAACTCGGACCGTGGCCGAACAAAAAAAAAAGTGGTCGGATATAAAAATCAATGCGAAAAACGCATAGCATCGCGCAAGTGTGTCTGCCACGGGTGGGGGAAAGGGGACACCGGAGCTGACCCCCCTTGATGAAAGACTCGCAGCCATAATCGGGGAATCCCTTTTAAGTGGAGTGGTGACTGAGGCGGAGGGGGACACTGACGCGCAAGAGGCACCGGATGACACCGGTAAGTGAAATGAGTATAAGGAATACATTCAAGTCACATGTATGTAGGCTACACAATTACTCTTTATTCACACAAAATACTCTTTCATTCAGTCGCTGGGTGATCCAGCGGGGCCAGTGGTTCCGGTGCTGCAGCTGAGCAGCCGTCTGGGCCCAGCGTCTCCAAGGCACATGCATCGCAACCCTCCAGCAGCGGCCGTGTCCTCAACGAAGCCGTCCTGCAAATGCAGGCCAAATTTATTTGGTCAGAGATGTGGCTAAGGAGTTAGAAGAGCTAAACAGCACATTAAAACAATTTCTTAATAAATAATATAATTTACACATACCTTTTGTGGTTCTTCACAAGCGACGCATCACTTCCAAACACTGGCGCAGAGCAGCCGCATTTGGCTCAAATGCTTGGGGATGGGGGTCAGGGTCAGGCACAACACAGCCGTCGGCGTCAGGGTTTAATGGCACGTTTTTAAGTTGTGCCACATTGTGTAGCACATGCATGCACTATTTGGCACACTTTTTCAGGAGTGTACATTAATCTCCCTCCAGAGCTGTCCAGGCAGCGCCATCTGCCCTTAAACAGTTCGATGGTGCGCTCCACTATAGCACAAGCTTGGCTGTGGCACATGTTGTAGTGCCTTTCCTCCGCACTCTGTGGGTTGAGGAAAGGCGTAAGCAGCCACTGCTTCAGGGGGTGTCCACTGTCCCCTGCAAGGATAGTGAAGGGGTTAGACATTGAAATACAGGGACATTTTAAAATATATACTTAAAACAACACGTACCTAGAAGCCAGCCATCACGCACAGCACCATCCTCCAGTCTGCGTCCAACACTGCTATGTCTTAAAATGAACGAGTCATGGGTTGACCCAGGCCACCGAGCCACTACATTAGTGAGCAACATGTCTGCGTCACTAATTATTTGGAAATTGATCGAATTAAAATGTTTCCGATTAATGAAAGCATTTTCATTCTCACTCGGTGCCCTTATGGCAACATGAGTGCCGTCAACAGCACCGATTTACATTTGGGAAACCGGACATCGCTGCAAATCGCGCTTTTTTGTTTGCCTGTTCACCCACAGTGTATGGAAACTTTATGTAATTACGTGTCAAACCTATTATACCCACTAACACTTCTGGCAAAACCCGACTAAGGGTTGGCTGAGATATCCCAGACCTGTCAGCCAATTCCCTCTGGAATGTGCCAGTCGCCAGAAATCCTAGTGTAGTAAGGACTTGAATTGGGACTGGCACGGAGTGGGTTCTTCGAGTGCTCCTCTGTAACGCTTGTCCCAAAAGGGCACAGAGGTCCAACAGGACAGCCCGAGGAAGTCGGAACCGGCTTATAAGCCACTCGTCCTCGTTTGCCAGCAAGTCTTCTAGTTGCCTGAATATGCGTTCTCTCCTAATCATTCCATTTGCCACATCTTCTAACAGGGCAAGATCGGCCATAGTGCGTCATTACGCATTGTGAGGACATGGCTATTTAACCCATCCATTTGATTGTATTTGATAAGTCACAGGTGTCGGTATTAATTTAATTCTAAATGGGAAATAGTTCTGCGCAAAAAAGTATAGGACCTTTCAAAATGGTTAAGACATGTGTCACAGTGAAACACGATTAAAATAGAACCAACTAAATGCATATAAATGAACACTATGATTCTGTAGCTGATAACGACATTTATACTATGAAATACACTTTCCCCAGTGGACAATAAAGATCGATATATATATATCCTTCATATTATTAATGACAGGAAATATTTCGATTTATTTTAACCAATGGTCTACATTTAACACAGTTTCATGTATTTCATCCATCTGCCGACGATTTGGCCATTTCTCATTTCACCCGTTTCTGTGCGTACGCATGGGTCCCAGCTTGCGTGGAGGACCGCACATTTTCACGTCAAGTTAGATTTTGATAAATCCCAACTGTTGCGTAGAGAGCGGCGTACGCATTCTTTTGCGCGTACGCAGCGTTGATAAATGAGGCCCCTGGTGATAGACAAATTATAGGTAAACATTTCCATATGCAGGGGTGTACCAATATTTTATGTAGCAATACAAAAATACAATAATATGTATTGTATATAGTTCACCATAATTTTAAATGTAGTTTGAGTGTGTCAGTTATACATTAAAATACTGTATATAATGATAACGAATGATTTGTTTTAAAAAAGTGGCTACATTATTCTAAATATATGTAGTAAGTGACAGAGTGCAAGCATTCATTTAAATAAATTCTGTATTTTCAGATTCTATTATATTCTGGTGTCAATATTGTTTTACCTCTGATTCCGAATCTGAGAGTGTCTCATATTGCAGAGCACAACATTCCTTCACATGCAGGGCAAGAATTTGAAGTGGCATCGGTTTAAAACATTTCTTGCATTCTGCTTTTGGCATTTGCGAGAATTCCTTTGCATCAGAGGGAAGAGGAGAAGAATCGAACTCATCCTGCAAAGGCACAATATACAGCATGGTTTTCCCCCCTCCAGTTGCACATCTGATGGTACTGCCACTGTATCCTTCAGGTTGAGGGGAAACCAGATTCAGACGCCTCCTTCCCTGTCCACCTGAAAAAACATAATAACAAGTGTACATAAACTGTATTATAAGTACATATTTACATAATCATCATATAACATCCTTTTAAACTGCTTTATGGAAAACGTTTAGATATACCCTAACATATAAATAATAAATTAATGAGATGAACTAATAACCTGATAATAATACTAGTAATGCACTGATACTAGTTAGTAATAAAAGCATTTTGATGATGTGTAACATTCTTAGTCAAACTTTTTGATAGTCAAATGCAAAATAAAATGTTGTTTTTGTCCAAATAGTGAAAATGAGAGGAATATGGTGTTTGTTTAACAAAAAATACTTTCACTTTATGGACATGAACAGCATTTTTGTAATATTTAATTTTTTGTTGTTCATAATCAGGAATTTAGAATTATCATGTTTAAATGCTGAATAATGAATATTGTCTACACTGACCTACTTAAACACACACAAATGGAATGACACATGCATATATACATGAAACTAGTTGCATAGTGTCACGAGTGGTGAGTTAGGGTACTGCACTGTCTGGTTTCGGGTGCACCCCTTCCTGGTTTATGTTGGTTACAGCTGTTGGGGATTTGTAATCACTGGGCTATAAAGGGGATTGCTAGATGTCACTCGTTGCTCTTCATTATTGTATGTCACAACGTTATATGTAGGTGAGTGTTTGTTTGAAGACGGGTTGTTAGGGGAATGTTTATTATAAGACGCTATACGCGCACTTTCATTTATCCTTTTCACCAGTCGTGTTTGTCGCCGTTCTACGGTTTGTTTTACGTTCTTTGTGTATGAATAAACATACCGGACGGATTACTGGCTCTGCACATGGCTTATTGCGCTACACCACACACGGACCGTGACACATACCGTATTTTCCGGACTATAAATCGCTCCGGAATATATGTTGCATCAGTCAAAATATGCGTCATGACAAGGGAAAAAACATATATCGCATTTATTTAATGTATTTCACAAAATCCAAGACCAAAAAGACATTTATTCCAGAACATTTAATCTCAGAACAACAGGCTGAATGGGTGTCCGTATAACGTAACACATAAAAAAGTTTGTCAACTAGCATATAGAACATTCGGCTGAATAGGTTAAATTAACATAACAAGCCAGCGAGTCCAACAAGCGAGTTCCCCGGTAAGCAAGTTCATCAAGCTCCCGATGTCATTCAGCATCACTAAATCCATCGAATTCTTCATCCTCTGTGTCACTTACGAACAAGACCGCCTGGGCGTGGAGACGTAACTTCACCGTTGACAAGCCTCCCGGCAGCACGTTTTTCAAGCACCCATCTGTGGACTCGTTCCTCCAGCTTTCTTTGTTTTCTTCATCGCGGTTAAAGTTACCTCTGCTTTTCGCCAGTCCCTCACAAGTTTCTCACTCACTCCAAACTTTCTTTCTGCTGCTCGATTACCGTTTTCGGCTGCATACTTAATTACTGTAGCTGACGCGGAAGTTTGTTGATGCGTCTCCATGGCGACAGAGTGAATGTGCGCAACTGTATTATCACTGAGTTACTTCACTATATGCAGTTGTAATAGTTATAATAATTTAGAGAATTTAATAAGTGAAACACTGATAATGTTTTATTTTATTTACAGAGAAATAACTTTAATTTGGTTTGATAAAGTTACACGCTGCGCCGGAAGTAGAGTCACCGGCGTAGGTCAGAGTTGAGAGAGTTGAGAGAGGAGCGAACAAAAAGAGAGTTGTAAAGTGATGAACGTTTGAGATATTGTTTTATATTTTCTACCGCTGGTTGCACTTGGCAAACCGTTTTCACGGTGCAATTGTGCGGAGTTGTTTATGGTGTTTTTCTAGAGAACGCTGGAAATAATAAACGCGCAAGTTTGCATCGGTTTCGAGACGTGGAGTATTTGTATAACCAGGGTAGTTACAATTACCTGTAGTTTGTAATCCGCAGAATAGGATTTTCTTTTTGGGGGCATTTTCAGTTGTATTTAAGTTCATGCTAATATATAAGTCGCACCTAACTATAAGTCGCAGGACCAGCCAAACTATAAAAAAGTGTGACTTATAGTCCGGAAAATATGGTAGTCGTGTTAAACTTTGAATCTCTGAAACTTGCACTTAAAACTTGAAGTGGTGTACAAATAGTACCAGATGCCTTGAAGAGAAGCCATCCTCCAGCAGCTGACTTCATTTTTGGGAACGCGTCGCAAAACAAGCCGGAAACCTAAAATCCATAGTTAACACAATTACAACAGATTATTATTACAAATAGAGTTATTCTGTGTCACATATGAATATGTTATGCTTCACCTCTGAATGAGTGAAATCATCGTTCATAGATACATTTTGTTTCCCCAATCCAGCCTGCATTAGTTGCAGCTCCTCTGATGATGAAGGGGTCATTTCTACATTTTTATTGAAAAGGAATACTGACAACACAAATGGTTTACAAGCATGGAGGAACTTGGCTTGTTTAGTACTGGTGTAAGGGACAGAGCCCTGTCCCTCCATTCTATGGTGGCGCTGACACCTCCCCCGTTTCCTGAGGGAACAATCAGGGACATTGGAACCACCTGTGTTTCTCTCTCACCTGTTTTGCGTGGTCTTCGTTAGTGCGGGTATTTAAGTTAGTCCTTGTTTGTTAGTCTGTGCGGATCATTGTTTAAGGTATGTGGGTTTTTGGTTTTCTGCTTCTGTGTTTAATGCGGGTTTATGTTTGTTTATATTAATGTTGTGGGTTCTGGGGAAAACTTTAGGGAAGGTGATATTCATTAGTTGTTTCTGTTTGTTTAAGTTTTCTGTTTCTAGAGCCTGTGTTGCCTATGGAAGAGAATAAAAACCCATATAAAGAATATATAATATAAAGAATACTCTGCGATTGTGTCTACTACTTGTGATCTGCCAAGGGCAGATCGTTACAACTGGCAGGTAAACGCCTTGTGGACCCCCTCTTAAAAAATCCTGGGAAAGACCTACAAGAGAATTAAATAAAAAAAATATCAAAACATATAAAACAATATAAATAACAAACTATACATTGTGTATCAGGAACTCAGTAGACCTCATCATTTTCTCTGATAGAATATATATTCTGTGACAGAGCTTATACTACTCTGTGGCCTTATGTTGCTTGGATAAAATCATCTGATAATTGCATACATGGCTACATGTGAAGAAATGCCATTGCAAATAGTAGTGCATTGATTTTAGTTATGACTACAAACTGAAACCTGGCCATCTCTTGGTCCACAGCAAGCATTAGCAGCATTTGTCTGGTTAAAATTTAAGTAGTTACCGGTATATATCAGAAATATATACAACGTGACTTGTCTGGTTAAAGATGTATACTTTTAATTGTGTTTAATCGTTAACTGATCTTGACAAAGTGACGTTTTGTGCATGTACCTACACGTAAAACGCCAATGTACTTGTCCATAACCTATCATTTAAATTTGAATGTTCGAAACGCGCTTAAGACGAGTTGGTGCCACAGTGCGCAATACATTTTATAGGAGCAGGCAGGGTGAAAAACCCAATTTAATGCTTGTTTTTATGTATTAACAAGATAATAGTATGAAACCTACCGCCGCGACAGATCAATTAACTAAATTGTATACGAACAAACCGTTGGTACATATTGCATCTGTCCAGCCTACCAAAGGACAACTCCCTCAAAGTCAAGTCAAGTAAAACCCATAACGATCGATCTAAACAACGAAAAAAACTAGTCTCTAGATGTCTATTGATTTTATATTAAACTTATCTCGGGCTGCCCTGCGGTTGAAGATGATGATGCTTGGTGCTGCTCCTGATCACCCATCTTGTTTTACTGAGTCAATGATTAAAAAATCTGCGCCACTGAAGTCTCTACTTCCGGTTCAATGAGTGGTTAATAAAACTCTGACTTAGCCAATGAGAGCAGACTTGTGTTAAGCCCGCCCACTGGTTGTGCCAGAAGGGCAAACGTAAATTTGAGAAGCGAAAACAAAAAAAAAGATTTCGAAAACGAAAAATCTGGCAGCGCATTCAAAAGCACGTTTGGCGAAACTGACATTTTTAATCAAACAATGTAGTTTATTTGTAGACAATGTAAAAATGTTTGGTGTTTATGCATTTTTTTGTTCGTTTTCGCAAAAGTTTCATTTATTTTTATTGACCCAAATCTTATCCCATAGTGTACATGCTTTATAACCATTTACTAACTAGTAACAAACTATTTTGCAGCCCCTAATCAAAAGTGTGAACTATATATACTTTATTAACGTTAATAAATGACTTTGAATTTTCAAAAGCTCTACCAACGGCCACGAAATATACCCCAAAAGAAATCATAACAACATGTTTAATGTTTTCCTCTTCCTCTTCCAACATTCTCCTCGAATTGATTTTGAGATGGAGAAAGGATGTGAGTGTGCAAACTAAAAAGCTATTACAATTTTAAATTTGCTGTAATTCAATATCCAATTTTTTTTAATAAAAATTTTGTACCTGAACAAAAGCCCATCTGTACTGTTTCCCAATGTCATGAATTAACCGCCCTAAGGGCCCATTGCGATCTTTATTCCCAAGCCATTCATACCACTCAATTAGCATGAGATGGTCTCTAACCTTTTCATGTGTATGTTCCAAATACATCTTCCAGGCCCCACAGCGTGAGTTATTTTGCGTGTGATTTCTGAATTTGCGCTGAGTTCCATAATGTGACTATGACGCAACAAGAGGGACCAGCTTCTTCATTAGCTGCAGTTTACCAGGGCCACACTGCTTGCAATTAGTTTTTTATTTAGACCAATTAACTTAAAATAATATTTTTATGACTACCATCAATAACGTAGGTTAAGCAGTATTAAAAGACGACCTGAATAATATCTAAAGACTTGTAGTGGTTTACGTCTTAGAATCTACTTTAGCTAGACACTAGTCAGTGTGTAGCAGTCAATGCATGAACTCATGTAATGGCTAAAACTTTTAGCATGTTATTTGCATTGCTTGTGTGTATATTGTAATATGCTCTTTTGCAGCATTTGTAGCGTTTACCCCATTTTACGCAGTTGTAGTTATTATTTACCCAAACCCCATAATGTGATTTGAATTGTGATTTTTTTGTGAATGTTGGTTGTTTAGGCAAACTGTATAGATGCATTTACGTTAGCTAGTTTGGTTATCTAAGGTTAACCATATGGTCTGTCAACTTTTACGTAATTGTGAAGATTATTGGAGACTGGAGAATTAGTTGAACGCCAACTTGACTGAGTACGCATTCCTGACTACGGATAATTCTTCGACATAATTGTGAGTTGTCTATCATTGCCGTTTTTTTATTAGTGTGTTTGTTTCTATTACTGTTTTCATATCAATGTATAGCCAATTCGCCTAAATAAGTGTATTCGGCTTTGGCTAAGCCACACCCTAGAATGTAGATTGACCAATCACAGCGCAGCCAAGAACGAGCTCCGCCACTTTTTCACAGTGCTCCATTGCCTTTCACACAGGCGTCTCATATTTTTGGTCTCGGCAGGCTATTACCATCGTAGTTTTATCAAAAATATAGTTAAATGTTGTGCCTGGGGCATTTAACACAGATACGCGTTTTGCCAGAGAGGTTGGAGGGGGGTGTCCTTTTTTTTCCCTTGCCAAAACCGAAGTCAAATCCTGACAAGTGTCGTCTTTGGATTACAGAAAACATGACAACTACAGAGCAGAGTTCCCAACAACCTTTGCAATTCTTGATGGTACAGAGATTAAGACAGAAAAACCAACATCATTGTTACTTCAAAGTCAGACTTACTCAAACTACAAATCTGCCAACACACTTAAAATGCGTACAAAACCCTGCGGAGTTAACCAAAACATCACCTTGTCAGCTAGCGTTACCTAGCATACCGGTTGTTGATACGCTAGTATACGCTGCTAATAAATACAGCGTTATACTCGCGTAGTCCGTTTGCTTTGTAATAACGATTAGAGAAGTGAATAGAGACCTACCCAGCTTTGCATGAAGTGTTGCTCCTTCATATTGTTAGTCCCAGCCTCCGTCTCGATTAGTAGGATATGCGGTGGTTCATTTTTTGACTGTGATGCCTTGTTGTTCCTTGCGTTTCACCTGTATGTCTTGAATATAGCCTTCGAACGCATATTGCAGCCCCTTTTGCCTACTTCTATTGGATACTTTATTTGCTGCTTTATAAAAGTTTGATAACATTTCAGCAGGAAGAGCCGTCACAGCATAAGCCATGTTGATACCAAACCAGAGACGAGATAAAGTTGTCGGATGTAGCAACAGTAATAAGGGGGGCGGGGCTTAGCCAAAGGTGAATTGGCCTACAGTAGAATACAGTAGCCTAGTGCAAACTGTTTTATACATGACTGCCTTTCAGTAGACTTATGTCATCCTATTACACAGACATGAAACCGATAGTTATTCTGGTATAACTCCAGTTATATGAGTGGAGCGAAGCCCCCTAGAGGGGCTTCGCTCCTAGTGGTTTAACCCCGCCGCGCCCCGCGGCCATACTGACAAATTAAAATGCACTACCGCTCAGCCAATCAGGGCGCACCTGTGCCCTATATAACTGAGCGTCACCCCACACTCAGCCTCCCGATATCTTCTTCAGCGAGAAAATACTACGGGGGCCGGGCAGGGTAAAAAGTCTAGGGGGCTTCGCTCCACTCATATAACTGGAGTTATACCAGAATAACTATCGTTATATGTCGTGGAGCTCCGCCCCCTAGAGGGGCTTCGCTCCTAGTGGTTTACACAGGCGGAGCGATGCGATGCCGAGATGTACTCCCTGCCGGTCCCAGTTACAACAACTAGTCCCAGAAAAGCATCATCCATAACTCACAGTTACAATATATAATCCACAGGAAATATATATACAACTGCAATGTGTGCCGTAGGCCACACGATGGAGCCCGAAAGCCACACATCCACTCCTAATGACTTAAGAAAAAAAGGAAAAGTCATCACCGGGTAACAAACCCGGGTCGGTGCTTTAGGAACGCCGGAGCGTAACCGCTAAGCCACCGTGAAGTGATATTGGTACTCACCAATCCATAATATTAATACGGGGCCCCAAGGCCACTAATATATAAAATATAATACAAATGAATAACACAGGAAGGGCCATAGGCCACTTCCCATGTCAACACTCTAGAGTAAATAACTCAAGTGAACCTGGCAAGACATAAGCTACCTCGTAGAAAAAAATACAAAATATCGAGATAGAATAACCACACTCTGTTCAAGAAGAAGTGACGTGAAACACGTCCTTACCTTCCGGAACCCGACAGGGAAAGAAAACAATCCCTTGTCCTAGTGTAGTCCAACAGACGCGCCCAACATCCCCGTCTACCGTTCCCCGGCCACCGTGCCGAGAACCGAATGAACGAGGGATGTGGACGAGACGTCCTTCAAGTAGAACCGGACAAATGGGGAGGGCGTCGACCAGGACGCCGCACTACAAATGTCCTCAACTCTAACTCCCCTAAAGAGAGCATGGGATGCCGCTATACCGCGGGTAGAGTGGGCTCTGACGCCAACCGGCGCCGGCAACCCCGTGGACTCATAGGCTACTGCAATACACTCGCAAAGCCAGTGAGCCAAACGTTGCTTAGACAACGCACGCCCCGCGCCGCGGTTCCAAAACACACGAACATCTGATCCGATGTTCTAAGTGTCCTTGTGTGTTCCACGTAGCATGCAACCGCACGCACCGGGCACAAACAATGCCACCTCTCCTCTGCTCCATCTCTGTGCGGAGGAGGGTAGAAAGCGTCTAACTCCAAAACACGAGATCTATACGATGTCGTGATGATCTTAGGCACAAACGCCGGGTTCGGCCGTAACATCGCCCTGCTTAAATCACCATTGATGAATAAGCAATCGGGACGTGTTGAAAACGCACACAAATCACTCACACGTTTTGTGGAGCAAAGCGCCAACAACAAAGCTGTCTTAAGAGACAGGAGTCTTAATGAGATCTGTGACAGAGGTTCAAATGGCGGCGCACACAGCGCATTCAGAACCGTGGACAGATCCCACTGCGGCACGCAGTCTCCGCGTTCCCGTGAGGAAACGCTTAACTAGGGAATGACTGAACACAGTCTTATTCCCGAAACCCTCGTGACACGCGGAGATCGCTGCTGCGTAACCCTTTATGGTAGACGCCGATCTCCGCTTATCTAACAAATACTGCAGAAACGACAGTATCTGTTCCACCGGGCAACAAACCGGGTCCATTGTGTTCGTCTCGCACCAACGCACGAACATCGACCACCTGTTAGAGTACAACGTAGAAGTTGAACTCGCCCTCGCACTCTGAATAGTACGAATGACGTCGGCTGACAAACCCCTTTTTGTCAGTCTGTCCTCTCAGGAGCCAGACCTTCAGAGGTCCCGATATCACGGGCCCGCGCTCGATAGTTCCCAGAGCCTGGGATAGAGCGTCCCCGCGAGGGGGAAGTGGCCACGGCTCCGCAGCCAACAATTGAATCATTTCCGGATACCATAGCGCCCCGGAAGATCCGGGGCGACTACAATCACCGTTAAATGATCCGCTTTTACCCGCGCCAGCAGTCGTGCCAGGCATGACAGTGGGGGAAAAGCGTAAAGGAGACCCTTGGGCCAACTGTGATGCGCAAACGCGTCCGTCCCCAGGGGAGGACCGTCCTGCGCCCGCAGAGAAAACCACAGGCGACACTGCGCGTTTTCTCTTGCCGCAAACAGATCCGCTCGGGCCTCCCAAATCTCTCCCAAATGAGGGAGACGATCTCCGGGTTCAGACGCCAATCGTCGTCTCGAGGACCCCCTCGCGACATCAAGTCTGCCCCCACATTCTGTCTGCCGGGTACGTGTACCGCTGACAGAGAACGCAAGTGTCTGTGTGCCCACAACCACAGTCTCGTCGCCGCTTCGTGGAGTACAGGAGACCGGACTCCGCCCTGGCGATTTATGTACGCTACTGTAGCCCGGTTGTCTGACCGAATCAGTACATCCCGGCCCCGTAGTCTCGGGGCAAAATGGGTCAGAACCAACTGAACCGTTTCCAGTTCCAACAGGTTGATGTGGCGTTGGCTTCTCGGCCACACGCCCCCTACCGCCTGTCCCTGACACACGCCCCCCCAGCCTGTCAGTGACGCGTCCGTGAAGACCTGCGTCATCGCTGACACTCTGCCCAACGGGACTCCCCGTTCTAGGACCGCTGGGTTTCTCCAATAATCCAAATCCCCCGCCAGGGTATAAGGAATTATCAGCATGCGCCGACGGTGAAGCACCGGGTCTACTCTCTGTCGAGCAAACCAACGTTGCAGGGCGCGCATATGCAGCAACCCCAACGTTACGACTGCGTGAGCGGCCGACATGAGCCCTAACAGGGACATGATTTCCTGAACCCGCCTCCTGCAAGGGGGTCGGCACAGACGTAAGGCCGAGGGAATACTCTCCGTCCTCCCGTCTGATAGACGCGCTCTCATAATGCCCGTGTCCAGAAAGAGCCCGAGATAGGTTACTTTCTGACTCGGCCACGGCGCGCTCTTCTTCCAATTCACAGCGAGTCCCAACTGTGTGAATAACTCCACCAATTGACTCGTGTGACTCATTGCCATCTCTGCTGACGATGCCAGAATTAACAGATCGTCTAGATATGCTAAAACTCTGATTCCTCGTCGTCGCAGCGGCTCCAACGCCGTCTCCACACATTTGGAGAACGTTCGCGGAGCCAGGGCGTAGCCGAATGGCACTCTCGTGTATTCGTAGGCTATCCCCTGAAAGGCAAAGCGGAAGAACTTCCTGTGCCGAACAGCTATCGGCACGTGAAAGTACGCATCCTTCAGATCTATACTCGTACAGTAGTCGCCTGGGAGAATTGATTCTAACAAGCGTTTTACCGTGAGCATACGAAAGGGCCGCTTGGCTACACATCTGTTCAGAATGCGTAAATCCAATATCGGCCTCATTTCCCCTGTCCTCTTTGGGACCAGGAAATAAGGAGAGTAAAACCCCTCTCTCTCTGGTCCCGTGGGACAATGTCTATAGCGCCCTTCTCTCTGAGATTCGCTATTTCCGACAGCAGGGCTGTCACTTTCTCCTCTGATCTTATCACCGTCTCCACCACTCCCGAGAAGGGGGGTGGAGCGCAGAGAAACTGTACCGTATAACCTCTCCTTATTGTTCGATCTAACCATGTAGACAGGGAACAATTCCGACGCCACTCCGAGTAATGCTCTGAGAGCGGGAGTGCGCGAAGTTGGGGAGAGTTTGCTAGAAAAGTATTGTAATCTGTTCTCGCTCTCCGCCGCTGACCTGTCCGTCGGTAGCGGAGGTACAGCCCATGGGGAGCGACCCTCGAAAGGGATTCGCGATTACACTCTTCTCTACGGTACTACTGGAGAAAGGAGACACTTCGTTAAGCAACGAGGGCGGGCGGTGAAACCCCAGCCCAGCCGTGACGTCACTGCTGCCACCAGCCGACTCCGCTCGGGAAAACCCCGAGCTGGTCGTGTGGTGAGCCGGCGAGCTATCTCCCATAGACAAATGGGGGGCCCCCGCGATAGGAGTAGAACCGGTTAAGACCCTGTCTACCCCTGACACGGGTCGTGTGATCTCGGAAAGGGCAGACTGACCATGCAGACGCAAAGAATGCATTAAACCACTCTGACCGCTTTCCTCCGCTTTCCTGGTAGCGAGAGGTGAGGGAAACTTAAGAGCCCCCCCTCCCTCTGCCTTCAGAGAATGTTGTCTCTGTCTGACAACACGGCTATCGATTCTCTCCTCCACACGATCCTCATCGGGAAAAGGGGAGGAGAGAAAAGTACTGCCGGCGGTTCCCGCTGATACAGCGTGTGTATCGGAACAGGTAGTTCCCAGACACACGCCGTCACTAATTCGCCTCGGGGGACAGGACGCCGGTGTAGACACGCTACCCGGCGTAACTGCCATCCCGGGCTGCGGGTAAAAGGGGACAACCCTTACTGCGGATTCTGTCAATACGGGGCGTGTATAAAGGACGGTAGACCCTTTATACATGCCACCGCTTATGTAACTCAGAGGACGGGACGCCGCAGCCTGCTTACAGCTGGGCGTAGCCGTAGCCCCGGTTTCAGCAATGGAAATGTGTCTTTTATTGAAAAAGTAAAAATCACTTTCTTTATTAGACACAACGTCACCCAACACACACAGGGCTGCCGTCTCGGGCACGCCTAGTCAGGTCCGTTTCCTCTGCTTCCGCGGAGCACTCGGACCGGGTCTCTCAGGAGCCGCTGGTCTCTTGCTGTGCCCTCTTATCGGCGGTCTGAAAGACTCCGCCCTGGGCGCCGGGGCTGCCGACTCCGCCGTAGCCTCCAGCTTCTGCCTTCTCACCCTGCGCTTGGCAGACGCCCCCGGCCTCGCCGCTTTGCGTGACGTGTCCGGGCGTGAAGGTCTGGCCAGTGGAAGGTGTCGGGAGAGCAACATCCTGTCCTCCTCCACCTTCTTAAAGGCTAGAGTGGCCGTCTCCACCGCCTCTCCGAATAGCCCAGTGGTCGACACGGGCGCTTTCTGGCACTCTTTCAGAGACGAAAGAGACAACCACAGATGCCTCTGGGTCACCACCGCCGTCGCCATCGTGCCCCCTGCACAAACCGCGTGTGCCTGGTTCAAATGCAGGATGGCCCCCGACAGTCGCGATATGTCCGCCAACTCCTTGGCGGAGATGCTCGTGGCCCCCGTGGTAATACGGGAAATGGCCCCGCCATCAACGCCAGGTTGTTAGCAGCCGCCACCGACTGCGCCCGAACTGGAAGCATTTGTCCGCCAGCTGGGCGGTAAACCGATCCTTCGGGGCCGGTAGAGAGGGCTTCCTGTCCAGCCACTGGCTCTCCGCTGGGAGGAAAAGGGCCGACATGGCTCTCTCCAGTCTAGGAGTAGCCGATGTAATGGCCTCACCTCTTCCCGCCACCCTAGTGAACGGCATGTAAGCTCGGGCTGGGGCTCTAGCCATGAGGGGCTCTCTCCACGCAGCCTCTGCGTACTTTGCCAGAGCGGGCAGGCACGGTGCCTCAGGCTCTGGCTCCCTCACTCGCTCTGACCATGGCCCTCCGGTCATGGAGTCAAACTCCTCCGCAGGTGGGAGGGGTGCGAGGGGATGCCCATCCTCAGGGCCGCTCCCTCAACGAGTCCGACAAACTCGGACCGGAGAGATGGCCGGGGACGGGGGTGGGGGTGTCTATGGGTGACATATCCACATCCTCCTCCCCCATGCTTCTCCGGTCCCGTGGGACACAGGAGACAGCAGGCGGGGGCTGGCGAGGGGCCATGGGCCTCACACTGCCTGCCGCCCGCTCCTCCTCAGACGAGCTCTCTTCCTCTTCCCCGAGTCCTCGGAGTCCGAAGAAAGCACCGTCTGCAGAGGTATGACCTCCTCGAAGAACCCGCGCCTCTCCCTCCGCCTAGGCATCGTGAGGAGGGCGCAACTAGGGCACTCCGGTGGGTCCAGCAGTCCTTCTCGGGCGTGGTCAGGTCCGAGACACGAGACACACCGGTCGTGGGGGTCCGCATCCGCCGCGAGGTCTGCACACCGGCACTCCGCCGAGATAACGATATCCAAAGACGCAGCCATCCTCAAGAACAATGGCAAGGTAAGTCGTCTGGTAATGCAAAATAAAGTAGTATGTTCAGTCGAGCTGAAGAAAAAGGGAGGCTGAGTGTGGGGTGACGCTCAGTTATATAGGGCACAGGTGCGCCCTGATTGGCTGAGCGGTAGTGCATTTTAATTTGTCAGTATGGCCGCGGGGCGCGGCGGGGTTAAACCACTAGGAGCGAAGCCCCTCTAGGGGGCGGAGCTCCACGACATATAACCAGATAACAAAAATCATACGGCCCATATGCAGCCCAGAGACATCCTATGTTCTGGGCCAGATCTAGAAAACGGATCTGGGCTAGTGTTCCTTAGCACAACGGGCCAATACCGGCACTGATCAGATTTTCCGCTTCTGGGCCAGCTGCAGAACGGATACGAATATTTTGTAGTCATTTGACCCAAAGGTGGACCAGACATGGATCAGTTCCATATTGGAACTGCATAGGTTCGGTCCAGATCGTTAAAATGGATCCAAGTACATTTTTTATGTTGGTTCAAATATCTGACCTAGTTCCCGGCTACCCAAATTTCCCCATTAAAGTAGTCAAAAAAAGTAGCCGAAAAATGATTTTAACAATTTATTAGAAAATCAGCTCACATTTATTACAGTCAAACTTAAACATAGATCTCTTGAAGACCAACAGTGGCGGACACCTAACAGTAAATCAACAGGAGGAAAACAGAAGAAAAATACACAATAAGGACACATAGTTGTGGAGATGTAACTGTAATCATGAATGCAACATATATGCAACATATATGTGAAATATATATAGTACCTTTGAGGTCAGCCAAAGTTATTTAGCAGATTGTGATTGTGATGCCTATAAACAAACAATTATTACGTTAACTGCTGCTGCAAAATACTACTACAAATCGTAGTTTTTAGTCAAGTGGTTGCTAGTGGGCAAAACATTCTTGAAAAATGGCGGATAACACTGGGAATTCTATGGAGCTACGCACAATCCGAACAAATGTACTACTTTTACAGCACGTGAGTGTCTACATGACCTCACAAAACATGGAAAACAAAGGAATTCAAACACACTGCAAGTCTTAGGCACTTGTGACCCATACACAGCACCTGCTGCGTTATTAAAATCATTAAAAACAGTGAGAATGTTGCAGAATTTGGGGATGTGTTCATTATGAAATTGACTGTGGTAAATACCTTTTTAGCCTTTTCATGATCTTTGCGGCCATCTCCCCGGTCAGATGCCAGGTTAAACCATCTAATGGCGGATGCGTCAATCTCACTTTCCGGCGCACCACTAGCCGCTTGGTTCTTCCTTAGAGCCTCTGTTGAGAGAGAATCACAGCCTCACCAACAGAAATTCTCAATTTAACCCAGTTAATAAACCACTGTTTTGATGCTTTAGAAGATTCAGGGAAATAATAATTACTGTATTTCCTCAAATAGTACCTCAACTTTAACACTTCAAGGAGATATATTTCTCTGAGACCTTATGGTGATCAGAAGTGAAAACACTGAAATCGATCCTCTCTGATTGGACGATGAGCAAGGTATGGGCGTGTTCAAAGAGTGAAAGTAAACAAAGGCTAGGCTGGCTGAGCTTTTTCTTATAGGAAATGGCGCTGACGAGTCAAAATTGCATGGTAGTTTAATATATTGAAATACTCCCTGCAGGTGTGTTAATATATGAGAAATCTGGTGTGTCAGAGTGAATTTCTACACAAATCTCCTTTAAAATGACTAATCCAGAATGTTGAAAATAGCATGGTTATATGTATGTGAACTGTAGTGCCTTACATCAGCCTTGTTATGGAGTAGTAAAAAAAAATCCCACACTGTATTCTATAATACTTACTGATCAACAAACTTTTAGTGAGCATATCTTTGAAGCTCTTTTTCCCATTTACTCCTTTCCAGTTGATTTGTTTGCCACTGTATCTGAGAAGATCCTTGAGAGTATATTCCAGGTCACTCTTTTTGTGTTTGGTCCTCCCTACAGTACCGAGAGCAGAAATCTGACAAGATTAGTTCCAGTGAAAGTGGCCTTTTCCCTGTTCAAAATTAGTGCGCACGCTTATTCAAAACCAAATTTAAAATGCGGTGCAGTCTTTGAAAATAAAAATGCTATTTCGGAATGGATTTTAATATTAATTATGTCCACGAAAATTCTTGTCACTCTTTGAAAATGGAAATGCTATTTGGGATTGCATTTTCATTTAAATATTGTCCACTAAAAGGCAGGGCATTCTTTGAAAATGAAAATGCAAATTCCATTTTCATTTGAAATAAGTCCATTAAAAGCGGGGCAGTCTTTGAAAATGAAAATGCTATTTTGGATTGCATTCTAATTTGAATTTAGTCCACTATATGCTTCCATACAACAGCAGTCCAGTCAGCAATACCAAACTTACATATCCATGCTTTGCCAATGGATCTTCTAGGTATGGAAACAAGGCCACAATTCCTTGGGCATATTTGATTCGTACAGTTTGGGGAGGAATCCATCTGAAATAATAGTATGAAATGTAAATGCAGGGACATCAAAAATAATTTCAATAAAAGCCCCATGAAACATACCCATGCATCTCCACCATGTCAGCAACCAATATATTAACAAGCTGTCTCCTGGTTCCATCGGACAGTGTCTTCGTTTGTTGATACTCCATGAAGATTTTCTCCCCTCCTGCCTTTCTTTGAAGTACTTCATTGACCAGCTGTGCATATGAAACAAAGAGAAGCATGCATACCTGAAAGGTCAAACTCTGATTTTGAAAATCAGTTCTAATCAGTATGAAGAACCAGCATGGGTGATTTAAGATCTTGCACAAACAATTTGAAAATGAACAACCATTAATTACATTTAAGGTGAATTTGCTTTACAAATGTAATAAAAATGCTTACATTTTTGGCTGCTACTGTGTCCTCTCATTTTCTTTTTTGGGGTCTCATCCTGGCATTCATCTAATATGACTGTTGAGGAATCTGAAGGTTGTGATGCTTCGGAGCACACTGACACATCCTCAAAATCTTAAAAAATATATTTTTAATGAATTAACCTCAATGAAAATAAACTAATAAAATGTATTAAAACATGTCAATTGTTCATTTTACAAATACTTACCATTACTCACGTGGACCTTGAACAAATTCTCCCCTTTTTTCAGCAATTCAGAAAAGATGTCATCGTCTACTTCTGTTCCCGAGGAATCTTTGTAAATGATCTCAGCGTCAGGGGGCAAACCAAATTTTTCAATGACTGCAAAGAGTGGTATGACATATATTAGTGACTGTGTCAGAACTACTCATAGGGCAGTTACACATGCAATATCAACATTTATAAAATAAATTTATAGCACGTCCCACCTGCTTGGTGGAACTGATGGTAGTCATTAGGGGTGTGCCAAAAAATCGATTCCCATTAGAATCTAGATTCTCATTTGCAACGATTCAAAATCGATCTGAAATGTCCAAGAATCGATTTAATAAATAAATAAAATCAGCTGGCTGTTTGCCTCCATTTTTGTAACTAGCCTATACGGGACGTCCGAACGTCACCACGCAGTCGTTGGACATGACACACAGTGTGCAAGCTTTGCAAAACGAAGACCAAGTACTTCGGCAGCACAACAAATGCGCGGGCTCATATTAATAGGCATCACCCGGAGCTCAGCGACACGGAGCAGAGTCAGCCACCAGCTGCAGACCAACACACACTGCAGTGCTTCACCAAACTTCCTGCCAACTCCGAGAGGGCAAAAAGAAAAAACTCGGCCTATCGCCTGCTTCATTGAATGGTGTAGTTGTGCGTATACGGCGTATACCCACCTCTGAGGAGAGGGATTTACAGTATACCCACCTCCAAAAAGATGACTGACCGTATAGGCCTACCCAACTCTAATCAGACTCCGTAGCCATCAATCTACAGGGCTTGAATTTCGGTGTAGGATTGCGGGGATTGCGCATAATTTAAACAATTCTCGCAAGGTTAGTTTTTATAGTGCGAGAAATTCCCGCACAAACATATCTGCTTCATCTCAAACCGAGGTAAAGTTGGTTGGATATTCGATATTGGATATTCAACGGATAGTCGGTGGCCGAGATCAGGTCCGGTTTTCCCGCAAGCAGACACACTACACCCGGTTGATCGGCGGACAGAAACCTCCGTCTGCTTATAGTTAGGGACCGTCTATAAAGTACAAGTCTCAACGTTATTAATTCAATAGCTGTTTAACCATTTGGCCTTGAAACTTCAAATCACTATCAGATTGTTTTATAGAGTACACCTACATCACAGCTTTGTTTTTTTTAAGGAAATGGTGTAAGAGACGTTTAATAAACATTAAAAAAATTCAAAAATCTATCTTTTATAGCTAGCTAATAATGAGTTGCAATAAAGAACCAGACAATGTTTTTGATAAAAGGCACTTCCCTGAGAATTGAACTTAATAAATGTGAAAAAGACACTTTAATGTCTCCGTTTGTCATTCTGTGTAGCAAAGCAGATGAGAGTAGATCATGATCAGAAACCCGATTAGAAATCATTATGGATAAAATCGAATCGTTTTGAATCGAAAATCGATTTTGAATCGAATCGTTGCCTCAAGAATCGGAATCGAATTGAATCGTGAGATGGTAAAAGATTCCCACCCCTAGTGGTCATAGTCCCCTTCACTCTCGGTGACCTTGACGTATTTTTGATGTTCTCTGTACTTCACTTTGAGAAGCATTATCTGAAAAAAAATTATTTACATATTTCCATTCAGGCAACTTCAAAAGGAACAATATAAGACAGAATATACCATGTTATAATTGAAGAAATGTAAATCTTACCTCAGCTACCAGAAACGCCACAGGAACAGAGAGTTACAATTAGGACAATATTCAGCAAGATAGATCCAGAAATAAATTATCCAGTTAAACTGCAAACAGAAAACAAAGTACCGATAACTGCATATTTAATTTAAAACAAAACTTCAAAGATCAGAACATGAAACAATTTCCATGGCAGCTATTCTGATATGAAATAGTAATACTAATGACATTAATTAAGGTCCCAACAGAGCAGTGATTCTGCTATTCTGCCATCCAATGACAATAAGCAATTAACCTTCTGAGTAAAATGTAGTTAGCCATTTATATGTGCCAACAGAAGGAAATTGCATGCTCCTGCATAGGCTGTGATGATCAATTGAATTATTATGGTCAAGAGTAATCAGTATTATCAAGTACACATGTTCAGGGGCGTTAGTAGGATTGTATTTCTAAAAGATTACCGCTGCCCCGGGGACCCAGAACCTGAATTTTCAATGTTGTCAAAAATTGTGTTTTTCTCAGTTAACATTTCCTAACTTTCTTATATTTTTGTCATTGGAGGATAGTATTAATAATGCTGGCTCACTGGCTCTCAGGTTCTGCAACAATGAAACGGAGCCTTAAAGTCAATAGAACATTTGAGGTAGCATAATTTCGCTAGCCATACAAACTTACCAACATTGGTCTACCGAATCTACCACTGAATACAGAACGCAGGCTGCTCTGATACGTCACGTGTCCTTATGAAAAAAATAAGAAAACGTTTGCACACCTAGCCTAAAAAATAAACGGTTATTCACCTAATGTGTTCAAATTGAATAAATATCGTCGAATACTTCCTATAGACCAAAGTCCAGTGTCATTATATTACTCTGCTAACATTAGAACTACGAAGGTTGTCATTTTACATTTTGTTGAAATATATCCACGACAATGACTTTACAAAAAAATACTGTAGGCAATATGCCAATATTGATTACCACATGCAAAAAAGTTCAGAGTCGTTTTACCTTGTGGCTTTAACGGTGATATTGATCGTTAGTAACGTGGTTATTAGCGAAATGGCTTTGTAGCTAGGTCAGCTAGCTTACTAATTGGTAACTTACTTCCAAATAGTTAACTGGTATTGCCATGAAACAAAGAGAAGCATGCAATCTTCTGTAGATAGCAAACTGACTTCGACTGTTTAAGAAAACGATTTTTGGAACATAATGAGAAAGTAGAAACACTTACCATGTGCTCTCACTCCAGGAAAAATGGCAGTCTTTGATTCTTGGCAAAATTCTTAAATGCGTAAGAAGCATAAATGGGGCGTGGTTTCACAACTCTGATGGAGTTGAATCTCCCAACACTCCTCAATGACACCAACTCAAAACGTAAATGTTTCCTAAAGTGTTAAATGCATTTTTTTGTGTAAATTCAACTCTATATTTAACACTTTTGCTTAACACTGGAAAATTAACTCTGAGGATGTTGCTGTGTAGTAGTGAAGGAGCTCTGATAAAAGTTTTAAATTATATACGACTGAACACTGACTCAGGCAAAATGACAGTTTGGTTCTATTAGATCTCAGTGCTGCATTTGACACAGTAGATCATATAACACTTCTGGACAGGCTGGAAAATTGGGTAGGACTCTCCGGGACAGTCCTTAATTGGTTCAGGTCTTATTTAGATGGGCGGAGTTACTTTGTCATTATCGGCAAATCATGAATCTCATAAGGTGGCATAGATATGCAGATGATACTCAAATGTATATGGCTCTCGAACCATATGACTGCAAGCAAGTTCATTTATATAGCACAATTCATACATAGAAGCAATTCAATGTGCTTTACAGAGGAAAATAATAATACAATGATAAAATACATTTTTTATCAGAAAACAAAATACATGCATTTTATAACAATCTGTAATGCTGAAGTGACGGCATATGCAACCTAGGGCTCCCCTGTGGGAGAACGCTGGGCAGAGCCATCTACAAAAAAACCTGTTTACCACCAGGGTCGCTACATCACCCCACCAAACGGGAGAGCGTGTCCTCACACTTCTGTGGAGACAAGCTATTTACCATGTTCCTTTTCTAGCTATCTGTCTACCAATTCGTGACGTACACTCACAGCAAGGTTTAGACTAGTTTAAATCCACAGCCCAGGACGCATATAGAAAATGTGTCAAATGCATGTGTGGCTAACTGTGGCCAAAAACAGGAACCGCTCCCGTTATCATTGAATAGCAGGCCCGGCCGAGGGAACTTGTGACCCTTTTGATCTTTTGTGACCCTTGAACAATAGAAAGGTATTCTCACTCCATCAACCCTGCCCGGCAACAGGAGTGGGCTAATCAGCGGTTGACAACTGGAGATGACTCGGACCACGATCTCCAATCAAGGACACATACACATGTCTATTTAAGTGGGCACACACGCTCAGAGTCTTTAGTCTAACTTCTGCTCTCACTAGGAGAACAACTTTAGATCCGTATACGCTTGTTACAATTTTGGGTGTTTGCTAATTGTCACGTCACTTTGATCATTAAACTTGTTAATTAATTGGATCCAAGTCTCGAACTGAATTCCTGGTTGTCTCTCTCCAACACTTCACTTGTCCAAAGTCCCTCACGGAGACACACCTCTCCGATGGCCCTTGCTGCCAATGGCCCTGCAGTTCAATTGACTCACTGTATCACTGTATAGAGCACATAAATGACTGGATGAACCAAAATTGTCTACCAAAATAAAACAGAGATTATTGTGTTTGGCAACAAAAATAAAAGAACTAATATTAGAAAATAACTGGATTCTCGAGCCCTAAAAACCAGGGACCAAGTGCGTAAACTAGGTGTAATGATAAACTCAGACCTCGTGTTCACCAGTCATAAAAGCGGTTACCAAAACAGAATTCTATCATTTTAACAATATAGCCAGAATCAAGGACCTGGTGTGGAAAAAATACCAAGAGAGGCTTGTCCATGCATTTATCTCCAGTAGGGTTGACTACTGTAATGGGCTCTTAACTGGACTTCCCAAAAAGACTGTAAAACAGCTGCAGCTCATTCAGAATGCTGCTGCTAGAATATTAACAAAAACTAAGAGAACAGAACACATCACCCGAGGTTATATATCTTTGCACTGGCTTCCAGTTAGTTACAGAATAGATTTTAAAGTTTTGCTAGTAGTCTATAAATCTTTCAACGGTCTGGGCCCTGAATACATTTCTGATATGTTTGAAGATTATAAACCAAGCAGAGCACTCAGATCACTGAACTCAGGACAGCAAGCGGAGACCAGAGTCAAAACTTAACATGGTGAAGCTGCATTCTGCAGTTACGCTGCATGCAACTGGAATAAATTACCAGAAGATCTTAGATGTGCCCCAAATGTATATGCAAATAATGGTACTGATACTGATCAGTACAGCTACTGATCACAGATGAACACAATAGTCAAAAGATAGAGCACACATTTCCCTCTCTTACCTTTGAATGAACTCAAGTGTACACGCAGCCTCTTCATATTAGAAGTTGAAGTTAGTTGCAAAGACAGTGGCAAGTCCAGAGATGAAAGTGGCTGGCAGCCCTCACATACCACATGTCCTTCTATGCTGACCATCCACCGTCCTCTGTTCAGAGTTTCACCTGAAACCAAACAACATTTATATAGATCACAGAAAGGCACAAATACATCGTTTCAGACTTGAGCATTAAGCAGACATGGGAGTACAGAAACGCCCACTCCCCACTGCTTCTCCCACTTTAATTGCCACTCCTATTAAACAACATTTCAATGCTTTCATGCATCCATTCCCAATCCTGGTCCTCTGGACCACCTGCTCTGCATGTTTCAGATGTTTCCCTCCTCCAACGTTCTTTCAAGCTCAGCAGATGCCTGGTAACGACATATACATTTCTATACGATGTATTGCAATATGCTAACATCTGAAACATGCATGGCAGTGGGTCCTGAGGACCAGGATAGGACCAGACAACTGGGATATCACCAAAGGAGCCCTGCTATAATCCATACATACCGAGAATAATCAGTCTGGGACTCTTGTGTTAGGGTGAGGGTTCTTTCCACATCTGCAGCTGTTGCAGAAACCAGTCAAGCACAACCAGCAAAAAGTATTATGAAAGCTGGAATGATGGAAGTATGTTTCAGTGGAAAAATGTATTGGTCAAACTTACCTCTCTCTGATGTAAGCAAGTAGCAGGTGTGTTACATAGGAGGCAATTTCAGCATATTCACCCTTGGAATGAACAGCCCTTGAAAAAAGCTATTATTGTCTTTCCACACTCTTTAATGGAGAGCTCCAGCATTCGAAGAACCTTTTTGTCTGTGAGCATCTCAAAATGTGTATTAATAAACTTCTTTTATCTCCTCAATTGTAGGTGCTGGTGCTGCATTTATAATGCGGCGCTGGAGGCAATATGAGGTCTTCATGAGTGTGGCAAATTCTTCCCTGTCTGCCTCAACTGCACCTTTTTGTAAGTAGAGATCCATTAACCGTTTTTGTTCTTCTTCAAGAGTTTCATCGCTTTTACCTGGCAGGAGGTCTGGTTGCCATCTTGCATATCCATAGGAGTCCTTGAGGCTTCTTTTAGGTCTGTCTACTGTTGAGTTCAGCAGTCGATGGTGTGAAAGTGTGTTGTTGCAGTTCAGATGCTCAATGCGTACTTTGAGTTGGGAAAGAAGTGAATTGTACCAAACTAACTCTGCAGGGACTTGAGAGCAACATGTTTGGCGAACGGCTTGGTGGGCCATGATGGAGCTGCTTTGACACTGACAAAACCAAAGACAGTATGACTACCAAAACAGTATGACTACTATTATAAATACCACAGGGAACTGAAATAACAGACCTCACGAGGTCATCAATTTAATTTCATACCTGATTGAAAAGCATCCAGAAGTTTTCTGGTTAGAATTGGATGTAAAAATTCCACCATGTCTTCTTCCTTTACAAACAATAATTTTAGCTGTGGTGTTGAGAACAAGGCTGGTCTGCCTTGTTCTCAACACCACAGCTAAAATTATTTTCGATAAGTTTGTCTTGTGTCACTGTTGGAAGACTTGGTACAGTTGCCAGGATGACTGTGCAAATCTCCTCATCAAATGAAGCCATTACTCCATGGAGAGGGGAAAGTGGTGAAGAGCAACTACAGTCAAGTCAGTCATATTTTGTAGTCAGTTAAGAGATAGTAGTCCAGCAGTTTCTCTTTATCAACACAACAGTAGTTTTTCTTTGTTGACTCAATGCAATTAACACCTTGGTCAACAAGGCAAACGGACTGGTATGTTTTTGTAAGGAAATTGACAACAGAAGCCCTATGAATGAGAATCAAGTGGTTTTGCCCAAATAAAAGCCGTTGCTCTATTTTGCCAATCACCACATACATGTTCTTTCTATTTCAGGTCCCCTTCACTGTAGCCTCATAGGTAATGATAGTGTCCTCTTACTCAACATTTCTTCATTGTAATCACTAGTATACAATGGCGTCCCCTTTTCATTAATGACATCATGTGGGAAGAAGTTGCCTGCTCTTAGCAAAGCTTGGAGAAGCTGATGTCTCTCGGCAAGTGTGGAACACAGGTTTTTTTTTCAGTTGTGCAATTTTTAAGCACATTGTTTGAAATAGATGTGTTTGCTTTCAAATCTGAGTGTCCACAGTCGAATAAGTGGACCAAATCAGACAATTAGCTCTGGGTAGTGAGTGAGATAATGATGCTTGGGCTTGAGTTTGTTGTGCGGAAAAGCTTGTCCACGAAAATGTAGATATTCATCAATAAGAACCTACAAATAGGCCACCTGACCAGAGGAAATGACTGGTGCAAAAATCAACTCAACAATTTGTCAAAGTTGTTACACCAGATGCCACACCTCATTCTCTGGGTTTTGAATTTGATCTCCAATTAACAGTGGCAACAGACAAAGAAAACACCAGTTCTTAACAGCATGTCCACTAAGCTCCCACCAAGGGTTCTAAATTAAACACGCCAAATGCGGGTTAAAATTCATTTTGGCGGGTGTTAATAAAAACTTACTAGCTAGTTTGGCCAGTGATGCATGAGGCATTATATGCGATATACATAAGGCTCTGTTCTCTGTTTCATTTATCCCCTGGCACTGTCTGGCAGTACTTCCTACATTACTAAGAACACTGTGCCGTAATGCTGCGTGATGAGGTTTCATATGCCCATTGGCTGCGTGCATTTTGCAGTGAAACCAGCGCGAGAAACCATGGAAACGAACGGAGCCACTGTTTAAAATATGGAATACACCCAGTAATATGTGTAAATTGTAATAGTAAATCATATTCTCCACCTTTCCTCTGCCTGTCTGAACGCCTCGTCACAGCTCTGGGGCGATAGAGAAAGCGCCCCCAAGGAGGCGGGTCTATGAAGCAGTTAAGCCAATTGCTAATTTAAGATATGAATGAATGACATACAATTTTGCCAATCAGTGTTCTTAACCCGAACCCAAGAAGGGTCATTATTTTACCGCCCCAAGCTCGCCCCTGATAAAATAAGGACCGGGCTCTAGGGGCGCCATTTTTACTAGATGACAATGGCGAGCGTAGCTAACCCCTAACCTCTCCTCCTGTCAGAACTCCAGCAGGGGGTGTGACAGCTCCACCTGCGGGCGGTGTTCGGCGGTCGTCTTCTCCGGCTTATTAGCCATCATCGAATCTCTTCCCCTCCTGCACACCTTGTTCTGTCTCGTCATCACACACCTGGTGTTCATCTCCTCATTAGGGGGAGTACTTAAGTTCCCTGTGTTGGTCTTGTCTTCGTGAGGAATTGTTAAATGTTGCGTGTTGTACATGATCATCTACTGCTCATGTCTCATTGAGAGTCCAAGCTATTTACTTTTTTTTTTAAGAGCTTTATTTAAGTTTTTACAAGTTACACTTTATATGCCTACATTCAAACACACAGCAGGCTACATGACATCAATATAAACCACACATAAATTACAGAGTAAAACCGACAAAAACCAAAACGCACAATCCAAGCCCAAGTGCATAGTGCCTCTCATAAACTGCATAACATAAACATAATAATACATAAATTACATAGAAATATTGTAAAATGAATGGGGTCTTTTGTAATGTGCATATAGAGTCTTTTATAAAGTGCTGAGGTTCACAGGTTCAAAGTGTCCCAAGGAAGAAGCTTTTTTGTGTCCATAGTTCTTCTTCTCCTGAGTTCAACGAGCACTTGTTTGCACACATATTCACTGTTAATGACAGACTGTTGTTTAATCATTAAGCATCTCGTTTTCCACAACTTCATGCATACAATACATACGATTATTTTTAACAGATCCTTTTGTTTCTCTGGTAGAGAAACATCAATAATACAGTACATCACAGATGTATATGACAGATCGATATTTACCCCATACACTTTTAACTTTTTCCAGACTTCTTTAGTTCTGTAGCAGTCCATTAAGAGGTGCTGCTGAGTCTCATTTTCGTTGCAGTTAATCATGGGACATTGTTTTGATTTTACATAGCAACTCCATGATACAACAGCTCTAACGGCGAGTCTATTTACAGACAGCAGCCATCTCATGTCACGAATGCCCTCGGAGAGGTTCTTGTTTTTTAAAAATTTCAGGAAACAAGTTCCTTCGTTATACGTTAAATATTTATAATTTATATACCCCCCATATTTATAATCATTAATTTTTTTTAAATCATTTTATTCGTGAGGCCATTCCAGTCAATTTTAAGATTTTCATATTCATACATAAAATCACCATAGATAAGTTTTTACTCTGGACGTTGTCTGGCTCTCCCTCTCCGTTTCCTCCACTTAGAGCGATCACCGACCCAGAGAGCATTTCTCGAAATGGCTGCTGACACATTTTTAACAAAGGCAATATATAATTATAAACTCATATCTACTGCCCCTAACCCTCCATATTCTTTGCTCTTAAACAAGAGCTCTCTTTTTGTTACTTCCCTAGTTGTACCCCAAACTAAGTTTACACACTGTTTATTCAATTTTATTATCATTTTTTGAGATGGAGGAAAGATATTTGCCAAAAACAGGAGTTTGGATAAGATGAAAACTTTGACAATGTTAACTCTTGATTTATAATTAGTATTTTTGTTTTCCCATTTTTTTACTTCTTCTTTAACTTGACATAATTTTTTCCCCAGTTTTTTTCACTAAATGTTTGATTACAAAGGGTCAAACCTAAAATTTTAATTTCATCCATTACTTTGATGTTGATGTCACATTTCTTACTTTCATCTCCGATCCAAACTCCTTCTGTCTTATCATGGTTTAATTTGGCACCAGAAGCCAGTTCATATAAGTTCAGGTGATTGGTTAAAACATCCATCTCCATCTGGTTTTTAACAATGACTGTGACGTCATCTGCATACGCCATGGCAGTGATTTTAGGAGAGAGCCCAACGCTTGTACCAGTTATGAGACTCTCTGAATTTATCATTTTAATAAGGGGGCTAATGGCCAGGATGTATAGAGCGGCACTGAGAGGACAGCCCTGTTTCAGCCCTCTCTCTACAATGAAGGATTCTGTTAAAATCCCATTTACATTAATATACACATTAGATTTAACATACAGACATCTGATCAAATGAATAAAACTTTCAGAGAAGCCATAAGACTTCATTACTGCCCATAAATAGTCTCTGGAAATATAATCAAAGGCTTTTTTTTGGTCCAGCCCGATTATATAAATCTTTTTTTCCAGGTTTATTTATCATTTCTCTCAGAGTGCAGAGATTGTCCCACATTAAACGGCCTTTTATTGCGCACGTTTGTTCTTTTTCTATAATTTCATCTAATATATTATTCAATCTATTCATAATTACTTTGGCTAGTATTTTATAATCAGTATTCGTTATAGTCAGATGTCTATAGTTATTGATATCATTTTCATCACCCTTCTTGTAAAGCATACACATCACCCCCTGATAAAAGGATTCCCCCATGCAGCCGCTGTTCAGACCTTCGTTATACATTTCTGTGAGAAAGGTTGTTACATCATCGATATTTAACTGGTAAAACTCAGTAGACAGACCATCAGGACCGGGGCTTTTACCAACATTTAGTTGTTTGATGGCCTGCAAAACTTCATCCTTTCTTATATTTCCCACAAGTTCTGTAAAATTCAGAGAGCTGTATGAGGGAAGCCTGTCTAATAACAAGCTTACGCAACCTCTGTCTATTTCTATATGTTTATAGGCGTCGGCACATAATTCTCTAATCAGTTGTCTTTTTTGTTTTTCATCAAAAACTACATCACCGTCCTGATTCTTTATGGATCTAATAAATTTACTTTGAATTTGCTGTTTCGTTATTTAAATTATCTATTTGGATTTTTAATTCCGACATGATTTCATCATCTGAATTGGATCTTTTCTTTATCTGTTTTAAATTAACATATTGTTCCATTAAGGCTTTATAATTTGCATTTTTAATCTTATTGATTTCTCTACATTTAAATCTGAAGAAATCTTTTAATCTTCGTTTTAATAATTCCCACAATTCAACACTGGATTTAGTTAAACATTTTAATTGTAAGATTTTATGAATTTCTTGTTTTAATTCTATTAATAAATCTGAATCCTTGAGACACTGAGAATTTAACTTCCAGAAGCCTCTTGTTTCTGAAGATTCAGATGACACGGCGGTTGTGACGATTAAATGATCAGAGAAGTCATTTATTACTGTACCATAATGTTTAATTTTAAAATGATTAGACACATAAATTCGATCAATTCGAGTCTTTGTCTTGTGGTCAAAGCGGGTGAATTGGACCCCCACAGGATAAATTTCGCGACACACGTCTATTAATTTAGCTTCGTCACATATTTCTTTTAAAAGCTTACCTTCCCTTAGTAATTCAAAACCATTGGGACTAACTATATCATCTTTATCAGTGACTGTATTAAAATCACCACACAGAATAAGTTTATAGCCCACTGTTAAAAGCTCTCTAAGTCTTTTAAATAAATGCATTTTTCTACATTTTTCAGGAGCAGTGTATACATTTATAATTCGATATTTTTCACCCCTATAATAACAGTCAATCATAAGAAGTCTACCTGGAATTAAATCTCTTCTTCGTATTACTACAACATCATTTGTTTTAAAGAATATACCGACACCATCAGCTTTGCACTCCCCAATGGATATTATACTCTGTCCTTTTTTCCACTTATTACACACATCGGCGACGTCGTTATACGTGCTTAGTCTGAGCTACTGAGTACACAGGATATCAAAGTCGGTGTCTAAAAGGTATTTCAATTTCTTGACTCTGAAAGCACTCGACTGGATGCCGCGAGCGTTCCAGGTGGATATTTTAAGACAGGACATTATGGTTTAGGGAGTGAAAAAAATAAATAAACAAATACAAAAATAAGCCTATGGTGTTGGTCTATCATCCAGACATTTATTATCTTTTTTATAGGTTGTAGTACGACTTCTTTTCTTTTTAACCTCCTCAAAGGGGGTTTCATGCTGGGACTCTGGAACGGGAATATCTGGCTTCGGGGAGGACGAGCCAGAGTTACTATCACCAGATACACAGTCAGCGTTTTTATGGGAAGGTCGCGGGGTACTGCTAATTTACTACTCCGTGTGAGGAGTTTGCTCGATTGAGTTTAGTGCGCTGCGTCGCATCCTTTTGATCCAGTGGATCTGTTTCTTTTCACTATGGGTTGTGCCGTGTTCTATTAAATACAAGTCATACAAACATCATTCTTGAATCAGTCTGGGTCCATTCTTCCGTTCCACCTACACCGTGACAGAATTCCTCACCCAAACACGGAGCCATGGAACCAGACGTCAGAGGACCTCTCGGCCAGAACTCGGTGACGCTGACCGTCATGGGCGAAGCCATCACAGCGCTGACGGAAAATATGAAGCGGCTGGAGCATCGGCTTCCTGATCCGGTGAACCCGGTCGACGTCCCCCTGCAGAGTTCTCCAACACCTGTGGCTGGGGTCCTTAAACTTAAGTGCCCCGCGGCATATGACGGAGCAGGAGAACACTGCCAGGGTTTCCTCCTCCAGCTAGATCTGTATTTCGAGGACCTGAACCCAGCGCCCTCCGAGAGACAGAAAGTCGCCGCCCTCATCACCTGCCTCTCCGGGAAGACTCTCGCTTGGGCCAATGCCATCTGGTCTGAGAGAGGACTACAGGACGTTCGCCGAATACTTCCGATCGGTGTTTGATCAACCGCCCGAGGGGAAGGAGGCTGGCGAGGGTCTTGCCCTCCTGAGGCAGGGGAAGAGGAGCGTGCAGGAGTTCGCGCTGGAGTTCAGGAACCTGGCAGCGGGAGCTGGGTGGAACGAACGGGCTTATAGCGACATCTTTCAGGTACGTTTGAACCCGGCCGTTCGCCGAGAGATGGCCTGCAAGGATGCGGCCCTCACCTTCGAGAAATTCGTTGAGATGGCCATCAAGATGGACAACTTGCTCAATAACCGCGGACGTTCCGGGCCCGTCCCCTTCGTTCCAGTCAGCTCGGCTGTCGCTTCCGAGCCAATGGAGGTGGGAGGCGCCGCGTCTAGGGAGACCGCGCGGTCTTGGGAGTGCACCTTTTGTGGCAGGAAAGGGCACTCTGCCTCCCACTGCTACCAGCGGATCACAAAAGCCGGGGAGGGGAAGTCTGACACTCCTGTGACGAGGAAGGTAATAATAATAATAATAATACGTTTTATTTATATAGCGCCTTTCCAGGGCTCAAGGACGCTTTACAATTCAGGACATAAAACAGTAAGCAGTAATAACAAACATTACCACCAAAAAAACACAGAAGGACAACAACAGTGAAATACAAACTTACAAATAACACTTAGAGAATAAGTGGGTTTTGAGTAAGGATTTGAAATCAGATAGAGTACAGACATGGCGGAGTGATTGAGGGAGAGAGTTCCACAGTGTTGGTGCAACAACACTGAACGATCTAGCCCCCATGGAAGCTAGCCGGTGCTTAGGGACTACAAGAAGGCTAGAGTCAGAGGATCTTAGTGAACGTGTCGGTTTGTAGGGATGGATCAGGTTGCTAAGATAGGGGGGAGCTAAACTGTGTAGAGATTTAAAAGTGAGCAGGAGGATTTTGAATTGAATACGATAGGCCACTGGCAGCCAGTGAAGATCAGACAGAATTGGGGTGATATGAGCAGAACGCTTGGTGTGAGTAAGTAATCTAGCAGCAGAGTTTTGAATATATTGCAACCTGGAGATGGAGCTGGCAGGAAGACCAATAAAAAGGGCATTGCAGTAATCAAGACGTGATGTTATGAATGAATGAATTACAGTTTCAGCGTCTTTAGTGTTGAGGAAAGGACGGAGTTTGGCGATCCGACGTAAGTGAAAGAAGGCCGATTTAGTGACAGATTTGATATGAGACTGGAGTGAAAGGGAGGAGTCAAAAAGTACACCCAGATTTTTAACAGTGTTAGATGGTTTGATGAAAGTGCCCGCAATCTCGCACTTGAAATCAGTGGGAATTTTCCTGATAAGAGATGGAGTTCCAATAAAAATGATCTCAGTTTTGTCCATGTTGAGTTTTAGGAAATTACATTGAAGCCAATCTTTTATTTCATGCACACAGGCTGAGATTTTGTCAGTCGTGACAGACAAAACAGGTGTACAAACAGTGTATAATTGGATGTCATCAGCATAGAAATGATAATTAAAACCATGACGTTGCAAGATGAGACCAAGAGGTATTATATAAATTATGAATAATAATGGCCCCAGAACAGATCCCTGGGGGACACCTTGCGTAAGGGGGACAGCAGGTGACCGAGAAGGTAAGATTACCCCACACTCCGTCCGGGTCCTCTGACACCCACACAACCATCAATCTATGTTTTCCTACTTCCCCCCTGTCTCCCCAGTGTAAGGCGCTCGTAGATTCAGGCGCAGCTGGGGATTTCATTGATAAAACCTATGCCAGTAATTTACAGATTCCGGTGGTGCCGTTGGCCTGTGCCCGAACCATCACGGGTCTGGACAGTCGGCCGTTGGGTTCGGGGATGGTGACGCAGGTGACGGTACCAGTAAGAATGATCACACAACACACACAGAAATGACCTCATTACAGGTAATTGACTCACCTTCTTTCCCCGTGGTGTTGGGTATGCCCTGGCTGTCCCGACACAATCCACAGTTCTCATGGCCTCAGAGGACCTTGAGTGTCAGGGAAGGTGTATGGGTGTTTCCGTCGGTGCGACAATGGTGGAGAGTCCAGACAGTGTCTCCCCTGTGCGTATTCCTCCCGAATATTCTGATCTGGCAATGGCATTTTCTAAACAATTGGCAACTAAATTACCTCCCCATCGCCCGGGGGATTGCGCGATCGATCTACAATTAGGCTCTCTACCGCCACATAGTTACGTGTATCCCCTGTCTCAGGCAGAGACACAAGCGATGGAGACGTATGTGTTCGAGTCATTGAGACAGGGGATGATCCGCCATTCCACCTTCTCAACCTCCTCGAGCTTTTTCTTTGTAAAAAAGAAAGACGGCGGTTTGCGACCGTGTATTGATTACCGAGCACTGAACAGAATGACAGTTCGTTATCGGTACCCTCTCCCACTGATTTCAGCTGTGATCGAGTCAATGCACGAGGCCCACTTTTTTACAAAGTTGGATCTCAGGAGCGCATACAATTTGGGGCGTATCCGGCAGGGAGATGAGTGGAAAACAGCATTCAGCACCACTTCAGGTCATTACAAGTACCTGGTGATGCCATACGGTTTGATGAATGCTCTGTCGGTTTTCCAGTCCTTTGTGAACAACATTTTTCGTGACATAATCGGTCGCGGGGTGTTCGTGTACATCGATGACATCCTGGTGTATTCGGATAACCGGACTGACCATGTTTCCTTGGTTTGCAGAGTACTGGAGTGACTGAGGGCGCATGACCTGTGTATATATATGTGCAAATGAAAGGCTTGTGTTTGTGCAATATGATGTTTTTGTGTAAGAATGCCTCAACTTTTTTTAATATTGGCATTAAATAATTACTGACTAGGGTTGGCACTCTGGCCCTCTCTATGTTTGGGCTGGCACTCCCCTCTGCCAGCGGGGAGAGGGTGCTAATCATGGACTATTGTAGTCACCTGGGCCTAGTCCCTAACGTTTTTATGTTCATTTCATAAATGCCAGTACTTAAGTTCTTATGGCACAGCCCCATCGAGAATATTTTTCACCAGCCGCCACTGGTTTTGAATGTGATTCAAATTATCCTATCATAATGATGTATATGTAAAAATGTGGCTAGTGGAAATTCAGATTGGCTGGTAACTTTAGAAAGTTACCAGCCACATTGGCTGGTGATCAAATAAGTTTATTTAGAACCCTGCTCCCATCATTTTGTTGATATCTGAACAGGATGATGCAACAATTTAGATCGAGATAAGTAAATCGTTTCTCTGATACAAAATTATGAATGTACAGGTAATTAGAATATGATCAAAATGTTGATTTATTTCAGTAATTCTATTCAAAAAGTGAAACTTGTATAATGTATACATTCATTCCACACAGACTGATATATTTCAAGTGTTCATTCCTTTTAATTAATTCATTCCTATTAATTACCTGAAAACACCTGCAAAGGCCTTTAAATGGTCACTCAGTCTAGTTCTGTAGGCTACGCAATCATGGGGAAGACTGCTGACTTGACAGCTGTCCAAAATACGACCATTGACACCTTGCACAAGGAGGGCAATACACAAAAGGGCATTGCTAAAGAGGCTGGCTGTTCTCAGAGCTCTGTGTCCAAGCACATTAATAGAGAGGTGAAGGGAAGGAAAAGATGTGGTTGAAAAAGGTGTACAAGCAATAGGGATAACTGCACCCTGGAGAGGATTGTGAAACAAAACCCATTCAAAAATGTGGGGGAGATTCACAAAGACTAGACTGCAGCTGGAGTCAGTGCTTCAAGAACCACCACGCACAGACGTATGCAAGACATGGGTTTGAGCTGTAACATTCCTTGTGTTAAGCCACTCTTGAACAAGACACAGCGTCAGAAGCGTCTCGTCTGGGCTAAAGAAAAAAAGGACTGGACTGCTGCTGAGTGGTCCAAAGTTATGTTCTTTGGTGAAAGTAAATTTTGCATTTTGGAATTGATTATGAAATCAAGGTCCCAGAGTCTGGAGGAAGAGAGGAGAGGCACAGAATCCACGTTGCTTGAAATCCAGTGTAAAGTTTCCACAGTCAGTGATGGTTTGGGGTGCCATGTCATCTGCTGGTGTTGGTCCAGTGTGTTTTCTGAGGTCCAAGGTCAACGCAGTTGCTACCAGGAAGTTTTAGAGCACTTCATGCTTCCTGCTGCTAACCAACTTTATGCAGATTTCATTTTCCAACAGGACTTGCCACCCGCACACAGTGCCAAAGCTACTAGTAACTGGTTTAAGGACCATGGTATCCCTGTTCTTAATTGGCCAGCAAACTCGCCTGATCTTAACCCTATAGAAAATAATGATAAACGGTATATTTGGAAGAAAAAGGGCAAAGCTTTGAAGCGTCAGAACACCATCCCAACTGTGAATTATGGGGGTGGTTGTATAATGTTGTGGGGCTGCTTTGCTGCAGAAGGAACAAAATAGATGGCATCATGAAAAAAGAAAATTTTGTGGATATTGAAGCAACATCCGAAGACATCAGCCAGGAAGTTAAAGCTTGGCCGCAAATGGGTCAAGCATACCTCCAAATTAGTTACAAAGTGGCTTAAGGACAACAAAGTCAATGTATTGTAGTGGCCATCACAAAGCCCTGATCTCAATCCCATAGAACATTTTCCATGGGTCATTAAAAACCAAGAAAAGTAATTAAATAGATTTTGTGAAAATTCAGGCATGAACTGGCATGAAAAAGCATGAACTTCGATGTTCAAAGGCATTAAAAATTACGTAAACTTGATGGAATAAAAACATTGTTTAGCATGATTTATTTTGATTATATAAACATATAAATCTAATTTAGATCGGAAGTGGTTGACAGGCAGAACCTTTTCATTGGCTGTTTTAACGGCTGGTGCACAAAGTCGCGACACCGGATGCTAGTAATGCAATGTGCGGTGAGTGTGAGTATGCTGTCTATGGTGTGAGTGAGTGAGTGTGTGCTGTGGTAAAAGAATGGAAGAAATATCAAATGACAGAAAAATGGGAAAATGCAAGTTTCAGCAGAAGTTGTTGGAGGATGAACTATTCTGAACCTGGTTAAAGTCTGTCGAAACCCGGAGAGGCTTTTTGCAGCGTTTGCAAAACAAACGTCAAACTTTGCACAATGGGTGTCAATGCGGTGAAATCACACATGCAATCCGAGAGTCACAAGTTGGTGCTTAAAGGCAGGCAGCAACAGTGACTGCCCCCAGCGGAGCCGCTACAGTGACTGTGGGGAAGACCTGCGAGCAGCATTTGGCTCGAATGCGACATTGGAAGCAGAGGTGCTCTGGTGTCTGAACACTGCAGTGAAGCACCACTCATATGCATCCAACAAAGGTGTCTCTGAGTTATTTCAGAAAATGTTTCCTGACTCATAGCCAAATCTTTCACCTGTGGAAAGAATGTGTTGATGTTTGATGAAAGTCTGACCCACTCAACAAAAAATAAACAACCGGATGTCCATGTGCCGTTTTGGAAAGGAGGTTGTGTCCAATCCCATTATCTTGGATCACAGTTCATGGGACACTCAAAGACACAGGATCTGCTGCACCATTTCAAAGTAAGTGTAGTCTGGCTTTATCAAATAAAATCAATTCAAACTGTAGACCAACGCAGGCACACACACAGACAGACAGTAATTTCTCAGTGAATCCTATCACTTGATTATACTTTAAATAGATGTTTTTTGTTTTTATTTTTTAATTATCTAACTTGCAATAACCAACATCTTTCAACATGTCTGCATGGGGTCAAATCATTTCAACAAAATATTGATTCTTTTCATAGGAATATGTGCGCCGATTAGACCTGAAGAATCTCCTTTCCATTAGCATGAGTTGGAGCAAAAAGGAAAAGAACTAAGACAAATGCACAAATGCCTCCCCATGGGCGGATTTTCCTCACCTGGATCCTCACAGTGTGGGTCGGTCTGTGTGTGGTAGGGAAGACACCTTAGAAACCGAAGTCTGGCTACACCCTGTTCCAATACCAGCGTTCAGTTCAGATGGCGGTGCTTACTTGAAGTTAGTCTAACTTTTGGGACTGGGTGACATGATTTTGGCGAATTTGCCTACTGCCGTAAGCAGTAAAGGTTCATTACTTTTAATTATCAGTGCATGTTGTTTTGAGATCCGCTGGGCAGAGACGCGAGCTGATCAGTGAACAGTGTTTTAAATATTTGTATTTCTGTTGTTTTCTTATTTTGTGAAGCACTTTGTGTTGCGTTTAATGACCATAAACCATCTTGTGAGCCATCTGACAGTTAAATTTGGATAAAAAATTGGCATTGTCAAATGCTAACAATTAGTGTGTGAAAGTATCTGCAGTTGCACATTGCCTGATTTGCACTAAAATATTTGCTCTATTGCACTGTTGTTTTTCGGTATCTTGTTTTTACATTTTTGTACATTACTATCCCTCTACCCCCTCAGCCCTTTAGTATAATTTATATTGTTTATTCATATGTTGTATGTAAGCACCTTCCTGCCACAGTAAATCCCTTGTATGTTCACACATTCAATGGCGATTAAACACTTTTCTGATTCTGACATGGGCATTAAATTAGTTTAAAGTGGCATGAAAAAGGGCATGAAAAAGCATTACATGAGATTTGCTGATACTTGCAGAAACCTTGAAAATCTGACATATTTTTTTACAGAAAACTAATCATATACACTTGTTGTCTCAGGCTCACAAATAATAAATTACGGGTGTTTAGCCGTAATCCAATCAGTAATGTTGCAAATCTATTCTAGGCCAATACATTTCCTTCTAGTTTTGAGTACATTTATCGTGTTTGTGTGTGTGTTTGCTTGTGAGTGATAAATGGTAACCTTGACATGTGTGATGTGGATACATGACTATTGCAGTTTGGCAGGCCAAATCTACACTACATATGTTTTTTTTTCATAACACCAGCTCACAAGACACAATAGTTCTTGAAATAAATACATTCAAGATACACACTGGCTCAGGCACAATGAACCAGTGTGTGTATATGATGGTGTGTGAGCATATAACCTGGTCAGAAAGACAGTTCCACTGTATATGATCGTGTGTGAACATACAACCTGGTCAGAAGGACAGTTCCACTCTATATGATTGTGTGTGAACATACAACCTGGTCAGAAGGACAGTTCCACTGTTCCTGAGCCAGGCGGATAATTGCCTCTCGGCTCCGGAGGATGACATATTTATTATTCATGCACTGTGAGTTTTGACTCCATTTCATACAGTCGACATTGCCCTTTCTTTTTCTGCAATCTGCTCACACAGCTAGAAATCACTCCTTTGCACAATTCAGATACATATTACACATTCTATATGTACCCAGTACATATGCCAACTATGGTCTCTTGACAGTTCACGTTGTATGTTTTGCTCTGTTTGCACTTTTTGTGTACGTCTTAAATGTGTGTTCTAAATGCTGCAGCTTGTGGTAAAAAAATAACCTTGTATGTTTAAACACACTTTGGCAAATTAACCTGATTCTGATTGATGATATCTGAACTCTTAATTAATGGAAAAAAAAAACGAATAAGGAACACACATGCGTCGTTGTCCATATAACTGGCATAGAGTTTCAACGGCTAACCCTACAGCCCATAGCCCGTAACAATGCCACACAAAGACAGCCCAAACACGAGGAACTTATATACAGTACATAATCAGAGAAATGAACACCCGGTGTGTGTATCACGAGACGAGACAATTATGTGACAGAGGGTATGGTGGAGCTAGAAGTCCAGAGAGAGGGACCACTGAAGCCTGAGCTCAGGTGGCGGTAGACTGGCCCCGGAGGGAGCTCTGACATCTATCAAGTTATACACTTGACAAATAATTATTTATCTAAAGTGTCCACTTTTGGGTAGATTCGAAGACTATCTCTGTGTACTCTACTGTAGCAAGTTCTCACTGGATTTTCATAAAAATGGCCTAAAGCTTTTGCAACACTTTACTGGAATCTAGTTGGTCATATTAGAAATGTTTCCAGCTTCTTTTGTCAATGCTACATTATGAAATGCATTGTTTTGGATGTTTTTGTAGTTATTCTGTCCCTACACTGTTCAAATAAATCTACCAAATAAAATTATTTACTTTGTCAGTGGGCAAATGTACAAAATCAGCAGGGGATCAAATAATTTCCACCTTCACTGTACACACGCAAAAATGCACTGCGTACAAAAACACACACATTTTTCCATTTGTCACATGCAGATGCTTAACCTGTGAGATATGAGATTTCATTTATTGCTTCACACACTGTCATTCCTTTGAAGCTCTTTCTCTGGGCACTGTTGCATGTAGGGAGGAAGGAGACGCTACTAAAATAACATCAGAAGGGAGTCAGTGCTTGGTATCTTGGTGTGTGTGTGTGTGCGCTTTGAGGCAGCCTAACAACTGGGAAATCTATGCATACACTTGCTTTTTTGGAATGAGAAATGAAAACAGGCCTCTTCAGATCACCCCACAGATGTTCAATTGGATTCAGCTCCGGGCTCTGGCTGGGCTATTCCAAAACGTTAATCTTCTTCTGGTGATGCAATGCTTTTTTCTAGCACACAGCCAGCACTTGTCAGGACGCCTTTAATGATGCTGTAGGCCTCTTGGAAGCCTCCCTGACCAGTTTTCTCCTCATCTTTTCATCACTTTTGGAGGGACGTTGTCAGAGCCTCCTCCTTCGTCCTCTCCGGCCTTCTAGCTGTCATCGTTCCTCCTCCCCTCACTTATTGTCCGGTCTTGTCATCTCAGACACCTGGTGTTCATTCCCGCATTAGTACATTATTTATTTCCCCTGTGTTTGGTGTCTTTTTGTGCTATTGTTCTATGTTGCATGTTCTGTGCCTATGAAGAGATTGCATTTCCGTGCTCCTGTATTTAAAGACAGATTATTTCTAAGTGTACGCTGTGACGCCCTGGATTATTTAGTACAAAATGTACTATTGCTTGTTCAAGTCTTGTGTTGGAGCTCTCATAAATAAAACACTCCAAGAAGCTATTCTGTTCCTGTGCGTGGCTCCATCCTTCCTGCCTACATCCAGAGCGTGACAGATGTCGAGTTCTTGGTAATGTCTCTGTTGTGCCATATTTTCTCCACTTGATGATAACTGTGTTCCATGGTATATCTAATGCTTTGGAAATTCTTTTGTACCCTTCTCTTTCAACAATAATACCCCTTTGATGGTTTGGAAGCTCTCTGCAGACCATAGCTTTTGATCTAAGATGCAACTAAGAAAATGTCAGGAAAATCCTACTGAAACAGCTGACCCGTATTTGTGACTAATCACAGTCACTTTAAACGATGACAGGTGTGTAATGACTTCTATTTAACATGAGTTTGAATGTGATTGGTTAATTCTGAACACATGTGCACACTTATGCAACCAGGTTATTGTAAAATTTTAAGATTCCAGTTTGTTTTTCAATTGAATTGTTCACGTTATAAGTCACATTAAAGGGGGAAAAAGTTATGACATGATTAATCTTAAAAATTTTCAAGTCACAAAACCAGGGGTGTGTAGACTTTTTATATCCACTGTACCTATACATCATTGCAGACAGACTTGTATTCCCTGATGGCCATGGCCTCTTTCAGCAGGAAAATGCGCCCTCCCACAATGTTTTGCAATAGTTTGAGGCAGTGGCGCAAAAAGTGGGTATGCGCTATATCATGGGGGTGCCAAAGCGCCGTTTAAAATAAATAACTAATCTAATTTATATACATTTATATAAAAGTTATATAAGTTAAATATAAAAAAGTTATATACATTTTAGAGGACTAAGGCTAGAGTAGGCGCCGGCGCCCTCATAAGGTTCCATAAAATGTGTTTTGACATAGAAGGGTAATATCGCGAGACGCGAGCGGGCGGGGGACTGTGAGCACTGAGTGAGCATCACAGTAGTGAGTTGTCGTTGAAACTCGAAAAAGATGGATAAAGCAAAAAAGCTGTCGGGGGCTAAAAATAGAAAAAGAAAGAGGGAAAAGGAGATAGCATGTCAAGGGATGCGACAGCAGCTAAATAAGTGGATGGTGAAAGGCAACAGGTAGGATTTAAAGTGACATCTGTGCTTGGAGGAGGCTTGCAAATATTCATGTTAACAGATTCGCGTTTGCTAACACTGGGAATGTAGCAGCCAGAATATGTAGCTAGCTAGCTTAGAATATGCAAAACCGAGGTTGCTGAGCTGAAACCTGAAAAATATGTAGTGTGCATGTACAATAAATGACAAGAATCTGGAAAACAACGAATGCAATATCTCTGGTTTACCATGGAATCATGCATAGATTTGCTACTAAACTTGGAGGCTTGCAAATATTAATGTTAACAGACTGGCAAGTGTTTGCTAACTTAATGCAAAATAATATTACTGATATCTACATTTAGATTTCGGTTAAACCCTATGGTACCAATCCCATGCATGACATCTCAATTTTATTAAAGAAAAATAACAACTGGTTAATATAAGGTAGCATGCACAATAAATGACTAGAAGCTGGAAAACATTACTTATGCCATAAGGCTGGTTAATCATGGAAACAAATGTATTTTGTTTTACCATTAGCTGTTCATGTTAGTTGTGCTGTAAGACATAAAGGCTATAGTTATATCTGCTGGGTGACATGGAAGCTGTAATGATCGCTTAACCCAATTAGCAGTCATTTCAATTGAAAACAGTGTGGCACGTACCATTTCATTCGATGCAATACTAGATAAATGGGCAATTTACAATTTAGTACGAACTAAAGAGCACTTTTGAATGTTTGGTAGCAACATTGTTACTAGAATTGGGCATCGAGAACCGGTGACTGACTAGTCCTAACTGTTAATTCTGTTTGTAACTGTTTATTCTGTTTGTAACTTTTTACACAGTGGCTGTCTGATATACTTTCAAATAAACCTTTATTATTTGAAGCCAATACATGATGATGTCCGGCACACTTATTTATTTATAGGGGGGGCAGAATTGTTGCTGCATACCCCTCTAACACTGGGTAGTTGCGCCCCTGGTTTGAGGAACATGATAAATAGTTCAAGGTGTTACCCTGGCCTCCTGATTCATGAGGACTCAATATGACTGTGGGATGTGCTTGACCAACAAGTCCGATCCATGGCCGCTCGTACATTACTTGCTAATAACTTGGAGTCAGATGCCACAGGAAATCGTCAGGGGTCTTGCAGAGTCCATGTGTTTTGGCCTGAACCCCAGAGTGTTCCGTAGCCTTAAATATTTGCTGAGCTCAGAGCGTTTGCCGATATGAACGCAGCTAGAATAATGTTAAGAAATGTGCAAAACGAGAGCTGATGTGTTTTTAATGGCCTGAACTTCATTTTTATTGTGCAGTGTTGTATAACAAAATGAGTGCAGGACTGTACGCCTGGTGAATGAGGTCAGAGCACTGCTGGAGGGAAAGTAATGCTTGAAGTAGTATGTATCTGCTTATGATTTTTTATTTAACCTTTATTTAACCAGCTAGGCCAGTTGAGAACAAATTTGCAACGGCAATCTGGTGAGAAGCTGGGGATTGAACCAGAACATCATACATACAAAGCATGCACTGAGCTACACCAACTGCTGTTTAGTGTTTATTTGCTTTGGGAAATGTTTTTGTTAGTGCCGCTTTACATGTTATATGATAATGTGTTTGTAATAAACCATGTTGCCCAGTAGAGGGCGGCAGAGGGTTTGCTTTGGTTGCCGTTTACCTTGGGGAACGGGAGCGTGGGATGGTTCCTTCCGGGGGCAAGGTTCGCTCTAGGTTAGGGCAGTATCAAGATGTATGTTGTTCCCTCTGCATCTGGTAATAAAGATTCCTGTTAATCGATACCTATGTCTCCACCATTATATGCCTCAACGGATATTACAGTGTTGAACTGTTCTGATATACTGCATACACATATTAAAGAATGTGACACTTTGTCATGTGTACCATTTTATTGTATTGTATTTTATTGTACATTACTGATGCAATAGAAATTAAATCATGAATTAATGCCTAAATTATTTTGACAAATTAAAGTTATTTATAGTGATTAATGCAGACGTTAATAGATTTCAATACATTTGAGTGAAGTTGCAGTTGCTGTTTTTTACACCATTTTATCCTCCAAATAACCCTTAGCAGTTGCGGGTTGCTTCCAGCAAGGACATGTCGCAGAGCCGTCTGATTGTTCTTCAACACGGAAGCCTGGTGCATGCGTGGTAGGTTCAACAAAACTATACTTCCTTGATTAAAGTCTCGAAAGGAGTTTCTAGAGGGGACTTGTGGCGCGGTTCTCTTGTCTGACAAGCCATTCACCCCAGAGGACACTGTGCCAATTTGCCCCATACTCGACCTCTGTGCCACATCAGGATGCTGTGACTAGGAAATAAACCCTGGACTCTGTGACTTAGTTTTGGCTCCAAGGCAATCACTTCCACCATGTTACTTTAGCTATAGGAAGTTTGACCCTGCAAAAAATATGGACTTTATATAAAACTGAGTAAAATCAATATGTAACTCGACAGGAAATCAACCTGAATTTAATTTCATATTGTGTTAGTCTGTTTTCAAACCTCAAGCTAGTAAATTGTATTAATGTCAGTATTCCAGTACTAAACCATCTAATAATCGACCATTTATTGACAATAAACATGATTAAAGCAAATAAGTGTAATCCATAATTTTTGGTGAAATGGAGGCCTAAATAATTAATAAATAAAGAATAAAGATTTTAATAGACATTTTTGATTAGTGCTGGTATGGCAACGAGCACAACTCAGCACAATCAATGCACACATCCAATTAGCTATGATCTAATACATTTTGTGTGAGAGGATGTCCTTTTCTAAAAGTTGGTACATTCTAATGTGCTGAGACCACTTTATAAGCCAATCAATGACTCTGCATGGCTCCAAAGTAAAGACTAAGGGACAAGGGCTTAAGAACATGCAACAATCGCTGCAAATGATGAGTGGGTGAATTTCTGAAATTATTTCATGACGGGAAATGTGAGCTAGGAAAATTATTTTGTGGGAAGCAAGAAAGGCTAGACTAAAGGGAAGTTGGCAGATAATAATTTGGTTCATAGAATAGCATTTTAGATTTTTTTTATATGCTTAGGTTTAGGTTAAAGGATGTACATGTTACACTTCGAAATGTCCTAGTTTTTAAATAACAAACACATTTTGTCCATTAAAATTGTATTGATCAGAAAAACAGTATAGACGTTGTGTTCGAAAGGCACGTTGTGTCTGCTAATCTTGTTAAGAATTTTAAAAGGCTAACAGTTAATTAGAAAACCCTTTTGCAGTGATGTTATCATTGCTAAAAACACAAACAAACACAGGACAAGTGTAGTATTCTGATTGTATTATTTGTTAGAACTAAGCTTATCTAGATGCTAGGGGACACCTGTATTTTGATTCTTAAGAAGTCTGGGGCCCGTTTCAGGAAGGAGGTTTAACAAACTAACCCTGAACTCTGAGTTGATTTACTCTGAGATGGGAAACTGTGAGTTTTCGGTTCCAGAAAAGCTGATTCAGGTTCAACTCTTATGTAGGTTGACTCAGAGTTAAGCGCATGCACCACTACTATAGAAAAGCAACATGAATGGAGCAATGATACTACGATTCACCAAGACAACAAGCAATAAAACGGCATACTTTACCCGTCTGGAACTGGAAATACTCATGCAAGCCTACAGTGAGTATGAACTGTCATTCGCAAAAAGAGCAACACAGCTGCTGCAGACACGGAGAGTGAAACAGCATGGGAGAAAATTGCTGCTTGGGTCAATGGGTAAGTCCAATATAGTGTTTTCATTTCATATTTAATATACACAATCATTTTAATCTATACTTTTTATTAATTCCCTGTGGGAAAATTCCATTTTTTACTCCCTTGTTTGTTAGAACACACTACGCACAGGCCTGAAATACACAACCATGCTCATAATTAATACAAGTTTAATATTACTGGTAAAAACTGGTGGAATGGTATTGAAGCTATAAACAATTTAATTTAGGTGCAATCCTGTGGAACTCTTCTTTAATAGCTCTCACTAGTTTGTGTCCAGGGAACACTACAACACGTTTAAAAAACCTTTCAGAGCGAGGCACACTTTTCTGACGGCTCTGAAAACAGTGGCTTCACTAATATGCTTCGTATCACCAATGTTGTAAAGAAAACTGCCGTTTGCAAAAAAACATAATGCGGCACAAAGAATCTGCTCAGATATAACACTAGAAGGGCGGAGGCTCAGATACCGTTGCAGATACTGCAAAAATTAAATGATACAAATCAACATATATACAGTAATATTTTCATGCCCACGCAAGGCCAACTCAAAAGCCCCACAAAACTTCACACAATCGATAATTTGGGATAAAATGTGCCTGTATTTATCCACCTCTTCATTGTTTCCTCACCAAAATCCTGTAGCCGGCAACAAGCTGCGTAGCAATGTTCACCCTTTCTAATATGGCTAGCTTAATGGAGTTATCGATGTGCGCCCTGAGGTCCGTTTCAAGGAGGAGGTTTAACAAACTCTAAATCTAACCCTGACCTCGGAGATGATTTACCCTAAGATGGAAAACTCTGAGTTTTGGTTTCAGAACAGCTGAATTGAGTTGGTTCAATCAACCCAGTGTAGGTTCCCTCAGAGTTACGCGCGTGCACCGCCGCTATAAAAAGGCAGCATGAATGGAGCCGCGATTCTACGATTCACCATGGCAACCAGCATTACTACCGCATACGTCACCCCAAGCTTGAAATACTGATGCAGGCTTACAGCGACTATGAACACGTATTTAGAAAGAAATTGCTGCTCCGGTCAACGCGTAAGTTCCAATATAGTGTTTTCATTTGATTTTTAATTTACACAATCATTTTAATTTATACTGTTTATGTAACACCCAGGGATCTAGCCCTCTCTATGTCTGAGGTGACACACCCTCTGTCAGCAGAGAGGGAGAAATCAGGCCAGATCGCAGTCACCTGAGTTTTGATCACACCTGGCTCTAATCAGTGAGTGGTTAAATTGTTACCTGTGACCGACGCAAGGTATTGTTCCTGTGTGACTTGCTGAGCGTTACTAAAACCAGAGATCTAGTGAGAATATCCGTGTACCGTGACAGCGTTCATTACTCATCGGGGGCATTATGAATACTGTGTGATGCCTTACGGCCTGACTAACGCCCCTGCTGTTTTTAAGGCGTTTATGAACGAGATTTTCCGGGACATGATCGACCGGTTCGTGATTATCTATATAGATGACATATTAATCTATTCCCACTCCATGGCTGATCATATCTCTCATGTGCAGCAGGTGCTGCGTCGGCTACAGAAGCACCGTCTGTTCGTGAAACTTGAAAAGAGTGAGTTCCACGTCACCACCAATACCTTTCTGGGAGCTATTCTAACGCCTGGAGGGGTTCAACTGGATGAGAGCAAGGTTTCCGCCGTGCGTGATTGGCCACTGCCCAAGACGGTCAAAGAATTACAACGATTCCTCGGCTTCGCAAACTTCTAACGCCGTTTCATCCGGAATTTCAGCACGACGGCGAGTCCCTTATCAGCCATGACCAGTCAGACCACTCGGGCGTTAATATGGACGGCAGCGGCGCACCGGGCGTTCGAGGAGTTGAAGACGCGCTTTACTACAGCCCCCATTCTGTGTCAACCGGATGCTTCACAACCCTTCACAGTGGAGGTGGATGCCTCGGAGTGGGAGCGGTATTATCACAGCGCCAGGGAATACCTTCAAAACTCCGCCCTTGTGCTTTCTTTTCAAAGAAGTTAAACCCAGCGGAGAGAAATTATGACGTCGGCAATCGGGAGCTGCTAGCCATCAAGCTGGCATTGGAAGAGTGGAGACATTGGCTGGAGGGTGCCACACACCCCTTCATGGTTTATATGGATCATCAGAACCTGGAGTACTTACAACAGGCAAAAAGATTGAACTCCCGTCAGGCCCAATGGTCCCTGTTTTTCAACCGGTTTCGCTTCACGGTCTCCTACCTACCGGGACAGAAGAACGTTAAGGCCGATTCTCTATCTCGCCAGTTTGAACGCCCAGCGCAAAAAGTGATTCCTGACAACATCCTACCTGCAGCTTGCCGGATTGGACCGGTCCGATGGGCAATTGAGGAAACCATTCAGTAGAGTTTAAAGACAGAACCTGCTACGCCGGAAACACCAGTGGGGAGGACGTTTGTACCCGCGCCAGTTCGGTCGCAACTTCTGGAGTGGAGTCACACATCGTTGGGGTCCGGACATCTGGGAATTACGCGTACCACACAGTTACTGGGTCAGAAGTGGTGGTCGTCATTGGCAGAGGATGTTCGAGATTATGTGTTGTCATGTCCAGTTTGCGCCCAGTCCAAAAGTCCACGACAGTTACCCGAAGGTAAGCTGATGCCTCTTCCCACACCCGCTCGGCTATGGTCACACATTGGACTTTGTAACCGACTTACCCGATTCTGACGATTAGTTGTGGTAGATCGATTCTCAAAAATGTGTCGACATATCCCCATGCACCAGCTACCTAACGCCACGCAGTTGGCAGATGTTGTGTTCCTCCACATATTCAGACAATTCGGAATGCCGGAGGACATCGTGTCGGATCGGGGTCCCCAGTTCATATCCCGCATTTGAAAGGCCTTTTGTGACAGACTCAACATCTCCGTGAGTCTCACCTCGGGATATCATCCTCGGTCTAACGGCCAGACGGAGAGATTGAACCAGGAGCTTGGGAGGTACCTAAGACAACAGTGCACTCGTCAGCCACACGAGTGGAGCAGGTACTTACACCTTTTCAGTGTGTGCTCAGATATCAGCCTCCTCTGTTCCCATGGGACACCGAACCAGGGGTGATCCCGTCTGTTGAGGAGTGGTACCATTGAGGTGCGAGAGTCTGGGAGACAGCCCACCATCATCTTCAGCAAGCGTCGCAACGGCAGAAGGAGAATGCCGATCGACGAAGACGACCCACCCCCGATGTACCATCCTGGGCAACACGCGTGGCTGTCAACTCGGGACTTGAGACTTCGCCAGACCTGCAAAAAGCTGATGCCCAGGTACATTGGTCCCTTCTAGGTCATTCGCAGAGTAAACCCAGTCTCCTATCGCCTACAGCTGCCCCGTCACTACCGAATCGCTCCAACCTTCCACGTATCTCTTCTCAAGCCGGTCCATTACAGTCCGATGCACCCACCTGTGGAGCAACAACCACCTCCACCCCCCGCTGGAGGCTGAGAGAGATCCTATATATCCGATACAGGACATTCTGGACTCGCGAAGGAGGAGAGGAGGGATTCAGTAACTGGTGGATTGGGAGGGATTTGGACCGGAGGAAAGATCATGGGTCCCGGCACGTGACATACTGGACCCAGCTCTAAAATCCGCTTTTTCACACTGACCATCCAGATCGACCAGCACCTCGCAGTCTAGGGCGTCAAGAGCCGCCCGTGGGGAGGGGGATACTGTAACACTCAAGGATCTAGCCCTCTCTATGCCGGAGGTGACACACCCTCTGTCAGCAGAGAGGGAGAAATCAGGCCAGATCGCAGTCACCTGAGTTTTGATCACACCTGGCTCTAATCAGTGAGTGATTAAATTGTTACCTGTGACCTGAGACCGACGCACGGTATTGACTTGCTGAGCGTTACTAAAACCAAAGATCTAGTGAGAATATCCGTGTACCAGTCCGTCCGCCTGTCCGTTTACCCCGTTACTGCCTAATCCCTCTGCTTTGAACCTCCAGTGATCTCCGTGCCTGACTACCTGCCTGTTTACCCGACTCTGACTTTGCCTGCTCCCCTGTACTGTGCATGGACTCTACCGGCTTTGACCCCCGCCTGTCTGACTATTCTCTTGCATGTCACTTAATAAATCGACCTCGCTCTGTCGCGAGTGGAATCCTATCCACCTGTCTGTGGCATTCATTACAGTTTATTAATTCCCAGTTGGGAAATTGTTTTTTTGACACTGTTAGAAGAAACTACACACATGCCTGAAATACAGACCCATGCTCATATTTTATCACAAGTGTTATTACTGGTAAAATGGTATTGTTAGAATGGTATTGACGCTATAATCTATTTCATTTAGGTGCAATCCTGTGAGTGAAAAACGATTCTACATAATTCGATACGCTTACATCATTTTCTGATAGATTTCAAGGGGACAGAGTGATTTTGGTGACATCTTGTGAGTGTTTCATTTACTTGGATTAATTAATAAATGAATAAGTAATAAAAAACTAAATAAACTATTGAAAAGTAACCACACACTAACCTGGTAACTACTAGGGGTGGGAATCGCCAGAGGCACCACGATACGATATTATCACGATACTTAGGTCACAATACAATATGATTGCAATTTTAAACATATTGCCATATTCTGCGATATATTGCAATTTATCACCTTTTTCCAACTTCATTATTATGTCCCCGATGGAAAACTAACCCTAACCCAAATAATGGACCAATTGCGTGACAGCACAGAGGTTATCCACCAATCACAGCACAGCGGTTATCCACCAATCAAAAACATTGAAAGCCGGTCTACATTATAACGGGGCGGGTTCAGTTGAAGTGTATCAGCTGTAAGAGCGAGCACTGAGCACCTCCTCTTCTAGTGAGAAAGAAATCACCCAGAGAAAGCTAAGCGATGTTTCTGATGTAATTTGGAAGTTGTTCGGCTTTAAAAAGTCAGATATTGAGCAAATTAACTGTGTGTAAAATTTGTCGAAAGGCCATTCCTACAAAATACAGCAGTACAATCGATCTCTACCGTCACCTAAAACCGAAACACACGGTGGATGAATGCGTGAAACTATGAGACGCTGATTGTGTCCCGAATCAACATGTCTGTTAAAAGACGCATTAGGCCTAGTATTAAACACTGATAGTGTCCCGAATACAAACATGTCTGTTAAAAGACGCATTAGGCCTACTATTAAACACTGATAGTGTCCCGAACACAAACATGTCTGTTAAAAGACGCATTAGGCCTACTATTAAACACTGATAGTGTCCCGAATACAAACATGTCGGTTAAGACACATAACCATAGACGTGTCCTTTGCAAACGTCATCCCTTATGACAAGAAAAGTTTGAGTTGGAAGGAGATAACGCGATGCATTGACATATTACATTGTGAAGCCGGATATGCTGCCAGTCTTAAGTAGAAAAAGACCGGCTTTAAAAAGGTGCAGTTGACCGTAAATATCAGCTGTAAATATCAAAAGCCCTACCGCAAATATACACTTATACAAGCGATAGAGTATTAGAAAAGCTGGCGAATATATTTTTTGACAAAGCCATTTTTCACGGATACAGCCGTATCGTCAGTGGATTCCTGTATCTGCATCCTCATGCATGCTGACCGTCACGTCACCCGGTGGACTGAATACGCAATTTATTTTATTATTCTACTACCAAAAAGTTAAATTCTCATGTTCAATTTAAATAGTAAAATATCGATACTTGGCGTCTGTGTATAGATAAAGTATTGCCACGGGATATATCGCGATTTTATGCTGTATCGATTTTTCCCCCCACCCCTATTATTCACATGCAATGTGGACCTCCTCTTTAATGTCTCTCACTGGTTTGTGTCCAGGGAACACTACAAACACGTTTAATATAACGGCTCTGCATACAGTGGCTGTACTAATACTGCCCTAAAACTGACGTTTGCAAAAAACGTAATGCGACACAAATAATCTGCTCGGATGTAAGAGCATGTCCACGATGGGTTACATTAGTGATATGAGGATGGATAAGGTTATCTGAAGAAAAACTATACCACTCAGGGCCCGTCCACACGAAGACGCGTTTCGCTGTATACGTAATACATTTTTTATCATATTGGCGTTTCGTCCACACGGATCCGGCGTTTTGGGAGACTGAAACCGCTATTTTTTGAAACCGGGTCCCAAAGTGGATACATCTGAAAACAACACCCTTGCGGTTTCGTGTGTACAACCAATCCGTATATTTTGTGAAACGATGATGTCATCACATCACGTGTCGGCTGCGTCACACGTAACAGCAACAACAATAATGGCAGACTACATGATTGTGTTCTTGCTGCAGAAGCTACTAAGCCTACTAGCTTTATTACAGCAACATCTATTGCTTCTATGCACCTGTGGTGAGCAACAAGCGATACTGGACAACACCATACGCCACATGCTATTAGGACCACCACGAAAGACAACAAGGAGAGCAACCACGAGAAGTCTTCTCTGTAGCAGAATTACAGCGCCCCATACTGGTCTGGCATATATACACTACACCGTTTTAGTCGGTTTCAGTGGTTTCGTGTGTACGCAGATATTTCTTGAGACAACGCCGTGTTTACGGAATTTTTTTTTAGAACGGGAAAAAAAAAATCGGATAGGGAACGCACCGGCTTCGTGTGGACGTGGCCTCAGATAGGAAGTTATCTGGAAATTAAAATACATCGAGTCGAGTTTCCTCAATATCTGATAGGAAGTTATCTGGAAATTAAAATACATCTAGTCGGGTTTCCTCAATATCATCTCCCGACGTATGTTGAACTCCCTGTGAAGTAATACAGCTTCTTCATCTACAGGATCATGTAACAAAAGGACATGTCATGTTCGAGAAAAAAACCTTTAAACTATAACGTCACCTAAGTAAGTTAATAAAACAATCCTATTTTATTAATGCAGATGACAACACTGCGCTAAAATGCGCCTGATATAGACTGAATTTATTAAAAATTAAATGAAAGAGCGCTGTGTCAGAGGGAGGAGACTGAGAGAAACTCCAGGTTTATTAAAGGAAAACTGCTACCGACCAGGTTAGGTTCACAGACTCAGTTACCATAGTAACTGACTCCGAGATGAAGTTACCTCCCTTTCTGAAACAGAAAACTCAGTTTCCCTCATCTCAGGGTAAACAAACTCAGAGTTTTCACTAAACCTCCTTCTGAAACGGGTCCTTGGTGTTCTCATGTTTCTTTACCTTCTCTTACAGGTGCTTCATATCCCTCACTCCATTACCCGTCCATGCTGGATCTGTCCCCGTCGTTTTAAAAGCAAGCACGGAAAGCAAAATAAAGCATTAGCATGAGGGCACCCAGATAGCCAAAGTTCTCCTCTCAAACAGATTCTTGGAGGAGAAATTTCACTGAGTTAGAGTTGGGTCTTGGAGGAGTAAAGTTTGTGCTCGCCATTGTCGTCTAGTAAAAATAGCACCCCTAGAGCCCAGTCCTTATTTTATCAGGGGCGAGCTTGGGGCGATAAAATAATCACCCTTCTTGGATTCGATTTAAGAACACTGATTACATTTTATGTCATATCTTAAATTAGCAATTGGCTTAACTGCTACATTGACCCGCCTCCTTGGGGCGCTTTCTCTATCGCCCCAGAGCTGTGACGAGATGTTCAGACAGGCAGAGGAAAGGTTGAGAATATGATTTTCTATCATATTTTACACATTACTGGGTGCATTCCATATTTAAAACACACAAATATTGACAAACTGATGTTTTTATCATTATTATTTTTGTTTTACATTTTTTACACCCAAAGCATGGGTAATTCCAACGGTACCAAACATAACCCTGTGGGCGTGGAGTCATTGTGCAGCATTATTTAAAACATTACCGTAACACTCTGGGACCCGTTTCTCCCGCGGGCAATTTCCTATTTACTCCTTTTCAATTTTCCCTAATTTGGTGTAAACTCACCTTTCCAATGATAACAAGCCGGCCGCGGTGCGATGCACGGTTCTCTTGGACTAATTTGTAGAACATCAGCCGTTCAGAAAAGTTGGCCACATTGGAAATTAGACACTAAATAATTTTTAGTCCCATCAAGGGCGAACAGCCACAAAACGACAAGCACATATATTTAGGTTTTTATGGTCCCATAATACCACACAAATAATTTTAATATCACGAAAATTTACTTGACGTTATGTAGACATGATTGAGTTAACATGAATGATATGAAGTATTTCATTCATGTGACGCACGCATGAGAAATGTATGGTATACCCACAAAGACACAACCTAAAAGTATTTATTTATTTGAGAAAATAACTATTTTGTTTTGTGCAAATCGGACTAGTTTTTCTCATGGTTGAGCGATTTTGCGGACTCAGTTTTAAGATATGTGAGACCCCCTATTGTAGAGGGTGTGAGGGCAAGCGGATTGCTTTGTAAATGCAGCGGATTTGCATGTAAATGCAGCCTGAAGATAGACGTCTCTAAACTTGCTGAACTCATTTAGATTTAGAAACAATGTCTAGCTGTGCACTAAGAGCGCCAACAAACAGTGTGTGCCCGCCAGGGAGGTGCGGTTAGTAATTAAAATAAATATACAATGTTGAAAAAGTACAGCCTTGACTTTCCATGACTTTTCCTAAATTCGTGCATTTTACCTTGTCCCGTTTTCAGAATTGTAAAATCGATATGAATACGAAATGCGTATAAGAGTAATAATAACAATAAGCCTATCCATGACAATGTAACTAACTGTAGCCTACAGTTTTTTATTTGGAGAGAAACAAAATAACCAACATAGCGTATTGTCTTTATATGATATTTCACCGCTAACACTGTTAATCCATCGTATTATTGAATGTGTCATGTAGCCTATTGTACTCATTAATTAATAGTGAATAAATATCAGTTTATTGATATAGCCTACAAGTATCGTTTTGTATCGAAATGAAACGAATTTAAAATATAATTATCAATAGGCTTACCACATTTTGTATATTACTATCCCTATACCCCCTCAGCCCCTTAGTATAATTTATATTGTTTTATTCATATGTTGTATGTAAGCACCTTCCTGCCAAAGTAAATACCTTGTTCACACATTCATGGCGATTAAACACTTTTCTGATTCTGACAAATGGGCATAAACCCAAACACACCTAGGCATGTGATGTAAACGGTGTGAAAAATGATGTGTGGTTGAATTGGAACACTTGTCTAATGATGAATAATAGTTTTGTTTGCGCGTCCTGCTCATATAAACCCCTGAAGCTGTGTGTCGACTGTGGACGGAAAGAATAATAGAAAACGATTCATTTATCGCACGTGTAACAGCAGAATAGCCGACCTTGGCCAATACAAACTTTTCTAAAAAACGTGTTTCATTGTCTACATTGCCTCTGGACTGTAACTGGACTGTAATTACTCTAATACATTTTACAAATAAAAATTATCGAATTTATTCATTTATTTCAAGAGTCTGTGTTGCAATATGTCTATATAGCCTACGGCCAATCATGCGCAAATCATTTGATTGCGCATGTCGCTTGTTGATCTAAACATATTTAGCATTTACTACATCAAAATAGGACATACGTTTATTAGCCCTATCTGTTTAGAATTACAGTTTGATGGATTTTCATTTATTAGATTTTTAGAGTCTAAACAAAATTGAAATGCCATAGCCCATTTTTATATTTTAAAGTTACAAGACAATTAATACATACTATTTTAGTGAAATGTTTTACTTCATAGTTAATCGTAATTCATTTCATTTAGGATGATAACACAGTAGATGATCTGATTCTGTTGATGGCAGCAGGTTACATATGATTCGTAAGCTAATGACGCCGGCGGGAGCGAGTTACAAAAATGAGAATGTTGACCAAAAACAGGTACTTTGCCTGGAGTGTTATAAAGTTGTGGCCACAAAACAAGGAATCACCACCAATTTGTCTGATCACTTAAAACGGCACCACAACGTAACAATAACTTTTTATATCGCTAAAGATATGTTGCCATTAAACACTGTCAACAAAGAGGGATTTAAGAAAATGATCCAAACGCTTGACACGCGGTATGTTATATACCATCTCGCACATATTAGAGCTGTATGGAAAATGCAAATCTCAGATTGAAGCAGAGCTGTCACACGTGGAATACTATGCAGACTTATGGTCCAGCAGGACAACGGAGCCCTACATGAGTCTGACGGTACGGTCTGACGAAATGGTATTTATTGACTTTAGCCTGGATTGATGGCTCGCAATATCGCAATATATATCGTTGGGAGAAAAAAAATTGCTATGTAATTGTTTCCAATATCGTGCTGCACATGCATCAAAGTTTATTAGCAAGACATTACACCGTCCGTTTTCAGTATAGGTGTATTTGTAAAAAGTAAGTGGTGATAACCAACAATAGAACGATATGTCACCCTTGAATTTCAAATTACCACCCCATGTAAAATTTTCTAGAAACGCCACTGGTCTAAACAAAAAAATCAGAGGAACGTGGAAAAGTAGGTGTTTTTTGTTTTGTTGATTTAGTGAAAATAATTATTAGAAGGGCAACGTGTTCTGTTTTTGCTTGATTTCTACATTGTATGTTGACAAATTGCACAAGAGTTGATCAATATTATTATCATTGTCTCGCAATGGTTTCTAGAAAATAAAACCTAAACAAAATAAAACACTGTTTAACGAATGTGCAAATAGAACAGAAAAACCCATAACTTATAAACAGAGAGGGAAAAACGATTATATTTTATGTACCATATCACCACACAGCGTGTTGAAAGAGACAGATACAATATGAGACATCATACGCTATCTGCGTTTTGATGACAAAAGCACAGTAATTATTTAAAATTAAACCAAATCAATTACTTATAGGCCTACTTAGTGAGTACACGTGAAACATACATTTCTCAACATGTGTGCATCATGTGAATGAAATACTTTTGCAAAGAAAAATACCTTCACATTACAGGCATCTGCATTTGTATAATGTAATGGGGCAACGATTCCCTCATCATAGGGCGGCATGGTGACCTACTGGTTAGGTACTAGAGCGTGGGTCTGGAACGTCCCTGGTTCTAATCCCCCCACCGTCAAGGTGAATATGATCTTAGCAAGACAGTTAACCCTAAAATGCTCCCCGGGCGCTGTTGACGTGAAAGTCGAAGGTAACTGATTAGGGCTGGCCCCTGCACCTCAGGGTTCGGTAAAATGCCCGAGGACACATTTCAGTTGAATGCGTTAAGTTGTACAACTCACAATATTGGCATATTCCTATTCCTATCCCCAACTAGTGCTATATAGTAGCGAGTGTGTGGCTGAAGTTCACTGTACAGAGTTCACTTGCACGGATTGCCCTTTAATGTACTCTTTACAATGCCCCGTCAGCTACACTATACGGCTATATATAGTATATACACTATACAGTCTATAAGACTGGTTAGACTTGTTACGGAATATTGACGAACTAGAACCGGATGGCGAACCGAGTGTGGATATAGAGGGAGAGAATGAGGACAACGGCGGAGATGACATTCAAATTGAGTCTACTTGTTACTCTGTGGAAGAGCCCGCAAGAGATGGCACAGTGTGGATTCAACAGCCTGCTGGAAACCCGCAAGGAAAAATTACACAACGCAACATCGTGAGAGAACCCTGCGGACCCACTCCATGTGCCAAGGAAAAGATCACAAGGCCTCTGAACAGTTTCCTGTGTTTGATCGACACAGACATGTTGGGAAAAATGACAGTGGGGCAAAAAGACTTCCTGAAACTATTGTCTACTACAAGAGCATTACGTGTGGCGTTGATGTTATGGACCAGATGGCACGGTTGTATTCCGTAAAAGGCGGCACTCATAGCAGGCCTGTTGCAGTGTTTTACAACATATTAGACCTGGCTGGCATCAATGCACATACGTTGTACAAACAGAGCATGAATACATCTGTAAGCAGAAGACGGTTAATCTTTGAGTTGTCTAAGGAGTTGTGTGCACATCAGAAAATATTGAAGGCTGCGGGTTCAGCAGCTCAAAAACGACTTTTTGCAGACACTCCTTCACCAACAACATAGCGGAGATGATGTCAGGTTGGCAGATGTGCTGGAAACAAAACTAATGAGATCTGCCAAACATGTAAGCGTCTTGTTTGTGGCAAATGTACTCAACCAGCAATTACAGTTTGCATTGTGTGCAGGCACTGAAAGGAAAATGGTTTGTAGGTTAGTACGGCTATGGCCAGGTGGAATGTGGCACAACTTTCTTTTTGGTATGATGATGCGAACATTTTACTGGAAGCACACAAATTATTTTAAATTAAACCCAAGTAGCCTATAAAACACTGTTGTTTCAGTTACATCGAAATTAATTTGGTTTAATGTTATCAATGCATTTTAACTGAATATAATTTGAATAAACGCATAGACCAATTTTTTACTTCACAGGATCATTTAGACATTTTAGACAAATAAATACAAAGACTGGGAAACTAGAAGCTCAAATAGCTACTATACACTGAAAATATGTAAAGTAAAAGTTGGTGATACGAATGCAATGCTCGTTCAAATCAATCATGAGCAAAACGTATCTCGCATTCAATACCAAATGCCTTGTTGTAAATTCTATATAACTTTATTATAGCAAATGACACAAACATAGCTGAACATAAGACAATATACCAACTTTGACAATGTGGCGGAGGTCTTGGTCAATTATTATTTTTATTTCTTGAAAAGTTACGGTTTCCAAGACAAGTTTCCGTACTTCAAGTAGGACGTTGCTTCGGCTACCTGAAACGAAATTAGTTTAATGTTTTCATTGCAATGAAATAATGCATTCGAACTGAATATAACTTGAATAAACGCATAGAGCAATTTTCAAATTCATATAAAAAGTGCTTATTATTGTTTTACCTTGACGCTTCGATGGCGAAGCGACAGGACAATATTCAAGTCAGGAAATTGCGCAGTTAACTCAATATTATAGTCTGCAATATGTCTAAATTAATTTGGTTTAATAAAAAATAATCAGTGTGATAATATCGGTGAACAATAATCATTTGCAGTCGACTTCCGGTTTGAGCAATGGCGGAGTAGGTCGCAAACCGGGAGAGCTCTGTTGAAATCCTGTCTAACTTTAATTAATACACACCTCACTATCACTGCTGGCTAGTACGCACCTGTGTGTAGGGCCACTCACTATGGGGAAACCGTCCAAAAAAACAACCCAACCCGCAGAGGACAAATCCGAAGATGACCAGGCCGGCGCAACGCAAGCTAGCCAATAGGACCTCCATGCTGCTAACAGAGCGCCGCTTACCTTGGCCGACATGAAGAAGCTTCTCGTCTCCATGGAGGACCGCATTATAGACAAACTCTCTGCTAAACTCTCTGCCGACCGAGCAATTATTGAACGGCACGACCAGACAATCCAACAAATAGAAATGTCGCTTAATGATGTAGAGAACAGACTACTAAACCTCGAGTCGACTTGCACAGTCCTAGCCAGAGAGAACGAAGCCCTCAAGCTTAAGGCGGACGATCTTGAAAATAGGTCGAGGCCCAACAACATCCGTGTCACCGACTTACCTGAGAAAGCTGAAGGCTCACTCCCATCCGCCTTCATGGAGGCTTTCCTGGTGGAGACATTCCGAACGGAGGCCTTTCCCGCACCTCCTCCGGTCGACCGGGCGCACAGAATAGCCATCCCTCGCAGGAAACCTGACGACCCCCCGCGCCCGTTCATCGCACGGATCCACCGTTACCGAGACAAGGAGCGCATTCTGAAGCTAGCTAGAGAGTCCGGGCCCCTCTCTTTCCGCGGCTCCGAAGTGCACATCTACCCCGACTACAGCGCGGAGGTCTCCAGGAAAAGAGCGGCATACTACACGGTGAAATCTCAGCTAAGAAGCGGCGGGTTCGGATTATCGGATGTTCTTCCCTGCCAAACTCCGGGTTACAGACAGAAGCGGTCAGAAGTTGCTCTTCTCCTCCCCTGAAGAGGTGTCAACCTTTCTTCGAAACAACAGACCGGGTACTTCTACTGCTTATACTACTCCCTGACTTTGACGGAGCTGTAACCACTCTGAGGCCAGATCAGCCACACTAGTTGCTGGTGAGATTTGTGTTTTTGTCGTCCCGAGTGGCGTATAGCCTCCGGTTATAAAGGGTTGCAAGCTATATAAGGAATGTTATTCTGTGGTTTATATGGTACTGGTCAGGGTTATGTTTATATTCAAGCTATATAAGGTATGTTATTCTTGTGGCTTATATGGTCCTGGTCAGGGTGATGTTTATACTCAAGCTATATAAGATATGTTATTCTTGTGGTTTATATGGTACTGGTCAGGGTTATGTTTATACTTGTTTGGTCCTTTGACGTTATGCCATGTATTCCTGTAGCTTAATACGGTTGATCACTAAATGTAAGCTTGCCATTTTGGGGGATAGTTGGACTGCATAGGTGCACTCACGGCGTGCCCTGACAAATTGCGGCTGCTCGTTTGCGTTGCCCATTGCAGACGTGGGGCAGCGGGCGCTGTATGTGTTTTTCCTTAATTTTTATATGTAGATGCGTCTGCTGTAGACACTGGCGCAGGCACGGGCGCGCTGGTGGGTGGCCATAATGTAGTCTAATTATGTGGGATATATCCCACGCCCCCTGTTACACACGATTACACACGAATATGCATATAGTTTCATGCCTACTGCACACGGGTGTTCCAATTCCCTTTCCCAGACACATGGTGTCTCTGTACAGTTGCAAGATACGAGCTGGAATATTGTGTATTATGAATGTTTTATTCGTTTGTTAAAACAGAGTTCGATGTTAAGTTCGTTGTTCTTTAAGCTGGTAGCCCTGAGAGCTGTTCAAGGTCCAACCCCTTACCAGATCCGCAAAGGTTGTCAATGACTTTGTAAAGCACAATGGGTTTTCGGACGTTTGGAGATTCAAATTTAATAGCCAAAAGGCATTCTCCTCCTTCTTCAGAGTCCACCACACATACACTCGCATCGATTACTTTCTTTTAGACAATAGACTACTGGGACATGTCAGCACTTGCACGTACAATAGTTTTACCATATCGGATCATGGGGCTGTGTCATTTCACATAGCTCTACCCAACTGTCTTAAGCCCTCTCGCACTTGGAAGCTTAACTCTCTTCTTTTGGCGGACAAACTATTTATAAACCACGTCTCTTCTCAGATTGACTTTTTTTATGGACACCAACGCTTCTCTAGAAGTTTCCCACTCCATTTTGTGGGAGACCCTCAAAGCCTATCTTCGAGGGCAAATAATTGAATACTCCTCCAGGGCAAAAAAAGCAAGAGTCTTGGAACTTAATGACATCTCTAGAGCCATTGCGGAGGTCGACAGCCACTACTCCTTGTCTCCGACCCCAGCCCTCTTTAAGGAGAGACTGCGGTTACAGACAGAATATGACTTACTGTCTACAGGCAAAGCCACCTATTTACTAACAAAGGCTCTATTTAAGGTCTACGACTCGGGAGATAAAGCCGGCAGGCTGCTGGCCCAGCAAGCTCGTCAAGCCCAATCATCTCGTCTTATTCCAAAAATGTATGGTCAAGCAGGGTAAACGGTGACAGACCTCTGAGAAATTAACGGCACCTTCAAACAATACTACAGTGAGTTATATACCTCTGAGTGTGGTGGTTTTTCGCAACTCGATCACTTCTTTGATAACCTTCCCTTTCCCTCTGTTCCACCTGAACAGGCAGCTTTACTAGCACTAGAAGCGCCAACAGCCCACGCCCGCGGGCATTGCAGTTAGTAATTGAAATAAATATATAATGTTGAAAAGCTACAGTCTCGTCCTTCCATGACTTTTCCTAAATACGTGCATTTTACCTTGTCCCGTTTTCAGAATTGCAAAATCACAAACCGAACACTATATAAAAGTACTATTTACATGTTTTTTTATGCCTAAACTGCTCTCCTGTCGCCAAAAGCCCACGCCGCTGGGCGTTGGTACCCAAGAGGGGCTAATTGCGGTACCCAGACACCGATCACACCTCACTGGGCTTATGACGTCAATGGTTGAATGGGCGATACGCAGACAATAGACAATATTGTTTTGTATCGAAATGAAACGAATGTAAACCCTAATTATTATTAGGCTTACTACAAATGAGCAATAAATAAAGTTACTCACAGAGTTTCATGCACACAGAAAAGGACGTGGGAGATACATAAGTCCGGGACGCATACAGCAGAAAGAGCATGAAACTGAACTCGTTTGATCCAATCTATATGAAACGGGACTCGTTTGGTCTGATCTATATGAAACTGGATATATATAACGGATTAGTTTGCTGCTGTCTCATGTGCACTCGCAACAAAACTAATGAACACTGTGTGCGGTGCAACCGGTTAGTTTGCGTGTCCTACTCAGGCAGACAAAAGACTGTGAATACTTGGTTGAATTTGAATGAACTAGAAAAAAGAGGTAAGTTTATAAAGAAAAATATGTTTCACTAAATAAACAGAACGAATTCATCCAATCACATGTATGTATAGAGCCCATTCATCCATACGGCCCATTCATCTAGCCCATTCATATACAGCCCGACCGTGACCAATATACAAACTGTGTTCTAAAATACGTGTTTTATTGTCTACAGTGCCTTAGTTACTGGACTGTAATTACTATAATACATTTTACAAATAAAAACGATCGAATTATACACTGTAGCCTAATGTTTTTATTTAAAGAGTCTGCGTTGCAATATGTCTATAGCTACGGCCAATCATGCGCAAATCATTTGATTGCACATCGCTTGTGATCTAAAATGTTTCAGCATTTACTACATCAAAATAGGACATACAGATTGATGGATTTTCATTTATTCGATTTTTAGAAATGTAAATGTCATAGCTTGTGCATTTTAAAATCATGGTTTTATATTAGTATTCTATGGTTAGGCCTACATAAGACAATAAATACATACTATTTTATAAAAATGTTTTACTTCATAATTCATCGTAATTCATTTCATTTAGGATGATAACACAGTAGATGAACTGATGCTGTTGATGGCAGGTTATACTCAGTGAATGGATGGTGAAGCTGCGGAGGAGAATATAGGTGCTAATTGGGATGATTCGTATGCTAATGACGCCAGCGGGCGCGGGGCTCTGGCGATTTAAGGAGTGAAAACAGCTCTGGCGCTTCTAGTGCTAGGGGGGGCAATCTTCGGGGCGGAGATTCTTAAAGCTATTGACTCCTTGAAATGCAACAAGGCTCCTGGTCCAGATGGGTACTCCTCCGAATTTTATAAAAAAAATTGCAACCACGCTTTGCCCGCTGCTCTTTCATCTGGATCTCTCCCGCCAACCCTGCGGCAAGCTGCTATAACACTTCTACCAAAAGGGGGCAAGTCCCCACTCCACTGTTCCTCCTACCGCCCAATCTCTCTGCTGAATGTGGATTACAAAATTCTAAGGTTTTGGCGGCCAGGTTGGAGGCATTCATTCCACAAATCATCGCAGAGGACCAGACTGGCTTCATCCCGAATAGGCATTCTAGCTCAAATTTTAGAAGGCTTTTCGTCATTATCTATTCCCCTCCGTCTCACTCTGCGGAAATTATTCTGTCTCTTGACGCAGAAAAAGCGTTTAACCGTGTTGAATGGCAATACCTGTTTGCAACCTTGAAAAAGTTTGGGTTCGAGGACTCCTTTGTCTCCTGGATAAGACTCCTCTACTCTCACCCTACTGCCACAGTAATCACTAATGGGCAGCAATTAGAGTGCTTCCCCCTGGGGAGAGGCACACGCCAAGGCTGCAGTTTGTCGCCTCTTCTTTTTGCCATTGCCATCGAACCGCTGGCCATGGCACTTAGGCAGTCAGGTGACTTTCGGGGTATAGATCACACATAAGATATCCCTTTATGCAGACAACATTCTTTTATATGTCTCGGACCCCCTTGGTTCTGTTTCATCCATCCTCAACACCTTGGCTCAGTTCGGTAAGTTCTCTGGCTATAAAATCAACTTTGAGAAGAGTGAAATGTTCCCTCTTAATCAAGCAGCCACTTCCATTCCTGCACCACATTTCCCATTTAGGATTGCCAGCAAGGGCTTTAAGTATCTCGGGGCAGAATCCTGCAACGGGTCGGGTACCCGCGGGTAGGACTAGGTCGAGGACTAGGTCCATGCATATATAGAATTTAAGACACCCAAGGGGGATCTTTTCGATGTTTTGTTGTGGTGGAAGGAGCATGCAAAATCATTTCCAAACCTGGAAATGATTGCGCGGAATGTTCTCTCCATCCCAGCATCGAGCGCTGCGAGTGAGAGAGACTTTTCCACAGCTTAAAAAAATAAAACTATCGCGGGCACGGGTCGGGTAACGGGCCAAATATTAACGGGTCTGGGCGGGTGCGGATTTAATTTTGATATTATCACGGGTGACGGGTCGGATCTGGTGCTGAACTTTGCGGGTACGGGCGGGGGCGGGTCTCCAAAAATGGACACGTGCAGGACTCTGTCTCGGGGTAGAAATCACCCCTGGCTTTTTGTCCCTCTTTACCAAAAATGTCAACGTACTGTTTGAGAGATGTAAAAAGGACATGGCTAGATGGATGACTCTTCCGCTATCCCTAGCAGGCCAAGTGAATCTTATAAAAATGGTTGTGTTACCGAAATTTCTGTACCTCTTTCAAAATATCCCCATCCTGATAAGAAAATCATTCTTCAGCCTGCTGGAGAGGAGTATTTCCACGTTTATTTGGAACGGTAAGCCACCCAGGATCAAAAGAGCCACTCTCCAAATGCCTAAGAGCCTGGCTGGCCTAGCTCTGCCTAACTTTATTTTCTATTATTGGGCATGTAATATGAAGTCGATGTTACACTGGCTTGGAGGGATTGCCCCAATGGGCGCGAGGCCTGGGTACAAATGGAGATGTCTTCCAGCTCGTTTGACCTGGGCTCCATACCATGCAACTCAAAGTAGTTCTGAGGGTACACATTCTGAGGGTACACAGTCAAGGCTGGCGAAAATCTTCCCTGAGGTGGACCCAACGTGCCCCCGCTGTAAAGGTCAACCTGCAGACCATCTGCACATGTTCTGGTCCTGCCCCAAGCTTGCTACGTTTTAGGCCAGTATCTTTGGCGCATATTCTGAAATGCTTCGTAAGAACATCACCCCTGACCCTTTTTGGAACGTGCCCTTTTTGGAACCGCCCTCGACAATCGCCCCCTTATAGCTTTCACTTCCCTGCTTGCCAGGCGTCTCATTCTTCTCTCCTGTAAAGATCAAACACCCCCTAGCTTCACAAGGTGGATTAGGGATGTTATGCATTTCCTGAAGCTTGAGAAGATCAGATACACCCTTAAAGGCTCCATGCAAACGTTTAGGGAAGTCTGTGCCCCCTTTTTAGAGTATTACGAGAGCTTGCAAACACCATTAGACACAGATGACTGAGGTACTACCCTCAGAGTTGAGTGGCAGCGTTCCCCCCACCCCTCTCCCACTGTGTATTCCTTTCATTTTTAATTAATTATTTTTTTAAATTATTTTTTATTTATTTTTTATTATTATTTTTGCCGCGTGTATTAGATTTTACCTTTCGTAACCTTGTGCTACACTGTTTCCTTTTGCAATCCTTGACGAGCACTGAAATGGTCAATTATCCTTATGAGGATCTGGACTTAACGGGGCAAACCGGGATGGTTGTGTGGGCTGGAAGGGTTGGGTGGTTCGAGAGGGGTTTTTGTCTCTCATTTTGATTAATATCTGTATAGTACAGCCATACTATGTCTGTATTCACTTGGTTCATGATGTGCTGTAGTAAATGCTCTGAAGCTTAAGATAAAACCAATAAAAATTGCTAAACAAAAAAATAATCATTTGCAGTCTATAATAGTCTATGTAAGTTCTGGCTCTTCACACAACGTACATCGTATACACACAAAATGTATTATATATACTTTACATAGCCTAACATTGTTTATGTATCAACTATTATTAATTGCCTATTAATAGGCCATTATTATTTGAAAATCATCTTTGAAAAGTGAAATATTGTTGGCTGTGAAGCGTATAGACTACATTTGAAGCAAGAGGATGATATTCATGTCATGTCATTCATGTTAACATGTCATGTCATTCATGTTAACAGAGGATGATATTCATGTCATGTCATTCATGTAACTCAAAATTGTCTACAATAAGTAAACATTTTTATGGTTTAATTTAAAATAATGTTAACTCAGGTGTCCATTATAAAAATACTGATGTAATGGATTTTTCAAATATAGCCTACGGTTACATGTATTGTAACCCAAAAATTATTTGCTTCCTGGATTTTTCAATGGTTTTCAATGAGAGTTATATAGCCTAACCGACCGTGAGTTATTACAATAAGGTATTGTTGACGGCCTTCTTTAATATTATTTAAACAGACAGAATTTTCTAACAGTTACATTTGTATCATTGTTGCAAAACTCCCTAAAAACCTGTTGTTCTAGATATCGTAACAGTGTATGCTGTCATTTGACTTTTACAAGTTATCTTCACTTCAATGTAAAAATGACAGTGCCAAAGCACGCCGATTGTTTACATTGGAAGAGACAGTTTCTAGTTTGATCGATGATATAAAGTTTGATCCGTCGTTACATTTGAAAAGCGATATTAATGTTGAGCTGAATTAAATAAAAAAGCTGCATATGCACATAGTCAGCTGGGGTGGATAGTGGAGTCAGAACAATTGCCGTATCAATCAGAGTCCTGCACAGGTCCATTTTTGGAGACCCGCCCCCACCCGTACCCGCAAAGTTCAGCACCAGATCCGACCCGTCACCCGTGATAATATCAAAATTAAATCCGCACCCGCCCAGACCCGTTAATATTTGGCCCGTTACCCGACCCGTGCCCGCGATAAATCACACACGCTAAAATCATTCCAATTAAAGTGTTTTATTTTTTTAAGCTGTGGAAAAGTCTCATTCCGCGCAATCATTTCCAGGTTTGAAAATGATTTTGCATGCTCCTTCCACCACAACAAAACATCGAAAAGATCCCCCTTGGGTGGCTTATATTCTATGTATGCATGGACCAAGTCCTCGGGCGGCGCAGTGGTGGTGACGTGATGCGGGTCCGGTCAAATGTCATACCGTTGTTTTGTAGCCTATGTGTAATGGTAATTTAGATTTTAGACATACAAATATTGCAACTTTTTTCATCCGCGCTACTACCCGCCCGCAAAGAGTTAATTATCCGCCCGCATCCCCGCCCGTGAATTTTAAGAATGTCACAATCCACCCGTTTTGACCACTTTTATGCGGGTACCCGCGGATACCCGACCCGTTGCAGGACTCTGGTATCAATCTCACGAAAGTGATGCACTGTTTGCATATCGTTGCTTACCTAACTAGATAGGGCTTGTAGAAGTTTTTTGTATCTACTGGTGTATTTTTATGAAAACGTCCACAGCTCATTTCAACCTATCTAGCTAACTATCTGACTTCTCTGTCAGGATACCTATACATGTTTGGTGGTGATGTTAGGAAACCTTAATATTCTCTCTTCCAGGGGGAATATCTCGAAGTTCGTCAAACAAAAAGCCAGAGTAGAAATGGTTGTCAAAGACATCAATAGAGTACCATACACACACAGAGTATCGATGTCTGTGTAAATCAACACAAGCAAAAATTCTCGCAAGACCAGGGGTCCGTTTCAGAAAGCAGGTTTGGTGAAAACTCCTGAGTTGGTTAACCCTGAACTGAGGGAATCTCTTGAGTTTTCTATTTCAGAAAAAGAGGTTTATCAGACCTGAGTCTGACTGAGATTCAGTCTGTATCAGGTGCATTTTAGAACAGTGTTGTCATTTGCATGAATGAAATAAGATTGTTTTATTAACTCAGTTAGGTAACGTTATAGACAAGTTTTTTTTCTCGAACATGGTATGTCCTTTAGTCCTCGATCGGGTAGTTGAAGGCCCAATCCGAATACACCCCCTTACCCCTTACCCTTAGCCCTACCCCTTAGTTTTGTGCTGTCCAAATACTCATTTTGATCAAGACGAAGGGGTAAGACGTAGGGGTATATACCACTTGAAACCAAGAAATTCCGAGAGCTTACTTAAAATTAAGGGGTACCCAGAGACGACAACAATGGCTGCTAGATCAGCAAAAGAGACCCATAAATTTAAGTATTTTTGGATTAAACAACGAATTAAAAAATTACGACACTCTTGTTTTGTGATCTACGCAGTCCTATACATATATATTTTTAACCATTTTAATAATTGAAGGTTTTTTTAAAATCGCTACTTTATGCTAGTTTTCAACGCCAAAGATACATTGCTAATTTGCACAACAGTCCCATATTTCTCTGACTAGCCTTTACTCAATGCATGTTTGTCTACAGTTAACTCTTTTAGCAGATAATTCATATCAGTGCATACATAACCTGTTGCTTTTGGAATAGTGATAAAAGTGCTTACATACCGTCCCGAATCACACAGGGACGCCGTTGGAAACCCGGCAGATCGGGCAGAAAATGTAAACAAGTTTTACAAATCGAAGTACGCTGCAAAGCAACTGTGGGAGTGAGTCGTTTTTAATGGTACTGTATTATTGCAATTATTAGTTATTTATTCGTGTTAATGCTGTACAACATTGTTGGATATGATGCAGGACACTGGTGAAAGAAATGGGTTTGGGGTTTTTCTAAAACAAAAATACAAGGTATTCAATGTTCAGTTAAAGAAATAAAACGTACATCTTCAATCTTAATGCAATAAATGCATACTGTATACATTGGAGGGATAATTTATTATTGTGTGTTTGTTGTGTGTCCTTCCAGGAACTACGAATTCCAAAAACAGGATCAGGTACTGGTAGTGGGGAAGTGACCGCTGCAACCTGGCAGTTCTATGAGGATATGCACGAGGTGTTGGGTGCCAGGCCCTCACTTGACCCTCCTGTGGTGGTGGCATCCTTTTATGAGGATCCCACACCAATCCTGGTATGTAATGCAGTACTTTTAGTGGTGTGGATGTTGAGAAAAGCATAATATTAACATGTTCTTATTGTAACGCTTTCTCATAAGTGTAAGTATACTTATTTTCCACATGGCAAGTCCATAAACATTTGTGGATTGTAATTCATTCATCTTATTCCTTTAGGAGTTTGTTGAGCAACCCCAGCCAGCCCCTCCGCACTCAGCCCCTCCGCACTCAGCCCCTCCGCACTCAGCCCCTCCGCACCAAGCACCTTCGCCATGGCATGCCCCACAACTCCCTCAACCTCCCCAAAAATTTAAAAAATAATGACATCCTAGACTTCTTAGCTGAGGAGTCTAGTAAAGAGCAGAGGCGCCACAAGGAGAGTGAGACCAAGACGATAGGTTTTGGGCCTCTTTGAAAAAATTATAGAGAAAATGTAGTTTGTTGTTTTTTTGGATTGTTTTTGCACTTTGCACATTGTTTTGTATGTTTCGTTTCAGTAGTTGTTATTTATGTATATGTTGTTCAATAAACACAGGTTTTTGATTAAGGGTTTCTGAACATCAATGACATTAAAAACAATGATCACTAAAACAGATATACAAAACACCATGTAGTCTGGATGAAAATATTTATCAACAAAAGGCTTTAGTAGTAAGCATGCAGGTTTATTTATATAGCAGGTGTGCATTACAATTTTTTTTAAAACAATAGTACACATAAGAACATCTGCCTGAACTGTTAATAATTGAATCGCTGCTGTACTTGTCCATGCACTGGCTCCTTGAATGGGGTGATGATGCAGATCGGGGTATCTAAACAGGGATACCCAGAAAGATGTAGCCTGTTGGGGGATACCGCCTTGCCGTATATAAAAACTGCTGTTTTTCATTATTCGGGTATCATGGACAGACACCCTATAAGAGAGTCCATGTGCCAGCCAATAGGTAAATACGGCACAGTATCTTGTTGGACCACCAGTCTGGAAAATATTTTTTGTTTACACCATTAATGGCCGAGATGTAAAAATTGTTTGCCCTACTGCTGTAAATTGTTTACGTCTCCCATTCCCACCAACAAGCACATACAGTTAACTCCCCTCCCCCCAGTCAAACAGTGACCATAGTTGTCTCCCATCTCCCAGGACAAAGCACATAGCTAGACTGACAAAACATATGAATAAAATATACTCATATATCTTAACTTGGTTTGTATTACAATATAATACAAGTCAATGTAATTAACGCGTGTCCAGGTCAGCTACCTTGCTGGTTAGTTCCGTGAACTTTAAATACAATATGATAATGTTGTTTGCAACCAATCGATACATACCATAAGTTGATCTACCAGCATTCGTAGGCGTCGTAGACCTCTTCTTCTTGCTTGATTTCTTTGTTCCAGACAATCGCAAAAACATAACTAAAACCCACGCAATTGACATAAACACTCTTCCAGACCGCATCACCGAAGTTTTAAACTTTTGTCGCCTCTGGTGACGTAGCAGCCAGCTGAGGCAGGCAACAGGACACAGGCGCAGATATAATGATAACCTAATAATTTATTGATTAACACAAAAACTGAAAACTACACACACTTGTGTGGAAAATAACCACGGCACGTGGGCCAAATAAAACAGAACACTGAACAGAAAACACACACTAAGAACATGTACGGGAAACAGGAGAGAAACGGACTACTCACAGATAAGAAACGCAACAGGAAACAATGAACAAGCAAACACAAGAGACACTGGGGAGCTTAAATACAGAACATAACGAGGACTAACAAGCAACAGCCAGGACAATTAGTGACATGGGGGAAACGGAAAAGTACTATGACAAAAACAATAAGAACAACCACCGGAGGGAGACAGAACAAGCAAACACAGAACAGGAACACATAACAAACCCTTACATATATTACTTCGCAGCGAGTTAAACGTACGTCAGGAGATGATATTGAGGCCCCGAGGACCAAGTCTGCCAGAATAAAACTTAATCGTTCTTAATCGTTCAACCGAAGCAATTAAGCGCAGAGAGGGAGAAACAGATGTAAACGTTCAGGACAGTAGGGGGCGGCAATGCACTGCGAAAGTTGATACCAACTGCGGTTAAACTCGGAGCGCCAACAGCCCGCGCCCGCGGGCGTTGCAGTTAGTAATTAAAATAAATATATAATGTTGAAAAGCTACAGCCTCGTCCTTTCATGACTTTTCCTAAATACGTGGTTTTGGTCAATCTATATGAAACTGGACCCGTTTTGGTCCGTTCTAATCGAAACTGGACTGGTTTTGGTCCGTTCTATATGAAACTGGATCATTTGATTTTGCACGTCGCTTGTGATCTAAAATGTTTTAGCACTACATCAAAATAGGACATACAGTTTGATGGATTTTCATTTATTCGATTTTTAGAAATTTAAACGCCATAGCCTGTGCATTACTTCCGTAGTTATAGCAGTCTAGACATATAAAGTCGATCTTGGAACTCCTACACCGGTTAACCAATAGGATTACTGATACCACTGTGACGTACTATGGTTGACACCCTCCTCATTTGCCTAAGGTTGAGGAAATACAGAAATAAATATATACGGAAATAAATATAAACGGAAATAAATGTCAACGGAAATAAATAATTACAGAAATAAATGATTGTGAAAATAAATATTAACGGAAAAAAATTGAAACGGAAATAAATACTTACAGAAATAAATAATTACAGAAATAAATGATCGTGGAAATAAATAAATAGGAGAAAACGACAGATTAATACATTTTTATTTCTATAAGTTTATTTTTTTATGTATATTTTTATGTAAAATACTTACTGATGCATTAATTTATTTTTAATTCTGGCAACATGGCACCATAAAGGCCTAAATATTTGTGCTTGTCATTTGTGCATGTTTGTTGTGTGGCTGTTTGCAAGCAAGCAAGTTTATTTATATAGCACAATTCATACATAGAAGCAATTCAATGTGCTTTACATAGGAAAATAATAAAATTATAAAATACATGCTTTTATCAGAATAAAGATTAATAAAAAATAAATAAATAAAATACATGCATTTTATAACAATCTGTAATGCTAAAGTGACGGCATATGCAACCTAAGGCTCCCCTGCAGGAGAACGCTGGGCAGAGCCATCTACAAAATTACCACCAGGGTCGCTACATTACCCCCACCAAACGGGATAATGAAAGCATAAAGATAATTAAATAAAAGCATAAAGATAATTAAAATAGACTTAACAGTGTAATAAAGTTTAAGCGCTCAGTCATATGCTTGCGAAAAGAGAAATGTTTTTAGCCTGGCTTTAAAAATGGATACATTTTGGGCACGTCTAAGATCTTCTGGTAATTTATTCCAGTTGCATGCAGCGTAACTGCTGAATGCAGCTTCACCATGTTTAGTTTTGACTCTGGGCTCCACTAGCTGTCCTGAGTTCAGTGATCTGAGTGCCCTGCTTGGTTTATAATCCTCAAACATATCAGAAATGTATTCAGGGCCCAGTCCGTTCAGAGTTCCCTATCAGGGAACTTCGAGCTGCGTGAAAACGCTATGGGAACGCTCTGCGTGAGTGCGTCATGAAGCACATGTGTAATCAGTCCAATGGCGTGACGGAACGTCACAGACGGGTGACGTCGCGACCAGGAAGTCATAAAAGCACCCCTAATTACCGGCACCTTCAGTTTTTTGTTGCTTCAGCAAGTGCATGTTGTGACAGTCCTCGCGGGTTTCTGCTATTACGTTGTTAATTCAGAAATTTTCTTGGCATTTATGTACAAGAGCTCACCGCGATTATGGCAACCGAGCGGCGTTTCAGACAGTGTGCTTCTCCCTGCAACCGCTTTCTCGCGGGCCGGGACACACATGTTCTGTGCGTAGTTTGTTTGGGAGAGGAGCATGCCCAGCTAGTTGTTCCCTGCCAGTGCATAGTAGATTTTCTGGCAGAGTGGAAGACCCTGCCGAATATATCTCAGTGGGTCCTGCGGATAATCGAGAGCGGGTATGCCATCCAATTCAGGACACATCCGCATCGTTTCAATGGGGTCCTGCCCACAGTGGTGGGCCCAGAGCAGGCTCTGGTACGGGAGCAGGAGGTACAGACTCTCCTGCTAAAAGGGGCTGTAGAACGAGTTCTTCCTCTCAGCAGGGAGTCGGGCTGGTACAGCCGGTACTTCGTTGTTCCCAAGAAGGATGGGGGGTGGCGTCCTATTTTAGACCTACGTCTGTTGAATCAGACGGTCGGGAGACTCAGCTTCAAAATGCTCACTCTCAAACAGATCGTATCACAGATCAGGTCCGAGGACTGGTTTGTCACGATAGATCTGAAGGACGCCTATTTCCACATCTCCATCCTTCCACAACACAGGAAGTTCCTGAGGTTCGCTTTTGGGGGCGAAGCGTACCAGTATCGGGTTCTTCCGTTTGACCTAGCACTCTCTCCCCGTACGTTCACGAGATGTATAGACGCTGCCCTGGCGCCGTTGCGCCTCCAGGGCATACGCATCCTCAATTACATCGACGATTGGTTGATTCTGGCTACGTCGGAGCATCTAGCGGTTCGGCATCGAGATGTCGTTCTGGCTCACATCAACAAACTGGGGTTGAGGCTCAATGCCGGGAAGAGTGTGCTGTCGCCGGTACTGGTGACCACTTTCCTGGGCGTAGTCTGGGATTCGACCACGATGCGGGCACATCTGTCTCCTGCACGTGTGGCGTCAATCCTTGCAGCCGTCGAGCAGGTTAGGCTAGGCCGAGGCACGGGGAGTGGAGACTCCATCCCGAGGTGGTGGAGCTCCTTTGGTCGCACTTCGGTCGGGCGGAAGTGGACCTGTTTGCGTCCAGAGAGACGTCACACTGTCCTCTGTGGTTTTCGCTGGCTCATCCAGCCCCACTGGGGCTGGATGCCATGGTGCAGGCATGGCTGAGGTCACGCCTGTACGCTTTCCCCCCCGGTTGCTCTGCTCCCAGGAGTTCTGGAGAGGATCCGTCAGGAGCGGGTCAGTCTACTGCTCGTAGCACCGTACTGGCCGGCCCGAGTATGGTTTGCGGACCTAATATCTCTCCTCGTCGGCTCTCCTCTGGAGATGCCGATCAGGAGGGACCTGCTTTCCCAGGCGCATGGGGTCATCCTTCACCCCCGCCCGGAGCTGTGGAAACTATGGGCCTGGCCTCTGAGGGGGCCCGTCTTTTAGTTTCAGGTCTCTCGACTGAGGTCGCTGAGACCATCCTTCACTCCAGAGCTCCAGCCACAAGGAAGGCGTATGCCGCCAGGTGGAAACTGTTCACCTCGTGGTGTAGAGAGCGGCAGGTGGACCCAGTTAACTGCCCAGTGTTTGCAGTATTGGAGTTCCTGCAGCAACGCTTCTCTACAGGTCTATCCCCATCCACACTGAAGGTGTATGTGGCGGCTTTGTCCGCATGCCATGTCCCTCTAAATGGGGTTTCTCTGGGGAGACACCCACTGGTATCACGCTTCCTTCGTGGCGCCATCCTGGGACCTGGCCATTGTACTAGAAGGCCTCTCCCGTGCTCCGTTTGAGCCCATTGAGGAGGTCCCTGACAAGTTCGTGACCCTCAAGACGGTCTTCTTACTTGCCATCTCTTCTCTGAAGAGGATTGGTGATATGCAAGCGCTGTCGGTGGCGCCCTCTTGCTTGGACTTCTCACCCGGGATGGTCAAGGCGTTTCTACTACCTTCACCCGGGTATGTCCCCAAGGTCCCAACTAACATCGTTGGGCCTATTGTGCTGCAAGCCTTCTGCCCTCCTCCTTTTTTGATGTCGGACCAGAAGAAGCATAACCTCCTCTGCCCGGTGAGGGCCTTAGACGCGTACGTCCACAGCACTGCCCTGTGGAGGCTGTCCGAACAGTTGTTCGTGTGCTTTGGACCACCCAAGAGAGGGGGTCCTGTGTCTAAGCAGAGGTTGAGGCCATCTCACTTGCTTACGAGTCGGCTAGTCAGCCTTCACCCTTGGCTGTTCAAGCCCACTCGACCAGGAGTATGGCGGCTTCAAAAGCCCTTTTGTCAGGTAAAGTGTCTCTACATGACGTCTGTGTTGCGGCAGGCTGGTCCTCACCGCACACCTTCGTGAGATTTTACCAGCTTGACTTTAGCTCCACGCCAGGGGCGCAGGTACTTTCGTCCGAATGTGCGCTCTGACTTCACATGGAGGACACTTGCTCGTATGGCGAAGTGGGTAGTGGCGTTCCCATAGCGTTTTCACGCAGCTCGAAGTTCCCTGATAGGGAACGTCTCCGGTTACGTATGTAACCTTAGTTCCCTGAGGGGAACGAGACGCTGCGTGTCTGTGCCATACTCCCAGCATGCCCTTGGCACTTGCTTCAGCCCATCAGAAACTGAAGGTGCCAGTAATTAGGGGTGCTTTTATGACTTCCTGGTCGCGACGTCACCCGTCTGTGACGTTCCGTCACGCCATTGGACTGATTACACATGTGCTTCATGACGCACTCACGCAGAGCGTTCCCATAGCGTTTTCACGCAGCGTCTCGTTCCCCTCAGGGAACTAAGGTTACATACGTAACCGGAGACGATTTATAGACTACTAGCAAAACTTTAAAATCTATTCTGTAACTAACTGGAAGCCAGTGCAAAGATTTAAGCTTGCTTGCTCTATGCTGATTTAAGCTTGCTTGCTCTATGCTGGTGCTGACACTCCCCAATCAGCAGAGATCTGTGTTCTGTTCTCTTAGTTTTTGTTAACATTCTAGCAGCAGCATTCTGAATGAGCTGCAGCTGTTTTACAGTCTTTTTGGGAAGTCCAGTTAGCCCGTGATGGGACTAAAAATATTTTATTCTCCGCTTGACAACACAATTTACATGTCGCAAATAACACAGGATCACAGGCATAGTTTTGTATTAGTGGAATTTAATTAATAAAAATGTATTTTTTAGTAACCTTATATTTGGTGTGCTGACAGCCCTCACTAACAAACTGCGGAGGAATTACTTCTCTTCCCCACCCGACGTGGCAAAACTAATGATAGCTCAAACAGCGATTACAATTTGCATTGTGTAAGGCCATTGAAAATTGTTTTCCTCAAAAGCACACTAGTTACTTTAAATGAAACCAAATTAATTTACTTATCCTTGTAAGGAACTCCCTCTGTTCCCCTCTATGCTGGTGCTGACACTCCCCCAATCAGCAGAGAGGGAATCAAAGACATTCTTTGCACCTGTGTTTTCGTCACACCTGTTCAGTGTTAGTTCGTTAGTGTCTGTATATAGTTTGGTCGGTGTCTGTCTGTCGTTGTTGGGGCATTGTTAAAGGTATGTTTTCGCTGTTTCTCGCTGCTCGTTCTGTTCTTTTGTGTGCGTGTTCTCTGTTTCTTAGAGGGATTATGTTTACTGTTAAATTAAACGTTCTGTAACCTGTCTGTTCTCTGTAGGTTAGTTTGTCCAGGTTTCCTGTCATTAGTTCCTGTGTTTTAGTTAGTCCTTGGGTGTCGGTGCTTGTTAAGGGGTGTGGGTTATTGGGGTTACGTTTGTCCGGTTCTTTGTAAGGTCAGTTTGTTTATACTGTTTAGTTCATGTTCTTTGGGTATTAGGTTCCTGTTATTATGTTCTGTGTTTGACTCGTGGTTTTGTGTTTGTTAAAGTTCTCTGTTTTAGTGCCTGTCTGCCAGTGATTACCAATAAAACCAGTAAATGGAGTTCTCTGCGTTTGGGTCAGCTTCCTGTCATCTGCCTAGGGCAGATTGTTACAAATGGTGTGCACTTGGTGCAGCCCCGATGGCCCCCCACTTTATTGGAATATGACATCCATCAATACAGACAATGACTCCAGGGAAGTTTCCATATTCAAAGAACTCCACCTTGTAGTTGGCTTGGCCCGCAGCATCAGGAAACTGGATGTAGTCGTCCTTCAGTTCACATATAGCTTTGCACAATTTGTGGACTATTTTGCACACAGTTGGTTCACTTACGCCACACAAATCGCCTGTTTCACGATGGAAGGTTCCACATGCCAGAAACTCTTAGGTGATCAGTACTTGTAGCGAAGGAGGGATATGCATTCCCTTAAAAGAATCAGAAGAAAGCCTTGTCTCAAGCAGACTAATTATGTGTGCTGCAGTTGCTTTGTACATTTGAAAACGGTCACGAAAGTTGATTCCATCAAATGCATTCAGTGGGTTGCTCCTGTCCATAACCACCCTTCTGTCTGGTCTAGGTGGAGCTCTTTCATCATCATTAAAATAGTCCAGGTAATCCATTTTCCTCTTGCTAAGGTCAATCTGGAGGCCAACATCAATTAATCTGAAGTTAAACCTGCCTCTGACCAGGTTTAGTTTGAGCCTTTACTTAAATCTAGACTAGTTCTAATCAGACTTCTGGAAATCAGACTTTGTAATTCAGGACTAGGAAAAGTCTGAGACTATTTTAAACCATGTCTGAGAAATTCAATTTCAGTTAGACTAAATTGGGGATTTAAGCTGGACTATGATTAGTCTTAATCAGTGTCTGGGAAACCGCCCCATAGAGTTTAATGAGTCTAAAAAAGCCTTAGTGAGCCAGAGTGGTAAGTTCTGAAACTAGTACAGAAACCTAGGGAGGGCCACCATCTTGATAGTATTTATGCGACCCATCATAGATAGAGGTAGGATCCTCCATGCGTCTAAATTAATTTTTTATTTCTTCATGTCTCCAAAATGTAATTTAAATAGGAGTTTAGAGTTTCTTGATTTTATAAGGCCTAAGTAGGTAAAATGGCTGTGTATCAGTTTAAACGGCAGGGATTTGAGAACGTCAGGTTTCATATATCCAGATATGGGCACAACATCGCTTATGTCCCTCCATTAGGCTAATGCTGGGTAGCATACCCGGCTGAACAGATGCAAGGCACTCTCAGGGACTGATGTTTATAAAGAATTTTATTCCCAGAAACACCGTAAGCGCTAAATGGAAGTAAACAAACAAATATTAGACATCTCACTGTATATTATACGTGCATAACAAACATATGAGAATACACACATACAATCCAATTGGCTTTAGTAAATAGTGTGACAATTAAAATTTAGTGAGCAGGCTAATGTAATAACCTTGCCTTACTGTACAGTATAAAACCTAAATATGAATTATACATTGTTTTCATTACAACAATCTCCTTTTAAAGTGTTAAATGGAATAAATGACACAACTGAATAAACTATGAATTATTTTGTATAGCTGACAATCTCAATTCAGAGAGAAAAACCTAAAATATATGAAATTACCAGATAAAGGCCTAATTTCCTGTAAACAATCTATCAGATGTTCAAATCAAGAGAAACAAAGCAATACTACACTGTGTTTTGCATGTAACAGTAACAATCAATCACACACACTCTAATAACATCACTGATTTACACACATGCATAAGTTATGCTAACGAACCTCTAACAGCTTCAAAGGAGAACGAAACAAACACTTTAGTCTCAAAATTTAGCATACAACATAAAATTACAACGGTACCTTGTGCCCTTTATCAGCCAGGAGCTAAGTGGTAGAAATGAACCCTTTTTAAAGCTATATTTTCACACATCTCACTTCTCTGGAAGCTCTAATCAGAATGACGCGTCACATAGAAAATGCGCCAACATACACACAGTGCGTCACTGCACTTCCTTACATGGACTTCAAAATAAAAGCATGGGTGGTAAGTGACAGACGCTCTGGTAAAACAAAATAAAAATACAGTGTCAACATTTTGTATTCAGCGAAAAACATTAATAAACCAAAACATAAACAAATAAAGAGTTTAGCTCAGGTTTAATAAGAGTCCCCTTTTGTATTCCATGACCACACCGCCCTCTATGGCTGGAGGTAAAAGTGACGGCCCATTTTAGAGATAGGGATATTTAAAGGGCAACTTCACCGAAAAAACTCTGCCTTGTAGGTAGAGAAAAAGATTAAAATGTGTTTTTGGCTCATGTTGATGAAATACACCAAAACCCAGAATGCACTTGTTTCGCTGCTCTACGAGTCCACTCCCAAGCCACGCCTACCGGCTCGAGAGGGCAGGCAGAAGGGATGGCTATAGCTACTAGCTAATTGACTGGAAAACAGAAGACACCGGTTAACATGAGTCTCCGTGACGAGTTTCTGGATAAAGTAATTTAAATACTAGCCTTGCGTTGTACCTGGATGTACATCCAACACAAGGAAAGGACATGTAGTTAGTTTCCATCGTTTTCCCGTTGAACATTTAGAGCGGTGCAAACAGTGGCTGCGAGCTATCAACCACACCAAGTTCCGAGAATATTTGTAATTTATAAAAGTATATACATTTCTTCATATTTCCCTGTACTCTTTTGTAAATCAAAGTAATACATTATAAACTTTGAACTTTTATTGTTTTTAAACATAATATAAACAATTTCACACTCATAGCTCTTCCAGAGCTTCAGCAGTTTCTTGATAGCCACAGTATTGTCCGTCACTAGCTGGAAATCTCTGTCTAATGTCCTGAACAACACAGGCAGGCAAAACAAGACGATATAGCCTTTCCCCAGTCTCTATCCTTGCAGGACCCATTCCACGAAATGACGGTAGGCTGTTAGGCGATATTGTCTGAAAACAATAAGAACAACGTTAGCAACGCAAGCTATTTGCACCTACAATAGGCTAGCTAGAATATATGTAAATATAACCGATAGCTCAGCTAACTGACGTGAACAACAAATAAATACTCACTTATACTGAATCGTCCGTTTGTCCCTGCGGGCTTTGGCTGGCGTTTCCAATTGACCTTCCGAATCCTGAAATAAGTTTCAAAAACTCGTGTGGATCAAAGCTGGGGTGCTCTATTACGAATGATGGCGGTCCCGTTTCTAATGCAGATTCAGTTATTTCTTCAAGAAGAAAATGGCATCGCTGAAATTCGCAACAACAGCGGGACTCAATCTGTGTCCATAAGCGCACAGCGAGAGCACTGGCACCACCAGTCCACCCCAGCTCGACTCTGTACGGGCTCTTCCTCATGACCGCCAGGCAAGCTTCGCTCCTCTGCAGCAGCAGCCTCTTGTTCCTCCGTCAACCGCAACTGTTTTTTGCTGTATTGCGGCTCGTACAGGCAGCCACGAACATCGGATTTGCGCCACATATCTTCAAAATCCCTTTCTTCCATTCTGCCATTGTGTTTGGTCTAAAACTCTAATTTCTCCACAACAAGCGATATCGGGTTAGCTTAGCTACAACAAGATGGCTGTTTTGAGAATCTGTGACAAGGCCCCATCCCAAATGGGCGGGTTGAAAAAATGGGGAAGTAGCGTCTACTTCTTTCTGTAGTTTACAGCCTCTTTTAAAAATTCCTCCAATGACGTAAAAATCGTCATTTTACGTCATTGGAGGATTTTTTTCCTGACCTAAAATCAAGATATCGCTCTTATCAGATGGAGTTGATGGGTGGGAGTAAGGTCATTGGAAAATACTACCATTTGTCTACTGATACAAAGCTAAATGCAAAATCAGTGTAGTGGCTCTTTAATGGTCCTTTACACTATGGTAGCTCCTAATATCTATTGTTATGGTGGCTCCTTATATCTATTGTTATGGTGGCTCCTTATATCTATTGTTATGGTGGCTCCTAATATCTATTGTTATGGTGGCTCCTAATATCTATTGTTATGGTGGCTCCTTATATCTATTGTTATGGTGGCTCCTTATATCTATTGTTATGGTGGCTCCTAATATCTATTGTTATGGTGGCTCCTAATATCTATTGTTATGGTGGCTCCTAATATCTATTGTTATGGTGGCTCCTAATATCTATTGGTATGGTGGCTCCTAATATCTATTGTTATGGTGGCTCCTAATATCTATTGTTATGGTGGCTCCTAATATCTATTGTTATGGTGGCTCCTAATATCTATTGTTATGGTGGATCCTAATATCTATTGTTATGGTGGATCCTAATATCTATTGTTATGGTGGCTCCTAATATCTATTGGTATGGTGGCTCCTAATATCTATTGTTATGGTGGCTCCTAATATCTATTGTTATGGTGGATCCTAATATCTATTGTTATGGTGGATCCTAATATCTATTGTTATGGTGGCTCCTAATATCTATTGTTATGGTGGCTCCTAATATCTATTGTTATGGTGGCTCCTAATATCTATTGTTATGGTGGCTCCTAATATCTATTGGTATGGTGGCTCCTAATATCTATTGTTATGGTGGCTCCTAATATCTATTGTTATGGTGGCTCCTAATATCTATTGTTATGGTGTCTCCTAATATCTATTGTTATGGTGGCTCCTAATATCTATTGTTATGGTGGCTCCTTATAGCGATTGCTAGGGTGGCTCCTTATAGCTAATGCTAGGTGCTCCAAAGCAATATAAAAGAGTAGGGGGGAAAGTGCATCCCCTTGTCTTACCCCACAATGGATGTCAAAGGGGCCAGACTTGTTGTAATTTGTCATTATGGAAAATTTTGGTAGATACAGCATTCTGGCCCATGTGATAAATGAATCACCAAATCCAAAAAAATGTAGTGCCTCAAACATGAAAGGTCATTCCATTTGGTCATAAGCTTTCTGAGCGTCAGGGGATAGGATAGCAGCCCCTGTTTTTTTGCCATGGTCCTCATACATAATATTAAGGAGAAGCGGCCTGCGATTAAGCCTGTTTGATCAGGGTGTATAATTTATGAAATAGTTTTTCCTATCCTATTAGCTAATACTTTAAATAAAATTGTATAATTATGTATTATATAATATAATAGGTCTGTAATTGGTTGCTTCTGTGTCTTCCTTCCCTTTCGTCAACAGAAGACATAAGGTTTGCTTCATATACGGCCTTGAGAAATCTATTAGCATGAGTTGAATTAATATTCTATCATCCTAAGCATGACAGCGCAAGAGTCTTATGGAATGCTTTGTAGAATTCACATCCAAATCCGTCGGAGTCGGCGTTTACTGATAGGGGAGGATATGATCGCCATAATGAGTTCACTGAGAGAGAATGGAGAGTCGAGTGCCATTCTGGATGCTTAATTAAGCCTAATTTAGGCATATCAAGAGAATCATAAAATGCAGACAAATCGGTGACAGTAGTTTTGGAAGTATGTAGGTCAGAGTAGAACTCTTTAAAGCGGTTGTTTATCTCTTTAGAACATGTTAATATGACCTCAGAATGGGACTTAACATAATGAATAGCACGGTTCGCTTGTGCCCCCTTCAATTGCCTGGCTAGAAGCTTCTCTGGTTTATCCCGCATGTCAAAGTGTTTTTGTTTAAGCTTAAGTAGGAGAGTGCTCATTTTGTTATTGAGGGTCTCCCATAGTGTGGAATCAGACACTTCCCCTGTATCATTGGCAGTGTTGTGCCTGAACCCGGCTACAACAGAGATTAATATGTATCAGAAAAAACACCCAATCTGGCAACATCAGCCACTAGTGTCGCACCGCCGCATCATCATTAAAATAAAAACCAAAAGTATCTATGAGCGACAAAGGAGCAAGGAGGCGTCGAATTGTACTTTTAATGAGTTTTATGACAAGGTCGGTGAGGATGGGCAAAATCAGACGTTTTGTGCAAACTTTGCCCGCCGGGTTTTAAAAATAAAATCCGCACATCAATATCATCCAAAGCAACCTGAAACGGCATATTGAATTAAAGTACAATCAGCGACAAAAAAACAAAAACAGATCCTCGACCCAATCAACCCAGATCCCGATAACTGCCTACAGTAGCGGCTCCGTTGTCATCTCCCAGCCGCAGCTGGACAACCTGTTGGTCCAGTATATTGTCGGAGACCTGCAGCCTTTGAGTAAAATGGAAAGCCCAGCTTTCGTTAACTTAATTAAACGGTTGCAGCCATCCAAAAACGTGCCACCACGAAAGAAGGTACAGACACTGTTAAACCCACAACACTGTTAACCCCATAAAACACAACACTGCCCTGCCCTCAAGCGCTCCAGTAGAGAGGCTACTCAGCATCGGTGGTCTAATATTCAGGTAGGAATAAACAGTGATTACATTACAATATAATAATTACAGCAAATACCCAGTCTCAATCAATAGTTATTGGTGATATTATTATAGTTCTGGGTTTCAATATAAACATGTCCAATTATTTCAGTGATTGCCTCAGCTCACAATTGCTTTAATATATATTACTGTGATCATTTTTGCCATGATAATCATGATGTTAACATTTCTTGTTCTTCATGTCTGTGGTTCTATATGGGCTCTATATGGGCAATAATATTGAAAAAGAACTATAAATGAACTAGTTCAAAATTTGAACTATGAACTATGAACTGAACTAGTTCATTTTAAAATGTGTGAACTGAACTTTGAACTAGTTCATGTAGAAAGTGAACTTTCCCAACACTGATCATTGGTCTCCAAAAATGTGGTCTTTGAGCACAAGAGGATGAAAGCGCCAGCAGTAATTGAGTACAGTTGCAGTTTTAACGAAACAGGACTATGATCAGATATTAATATATTTTGTATTCTGGATGTTGGGTATTAGTTTAGAATCAACAAGGAAGTACTCAACTTGAATATACGATTTATGAGCATGTGAAAAAAAATGGATAGTCGCTATCTTTAGGGTGCTGTAGCCTACAAATAATCACCATGTGTCGAGAATTATTTTAATTGTTTAGTGTCGCAATCGACGCAATGGTGGGCGGTGCACAGGTAGAAAATCTATCAAGGTACAGATCAAGGTAATAGTTAAAGTCTCTGCCTACTATCTGGCCAGTAATATCAGTATGGAGACAAATTGAGCTCAAATGTATTGAACTTAATAAAATCGATACAGAATACATTTTCTCGTATGCAAAAAATATTCAAACGTAGTAAACATGTGTGCTGAACGTTCAATATTAACATTTCTTGGTTCAAACATGTTTTTTTACGTTTGCTTTTTGTTCCTTCGATTACATTTTCTTCCCACTTTCGTTTGAGTCAGCTTTTCTTTCGAACAAGTCTTGAGCCTCTTTTGGCGTAGAGGGCGGGCTTAGGGCATCACAATGTACCTAATTATTTTTTTAATACATTCTTACGTTCAATACATTTGAGCTCAATTTGGCTCCATAAATTTGGCTCCATATATCAGAGTCTGGGACGAGGTCAAACACCCCTCGGAAGAATCCCGGATCTTCGAAGTTTGGGCCATATAAGTTCAGCAGAGTGATTGGAAAAGCACCAATTCTCCCAGAGACCAGGATGTACCGCCCACCTGGATCCGTAATCATTGAATTATATTGAAACGGGATGTACTTACAAATAACACGAAGGAGGCGCTTGCAACACATGGGAAATCCAATTAGCCCTAAGCCTCCTCTGCTCAGTAGGTCTGATATGCATTTCTTATAAGAATATAACATCGGCCCGAGTAACTTTAAATGTGAAAAGAATTTACCTCTTTTATTCGCCCTGCAGAGGTCACTGGACATTCCTAGAGACAAACGTGAGATGATCTTTATTTGCCGACATAGGTATGTGAGGATTTCTAAATAAATTACAAAAAATTGTGGGGATTAAATAGTTGTACAAGTAAATGACTGGCATGTAGGAAGGTACACACAGAGAAAAAATAAACAAATATTAAAAAGTAATAACAATAGTAAAATAGGTATAAACGTTGCGTCGCAGGTTGCACCCCTTTTGCTGCAACTGTCAGCTATACAGGTGTACAAGCCCCCTCCATGGTAAATAGAAAAACAAACATAGTACAGTCAATGTACATATTACCATCTCTCATAGATGCGTCGTTAGTGTCCACTTACATCCAGCAGTGAAAGAGAGTTAGCAACTGGGCTACTCATTATGGTTCAGATCCTCTATGAACTTGGCAGGCTCTTCAGGGTTGGTAAGACCTTAGGAGTGTCACAGTATTGGACATTAAGCCGAGCCGGGTAGCGCAAGGACTATTTCAGTACGGAGAAGGCCATAACAAATTATGTTGGTCTGCCCTTTTCCTCTCCCTCTGGAATTCCAACAATCTGAATTTTGTTACGGTGAGAACGGACCTCGAGATCATTAACTTTGGCTTGGAGGTTGATCATTGTCGTCTTGAAGTCTGAGTATCTTTTAGTAATTTAATGCGCAAGTCTATCAGATTGGTTTTTTTTTTCAGCTTGTTTGTTCGGCCCACAAGTTCGCACTGGGAGGCTTGCAGAGATTTCAAAATTGTCCTCGAACTGTCAAACTTTTCGTTGATAGTTTTCAGGATAGCGTGTGACATGTCTTTCATCATGTGTTTCGTAATTGTAGGGACTTTATCCTCGTCTGATTTTCCAGGACACTGCCATTGCTGGTCCACTTTCATTAGTCTTGCGATTTTGTTGTTTTCAGTCTGACATTTTCCACAATTGATGGCAAGTTTCAGTAAAGAGGAGTTTAAGATATCAGTATTGGTAGATAGAACAACACAATTAACATTTGGACGGTAGCGAGAGGAGCTTAACAAGAACACGTCTACTCAATCTGCTGCTCACTAGCGCCACTTTGATCACGTGTTTTTAATCAAAAAAGTCTAAATGCCCAATAGTTAACAAAATCAAGAACTTTCAGATTTCTTCTTCATTTATGGACTGACCAGCTTTTTGAAGCCCTGCTTTTAGAAGGTGAATCTCAAGTCTGGCTTTGGTTTGCTTTATTTGGTTATGGGTGATTTTTTTCCCCTGCCAGACAAACCTGTATTTTTGCTCTCTCAGTTTTTCCACCAGCCGTAATTCACTCAGATGACTTCAACAAACGGGCCCTGGATCTTGGTTTGGAGAGCTTTGGGTATAGTAATTGAGGAAGACATCGTATTTACATGGTATTTTGTGTGAAATCAGTGCAATGAGTCCAAGGGTTCTGGTGGCTGAGTTGATGGTTTGATGATGAGCATGGGCGTTAGTTTGGAGAAATGTAAATACTTTGAGAAAAAAAATTATTTAGGACACTCTGCGACACCATGGGTCATACCTGGATCAGTGTGTTGTACTGCCGAAGGAAAAAGCCACACACACACAGTTGGGTAAAATTATACAAGTGTACATTCTTATAGCGGTCATTTTAAGGTAAGTAGCCTTATATGTCTCAGAAAGGCAACTCATCTCATCTCATCTTCAACCGCTTATCCGGGGTCGGGTCGCGGGGGTAGCAGCTCTAGCAGGGGACCCCAAACTTCCCTTTCCCGGGCAACATTAGCCAGCTCTGACTGGGGAATCCCGAGGCGTTCCCAGGCCAGTGTGGAGATATAATCTCTCCACCTAGTCCTGGGTCTTCCCCGAGGTCTCCTCTCAGCTAGACGTGCCTGGAGCACCTCTCTAGGGAGGCGCCCAGGTGGCATTCGTACTAGATGCCCGAACCACCTCAACTGGCTCCTTTCTACGCAAAGGAGCAGGTGCTCTACTCCGAGTTCCTCTCAGATGACTGAGCTTCTCACCCTATCTCTAAGGGAGAGGCCAGCCACCTTTCTGAGAAAACCCATTTCGGCCGCTTGTACCCGCGATCTCGTTCTTTCGGTCATGACCCAGCTTTCATGCACATAGGTGAGAGTAGGAACAAAGATTGACCAGTAGATCGAGAGCTTTGCCTTCCGGCTCAGCTCTCTTTTCGTCACAACGGTGTGGTGAAGCGAATGCAACACCGCCCCCGCTGCTCCGATCCTTCGACAAATCTCCCGCTCCATTGTTCCCTCACTCGCGAACAAGACCCCAAGGTACTTGAACTCCTTCACTTGGAGTAAGGACTCATTCCCTCCCCGGAGTAGGCACTCCACCGGTTTCCTGCTGAGAGTCATGGCCTCAGATTTAGAGGTGCTAACCCTCATCCCAGCCGCTTCACACTCGGCTGCGAACCGATCAAGTGAGTGCTGAAGGTCACCGACCGATGAGGCCATCAGGACCACATCATCCGCAAAAAGCAGTAATGTGACCATCAGCCCACCGAACGGAAACCCCTCCCCCCCATGACTACGCCTTGATATCCTGTCCATAAATATTACAAACAGTATTGGTGACAAAGCGCAGCCCTGATGGAGGCCAACCCCCACCGGGAACGAATCCGACTTACTGCCGAGAACACGGACACAGCTCATGCTTTGAGCGTACAGAGATTGGATGGCCCTGAGAAGAGACCCCCTCACCCCATACTCCCGCAGCACCTCCCACAAATATCCCGGGGTACCCGGTCATACGCCTTTTCCAGATCCACAAAACACATGTAAACTGGATGGGCATACTCCCAGGCCCCCGGTGGATGAGAGGGTTGCCTCCCTACGCCTAAGGGTGGTGGGGGGGAAAACTAGGGATGGGAATTGATAAGAATTTAACGATTCCGATTCCATTATCGATATTGCTTATCGATCCGATTCCTTATCGATTCTCTTATCGATTCTCATTGGGTGAGGAAATAATTACAAATTTGTTTGTTTGTATTAACACGCTTTAATATCTGATAAGAACACCTCACATACTAAGAGTATACACAAATTATGTGTAGCAACCTCAGAACAAACCTAAAAGTAAAGTCCAGGGACCTATAGATTTTTTCACATTCATTGGTGCAAAAAAATAAATAAAACTGCCACTTAAGTGCCATAAAAACAAAAAAACACAGACGGTAAACAGTCAAGGAAGAGCTTGTTCCTTTGGGAATATTCAACCTGAAACTAAATTCAACTCAACTGACATACAAAATAGAAAGAAGTCTTCTGTAAAGACCACAACTATCAACTTGGGCAAATGATTGACAATAGAGATTATCCGTATAGTAAAAGTTTACACAATGAAATGGCGCTCACATTAACTAAATAGACAAGTTACCTTTGGCATTAATAGCAGATGCCGTCTCATTAGCTCCGCTGCTGCTTGAATCACTTGTTGTTGTTGTGTCGCTGAGTAGTAGAGAATCAAACACGCGACAGTCCTGCAAACGGATTGCGTGCTGTGTGGCCAAATGCTTCTGCATATTGGAGGTAGTTCCCCCCATTGCCGAAATTAAACTTTTACAACTGTTGCAAATGACTGCATTGGCGTCTTTTCGAGTGAAATAACCACACTTTAGATCGCTTCTGCGTAACCAAAATGCGCAGCGCGTGTGTGACGGTCGTGATGACACATTTGCAACGAGCCGAACCGTTAAGCGGAATCGTTAAGCAGGTACACTAACGGTTCCCAGGAATCGATTCACTGGGAACCGGTTCGAAAGAAGAACCGGTTCTCGATTCCCATCCCTAGGGAAAACTCTGACTGTTGTTTGTGCATATGCACCAAACAGCAGTTCGGAGTATTCAGCCTTCTTGGAGACCCTGAAGGGAGTCCTATATAGGAGACTTCAACGCACATGTGGGCATCGATGGAGACACCTGGAGAGGCGTGATTGGGAGGAACGGCCTCCCTGATCTAAACCCGAGCGGTCGTTTGTTATTGGACTTCTGTGCTAGTCATGGATTGTCCATAACAAACACCATGTTCGAACATAAGGAGGCGCATAAGTGTACATGGTACCAGAGCACCCTAGGCCGAAGGTCAATGATCGATTTTGTGATCGTATCGGCTGATCTAAGGCCGCATGTTTTGGACACTCGGGTGAAGAGAGGGGCAGAGCTGTCAACTGATCACCATCTGGTAGTGAGTTGGATCAGAGGGTGGGGAAAGACTTTGGACAGACCAGGTAAGCCCAAACGGGTAGTGCGGGTAAACTGGGAACGTCTGGAGGAGGACCCTGTCCAAAAGATCTTCAACTCACACCTCCGGCGGAGCTTTTCAGGCATCCCTGGGGAGGTTGGGGGCATTAAACCTGAGTGGGCAATGTTCAAAGCTTCTATTGCTGAAGCTGCGGCGGTAAACTGTGATCTCAAGGTCCTAGGTGCCTCAAGGGGTGGTAACCCTAGAACACCGTGGTGGACCACGGTGGTCAGGGAAGCTGTCCGACTGAAGAAGGAGGCCTTCAGGGATATGCTATCCCAGAGGACTCCGGAGGCAGATGCAGGGTACCCAGCTAGCAACAAAGAATCGGGCCAAAGTCGGCCCTATTGTGGCGTACCGGAACAGATTTAGTCGGCCCAATTCCGGGTGCCGGTCTTGGCCCAGTGTCAAATTGAATGACTGCCCGGAATCGGCCCAAGTAAACTGGCCCGATTTCGGCTGCCGTAATCACGCCGACACCGTCGAAATCAAGCCAGCATCTGGCCCGATTAAATCTTATCTTACCATGACCATCGGGCCGATTCAGGCGGTCGTAAGGAAGCCGACACTGCCGAAATTTTGCCTGCATTCAGCCGAAAGTGGCCCGATGACATTTATATTAAAAGTATTACCCATTCATCTGATAATTTTGCATAATAATGCATTAACAATATATCCAAATACCAATTGTAAACTATACAGTTATGAAGAATTAACAAGTAAACATTTACTTAGGCTTAGATATTTCTTTATTTACAGAGAAATATGCTACAAAACAAGCAAACTAGATATCTTAAAACATTATAAAGAATTAACTATTATCATTTACATATTTAAAAATAAGATCAGCTGCAAGATCAGCTGCTGTTGTTGCTTCAAACTGTGTACCACAGTTAGAATCTCACGGAGAACTGCTACAGAATAAAAAAGTAGAGTTAGACTAAATCATTGTAAATTCTGAGATTTTAACAATATATTTATATTTTAGTCATTTAGCAGGTTCTCTAATTCAGGTTTCCACAATCAGAATCAGAGTCAAGATTGAGCCCAGCAGATGTGGGTCACGACTAAATCACGAGGACTGGGTTAGGAGACACATTATGTACACTATATGTTTCTAATAATTAAACTGACATTTAGATTGTGCAACATTATTCAGTTGCATCCCTCACATTTAACACTTACGATCACACATTGGCTGCTGCAGAATTCTCTGACTGTCTTGTGATTGAACCCTCACTGGACTGCATGAGGTCTGAGGAGTAACAACACTGGACTGTCTGAGGTTCAACTCTGGAGGAGTAATGACTGGCGCAGGTGGTAAAAGTTGTCCCTTTGGGGTTTTGGACTGGACCTGGCTGGTTCTTGGCTGTTTCTCAAATGGCCCCTCATCCTCACTTTCACTAGAAGTGGTTAGCTGCCTGTTAGTCCCTCTGATGTTGGGAAAACATACGTAGTTCATGATAAGTACACATTGTTTAGCTAGTGCTGGATAAATCTTTTTCCAGCCACTTTGGCAGTTAAGCAACAAGTGTCTGAATCTGTTGACAATTACCTTCCTTTTCTTTTTAAATATGCTGGCCGCTCATCTTCCTCCTCTGTCTGTAAATCTGAGACGTTTAAAGCCAAAGGCAGCTTATGTCGTGCCTCATTGTAGGTGTCTGTAGAATATCGTTTTTGATAAGTACTGCATTCTACCTGCAGAGACCACTTTAAGACTGGTTTCTGAGATAATTCACTAATTAGAAACAGGTCTGAACCAATACACCATAGTACAAATTACAAAAAACGGTTTTAATGTCTACTTACCACTAGTATACCTGATGACCACATCAAACAAACCCCAAGTTTCACCGGGCAACTCCTCTCTCTTCACGGCCCTAGAGCAACGTTCTGCTGAAGCATAGAGAGGCCAGTAACTCATGCCATCTTTGACCCATGATGCTGGTAACACTTCTGTCTCCTTTTTATTTGTAGAAATGAAGTCCACAATATAAAACATTCTGTGTAGAATAAGAAAAACATATTATCAGTATATCATTATCAAAGTTCCAACCCTTTACACTTTCAAATTGGAAAATCTGGTCTTTAATAAATGCCTTCAAAGATTAAAACAAACCACATTAAACTTGAATAATGTTAGAATTTTTAATCCTGTTCAGATATAAGTATTTATACCCTCATCTGTAGGCTCAACTACAGTTGAAAGCTGTGTATAAAGGAATGATTCAGAGAAATGTAATATGTATTGGGGAAATAAAGTGTTTGTCCTGCAGACAAGACATATACACAAATAACTGCAACCGTCCCAAGTCCTCAATGCTGATATAAACCGCAACAAAGTTAAAACTTTAATCTCTGCGGACAATGTCGCATTTATCAACTGCAGAAGTAACAAAATGTCTGAAATAATCTGATTGTTATACTGCTGCTATACTTTCTGACACAGAAAGACATTACTGTAGATACTGAGCTAACTTACAATTTATAAATCCTTAATTGTCGGTTATATCAGCTAGCTACCATTAGCCTATAGTTACCTGTTTAAGCACACAAAAACATCCTGTCAAAATACGTGAACCGCTAAACTAATATGCAACACAGACAGAAATCTAACTTTTGTCAATCTGTATGTGGCTATTATAATGTGGATAAATAGCTAGCTATATAGTTAGATAGACAGTATCTTTACACTACCTGCACTGGTTCCTTCTTTTCGGTCCACTGAGGTAAAGTTGTAACTGTCAGTTGTTTACCTGAGGCTCGCCTTCTGCGCGAGCAATGATGAGCGCGCTGGGCGAGCAAATGGTGAGCGCGCTGCGGTAACAGCGGTGAGCGCAAGGAATTCTCAGTTATTGATTTAAAAACCAAGCAATCAGAATACACAACTACATACATTAAGTTCAGGAACATGTCAATTTGTCTTTTATAGCCAAAATGGGAGAAAAAAATGTAATCACAATTTGCCGTGCAGTTGCCTTAATCGGCCAGATTGTTTGTAGCCGATAATGCCCCGACTGCGGCATTTAAATCGGCTTGCAGTCGGCCCAGATGCCACCAACTGACACTGACTCTCAGCCGAGTCTGCCTTAACTGAACCGAGCTCGGCCCGACTCCTGCTGCTAGCTGGGTAATGTGGAGTTATCAGGGCCAACGCTGACATGTGTAACATAAGTAACATTTGAAACAAACCAATAAAATTTAACAAAAACAGTATTGCTTCTGCTTCGTATATATAAGTATGCATATTCAAACATAGCAAACCAGACATTTACAAACTTGATTTTGTTATCTGAGTGAGGAACAACAGTAACACGGTAACGTTCAACAAATCACTTTACGAGATAAAATCATCTTGCATCCAGCAAGGCAGTGTTCAGATGCGTCGCTCTAATTAATCCGTGTAGTACGCTGAGTCACATTAGTTCCGCTTATGGTGCTACCGCATTAAATCGAAATAATTTAATCAATTTATTTTATTTACATTTTATTATTCAGTCAGCTCAGGGGGTTGGGGGGGGCGGATAGACCTTACAGATTGTAGAACATGTCATGTTTTGATTTAGTAAAATCAATGGCTCATGAATACCAAAAATGAATATGTGTCTGACTCTGTTCACATTACCAAATGCCTGATATTCCAATACATTTGGAGCATAGCTGCTGTTACCCTGCTGAACTCTGAAACACTACGGAAACCTTTTCATGCACACTCCTACGTTATTCACTTTATTTGCCATTTGTACAAGACATAGAGATTGTACTCTCCATTGGCCACTTGCACACTCCGCATATTCAAAATTTGTTACAACGTGGAGCAGCACATTTACTTATCCATGTCATTGGCTTATTTTTACATTGTCCTTCATCTCATTTGACTAACATTGGCACACTGCCCTTAATACATTTTCGCACTGCTCTTTTTGAACTTCTGGTTGGATGTCAAATGCATTTTGTTGTACTGTACTTGTACTGTCCAATGACAATAAAGTTGAATCTAATCTAATGGTTTTGGAATGGGATATCGAACAAGCATAGATATGAAAACTACAAAGCCCTCCCATTGATGGAAAGTACAAAAGCTTACAATCCTCTATTTTTATAAATGTACAGGAGCTCTCCGTCAAGGCTTTATCACACTGCCATGGCAACCACCCTTATAAAGAGTTTTGAAACGCACTGTTCACATCAGTCTGAGGCCAAGTTGAAATCAGAAAAAAGTTGATGTTTACAATCTAAAGAACCACACATAATGCTAGTATTAAACACGCAGTGTTTTTATTCCTGCAAGACCATTAGAACACAGGGATCCTACAGAATATTGAAATTCTTCCAAGAATGTGACCATTAATGTAGTCATTGCTGGTCAACTGATGCTTATAGCGTTCTTGGATTACACTATGAATAAAAAAAAACTGTCTGGGCTAGCATTTGTTCTTGTTAGGAAAAGGTTTTCAATGCACTTCAAAGAAGCATTTCCAAAATAGAATTCGTACTTAAAGGATCATTGGTCATGTTGTAAATGTAAAGATCAAAGGGCATACTGCAAGTTCAAAATATTTGTACGATCTTAGGGATAATATGTACTAAATAACTTCAAATGTCTCTAACAACGTCATACAGTTGGTAGGAAATTAGGAAGTGGTCTCATTCCCTCATCTCCCAATTCCTTAAAAAATGCCACATATTGTCTTTAAGTAATGGCAAATGGAAAATGGCATGTTTACAAATTATTTTGATGGGTTTTTGATTGCATTTGTTTATTGGTACATTTGTATCTTGGTGGATTAATCCACCGCTTTCAAAAATGTAACCTCAGCAAATGTTCACACCGTCTTAGTTACCTTCTAAATTATCCACCAAAATATTAACCCCATTACCAACCAACAACTATAGAAAAATGCTGATTATTTTATACTTGATGTTGGGAGATTAGCCATCACTAACTGCAAATTGTCATCTGATAAGATAAGAGCGTGAAAAAGGTAATAAATGAAGACATGCTTGGTTATTTAACATGAAATATACGAACAACAGTTACTGTACAAATGTCAAAAGTAAACATAATTCAAAAATTCTCAACACTCCTTTAATAGCAGTTTTCACTTACAGTTCAAACATTTCAAAACCCAATTTCAAATTTCATTTCTTTTTACAAAGGAACTCAACACTTTTCTTAAAAAGAGTTATAATAATAAAATGACCATACAAAACTTAGTGAAGAGTAAAATGCAAATAAAACAAACTCTTTTAATAAACAAACGTGTTAGCAAACAGACAAAAAATGATATGAAAATGTACATAGTGAAATACATAAAAACAATACATTTTACCTTGTATTCTTTAGTGGTTTGTTTAAAAAAGAAAGAATACTGTCTGTCACATCATTTTAAATGTTTGTGCAAAAACATCTGCAAACTTTTACTTTACTTAACAGCTGTAAAGCTCAATGTTGGAGTTATTTGACTATCCATCAGCACCTCGCTCTTGGTATTAGTTTGTGCTGCTTGACATTCCAAAACTAACACTTGAATACAAACTTCTAGTAGTAGAACATGTATCATACTGTAAGTATGCATATATACTGTAAGTATAATGAATTAGTGGAATAAAACTCAATGTGGAAAGTTAGGACACAATGACCCATTCTTTTGAATAGGCAAGTTTGTCGAAACTTTTGACTGGTAATATGAATAACTGGTATATTCATGTTACCCATGAAAAGTTTCGATAAACTTATGAATGGGAAGTTGTGTCCAAACCTTCGACTAGTACTATACACAGTAATAAATCAAGGAATAGGGATGGCAGGTAGCCTAGATCAAAGCCCTGAGCCAACCAGGTAAACAATCTGTTGCTCCTAGAGCAGGGCTCCGCCCCAGAGCAGGGCTCCGCCCCAGAGCAGGGCTCCGCCCCAGAGCAGGGCTCCGCCCCAGAGCAGGGCTCCGCCCCAGAGCAGGGCTCCGCAGAGCAATTCATCCTAATTGCTAATGTAAATAGAAGGGTCAAATATACGGTAACATACTGTTGTTAGAACTCTGCTACCACAGTGAAGATGAACAGAAAACAAACATCCACTTTAATGGAGTGTATCCCTTCTCAGTGCACACAGAAGAGACGCATACACTTCCGAAAACACCCTTTCATCCAAATGAAATGCATTTATTACACATTAAATCACACAAACTAATATGTAAGGCCTAATGATGTAAAGGGGTAAAAAAAAAGAAAGTAACCTTTGTTTTGCCTTCCCCCCCAGTGCTCTGCATTACCTTATCAAAGGAGGCACAATATGTTGTTTCACTCAGATTTGAAACGCCTAACGAAAAGGACTAAACATAATACAACATTGCTGACAAGAATACTTCCTCACACGCGTGCACCCAGAGTCAATCCTGGCAATTCTGTAAAAAATAAATCAAGCCCATGGCTATTTTGGACTTAATAATCTTTAATGACAGTATAAAAACAGAGGACAGTAGACAGCAATTAAATCATTGTTGAATACGGCACACTAGATTCATAAAGGGATTTCAGTTTTTATCTTCAGAATGGTGGAAGTTATAAAATGAATACTGCCTAAAAGTCACTGGTAAACAGTTGTATAACTAAGCACCTCATTGGGAAATTCTAAGCTTTTTCACAGTACGGTTTTAACTCGTAGAGGATTTTCTTTTCACATTGTCAATTTGATAATGCTTTATGAAACCATAGTGTAAGCGTAACAACGCCAGTGTAGTAGGTTGAAGTGAGAAAAACGTACTGCGAACTTTGCTGCTGAGCCTATAACGGAGACAGTAGGCTAATCAGCTGTGTAAGAGCATTTCTTAATGCTTGTTTATGTTTTTCTCATCCCTTCCCTATACATTCTATATTCCTCTCTTTTAGTGTTGAAAAAGTCTAATGTTGACCAAGGGCTATAATCACAAACAGGCAAAATCATTGGTAATATTGAGCTTGCCTAAGGGTACATTACAGTCTGTCTTTTCAGGGCAGAGCCAAGTCTGTGTGTTAGTGTTTTTCTATATTCTGTTTCCGTAGAATGTGCTTGTAAATCAAAAAGGCAATTATACTAGCTAGAAAGTAGTGTATCAAAAAACTGGAGTAAGTCACTGTCCTCAATTAAAAAACACAGACAACAAAATACATCTCATCATAGCAAGAGGGTGGGGGGGTCCTCTGCAAATTTCACAGCAATTCCGCTCAACAACTCCCCCCACCCATGGCCATTTCCCCCATAGACACACTTCTGTCTCACGCTCCGAACAAACACTCGAAACACACCCCTTCAATCCTCTTACATTAAATACAGGACATTTACCCAAATAGGATTTCACAGAAATAATAATATATTAACAAAACAAAGTGCCAACAAGCTGCCATTACAGGTGGCTATTAGTAGTATCTCACCACAATATACACCATAACACTTAAAAGGCAGCATAAAACAAAAACATGTTTTTTTTCTTCCTTTTTTGCCTGTGTATAAAACATCTGACGTTGACAAGGAACAAACATTTTATACTGGGAAGACAGATTTGTAACTGGACAGTTTCCACAGGAAAAGGAATTGGGTCTATGTTAAATAATTTTTACTTATTCAAAGCAGCCTTTGGCAGGGTTCCAATCTGGTGGATTACTTCCAGTCTTAACCATTACCATTGGTAACTTGGTTTGGTACTTTTATCTAACATAGCAATTGCCATACTGATAGCAATATTGATAGCTATTACCATCATTTTGATAGCCTCTAAGTACCTAGGGATTCCATATAGGAGGATGGGAAGGGATTGATATTTTCAGAATGGAATCCATCTCATCTCGCTATGGTATGTGAGATGAGGACTGTTGAAAGGAGAAAGGGAACATAGTTAAAGAAAATGGTATCCAGCCGCAATCTCTTCTCTAAAGTAGATGATCAGGACTTTTATAAAGTGAGGGTTTGGCAAAAGTAATAGGTCACATTCCAGGTTTGGTGTAGCCAAATATGCCAACAGGGAAGTGCTTGACATGAGTGGGCCACTGAGCAGCAAGCTGGAAAAACTTGACATCATTCCACTCCACGCCGTCAATGGACACTAAAGTAAAAAACAACAAGGGAAAGCGATGAGGCACCTGCAGGAGAAGTGTACATTTAAAATAAATGGTGTAGAATGTATGTCAAAGTAAAATAAAGGTATTTGCATTTTTACATGAAGGCAGATCAGTGTGAACAAGTGAATGGCAGTCAAACCAAAATATTGAATCAGGAAGTGTTTGATTCGCAAAGTCTGTTTTCAGGAACAAGGAATTCTTTTTGACACATTTCTGCAAAATTTAATACAGACATTAAAAAACAAATACTAACAATAAGAACAATACGAGCAAGAGAGACCATGCCTAGCTAGAATAAAGTATACAGTGTATATTGGACATTTAATCGCATACACTACCGGATCATCACAGCTAGCTTCCTGAAACGGATCTGACAGCTAGCTAACTAGCGGCTTCTTATACTGTCCTGAGCCAGCTGGATAGCTTTTTTCCCTGGATACCATTGGCTAGTTGGTGTTGCGCATCATCAGCCCATCGCCTACAGAATTTTATTTTACAGCTCCACTGGACCCCTCTACTGGACCACCGGACTTTCACTGGAACTTTGACCTGTCTACACCACCGGAACATCACAGTTAGCTAGCTGCAACCATATAGCAGCTAGCACCTAACCGTACACTATAGAGTAAGGCCTACATCCCATCTACCCGGCTAGCCATCTGCCTGAGGACATCTACTCCCACCGTACTGTGTATGCCTGTTCGGTTAGGCCACAACTTTGAACACTGACTTTGCTCAGTCCTAGCCATTACTTGTGATTGTGTTCTGTTGTTTTTGTTATCATCTACCGCCTTACTTCCCTGTAGATTCCTCAACCCTCCCATGCTATGATTCTGATAACTTCTTTACCTCTGGCATTTTGTATTTGTCCAGAGATGCAACCTCCTACATTATTGCATTATACTTAGGTTTACCTCCATTGAACACCCATACTGTTATATCTCTGATAACCATACATCCCTGCATTTGTTTTAGTATGGCCAGACGCCCATTCCTTTATTTAAAGTTTAAAACTCTTCAGCAAACAGGCCTTTCTAAACGACCTGAACTCAGTGTCTTGGAAGAACATTAATCTCATCCTGTCAGTAAAGGACGCTTGGTTGCTTCTCAAAAGTGAGTTTCTCTGTCCTAAATAAGTATGCCCCATTTAAAGGTTTAGAACAAAGAACAGATACGGTCCTTGGTTAACCTCAGAATTTACCTCCTTTAACCCGCACAAAAACACACTGTGGCGTACCGCACTAGCCTCAAACAAGCCCAACAATATGCAACTTTTTGAAGAAGCCAGAAACCGGTATGTAAATATCTGGTTTCAACTGTAGGTAGTTTGGGAAACAAAGGCCCACTACTTTAAACAGAAATTTGCAACTGCTCTACAACTCCCATAGCCACATCCCTACCCCAATCCAGACAGCCGATGTACTGAAAGTTGCACAAACTGGACCCGTATGAATCAGCCTGGCTGGATAATCTGGACTCTTATTATATTATTGCTATCCCTATTATCATGATCTCTCTCATCTTCTGAAATTCAGAAAGATTGGAATTCCGCTGCAGTTATTCACCTGTCAAAGGGGAAGACACCCGTGAACCCAACTGCTAAAGACAAATATCCATCCTAACCTTTAAAAAAAACTGGTCAACAAACACATTGACAACTCTCTCTCCTTCCAGCCCCAGATAAACAAACTCAAAGTCCATAGTCGGACTATTCCACAACAGGGCCTTTTTTACTCACGCTGCCAAAATTGCCTGGGTGAAGATGACTATTATACTAATGTTTTACTTTGGTGATGTCATTTATAGAACTGCCTTTGACTCAATCCTGAAAAAAGTGGTTTAACACAGTGTTATACGTTTTGTTACGTTTTGTTTTTGCAACGCCACGTACAACACCCACCACTGCAACCTTTACGCATTAGTCGGCTGGCCGTCGTGAAGTACTTTGCGTTTAACTCATTGATACCAACTCCTTTACAAGTCTCTGCTAGGCAATGTCCCGCTGTACCTGAGCTCTTTAGTCACCATAGCTCTATCCATACACTCCAGCAGGTACATTTATTTAGTGACTCTGAAAGCTTGCACAACTTTTGGCCGCCAATCCTTCCAGTTTGCAGCCGCCAATGACTGGAACGAATGACAAAAAACTCTAAAACTCGAAACCCTCATCTCACCCATTGCCTTCAAACATAGTTGTTATTGCCATTCAATGCTGCTTAACTGACCTACTTCTATCTCATCCCGTCTTATCTGTACATTGACTATCCACTTGATCCTGTATTGCCTTGTAGAATGATATTTGCACTCTTGTATTCTGTGTAATTGTATGTTGTCTTGAACGCTTTTGCTTGATCTTAGCCAGGTCGCCGTTGCAAATGAGAATTTGTTCTCAATCGGCCTACCTGGTTATAAAAAGGTTAAATAAAAAAATAACAAAAATATAATGTACTTTGATTATGTAATTGTACAAATGTGCAATGTCTAGTTAGAGTTCAGATGACCTTGAGAGATGACTTTTGGAGATGGAGCAATATAAACAAGGCGAACAAGAGAGACCGTGCACAAGTAGAATATGCAATATATATAGCTAGAATATGCATTTCAATACAATGTGTATTATATGAATGCAACTATTTAGATGTCCTTTGAAGAATGTGTTTGACCCGGTAGTGTAAATGGTGGCTAAACCAGTGAGAATATAGGGGGCAGGCTAAGGACAGTTTAGTGCTCAGGCATATTCCTTAGTCTCACTGCAGCGAGGAAAAAAACTGTTTTTGTGGCAAGAGGTTTTGGTCTTGATAGACCAGAGTGGAGGGGTCTGCCTCGATCTTTGCTTCCCACCTCAGTGATCTGGCGATACACAACTCTTTGAGAGACGGAAGGTTACATCCAATTATCTGCTCTGCAGTCTGCTCTTGTCCATGAGAGTAGTTGCAGCAAACCAGCAAGTGTGGGGGGGAAGTCAGGATGGACTCAATGATGGCTGTGTAAGTGTTTGTACAATTGTACTTTTTCAGCTGACACAGGCACTACAGTCTTTGTGTTTTCTTAGTGAGAGAAATGATCTTCAGCTCCCACTCAGGACGATAGGCTGAAGGGCTGCTGGGCTTCTCCCAAAGTCCACTCTTCTCCACTTTTTTTTAACATTGCGCTCAAAGTTGTTCAAATTTTACCAGGACTGAACCACTTGTTTGGTTGACCACAAATTGGTCATTATGGGGTAGTGGAACACAGTGAACCCTAATGGCCCCTTTAAATTGCTCTAGATAAAAGTGTCTGCTAAATAACTCAAATGTAAATGTACCTCTCAACATGGTATGCTGGTGTTTGGCAGTACAGATTAGCCTACTGATGCCCTCGATCACCTGACTCTTGGAGTCCACCTCTTTTTCCTTGGGCTTCTTGCTTAAAAATATCACTGCTCGGAAGAAAGACAGAGAAAGAGAGAAGACATTAGTATATATATATATATATATATATATATATATATATATATATAGTCCAGATAAGTGGTATCCAGATGTTTCTAATGTTTCCCTATCATTGTGGGGAAAACTCTATAATTAGGTGAAGCTCGTTTTTTAATTGTTCCCCCACAAATACTTCAGAAAAGTGGTCAAGTGGTCCATTAAAGAACAATGAAAATGACTTATTTTAATGGAATTAATCTCTACATAACAAATTATAATGATTTTTCATACAGATAGGCCTATGCTAATAATAACAACTTTAATCAAATGATTATAATATATTATAATATTATAATAATTGCAATATTACTACGACAATTTAAGCAAAAGTATGTTGAGTTGCTAGCTGCCAACTAAATGTTTCGACAAATTTTGATATCTACAAGCAAATTAAAAATTGCTAATTAACATGCAGATAAGAGAAACCGTTTTTTACTCATAAACCATCGTGTTCAACCATAAACCACCACAACCACCATACATTTTATCCACCTATCTATTTAACAAGTCATACCAAATGACGCTCCGGCATTCATTCCGATTTGTGCCATGTGACACTCATTAATAATAATAGAAATACAGAAACAGTTTATAAAACCAACATGAAATACTGTTTTAACAGTAAATATACTGCAGAAATATTCAAATATGTATGAAAAGAGAAATTGTATTGACAGTATTTTATACCCTGCATGTGAATACACTTAACACTATCCATGATGACTAAATAAATGTTATGTACGGTTTATCATATAATGGAAAATAAACGTTCCACCTTTCTTGTTCTTCTCCTTCACAACGACGGTCATTGCCATGCCCAGAGGGGGGGTGAGCTCGCCTCCACTGGGAATGCGGGAAACCTGTAGCGAGCGGAAGTTGCTCTTAAGGGTGTTCTTTATGCCTGCATCACGCTTCTCGCCCTCTTTCTTCTTGTCAGCAACATGACAGGTCCAGTAATCCACCTGAAGCCCCATTACCTCCCCACCTGTTGCTGGAGACCTGCAAGGTGTAGGAATAAGTGAGAAAACATTTTTATGAACGTAACAGATCGGTTCTGAAGAAAGTAATTGGGCTAAACAGAGTGATTTGACATATTTATATAACAAGAATACTGTTGCATAGTTACCACTTTTTACCAATGTCAATTACATTGTTTACTTTGTTCAGTTATGCTGGTTAATTTACCTAGAGCTGTGGCCAGAAATATTGACATCTGTGCGTTGCCTTTAGGTTAAAACCCAGATAAAAAAAAATCTTAATTTCCGGCCTAAAATGACATACCTAAATCTAACTGCTTATAGCTCAGGACCTGCACCATGTAGGATCTCACGGTAGATGTCGTTTAAAAGGAGACACTGAAGTTTGTGGAAATTAATCTATCATTAATTAATGAAGGAACATGTAACACATCAGGTTTGGCAAAAGGTAAAACACAAAACAGAACATCAGTTTTTTTATGTTGCATCACGTTGTAAATGCAGAAGGAAGGCCATACATTGAGCTGGGAAGCTGGGAACACTATAGATGTTGTCCACCAGAGGGCAGCATTACAGCAAACATTTTAACCTTGAAAAAGTATTTTTGCTGTTGTACACTGTCCTTAAACAATAGCATATAAAACTTTCAGTGTTCTTATTAAAATTGGAGATGGCAGTTAGATAGAGAAGATTCTAAGCTTTCTGCACAGTATAAACATGTCATCTATCATAAAAATTATTTTTGTGTAGAAAGTTAAGAGAAAATAAGAGGTAAATAAAAAAGTATTAAAGGTGGGTCTAAATATAGACACGGTCTCAACATAACCTGCAATGTCTATGAAAATAAGATGGAATTGAACGTAGAAGGTAGAAAAATATGGACAAACATATGTCATACAAGCTCCTGTAGGTGCATTGTGTAGGTGTCCCTGTACATTTGATTAGGTCCACATATCACATGTACAGGTGCTGGTCATATAATTTGAATATCATCAAAAAGTTGATTTATTTCAGTAATTCCATTCAAAAAGTGAAACTTGTATAATGTATACATTCATTCCACACAGACTGATATATTTCAAGTGTTCATTCCTTTTAATTTTGATGATTATAACTGACAAGTAATGAAAACCCCAAAATCAGTATCTCAGAAAATGTGAAATAATTTCACATAATTTCACACTTTTTTTTAAGAACTTCACAAAAAAAAATTTTTTAAATTGAAAGCGGGAAAAATCCATATCAGCCGCGTAGTTGTTTACGCCGCAAGGTTAAAAGCGTGGGGAAAAAGTTGCGGCTTATAGTCCGGAAATTACGGTATATGAAATATAATTATTGTGGAAACATGATCTTTACCTAAAGTGTTCATTTAAGCCAAGTGCCCTTTGCTGGGCTGTATCCATAGCTGAGTTATAAGGTAGAACCGTCAGATCAAATGAAGATGATGAAGACCGCTTGGTTACATTACGTACCCGGCTCCGGCTAGGGATGCTGAGACGGACGGCGAAGAAGGTGGGGTGCAGGTCAGGTCCTTCAGAAAGGGCGGCCCCGGCTGTGGAGGAGGGGAAGCCAGCATGTTGATGCTCCCCATCATGGCATCATCAGAGTCCACTGTGGGGTTTAGGGAGGAGGTGGGGTTTGTGTGGGGTTTTTCCAAACAGAAAATATATATTTTTTGATCAGGTTGGAATCTTAGTAGTAAACCATCAGAAATATCACATTGTGATGTCTTGACCTCATCCAGAATACATCTTTAGCAGGTTGTATAAAAATGACTAGTAGTTGTGATGTGGTTAAATGGTCTCTCTGCTTTAACCAGAGAAACACTTTACAACAAAAACATTTCACAATTAAAACATGCGATTTGTCAGATGGTCTCTCAGTCTTCCCGGATTCCCCCATTTCATACCGATGAGGAAAAAAGTATAGGGGAAAAACAAGTATGGTGTCTTACTTGAGGTTGATAGGTTGTGCTCAACGATGCCCACTTTAACCAGCTGGGGGGGAGACATCGTTAAGATTTACTACGCAGATAATCTTACCCAAAACCTTTTACATTCAGTTAAGCCAGGAAAATAGCTACGCATGTTAGTCATTATATCTAGATGAAAGGCCAAATAAATCAAGCATTTGTTTTAAATTGAATATCCTTACCCCAATAAATGGCACAAACTTCTGACAGGAGTCCTCATCAGGGCTAAGAAACAAAGAGAACGAATAACAATTAATAATGTTAGTTAGCACAATGCAGAGAAATCAATGGGAATTCGATATGTGTGAAAAGTGTGTGGGAAGTGTGTATGTGTTGGTGTTTGAGGCATGCCCAATTGCAGTCAGTAGGACATGGCGGGCCCCAAGCGGTTCCAGAAGGTAACATGCGATGACAGGTATGCCAGGGAACACTCCTTACAACAGACACCCAAATAGGCGCTTTGTAAGCCTGTTGTGATGTCAACAGAACCAACGAGAACAGGGCTGAGTGAAACGAGGAACATTGCCGGTGCCAAGGGTGAGTTCCGCTCTGGTTTTACTTCCCTAGTACGTGAACTTTGGCCGGAGAGGGCAAACTAGTAGAAATCAGTGTTTTAACATGGAAGAAAAACAACTGAAAGTTGGCATTCAAAAGCCCCACTGGACTCCCTGACAAACACGTAGAACATATTCAAAATGTCAACTTGTTTTGCTGAATCACTGATATCACGGGGAAGCAGAAACTAACTTTTATGTTATCCAAATCATGACTTAGGCTGTGCTAATTTGCAGCAGACTCAGTGGTTATTTTGAGGAATATAGTATCAGTCAAAAGTTGACACACCTACTCTTGTCTGGGGAATTTCTATAGATCAACATTTTCAACATTATAGAAAATTAAAACTATATAAAATATTATATGGGATCAGGCAGCAATCCAAATAGGGTTACTCAAATAAAATACAGTTAAAGTAGTCGCCCTTTGCTTTAATGTACCATACCTTAATGTACCTTAGATTGCAGCGCAAATAAATGCCTCACAGCTCAAGTAACAGACACATCGGAAAAGCATTTGTTCTGAGGCGACTGCATGAATCAGGTGTTTAAGATTCAACTGCAGAGACACACTAATAATTAGAAGATACTTGTTTGGACCAAGAAACCTGACAAATGGTCCATGATGAGGAAAATGTTTTTCTGGTTCCAACTTCTGTGTCTTTGTGAGATGTAGAGTGGGTGAATGGATGATCTCCGCATGTGCGGTTCCCGCCGTGAAGCACGCAGGAGGCGGAGTGATGTGGGGATGCTTTGCTGGTGACACTGTGCTTTATTAACAATACACACTCAACGAGCATGGCTACAGTAGCATTTTGCAGCGATACGGTGCTCCATCTGGTTTGCACTTAGTGGAACTATCATAGGTTTCATATCAGGACTAGGACCATTATTTCCATAGATCATTAGCAAATAGTGGACAAAGTTAGTTAATGTTTTTTTATGAAATAGCTGATACTGTGAAATAAGTTTACTTTATCTCTTGGCCCATAGATAGACACTAAAGGTACGAAATTACCCAACATAAGTCATATTTATTTTGATAGAAATTAATTTCTTTAATGACTTTGGCGTTGTCACCAGAAGCCTCGTTTCTAGTGACCAAACCAAGCCTGTTACCCTTCAGCACCTTATTGTTTAATTATTGTTATAAAATGGCAATGCCCACTGCCTCTGCTACGGCTGGTAAAGTTGTACTTGTAGTCTTGTAGTCTGATCAATATAACGTTTGTGTGTGTTATTATACCCTTACAAAGCCACAACTGGTGCTGAGCTGCGTCAACAGAGACATCTGAGCAGAAATTAGAAAACAAATGCAAAGTCACACTCAAATAGGTCACACAAGCAGGTGAGTTTGATTACACGCATCACAAGGCAGTTTCTTTTTCTTCTCCCTGTCTCCTTTCAGCTCTGAAAACCATCTAATTTGATCTCTGTTGCACTCGCCCACCCTCCCTAATTTTCCATCTCATCGTTCCCAATCTCCACCCCTCTCCATCTGATTTGATAGATCAATGTCCATTTTTTCCTTCTCCTTGCATCCACAGGTCTCACAGCGTTATAGAGCAATCCACATCATCCGACGAAGCAGAAGAGACTTCCCACTTACTGACAACGGTAATGAAATCTACCATGACAGGATAGATGGAAAGGTCCAATAACGAAAGGTCCAATAAGGAAAGGTCCAGTAAGGAAAGGTCCAGTATGAAAGGTCCAGTATGGAAAGGTCCAGTATGGAAAGGTCCAGTATGAAAGGTCCAGTATGGAAAGGTCCAGTATGAAAGGTCCAGTATGGAAAGGTCCAGTATGAAAGGTCCAGTATGGAAAGGTCCAGTATGAAAGGTCCAGTATGAAAGGTCCAGTATGAAAGGTCCAGTATGAAAGGTCCAGTATGAAAGGTCCAGTATGAAAGGTCCAGTATGAAAGGTCCAGTATGAAAGGTCCAGTATGAAAGGTCCAGTATGAAAGGTCCAGTATGAAAGGTCCAGTATGAAAGGTCCAGTATGAAAGGTCCAGTATGAAAGGTCCAGTATGAAAGGTCCAGTATGAAAGGTCCAGTATGAAAGGTCCAGTATGAAAGGTCCAGTATGAAAGATACTGTAGCACAAAAAGCATCTATAGACTTTTGTTGATTTTTCTTGCAGTGTCAACTATGACTTAATATTGCTCAAAACCTGGATCCACACCCATGAAGCTCACTTAATGGCATGGCAAACCCCGGATGTCGGTTCAAATCCCACTGGGGACCAGTATGCATGTCTGTACTGAGTGTAAGTCACCCTGGATAATAGTGGACTTCAAATGATTCATATGTAAATGTACAGCTCACTAACATTGATGTCGTGGTACATTATTCAAAATCCACACATCCAAAACCAAAACCAAACCGGGCAAACAGGTGGTTAAGATACATAAACTCAAATCAGGACAAGGGCAGTCAATACAGATCAGGTATGAACTTGAACTTTAAGACAAACACAGAACAATGTGGGTTAGACATCAACGACAGCAAGAGAACACAGGTTATATTGCAGAGCAAAATCCAACACAAAAGGAGAATCGGGGTACAAAGAAAAGCTGCGGCTAGATACCTGATGTAAAAATCAAAATACAAGCTTCTCTTCCTTGAATGCAAACAAAAGAAAAGGGGAGAAAAACTTAGTCTGGTAAAGTGTTTTGAGTTGCTGTTGTTCTTCAAAAAGGTTTATGAATTATGGGTACATTTTTTTAACATAATGTTCTATCAAAGATAAACCGATTGGTTGATATCTTGGTGCCAATTTGAACAACTGAATGTGGTCGGTACATTTTATGAAATGTGAAAAATATTTTAGATTAATAAATGAAGGGATAATTGTAAAGGGGGGACTTGCTACACAACGTATCGTCCGAATTGATCACTGTAAATAATACCATAGAAAAATCAGAAGAACTATATTAATAGTTAAAAAAAGCAACACGCAACATTCCAAACACTTTATGAAGATTCAAACACTACCATGAGTATCATCGATTCATGCTGTAGCCCCACGCACACACACACACATATCTCACCTTTTTTGTTTGTATGTCAGCATGGCCTCAGAGATTGGACACTGGTGGGAGACACTGGCCCCAGCCAGATACTGCGAAACACGGCCAGCCACATCTATGTTGTCTGAGGAAACACAAAATGAAAGACACAATCTATCATTCAACACCTACAGTAAAACAGTTGATGTGTCATACAGTACTTATATCAAGTAATGATGTCGCATATTACACTATTCTGAAAAAACATTCTGCAAAAACAAATATCAATACCCTCCCCAAAAATTATAATTATAATAATGATCAAATGTGATGTTATGTCCACTAAAATACATTACGATGCATGTTTCTGAACATCTTCATCTGAAATTCGAAACCATTACGAGCAAAATGAGAAATGTTATATAATAAACAAGAGTGAGAAAAAAGAAAATTTGAGAATGACACCAATATAGTGCAAGAGAAAAACAATTACATAATACGTGAGAATGACACATATATAATACGTGGTATTGGCTCAAATCAAGTGTCTATAGCTCTCCACTGTACCGGATGTCGGGGCCTCCAGCCTGTTAAACATGTCCCTCCAGCCGGCGTCCATGAAAATGTTGTTGAACTTGCTGTCAAATGAAGACATGTGCTTGGCCAGAGGGTGAGTGCCTGCAGTGGTGGGGACAGACTCATTAGAAGCTACAGGTGTGTTGTTATCTATGGAATAACAATACTGACAACTGCGAGTTTGTGATTGTACCGTGAGACCTGCCAGTCTTCCCAAGCTCAATTCATTTTCTAAATAATGATATATAAAGTTAATACACAGGTGTCCAGGTGCTCCAAGAGAGAGAGGGGGTTTGCTCTCAGTTTAACAGCAGACTGTACGTGATACTACTCCCTGTACTGTGTTAATAGTTTTTTTATACATTACTATGTAGCTATTGAAAAAATAGCGTAAAAATGTTTATCTTTCTCATAGACTACAACCCTGCATAGTTCCTCCTCCATAGATTTTATAGCTACTGTAGCGAACAACATTTTGAGTATGTTTTCTGGGTCACACAAATCACATTGTATGACCCAGCGTTTTTAAGTACAAACTCATGGAGATATGTTATTATCATTATTCCATAACTAGCCTGCTATCATCTTACGCTCAACATGAGATTTCATTCATTAATTATTAACTTCACATGCGATGCATGAGAAGGTCTCATCATTTGATACCTTTTCTTTATTTTTTTACGGTGGGCAAGAATGTGAGTTCTGTTGACTGAATTGAAAACAACTGATATTAAATGGAATTGGGTGAATGGACATTTACCAACAGGGATGACCAGGAAGCGGATGTAGCTGAGCCAGTCGGGAGTCTTGTTGGCCAACTGCTCCACAAAGCATCTGAGGATGATGCTGAGATAACTCTGGTCTCCGGCCACAGCCACTTTGATTGTGGGAGGCGTCTGGGCGTTGCAATTACAGCTAAACCGAGATGCAGGGGTTAACATTGTTTTCTAGTGAGAAACAGGTAAACTGTCTTCCACTTTATGACCATGTTATTACTGCAAAATTGTTAGTTTACATTTATTAATCACTTTTTATGTTAATAGTAAAAAATTGTAAAAAGAAATTGGTTAACATTTCTGTACTGCTCATCCATTTGGTGTTCGATAAGAAACATTTCAAACGGACTTTGAAAACTCTATGAGAAACATTCATTTTTTTTTATATTGAAGACATCATTTTTCTTAAAGAGTTATTTTTTTGCATTCCGTTCTTACAATCTCTGAATTCTTGTGACAATGGTGTTGAAAGCTGCTTGGACGTCTGCACCAGAGATGGTGCCCACAATGGGCTGATTGTGCTCATGGAGAACCTCAGATAGATACTGCATGGAAAAGAGAATTATAGAGTTAGTGTGCGCTGAAGTGAGAGAGGGCTTGATGTAGTCCAAAGACAATAGTAGTCTAGTATTATTAATATACTAGACTAGAAATCCTAGAAACTATAAGATACTGTTAGATTCACTGTTCCATATGTGTTGACGCACACACTCACTACAGAAAGTGACTCTGCAAAATTGCACGAAAATATAGATTATATAATGGATACAGATACATTTGATACAACCAGAGAGTTGTAAAATATTTTATGATACATATGCCAAGAAAATGATGAAATATAAGAGGGCTGTTTTTTACTGAGAGACCCTCGATTGCCCAGGCCCACCTACACTTTGTTGTCACCGTACTATAAAGGCACACCACGCACAGAAATAGCGTACCTGGCCTTGCCAGTCTGTGGTATTGATGAGAATGATGCTCTCGGGGAGCTGCTCGTCAGAAATTAGGATCTGGTTTAGCTGGTCATACACTGACTTCCTGGGGACCTTGTTATGGAAGAGGAAGAGTCAGAAAGCTGGCCTGACTGGAAAAACACATTTACATGCTGTATATATTATCACACAAATACATAGTGCACACACACACACACACACACACACACACACACACACACACACACACACACACACACACACACACACACACACACACACACACACACACACACACACACACACACACACACACACACACACACACACACACACACACACACACACACACACACACACACACACACACACACACACACACACACACACACACACACACACACACACACACACACACACACACACACACTTGTAAACACCTGCACAGTGATCCTGGACTCTGGGGACGTCTCACTGTCAATGCTGCTGGTACGGTCACTCTGGGCCTTGGAGTTCTGCCGGTCCTTCATGGACGTGCTCCTAGGACGCCTCTGCAACTTGTTCTCTGTTTTACTGGGGACCACAAACAACAGATACAATGGTATAATGTAGAGATCTACCAAATGCATTATGTATGCATAGTTTCTCATTACATCCATCATCATGAGATTAGAGATCTACCAAATGCATTATGCATGCATCATCATACGATTAATGTACAACACAACTCCTAGGCAGATTGCTTATACAGTGGATCTGTTGTTAAATAAATTAGCTCTTGTAAAAGTGGTGCTAATAAAAGTAATTTTGCCAGTGAGTTTCTTTCCTAATAAACAAATTGAATATGCTGTTTGAGGTAGTGTGGGCGATGTTGTCACTCAAATATATTTATCTGTAAGTGTGTGTGTGTATGTGTGTGTGTTCGCATGTCTTTTTCCATTCCAGGGCTAGAAAATAACTAGCTGTGCAGGCTTTTGTTCCAGCCACACAGACTAAGTCCGTATGTGTGTGAGATAAAAAAAATAGATATTTCACAACAAAATGATTTATATGTTTACAGACTATAAACATAATTAGGTGTTTACTGGCTATTAACTGGTAAAAGCTTCACTGGGAAGTAACTTTAAAGAAAGTGTGTGTTTGTGGACAGTTACCTGGGCGACATGAGTGTCTGGGACTCGGTCTTGCAGAGTTTGGCCACTGGACCAGGCAGTTTGTCCGTGCTCAGATCCCAGCTGATGGGGTTGGGGTTGGCCTCTCCTGGCCCGGTGCCAAGCACAGTCTCCTCATCCTCCACATCCTGTGGATGCAATGGATGAGCAAAATATTGTAGGCTTTTCCCATAATGCAAATGTGGGGTGCATTCAAGGTTTGCTCATGATGTTCCAGTCACTGCACTGTGTTTCTGCTGCTTCCTTTCTCTCCCTAAATATGAATTAAATTATTCATTATTCAACACTGCTGTTCTAGTTGGTATTACCAGTATTTTCTGTATTTTCCATTTAGCAAACATATTCTCTTTTTGACTAGATCCCTCAGGGCTATTTTTTCTTTCCCAACACGTAGCATAAAAGTATCCAAAAATTGTAATCATATTTGAGAAAATTTTAATATTATCCAACATTTGAGCAATATTTCTGGGTATGGTACACCATGTTGATGTATTCTAATGTGTTGTCATGGTGACTGTGATGGCATCACTCTTAATCATGTAACACATGACAGATGTCCGTGATCACATTAACATGATGATCAATGTGTGTGTGTGTGTGTGTGTGTGTGTGTGTGTGTGTGTAGGTGTGTGTGATCACTGAAAATCCTGTCCTTGGGCCCCAAACACTGCATGGTAATCTTTCTTTCACCCTTCCCTACTCGCTCTATTCAGGGGAAATAAATGTGTTGTCAGGTGCCTCACGTTGTCGTGGCAAACGGGAGCAGAAGGGGCAATGGAGCAGGAGAGGAACCAGGGAAGAATAACAAACACTTGTTAAAGTGCCACTCTTCTTCTCACAGCCCGATGCGCATGTCGCCTCTGCTAATGCAGAGTGGTGTGTGTGTTTGTGTGTGTGTGTGTGTGTGTGTGTGCCTGCCTGTTTGTTCAGTATCAGTGCGGGTACACAAAGAGCAGAAAAAACTGTTAGGAGCTGATTTATGAAAGTGGACAAAAATCTAGAGAAAAAATAGACAGGAACTTCTGTGACAGCAAGACAGGCTCAGTCATAAAGAGAGAGAGAATGGTAAGAGGAAAAAAGCACTTTGAATGAACACAAAACAAAGTATTGTTAACTTGCTGTTTTTTTCTGATTTAAAATCAACAGAGATTTTTTTCCACTAATGGTTAAGGTTATGATTGAGGGAGAATAAGCTGATCCTAGACCTGTGCATAGGATACATTTCACTTGACAGCACTCACCCCTGAGGGAGACTCCAATCCGAGGACATCATCTGTATACTTGGTCCCCAGTAAGACTTTAGCCCTGTCTGGGGACAGCAGATCTCCACCCTGTAAAGGGGCAGTACACAGGACATGGTTATTCAAATTAACTGCTAGGTGTCACAAACATATCCCCAAACCCATGTCTATAACAGAATAAGAAATCTATTAACAAAGCGTTTCACAAGTTCTAGCAAAATAACCAACTGCTAAACCTCAGATGGTTGGAGACCTGACGTTTCCTGCGACACCCTCCAGCTGATGTTTTTCAATACATTGCCTACGATAGGTTCAGTAGGTGCACTGCATTACAGTTTGTTCTATCGCTTTGGTACAAGTATCGCAACTATGTGGTAAAACCTCACAACTCTTAGTACAAGACTCATCACACTTGTGACACAGCCAGTCTGTCATTCAAAACTTGTCATTGTGCATTCATTTGGAATGTAAACACCTCTCACCACAAAACCATTGATTTATCATAAAATGTTCTCATAAATGTTCTCATAAAATGTCATGAGAACATATGCTTTAATCACCAAAACACAACATAATGATATATTTTCAGTTTAGACGTTTTAACTACCAGTGAATCCGAAAGAACAAATAATGCAAGAGAAATGTTTCAAATCACCCTTAGATGTGGTAAAAGTAATATGCCACAGTACTGTAGAAGACAGATTACAGTGTTCACATTAGGCAATACACTTACATCACCCAACATTAACAGAATCTTTCAATTCCTTACTGTAAAATCTGTGTAATCAGGTCGTGATAAATAAAGATATCCTCTACAAGCATTTGAGCAAATTTTCTTAGATATAATTGTAAAATAAGTATACTATCTATAATCAAATGTAAACAGTTACTATAACAGTTACAATAAAACCTTGCGTTTAGCAGAATTATATTGGATCAAACCTGTCTTGGGCATTTGGCCATAGATTCTCATCCACATTACAATGATTTTCCTCAATGTTCTTGCGCCTTGTGAAAAACTATTTGTAATGGTGAATCCATGCTTGACATTGGCCTACACTGATGTCATCACTTGCCTCACACATAACCTGAAGGAGGGTGGTGCTCCCACAGGGTTGGCAATCATAAACCTTTAACCTTTATACGAAAGGTGAGTATGGGGGCAGGTAGAGGGTTAAGAAAACGTTACTGCATAGTTTTGTGTCTAGTACTTTGTCAATTGAACAAGTGATTTCATATCCAAAAGAACTGCTTTTTTGATGATCTGCTTTGAGATTTGTACTAAGAGTTGTGCGGTTTTACCACATAGTTGCGATAATAGTAGCAAAGTTGGGCTGGCCCGAATACTATTTTACAGGCTTTGAATACTCCTTAGTAATTCCGAACAAGTATTGAAATACTAGTTCTCAAAAACACAACTCAAAACTGTAAAGCAGCGCAAACGCTGTATTAAATCATGTATAGCCTACCAATGATTATGCAAATCAATCTCTTCCTGAGTGGCTTGCAAAAAGTAAATATTTAAATATTTTTTATTGTCCACAAATTAAGCAAGCTTAACAGAATAGTAAGCCAGTATTAGACCAATAGACATGTGTCCTGGGGTGTTCCAATGGTCCATGCCATATGCACACATATCGCCGCTGGTTCGATTCAAGCCTGTGGCAGAATATCCATCATCCCTACTTTGGCTATCACATAATAGTGCATTTAAAATGCCAAAACATTTCTTCATAAAAAACACATGAAAGGCAAAACAAAAAATGACCCAAGATAAAGTGCATGACAAACAATGCAAAATGTAGGTGTGTTGGAAATAATCTGACGTTCTTGGACAAATAAAAAATCAAGACAACGTTGCCAATGATAGCCTACTAGCCTGCCTATAGAGTTGGCTATTCCACTAAGGTTAAATATGATACATAAAATAAATAAAATCTGTATATTCTCCAAGGAAAGAAGTGCCTCTGAACTAATACATGGCTATGAATTCTGGTTCTCTCTTCATTTTCTTAGTAATAGGGTTCACAAACTGCAGTGTCCTTTGGGTTGTTAGTGAGATCGATGATTGTGATGCCTGGGGATTCACCAATTATATAATATTAATTAATAAGCTATTTATCAAACCTGATGCTAATAGGACTAGCATAATGTATGCAGCGTGAAAGCCTAGTTACAGAGCATCGATAAGAATCAATATACCTACATATTTGATATGATTTATCAAACATACCTCCATGGTATACAAAGTTCTGGTTGCATATTTGGCAATGAGCATTTTTTATCATCTGATAATGTGTAATAATACCACACTAGATTACACACTAGACACTACATTAAAAACAGCTGTAAACTATGTTTATTTATTCTATATATTAACAATGTCAGCTCAATCCAATATCTATATTAAAAGGCTTATGAAAACAAAGCTTCCGAATACTCAATTAAAATTTGAATACCAACTAAATGAACAAATTCTCAAAAAGTCAAAGTATTCGGGTCACCCCTATACCAAAGCGATCAAACAAAGATTTAATTACATTTCTATCAGCCAATTTCTCACACAAGTTCTTACTTTACGTGTGCCAGACTCAAACTGACTAGGAAACATCTTTTATAAGATGATGAGATGAACAACGTATAGACAGATAATAGATCCAGAATGTTTACCAGTGTTTGATTTGGCTTGAATGAAATGACAATTCCTCCAAAAGAAAAATCATTCAGGCGTTCCTCAATATCTGACCCTCGCAATTGAACTGCCCAAGTTGCACAGGAAGTCGGGCCGTAACACAACAAAGCTGGACATGTTCTTTTGTGCGAGAAGTAACAGTAGGAGCATTGCCAGAGCCCTACAGAATGACCTCCAGCAGGCTACTAGAGTGCATGGTTCTGACCAAACTGTCACAAACAGACTCCATGAAAGTGGCATGAGGACCCGAGGTTCTCTTATGAGACATGTGCTTACAGCTCGGCACCGTGCAGCTCGACAGAGAACATTTAACAGAAAACAACAGATTTGCCTTTGCGCACACTGAGCACATGTGACCGACGTGAAATAGTCTGGAGACGCCGTGGTCAACATTATGCTGCCTGCAAGATCATCCAGTATGACAGGTTTTGGCGGTGAGTCAGTGATGTTCTGGGCTGGCATGTCATTGGAGGGTCGCAGCGACCATCAATATGCTGGCAGCTGGCCAACAGTGACAGCTATTAGGTACCGGAATGAAATCCTCAGACCCATCAGCATCATACGTTGGTAATGTGGGCTCTGGGTTCCGGTGATTTCAATTGTTTACCGTAATTTCCGGACTGTTGAGCGCACCTGAATATAAGCCGCACCCACTGAATTAAAAAAAAAATATTATTTTGAAGATAAATAAGCCACACATGTCTCTAAGCCACAGGTGCCTACCGGTACATTGAAAACAAAATGTACAAACTTTACACAGGCTTTAACAAAACAGAGGTTGTAACAACAATAAATATGTTTTAACGAAACACAAGGTTGGTTTTGTTGCAAGGTTTTGTGAGGATTATGATGCATACTAGTGCTGTGCAATTCATAAAACTTTCAATTTCAATTACGATTCTGCCTTCCCACAAATATAAAAACAAAATAATCAAGATAAAACGATTATTGTGCCACATTCAGTTGTCTAAAACAGTGTGCCGTTTTTCTTCACAACTGTGCACTTGTGCTCCTCCCTAAAACGCCAAACTCAGTCACCGGGGTCTGTTTTTCTTATGTTCACAGGCAATGTTTGTGAAATATAAGTACTAAATAATTGATGATAAATGTATTTTTGACTACAGTTACAAATCTTTCATCAACTTTGATGAAGACTACGTGTCCCCTAACAATGTTTATCTGGCTAAAAACTTTTAAGAGATGTCAGTTACTGACTGGAATGTGTTGAATATAGGCCTTGTTTTGCCGAATGTCAAATATAAAAGAGTTTCAGTAGGCTGTGGGAGTGCACTAGAACATACTTGGTGTCAGAGCTCCCTCCGAAGCTAGTCTACCGCCACCTGCTGGCAGGCTTCGGCGTTCATCCTCCCCGGTCTTCTAAGCTGCCATCGTTCCCTCCCCCGTTCACATTATTGTCCGGTCTCGTCCTCACAGATACCTGTTGTTCATTCCCTCATTAGTGGAGTTTTTAGGTCCTGTGTGTTTGGTCATGTCTTTTTTGTGGTATTGTTGCATGTTACGAGTATTTCCTAGTGGATCTGCTGTGTGCCATCCTATTCATTAATTCAGTCCAGTGGACGTCATTGCGCTGTGTCGCACCTTATTTATTATCGTACCATTGATTACTTGCTGGTATGATTGTTGCTACTGTCTATCTGGGACATTAAAACATTAATACAAGCTGTGACACTTGGTATAATCTACTTTGAGCACATATTTAAAAATATTTTTTATAAATTACATAAATGTTTAGTGGTACTTTTATTATTTTCATTTTTTTTGTTAAATTATATTGAGGGAAAACCAATATTAAAAATGTTTTATAATTAAATAAATGCATGGCGTTTCCAAAGTCAATTAGTAATCACAACTATGACCAAAAACTATAATCGAGCAACTTTAATGCATACTCTTTCAATCAAGGTGGTGTGATGCTGCGCCAAGTGTAATTCACACTGAACTTTACGTTGGCCTATGCCCGAGGGCTATCGTTTTGGTTCAACACAGTTGTCATTCTCTCCAATCGTTCACAAATGCCTGGCAAATAGAAGCCACAAATGCAGAGAGAAATGCACTTAAACTTACATGCCTGATGGCCCACCAAATGTTTAAAGGGATAACTTACCCAATACACACATGTAGTTAATCTTCTGGATAACATGACTAAATCAACAGTGAACATGGACACCTACCACAGACAATGGATCGGGACAGCCCATCAACCCACCCATGTGTCAATAGCATTAGAGGATTTGTGTGTGTATAAATACTCACAATGCAGGACATTTCTCTTGCCTGGCTCTTCTGACTGTGCAGACTTCCAATCTCTGTCTGGGAGCTTGAATGGGACATTCCTTCAAAGAAGGGCCTTGGCGACAACAGCAAAGGAATACAACAAAACTGAACTACGTAGCAGTCAGTGACAGATTTATGGCGTTCCTCATAGGTGCTTTTTAATGTATCACCTGTAAATATATTTCGCATAACTACAAAAAAAAGATTTACAACGCTGTTGGGCCTTATTTAGTAATCAAGATGTACAGATTACTATTGTGCCGGCTCTTACTTCAGTTTGGGTTTGGGTGTGCTGAGGACACTCTCATTGTCCTCCATCTCAGGACCACTGTCACTCTGATTGTAGACCTCAAGGCTGTCATAGAGTAGGTCAAGATCTTCCTCCACTTCCTGGGTCTGGTCCACCGGATCTGAGTCCAAAACCTAGAAAATATCCAATGGAGAGCAAAATAATCAGAAAATCAGTCCTGATAAATCTGACAGTGCATCTATCCATCCACATATGAATCAAATCAAATCCACAAAGATTAAATTATAGACCGCTGGCCAGGAAAAACAGATCTGACTGACAAGGATGGAAGATCACTTTTAACAAGCTGAGTAACTCACCAAAATAATTGTCTTTAGTCATCGTTATTACATCATGAGAGGACTGATACATTTTATCTATAATAGCTATTCCAATTTCTATGGAAACCTGACTGGTCTTTACAGAGAAAATATTTGTTTTTCCAGATTTGCCTTTGTGGATGGGAAATTGCTGTGTTAATTAGAAAAACAATATAGACATAAGCAATAATGCCTACAGACAACCATCTCTATATAATTATGTTGTTTTCAACTAGGAAATTAATTATATAAATAATTTGTTAGAAATGACTGAAAGCATATAACAAAAAGCATTCACCCCACAGACATTAACTGCTTTGGGTACAATGTCCACAATATCACTGCCCATAAAAAACATATAGTGTAAAAGGGTGGACACAAAAATACACCCCAGGTGTTTTTATAACGCATTTGGACATACAGATGAGTAATATTCTCTTCAACACTATTGACAGATAACGGTAACCGAATTTTTCGGTTTCATGTCGATATTTTGCCTTGGATGGACTCAAAAAAATGCCATTACAAGAGTATACTTCCTAAAAAAATTATAGTGACAAAGAATAAGTACACTCCTAGTTTCAATAGCTGGTGTTGCTCCGTTCTGCTAAAATTTTACTTAAACTTAATTTACATTTTTGCAACAGTTTATCAGTCTCCTATATTGCATTTTTGCATGCACAGCCACCTTGAAGTCCCCGACAGCATTTAAATAGAAATGAGATCTGTGCTTTGACTCTGTAATTCCATATTTTCTTTTAAAGGCATTCTGTAATATATCTGCTTGTGTGTTTTTGATCACTTTTTTGTTGCAAGATCTTTGCTTGGTTCAGCATCCGCTTTTTTACAGATGCAGTGATGCACAATTTGGAATTCATGGTGATTCAATGATGCAAGTTTGTCAGGTTCAGAGGGAACAAAGCAGCCCCAAACCATAATGCCACCGGCTCAACCTCATCCCACAGTTGAAATTAGGTTATTCTGTTTAAAGGTGAAAAATGATTTCTGACATTTCGATAAAACAACTCCATCTTTAATTAATCTGTTCAGATAATATACATCTGTCAAACAAAAGTTGGGTCTTGTGAGAGCAGAGGCTTCTTTCTTCCTGACCAACCTTGTAGTTCAAACACTGTCTCTTTCTGAAATACTCAAGCATTTGGATGTTGGCTGAGGCTATCGAGGCATGTACAACCTTCGATGTTACTCTGGGGTTTCAAAGTTACTTTGTAATGATATTCAAAGATAGATTAACATTTTTTACATTTTATGGTAAAGGGGCACAACCTTTTAAACATAAGGAAATTGCATATCCTTTTATTTTAATTGCATAAACGATTTTTAGTTATTTTTCCGGTGGTGTAGTTAATACATTTTGTTAAGTTACACATCTGGACACAGATACGTAAAGATGATATCAACACATATATCTAATCCTAGGTAGTTGATTGTGTGAGTTAGATTTAGCAGATGTGATTAGGATGTTCCCTCTAATCTTTGTAATTAGCTCGCTAGCTACTGCAATTATGTCAATAGCAGGAAGTGTCCAAATAACAGAGCTCAGTTGTCTACAATACACAACTGCATAGCATTCCCACTGAAGTAAACCATGGGGGGTATCAGCGAAAAAATATCCTGACATTTGGGAAGGTGACAGATAATTTCACCATCTAAACTACAGAGGCCGGACTGCAAAGTGTAAAAACACTACTCAAACAGGATTGTACAGACTTTAGAAATGAGTGTAGAGTAGGGGTGTGCGATATGACGATATTTAATCGTGGACGATTAAAATGTCTCCACGATTCACTTTTTCGGAAATATCGTAGAATCGCGCTCCAGTGCACGTTCAATTAGATGCAGATCTATGGCGTTTTTTCAGCTACGTATCAACATGCAATGCGCGGTGCGCTAGATGTCAGCGTGTTAACACTAGAAGCGCCAACAGCCCCGGGCGTTGCAGTTAGTAATTAAAATAAATATATAATGTTGAAAAGCTACAGCCTCGTTCTTCCATGACTTTTCCTAAATACGTGCATTTTACCTTGTCCCGTTTTCAGAAACTGGATGCGTTTTGGTCTGATCTCGTTTTGGTCCGATCTATATTGGACACCGTTTTGGTCTGGTCTTTATGAAACTGGGTCCGTTTTGGTCTGGTCTATATAAAACTGGATGCGTTTTGGTCTGGTCTCCATGAAACTTGACGCGTTTTGGTCTGGTCTACATGAAACTTGACGCGTTTTGGTCCGATCTATATGAAACTGGATATATGTAACCGATTAATTTGCTGCGGTCTCATGTGCACTCATAACATCACTAATGAACACTCTGCGCAGTGCAACCGGTTAGTATGCGTGTCCTGCTCAGGCAGACAAAAGCTGCGAGATATACATAGATAATAGATTGATTGGCTTGGTTGAATTTGAATGAACTAGAAAAAAGAGGTAGGCCTACGTTTATAAAGAAATATATGTTTTACTAATTAAACAGAACGAAAATATAAAACGAAATTGATTAATGTATCTACCGGGTAACAGCAGAATATACCCGACCGTGACCAATATACAAACTGTGTTGTAAAATACGTGTTTCATTGTCTATAGTGCCTTAGTTACTGGGCTGTAATTACTATTACATCAAATTATACACTGTAGCCTAATGTTTTTATTTCAACAGTCTGTGTTGCAATATATACGGCCAATCATGCGCAAATCATTTGATTGCGCGTCGCTTGTGATCTAAAATGTTTTAGCATTTATTACATCAAAATAGGACATACAGTTTGATTGATTTTAATTTATTCGATCTTTAGAAATTTAAATATCATAGCCTGTGCATTTTAAAATCATGGTTTTAATTTTGTATTGTATGGCTACATAAGACAATAAATAGGCTACATACTATTTTAGTAAAATGTTTTACTGCATAATTCACAATTGATTTAATTCAGGATGATAACACAGTAGATCATCTGATGCTGTAGATGGATGGCAGGTTACACAGTGAATGGATGGTGAAGCTGCGGATGAGAATGAAGGTGCTTCTTTGCACCATTGCACTTCCTTTAAATATACACGTGATTAAAATATGCTACTTTAATTTTTTTTCCCTTTTATGTTTTGTTACCTTGTAACGCTATATTCTTTAAATGGAGATATAATTTGCTTGTATTGCAGCTCAGTAATTAGCAAAATAGTCTTAAAAAGCAACATGAAAAAGAATCGTGATAAAATCGTGAATCGTGATTTTTCCTGAAAAAATCGTGATATGATATTTTTCCCATATCGCCCACCCCTAGTGTAGAGTACTGGAAAATGTTAGTGTGAATGAATTACAGTGTGACGAAATAAACTAACGGAAATGACCCGCTCATTTGACAGATTAGAGTGGCCCGCTGGTATAGAATACAATTTAAAATATGATGCAATTGGTAAATATCTTGCAGTCTGAGCTCTTAAACTGAAAATGTCCGTCATGACTTACTGTTCATCAACACTGCCTAATAAACTCGGTTTTGTATAGAAAAACGGTCAAATATTTCCAAATCTAAGTGTGAAAGGTTGATTGGGGCTAGCAGGACCGCAAGAGACTAACAGCATGACAGTTGAATTAGATGTTTTGAAAGTGACTGGGGCAGATATTAGGGGAGAAATGCACTACAGTGAGAGAACCATTAGTTGATTCATTGTTTAGCAAAGCGTACTACCTGGAACCAAAAATATTACAACCTGAAAACAAAAAACAGTGTTCACTAAAAAAAACAGTTGAGGAACCCTTGATAAATCTGGTAGCATTTTATAGAAACTTTGCAGCCTTGCAGCTTGTCACTTCTCGTTAATATGAAATAAAACGATTGGAGCATGCAATACTAACCTCATCTGTCACTTTGAATCGCTTCAACAGGGCCACAAACTTCTGTTTGAAATTGGGTTGCTGTAAAAGGAGAAATAGAGAAATAGAGAGTGAAAGATAAGGAATTTCAAGCCAACCAATGTACAGCAGGGATCAAAGTCAGATACGTCATTGTACAAACGAACAAAGCGGTCTTCAACTCATGCAATGACGGGAGCTTTATAATTCTGATAGCTCGATAAATTATAGTGAGGTTAATCAAAGACAAGAGACATCTGAGTCTAGGCTTTATTCGCTAAACATATCTCTGGGCACAGATCTAGAATTCATTTCCCCATCATTTATATAGTGAGTATAAGCTGATCCAGAATCTGTGAAAACGAGCAGGGTTATACATGTTAGTCCCTTAACAGACTCCTTCAGATAGAGCGACGTTGTGCATTCGTCACTGCAAGACAACCCCATAGCACAGTTGTTGTGTGTTTTTTCCTTCATACACTTAACTAAGGATTTTAAGAGGCTAGTACATGTTCTAATGCACTAATGTTCACGTGGATGGTGGCTTGCACTTAAGTGACCTTGTGTGACCGATAAGTGCTGTGTGATTTGCTCATTTAAAAATAGGACCATCGAAGAGTCAGAAGTGAATAGAAGATGCTCATGGCAACGTATCCCTTTACACATCTACTTCCCCAGAGTCAGATGAACTTATTTTATATGTATTCTTCAAGTATATAGAAAGTTAGATGTTTTTACACACAAAATACTAACTTGCTTAAACTATAACTTTACAGTAACACCTTGTATCGGTTCCTGTTGACAGTACAGTAATTGTGCTAATGCTAGTTGGTAATTGTGCTAATGCTAGTTGGTAATTGTGCTAATGCTAGTTGGTAATTGTGCTAGTGCTAGTTGGTAATTGTGCTAATGCTAGTTGGTAATTGTGCTAATGCTAGTTGGTAATTGTGCTTAATGCTAGTTGGTAATTGTGCTTAATGCTAGTTGGTAATTGTGCTAATGCTAGTTGGTAATTGTGCTAATGCTAGTTGGTAATTGTGCTAATGCTAGTTGGTAATTGTGCTAATGCTAGTTGGTAATTGTGCTAATGCTAGTTGGTAATTGTGCTAATGCTAGTTGGTAATTGTGCTAATGCTAGTTGGTAATTGTGCTTAATGCTAGTTGGTAATTGCAGAAATACTAGTTATAAACATATTTAAAAATACATGTTGATGCCAAACAATAGCACCCATTTGCACTGGTGTGGGAATTATGTGACAGGGCACCATTATTCTGAGCATGCAGTTAGAGGAGTAGGAAATTAAGTACACTAGAGACAGGAAAATGTTATTGCAGTTTCAATACAGTTTGTACTCATCCAAAGTGCATTGAAAGGTTGACTGAGCGGTTTTTAATAAGTGCTATGAAGTGCCTATGACCCTGATAAATTAATAAATACAATGAATAATTAAATTCAAATTGAATAAATAAAACCAGATAAAACATTTTGTATGCCACTTTTGGGTTATGTAATTCTTTTTAGGACGTTTAACACAATAAGCTTATTTTGCCAACATGCATATTGATGGCGTTGCCTTCTGCTGCACACTTTTAAGGCTGTTTTCTATTTCAGGTGGAAAAGTGATTTGGTTTGTTTCTGCAAGGATCTAACGTTTTGGACCCGTGAAGATCCCAACATATGTTGTATATTTTGAATATGAAATCAATATGCAACAGAGATACGAATGTACTATTTGCTCAAGTTTAGAAGGTCGCCAACGTAAGTATTCAATGGGCACAATCTGAACAGCTTGAAAGGCTAAAGAAGATGTGTGATTGCAATCAGGATATCAATGGTTTGAACTAACTGCATGATAGCTGGACGACAGATCACAGTTCAACCACTCTAGTAAATGTGGAGGAGTTCAGATACATGCTTTCTCTTTCAATTTTGCCATGAAAACAGAACATTTGCATAGCCGGTCCAGACTGGAACACAGTTGTTATTGGACAGCGGCGTACCCGCTGATTCCCGGGGATCGCTCTTATGACAATATCAGATTTCATAGTGACTATTTAATTATCAGGTACCACACTCAGTCTGGTGTGCGCAGGGCTTACTAGTATGTAGGTGCAAACCCAACCATCGCCTCTACCGCTACCTGTTTGGTTCTGTTTTTTCTTTCATGGGGAATATTGGTTTGGAGTACCCAGTTCATTGACCATGAGGGTTGCAATTAATGCTATTATGTTGTTATTAATAGTCAGTTGACTAGTGGAGAAAGCAAGCGTGACAAGGATTTCATGGTGTGTGAAAAACTCTGAAACCTAAAAAAAGTATTTATGTAGTAAGGCTTTGTTTTCCATACCCTGGTCATGGATGTTGTACGTATCATTTTCCTCCGGTTTTTCTTTGGCTTCCTTTGTACATCATCATCCTCATCATACAAGTCCTATGGAAAAGTTTTGAATACACAACAATAATTTACATCTCAAATCAAAATACATTTTTGTTCCATCCCAACATCTGATCAACAAGACCTTCAATAGTGAAATCCGGTAGCTGTGTTAGTGCTTGGCGATTTTGAAAGTGTGTTTTAGATTGAGAAATGCTGTGCAAATTATATTTTGTTCTAACTGTGGAATCCTGGCCAAAATAGTCTTCATATTTACTGTATGGTTGTTTAGCATGTGTGACTGAACATATCCCCAGATACTACAGATTGAACTGGTGATCTTCTCAAGGCCACATTTATAATGGGCTGTGTCTCACCACTGGTTGAACAGCATCATCGCTAGCTTCCTGCTCCGAGGAGTAGCTGTCATCATCATCCTCTGAGTAGTTGTCCATATCTGGGGATCGATCTGAGGGGACAGAAACATAAGCTAAATGGGAGTACTCCATTCACTCACCACAACACTTTAACATTCATTTCTAATAGCTATGAAGGATTTACTCTGAGGCCCTGAGATCAAACGAAGTGTCTTCCAAGTTACCCAATACTTCCTCAAGAACTGGAAAACAGAATAAATCAAGGGATATAATAAAGACAGCTTTCTGCCGGCCAACTGGCTTGTATTTTATCCTTGACAGATGATTTCATTGTGCAATATAGGTTGTCTGTTTCACAGTGAATTCCTTTACATAAGTGCAGCTAACATCTGTTTTGGGACCACAGCTTCCATTTAGGCTCTGAGTACAGAGGGAACCTCAGGTTAGATGGTCCTCAAATCTGTTAGGTTGGACAATCTCTCCTCCTCCACCCTGACCACCGGTGTCCCACAGGGCTGTGTGCATAGCCCACTCTTGTAATCCCTCTTCACCTATAACTGTGTCTGTGTACACAGCTCCAACACCATCTTCAGGTCTGCAAATGACACTATGGTGAATGGTCAGAGAACAAGTCAAGACCTAGTGGCTTGGTGCGCAGAAAACCTGAGCATCAATGCCAAGGAAACCAAATAACTTATTGTGGATTACAGGTCTGAAAGATGTATCCATGTACCAGTTCTCATTGATGGGACCACAGGTGGGACCACCTGGGTGTCCACATCTCAGACGACCTCTCCTGGTCTGTCAACACAACAACCCAGGTTAAAAAGGCGGAAGGAAGATCAAGATGGCCCACCTAACTACTAACATCCTGGTAAACTTTTTGTACCACTGCACGGTTGAGAGCATTCTGACTAATCGTGCCACAGTTTGGTACAACTGTTGCTCTACGGTTGGTGTCCAGCTCCCCACTATCAAAGATCCAAGAGACATAAGTGCCTGTAACATAATACATAACAGCCAAAAGACATAACAGCCTGTGGCATTATCAGGGACCCCTAATGCCCGATTCATAAATGGTTTGCCCCCCTGCCATCAGGCAAGCGGTACAGGTCTCTACACAACTGCACCAGCAGGCTTAGGAACGTTTTCTCCCCAGCTGCTGTTTCTCTGCTAACCTCTGAAACCCGTTGTCAAACTTGCCCTACACACTGCCACCTATTTTATCTGCCATTTGCACATTGCATACTGTCTGTACTCCTCACTGCTACCTCTTGCAATACACACCGCTCGGACTTATTTATTTATTGCCATTTGCACAATGCATACTGTCAGTATTCTCCACTGTCACTTGCACAGATGCTTTCCGCTTGTACTGCTCTCCTCATATCTGCCATTTATTACATCATTGAACTGCACACTTATCCATGTCATTTGCACATCCCTACATTGTCCTTAATCAGATGTGACTCACACATTGGCACATTGACACACTTCCCTGCATAGTATGTTAGCGCCCTGCGTAGTATGTTAGCGCCCTGGGTAGTATGTTAGCGCCCTGGGTAGTATGTTAGCGCCCTGCGTAGTATGTTAGCGCCCTGCGTAGTATGTTAGCGCCCTGCGTAGCATGTTAGCGCCCTGCGTAGCATGTTAGCGCCCTGCGTAGCATGTTAGCGCCCTGCGTAGCATGTTAGCGCCCTGCGTAGCATGTTAGCGCCCTGCGTAGCATGTTAGCGCCCTGCGTAGCATGTTAGCGCCCTGCGTAGCATGTTAGCGCCCTGCGTAGCATGTTAGCGCCCTGCGTAGCATGTTAGCGCCCTGCATAGTATTTTTGCACTGCTCTTTTTGCACTGCTCTTTTTGCACTTCCTTTCGTTGTACTTTACTTGTACTGTTCAATGACAATACAGTTGAATCTAATCTAATGTATTCATGCTGGGCTTGCCGGTCGTGGTGACGACTATATGCTTCCATTTGGCTCTGAGAGCACAGGGACCCTCAGGTTCATAGGTCCTAATGTATTCATGCTGGGCTTGCCGGTCATGTTAAGGGCTAGAGGCTTCTTCATTATTTACTGCGGTATGTGGAGAGAGTATGTTAAAATGACTCTTTTCACAAAAGTATTAGTTGGTGAGATTTAAAAAAAATTCTAATATAATGTTGGAATGCTTCGAAATATCCAGTACTAAAATGAAAACAAAAAAACACAGAAAAGATACAAACTGAAAGCATTTTTCTCAAGAAAGATTTACCCTAGTGGTTCACTGTGTAGCTCTTTGAGAAAATGTTTTCTGTATTGCATTTTCTGCCTATGTTGTGTGCGTGCTGTCTTGTGTCCGGCTTTTGTTGGCTTTTAGAAAGTAATGTGGGATAAATTTGCAAGGCAATTATACACTGGAATCTAAAGTCATGTAATTTCCCAACTTCCAGTCCATCAGCTTCATGCAACACCAAAAAAACAGCCACAAAACGTAGCTTATGTGGACAAACAGCTTGCAGGCCAAAGGAATAAGGAATTGTTTCCGGATCTCTACCTGACGCTTTGGCCTTGGTCCCGGACTGCCCGCTGCCATCCTCATGGTCAATGGGCTGACTGGACAGGGAATACACGCTGAGTTCTGCCGCGCGCACCGGCAACTCTTTCACGTTGCTATGGAGACCCAGGATCTGTGCTCCATCTGTTGGGTGCTGCATTACCTAAACACACAGCAGGAGAGTAGAGTGTTTGAGCGAGACAGAAGCGATGTAACGGTTAAGACAAACAAGCACAATGAGTTAAAGTAAAAAAACATCACATCACTGTATACATTTACTTCACATACAAGTCATTTATCTGACGCCACCTGAAGTCCAGGTAGGTCTCAGTGGATACTTTTTTTTTTAATACAAGATACAAGCTATGCACACACTCACACAGAAATAACTGCCTGTGCAATGGTGCAGGCCTGCGCACTTTTAACTGAAGCATACGGTTGAGTTTTCCTCCCATGTTTTGTTCCCGCTGTGAAACGAAATGGGATTTGTGCCTGAAAACGCTGAAACCACATCACCACCCTCTACAGTCTCCATATACAAAGGTCACACAGTGTTAGCCATTTCCGCGTTCCCAAATTATTATGCAAATTATATTTTACACTGATTTTCCAAAATAGTCGATGGAAATGACAGTATAATTTCCAAGTCCAGACTCATCTACAGTCCAGTCTTATCCCAGTCTGAGGGCGTTGCTACGGCGATGGCACCTGTATATCCAGGCTGCTGAGGCTTCCCTCTACCCATGTGCTGCAGTTTGCTCATGGGCCTCCACATACGTTGTTCCACTGCAGCACAGTCAAACACTTAAACCTAGACTATGGTGTTTAACTTAGGTCCATGAATAATCATCAGAAAAGATGCACCACATGGGAGGATCTGACTGCGTTCAGAACATTTAAAAGTGGGTTTCCGGACAATAACTTGCTTAGTTTCCTGCATATATTTCTGATTTCTTGTCATGTATGGTTCACCGATACGGCTTCTGAATTCTTGCAAATCGAATTTGACATAGACTTTGCCAATGATAATGGTGCAGCATTTCAAATGCTATAGTACCCAACAGTCAGGTAAAAAATAAAAATAACTATTTGTATAAAACCCCCCATTAAAATGCATGGTATTAAAACACTTAATCAGGTGCATAATCCAGACATATGTTGGGAATGTTTAATGTTTTACACATTAAAATTATGTATACCATTATTTAAACACACAAATGGCAATTGTTATCAGTTTTGCTATTATTTTAATATAAAAATACTGGGCATTACTAATAAATTAATTCCTTCATATCAAACCAAGGTATCAACCAAGGTATCAACCCAAAATAACTTCTAAATGCCAGCCTAAGATTCTCCTATCAACATTCTCCATGGCTTGTTCCCAAATTCGTGTTACATTACTGATTCATGAGTTTTGAATATTGATAGTCATCTTGAATAATAACACAAGACGCAAATGTTTTGCACCGAAATAGCACCCACATGCTGTGACAGCCAACATCCTGTTTTAGATTATCGGAGGCACGGGAGTAAAGTAAGTGGTGTAAAGTTCACCTTATAATCTAATCTCATGTAGGGGGATATATTATATATAGCATTTTCTGTAGTCAGAAGTAGTTGTCACGCTAGTGTGTTTTCATGTACATATATTTTCACCGCTATTTCGGACTACCCATACACAAATTCATTATTAATTTTGATGTCCAGGCGAAAATTTATTTGTGTAGCAAATAGCTATTGGTTTATGATGAGATGTAAATTTTCTGGTGGGAATGGTTTGAACCTTGACAAGTTGATTAAGACACACCTAAGAGCCACTGACCGTGCGAAACCAATAAGGTACCAATAAGGTATGTTGAGGTCTGGGGACTACATGTCACAATCGTTACCTCCGCCATGTTGATCACGCCCACAGCCAAGGTCTTGTACCCAAGAATGGTGCGGTTCTTGTAACGCTTCCTCCTCTGCAGCATGATTTGCAATCGATTGGCATCCCTTTTCAGGAAATGGGGATACTATGGAGGACCGAAAAAAGTGCAACACATGCAGTGTTGTTTCTGGTAATTACATCACGTCTTACAAGGGTGCAAAGCATTGCTTTTTCTTAATGTACGACACAAGTAATGTTACCCAAAATGTATTTTAGTTATAATTCACAATTTCACAATTCCAGTGGGTAAGAAGTTTACATACACCAAGTTGACTGTGCTGTAAAACAGCTTGGAAAATTCAGAGAAACTAATTGACAATTTGATTCAATTGAAGGTGTAGTTGGGGATGTATATTAAGGTCTACCTTCAAACAGCTGAAATATATCAAATATATCAGTATCTATTCATTTTCGACTAAACGTATACTGTCAGTTCCCAACATGTCACTTTAAGTAAAAAGTGTACATTCTGAATGATATTAAATTAATACAATTGTGAAAACAGTTAACTAAACTAATGAGGCATTTATTAGTATAATTATTTAAGAATCAACGTGATCATTAATTTATAACTTCCAAAATTGATGTAGAAACTCCAGATGGCACATTTAAAAGTACTCATTGACAGTTTGATTTTGGTTTGTACCTGAAGTGAGAAGGTCAGTTCAAGATCGGCCTCCATTAATCCATCTGGAGGAAGGACGTACTCATTAGACCTCAGGATACGCTTGGAGCCCTGTGTGGGGGGAATATATAAAGCAAATTAATTAATGGTGACTGGCATAAATAAGTATTTTCCCTGTGAGACAAACAATAATATAAAACAGATATTTGATTATATTTCTAAAGTATAAAATTCATATTTCCAGGATTTAGCTTGTGGATACAATCTAATTTATGCGAGGTCTGGTCACCACCCTTAGTTAGGATGATGTCCAAATCAACCGACTGAAAACGCAATGAGCTAATCGCTAGCCAACAACAAGAAAACATGGAATGGCAGAAGTTAGCATCAAGCTCATAATAAACTGTTACACACAGCTGTGGACAGTGATCAAGGTCATGAAGCTTCAGAACCCATTCAGTCTTTAGAGAAAAGAGAGTCGAGGAAAGCATGTGAAAAAACACGACAGAAACTGCATTCAGACTCAAACATTTCTTTCATTGTGACACAGCCAAATCAAAACGCGCATATTCGTGTAAGGAAATAATGCCAATTGATGCCAGAGCAAAAAGAAAATGTGGCTTTTCAAGAGTACCTCAATCAGGTCCTGAATACAGTGCACATGTACTGCTCCAGCCACAGTTTGATTCCAGAGCTATTTTATCAAAAGCTCTCTCCACTGTCCACACCGTCTTAATTAATAGAATGTAAATGCCAGAAAAATACTATTTACATGGGGAAATTCACCAGTGATTTCCACAGCAGAAGAGAAAGGAAACAGAAGTATTCACTTAGACAATGTTCTTTCCCTCTGACTGCACAGAACACAGAAGCAATAAATGAGCACTGGGCCGTACCATGACCAACATGACCCTGTTGGAATGCCCCAAGTAACTGTCGTTAATGACTCCCCTTCCCACATAACTGCAATCTTGTTCCTTTCCCTCCCTTCCTATCATACAAGCTGTCGTCCTAGTTACTGCTTAGGCAGTTCTCTTGGACTATGAAGGTCAGTGGAAGTAGTGACTGTAGAGAGGTTATCAGGTGTGAAGGGGGAAAAAGCCTGCAGCCATGATACGTAGCAGTTCAACAGAGGTGCTGGAAATGAGAAACAAATAATGTGCAAATGAAGGCTGAATGAAGCTTGTTTGAGGTGCACTAAGGAGTAAAACAAATCTAATGGTTTTCTGGCCAAGAGTTCTTTAGACATGCAAACATTTGTTACAAAATAAAAATATAACACAATTTGTCCATCCAATTTGTTATTTAGTCAATTAGAGCCACACCCCTTAATCATTCAAATAAGTACTCACCTGTATTTTGACAGCTATTACCACAGAGCTAAGCTCTCGGTCTAGTTCTTTAAGGACAATCAGCTTCTTGAGGGTCAGGCTGCACAATCTACATATAAGAGGAATACAAGGACAGAAAATTATTTAGATACTTTCTAACATAAAAACTATACAGCGCATATAAAAAAGTATTATATAAATTAAAATACAAAACAAATAAATTGAATCAAACTTTTTACCGGCTGTATTTACACATAATAACCCTCAACATAAAAGTTAAAATAACATTCAAAGACATTCTGAACAAGTATTAAAATGTAATTAGTGAAACATGGTTTGAATACGTGATCAGCCCCTTAGTGACGATTATATTAAAAAATCTATAGGGGCAGTAACCTGTATCTTTAACTTGACATTATCTTTCGGACTTATTCCTAAATTATGGAAATCTCCCTCTTCATAACTTGGGTGGAGGGCTGATGTCAACAATTATCACCCAATTTCAAAGCTACACTGTCTAGCAAAGATTCTTGAATCATTGGTAAATGTTCAGCTTCGCTACTTCCTGGCTGAGAAATATATTGTAAATGCAAATCTTTAGACCTCATCATAGCACTGTTTCTGCCTCTACATTTCTGCCTTTGATACAGTTCACCATGGTATCATACTGAAGAAATTCAGTATGTCCATTTCTAGGCCTAAGTGCTGATGCATGTTCTTGCTTTCATAACTACCTTACTGACCGAACGCAAACTATTGTGCTTGATAGAGTTAGGCTGGATAGTGTTGATGTAAACAGAGGTGTTCCTCAAGGATCCATCCTAGGACCTGTTCTTTTTACTATATACATTAATGCTTTTGGTCAATATGTAAATAGTTGTCCATTTCACCTGACGATACTATTCTGTATGCCTGTGCTCCAACAGCCAATGTTGCTATGACCAGTTTACAGTCTGATTTTAATAATGTGCAGGTAGCACTTAACTTAAAGCTAGTACTTAATACTAGCACCATGTTGTTTTTAAAATCTAGTCAGATGACCTTAGTTTCACTCTTTGAATGGTTCTGTAACTGAACGGGTCCCTTCACATAAATATCTTGGGATTTGGATGAACAGAAACAAATCTTGCTTTTCTTTGGTAAAGAGGAGAAATAGTTCAGTCAACTTTAATGCCGGTGCTGGACAAAGGAGATACAATATATGCATCTGCTACTATTTTGAAGCAGCTTGACTCTGTTTATCATAGTGCCCTATGTTTTAATACATCAGACAGTTATAATACACATCACTGTATACCAAAAAGTTGGTTGGTTCCTCGAAAGGTGCGTAGATCCCTTCATTACTCTTTTTTGTATACAAAGCACTACTCAACACTTAACATCACACCTACATCGTCTGGTTTCCATACTAGAACCCAGAGTTGGATAGTATTGGAGACACATTTTGTATCTACTGAGTTGGGTTGTTCTGACTTCTCTCTCAAAGTACCTCATTTGTAGAATAGTATACAATCAGAGTTCTTGGTGTCAATCGGTCAGTTTAATAAAAATTCTGTTGGATTTTTACAGGCAGAATTGTGTTTGCTTTAATTGACGGTGACAATTATTGTCAGGATGTCTGTTAATTGTATGTATCAGTTGATGTATGAGTTGATGTTCCCAGGGCACGATTGCAAATGAGAACTCGTTCTCAATCAGTCTCCCTGGTTAAATAAAAAAAATGTGCTTAGGTACAACCAGTCACTTCCCAGATCACACACCATACTAATTTCCCCACACCTGACATCAATTGTGGTGGTCTTGAGTACTCTATGAACAAAATGTTCCATGCTGATTCCATTACTAGAAGTGCAAGACAACACGAAAAAAATACACCAAGGTTGGAAAAGTGCTTTCAAAAGCACTCTGGGATAAAGTTGTGGAAAGCCACATGTTAGGAGAAGGATGCAAAGAGATTTCAAAGCCTTTAACTATCCCTCTGAGTACCTTTCAAAGCATTATGAAGAAGTGGAAAACTATGGCATCACCAATACCTTGCTTAGATCAGGCCAACCCTCCAAACTACATGACTGAGCCAGAAAGAAATTGATCAGGGAAGCTACCAATAGACCAATGGCTACTTTGAAGGACTTACATGTCGTTATGGCAGAGACTGGTCGGTCTGTGCATGTGACAACAATCTCACGTGCTTTGCACAAAGCTGGCCTGAATGGCAGGGTGACAACAAAGAAGCCTCTTCTGAAAAATGAGTCTCGCCACATTTCGTTTGCGCTGTAGAAAAACTTCTTTGAACTTTTTGGACTGAACTGCAAGTGTTATGTTGGGGTTTGTGCCAGAAAACAAAGAACACCATACCTACTGTAGAGCATGGTGGTGCCAACATAATGTTCTGGGGGTGATTCTCTTCAGGAGGGACTGGGCAATTGGTGAGATTTAAAGGAAAAATGTACGTGTCCAAGTACATTCAAATTCTTGAGGAAAACATGTGGCCCTTCGCTAGAGAGCTGAAGATGGACAGGAGGTTCACCGTCCACCATGACACTGACCCTTAACACATCGCAAACAAAACTGAAGGTGGCTTGAGGATACTTTTCCAAATTTGACTGAGCTCAAACTATTCTGCAAAAAAAGAATGTGCAAATATTCCCAAATATAGGTATGCAAAGCTAATACAGACAAATCCTAACAGGCTGATGTCTGTAAATAAGGCAAAGGCAGCTCTATGAAGCATTAAATAGTGGGACTTTTCCAACTCTGTTATCATAGTGTCATTTGTTTTTACGTTTAAGAACAATTGCTTTATACGTTACTTAAATGTTGTAAGGCAGAATGTCTAAATAAAGCTGGAACCAATTCAAAGGGGTATGATGATTTTCCATAGGCAGTGTATACATATACATATATATACACATATACAAACACCGTCATTTGATACAGCAGTTATATTAAAGCATATAAACGCTGTGTGTTGATGAAAAGCAGCTTGTGACACAAGCTTGCAGGATACTTTACTGAACTGTATTTCCAGCTCTGCTGAGTACACATTATCAAACTCATCCCAGGTGGGAGTGGCTAAGAGAGTGTAATACAATTACCACGAGATACCACTACATAAACATTGGCGCATATAGGTACGTTCACTGGTGTTTTTCAATTAAACTTAAAACTTCCATGGAGTTATGTCTGCTTTGCCTGTCTGCTATGCCAATTCTTTGGTGGTTGTTAGTACGAATGGCAATATCAAGTGCATTTTCTAAGCAAAAGCAACATGTAAAGATAAAGTCTACATTTTAGAGTTTAGAAGTGCTTTCTTTATTGATATTTTGTTTACTGAAAAGTTTCCCATTTGCTAACAATCCACAAGCTTTGGCCCAAAGCTACACAAACTTCATAATATTTCTGACTTTCTATCAATAAAAATCTCATTTACAATGTAGGCACACTTTGAGCCAATAGTTTATTTACAATCTATCGAGTTACACACGTACACGCACACGTGAGGTTGACTGTGGGATTGTTTGTTCTGAATGGCCAGTAAGATGGTCCCATTCAAACTCTTCACCCACCCGTGGTACTGTTTACAGGTAACCTGAGTTTAGGCTATTAATCATATTACTGTCAGAGATAAAGAGCAACACCAAATTCAACAGCATGTCCTTAGGCCACAGCGTGTTCGTTTTAGGAGAGTTTAATAACACAGATGCAGAGTTTTAATATCGAATAACCAGAATAGGGATCAGAATTAAGTTAATCGCCAACTACATTTAAACATGGTTCTACTGGACAGGTTCTGCTAATGGTGAAGAATATCTAGTCAAGGAATACATCAAAACCTACACAAAGTTGTGAGAAAATAAGATAATCAGAAATATGGAGTGGGCTAGGAAAGCAGGAAGCATTATCAGGTGGATCAAATCAGATCATTCAGATTGTTTATTTGGCTGGCCTTTAATCAATTTAAACAGCACACACTTAAAAAAGACAATGTAGTCTAAATGTTTTTCCCCTGAATAAATAAAATGAATTAATAAAACAAGGATGTCTGGGATAAAAAAAAACTGAGAAAGAAAAATAGATTGTCATGTTTTAGAATTTCTATTTTGAGTAACTGGGCCACTTCAGGACACTGACCTTTTTGTTTTAAAGCAACTATCCTGCCATTGTCCAAGCAGAAAAATCTTATCCCAGATCCCAAGTCTATTGCTAACTTCAGCAGTTCTTCCAAGAATATCCCTGTATCTTCAAAAGCTTTGCAGGCACTGACACAGAAAAGCATCCACATTGCATGTTGCTTAGATCATTGAACTCGGGACAGCTAGTAGAGCTCAAAGTCAGAACAAAACATGAAGCTGCATTCAGCAGTTATGCTGCATCCAACTGAAATAAATGACCAGAAGATCTTAGACGTGCCCCATATGTATCCATTTTTAAAGCCTGGTTAAAAACATTTCTCTTTTCACAAGCATATGACTGAGCACTTCAACTTCACCACACTGTTAAGTCTATTTTGAATTGTTCTTACTTTATTTTTATCTTCTCTTCCTCATCAAATTGCCATTTTTTTATGATTTTTTTATTGTAATACATGGCATAAATGAAATCTGTAATGTATACATAAAAGACTAGAGTTCTAAAGACTTATTGGCCAGGTTCTCGAAACCTTTTGAATAAAGTTCTTAAGACCTGAACGTTCTAAAGACTTCTCGGCCAGGTTCTAAAAACCTAAAGGTTCTTAAGACCTTTTGAATAAAGTTCTTAAGACCTGGACGTTCTAAAGACATCTGGGCCAGGTTATAAATACCTGAAAAGGTTCAGATAGGTCCTTGAAGGAAACCCGATCCACAGTACACAGACTGTGCTAAGGTTACATCACACCAACGTCCTGTAGCACACCGCCAAGACAACCCTTTAAAAAATCTGAAACATTTAAAATGTTTACATATTTGTCTCAAAGGTTTTTATAACCTTAGGATACAGTACCGACTGCAGTTCGCAGCAAAATCATATAATGATAAGCTCATTGTTGTCCAAATACATCGCCTGAACTCAGGAACTGCTGTCATGAGGAAGGGTTGTGTATATCAGAAGGATAAAACACTTTTGTTTTACAAAAAATGATTTGTTAACATGTACCATCAAGGAAAATTGTAGCACGCGAGAGAGAAAGTAATGGGAAAAGGAATGTGAAGAGAAAGGCATTACAGTGAAGGAAGAAAGTATTTCATCCCCTGCTGATTTTGTACGATTGCCCACTTACAAAGACAGTTTTATAGCAGATCAGTCTATAATTTTGAAGGTAGGTTTATTTGAACAGTTAGAGAAGGAAGACCAACAAAAAAACTGAATAGCAAAGTCGTATTTGCAAATGAGATATTGTTCTCAATCGGCCTACCTGGTTAAATAAAGGTTAAAAAAAAAATAGCCGTATAACTTGTTAATTACTGATTAATAAAAAAAATGTAAGACACTGTTTTAGTTTAAATCTCACAGCGGGAGTCATTTCCTCCTGAGACTGTTCCTACATCCCAACTGGTACCCTAATTGCATTCATAGTGCACTACTTTGAAAACAGCCCTCTGCCTTCTGGTCAAAACTAAGGCTCAAAACAGGAAACACCATAACATTTACAAGGTAGCCTCTATCGAAGTGCTGCATTGTCAGTGTATGAGTCACACAGGAAGCTGCAGACAACTTCCATTCTCCCATTCTAGAGCACACTGAGAAGAAAGCTGTAGGTCTTAATGACTGTGAGAGAACAAATGTGTCTTCATTCCCACTTTTACTTTCTGTCTTACTCCCTCTGGTGGGGTAGCTACCTCTAGATAAGATGTACAATCTGTGAGTACAAACGCTCAGATGCCTGTCCCCTCAGAAAAACACACAAAATCCAGATAGTACACATGACAAGCCATTCAGACACAAACAATTCTGAGGGGCTTGTTTGGATGACAGTCTCAGTGTCAGTTATGGTCCTTGTTCCCCTGGAGTCCGGTTGACAGGCAAACAACAACAGGCCAATTCAATGTAGGCTGATAGCACAAGCACAACAAGAGACAAGCACATGAACAGACATGTGCCTGCGCACACACACACAAACAAACAAAAAGAGCCTGGAGTGTTCTAAAGCAGTCATGGGAAAAAACATTTCCCCACCTCAGCACAAAGCCAGGTCACCTGATTGAACATTATGTTTGGGTTCAGACCATTGATGAGGTAGAGACTAGTGAAAGAGATAAAGGGAGGAAGGATGAAAGGTCTGAACATTCGAACAAGAGAAATGTCAGGGTAACTAGACCCTGATATAAACGGGTTATATCATTTAAACTCTGCATTCATTAAGTCATTCCACAGGTTCTCGATGGGATTCAGGTTGAGGTAGGGTTACTGACTTGGTCATTCAAGGTCATTTACCTGCATGTCCTTCAGCCTCTGTATGGTTGCTATTGGGGAATTAACATATTCCAGTTTCAACTTCCTGGCCGAGGGCAGCAGATTCTCCTCAAGAATCGGTCAGAATTTTGCACCATCCATTTGCCCTTTAATTCTGATGAGTGCACCAGTCCTGCTAAAGAAAAACAGCCCCACAACAAGGTGCTGCCACCGCCATGTCTACTGTAGGCATGGCTACCATGGGCGGAAAGAAGCATTGTGTTTTTGCCAGAAATTACATTTGAGGAGTGCTTTTTTTCTTTCCACCCTTCCATTGAAGGCAAAGTTGTGGAGAGCTTGTGATGTCGTGGTCACACGCACAATGAGCCGTCTTAACCATAGAGGTCTGAAGCTACTTTATAGATGCCATTGGCTTCTTGGTGCATGATAAGCAATCCTCTACCCAGAATATTGTGCATATCCCAAAGAAATGTAGTTGGCAGTGTCTTTGTCCGTGGGGACATTTGGAGGGGTTACCGGGGAAACAGAAAACTGAATAAGGTTTATTCGCCAAGTCTGTTCTCACACACACAATGATTTTTTTCTACCACTAATCAAATATGTGCTTTGTTACAGCGTGCAAGTGTGACAAGTATGAGGGAGAACTAATCGTTTGAAAAACACAGCCGTATTGAACCCTGCTAGATCTGCATAATACTGTACTATGTCTACTCCCCCGTTATCTTAACATGTCATCATCTAGAAGTATTGCAGCTTTTTCCCAGACTTGCACTCTAGAAGTCATTGAGTGGACTCCATCACCATCACTTACAAAACTCTAACACCCTCTCTGCACAAGTCGAGAGATGACCCTATCCATATTTGAAAGATTGAGCGTTCAGATATCTGGCCTCCATTTGTCGACCTGCTGTCGTGCAATTTTTTTTGTTGCTGAAGTACTTTAAGATTACATGCGTACAACATTATGAGTTACTTTCATGGCACTTACCTACCTCTGTGCATAAGAAAGTCATGGGAAATATAGATACATAAAATACAATATACATGCTGGTAGACCACATCTATTGTCTCTTTTCAAAATGGCAGCATAGCCAACCTAATGCTGAGCATTGAGAGCAATACAAAAAGTAATTTGTGTTTCAGAATATGTCCGCAAATAGAGTTTTCGCATGTCTGGTATTTCCCCCAACACTTTCCTCATTGAATACATGATGTCAAACTAGCACATGCACATGCCCACACCACTGCCCATCAAGTGACCAAACCATGTGTCATATTTGAAGACAGCAGCAGGATTCTTAGTCACTAAGGTACCACCCAAAGTTAAACCAAAGATTCATAGAGGGAAGAGAGGGCAGGTGAATATTGCAAACAAGAGGGACAAAATAAATTGATCAGACACAAACATGCACATTTTAAAAACCCATTCCTAAATTGTGAACAAGAGGTTTTCAATTGTCTGCAAATACATGCTAGAGCTGCTACCCCCGCGACCCGACCCCGGATAAGCGGTTGAAGATGAGAGATGAGATGAAAATACATGAAGGACATTTAGAAGACTGATTGGCTGATGGCACTAGAAGCCTTTGCGTGCAAAAAGAGCAGTGCAAAATGATTTGCAGGACAGAGTGTCAATGTACCAATGTGTGTATCAAATAAGATGGAGTACAATGTAACAAATTACAAATGTGAGTAGGGCAATACAAGCGGCAAATGGATAATACAAACAGTAAGCATTGTGCAAATTGCAAATATAATAAATTCGCTAGCAGTGTGTTGGGCCAGAGGTAGTAATGAAGAGTAAAAACCAAATGCAATGTGCAAATGTATAATAAATAGCAGGGAGCAGCAGGGTAACCGAAGGATTTCAAAGTGTTAACAGCAGCTGGCAGGAAACTGTTCCTAAGCCTGCTGGTGCGGATGAGTAGTGATCTGTAAGGCTTGCCTGATGGCAAAAGGGGGCAAAAAGATTATGACTCAGGTGTCAGGGGTCCCGGATGATGCCATGCGCTCTCTGCAAACTGCGCTAGTGCGGAGCTGGGCACCAATGATGTGCCTGGAGGTTTCATCACCTACTGCCGCAGAGCAACCGTTGTACCAGACTGTGGCACAGTTGGTTAGAATGCTCTCAACTGTGCAGCGGTAAAAGTTTACCAGGATGTTAGTCATAGGTGTCATTTACACTGGGGACATGTCCCCACCACTTTTTGAAATGGCTGATTTTGTCCCCACCACTTTTTGAAAGCATTTGGTTAAAATGTTCTGAAAAATCAAGCGAACCAAGAAATGTTAAAGGTTTATTTGCACAAAATAAAACATGCAATGCAGTTTAGATACAGAAAGAAACATCATCGTTCATTCAGTGCTGTGTTGTGGTTGCGCTGTGTCACGTGACAAGCAATGACGCGTCACCATGGAAACATTAAAGTGACAGGTTCTAAATAACGGTCGCCTAGAAACTCATGCTGGGGAATCAGTTAGAATATTTTAAACTTACATGTGAAAATGTTCCGTCCAATTGACCCTTCGCAAAACCACGCCCCTAATACGCAGATTGGCTACTGACCAATGTCTGTCTTATATTAAACTCTACGTTTACACAGAGGCTGCGTGATGTTAGCTATAATGTTAGTTAGAAATTCCATGGGACTACCGCTCCTTTCCAGCTTCATGGATTTGCGCTCTGGCCTGAGCAGGAATGGATGGACATGCGCAACGTTAAAATCACGAAGTGTTGGGGAGGAGGTTTCATTTATCCATGTATTAGCTGGCTAACATCGTTAGTTCTTCTTGAAGTTTTAAAAATGTTCAACTTTGAGAGAAGATGTTGATCAACAGTACAGGTAGGGGAGTTTTTATATAGCATATTTGCACTGTGATTGACTTAGTTAATTGTAGCCGATTAAGTAACTTACAGATCCAAAAATTGGCTTTGTGTGTGTACGTGTCATCTTATAGTTTTAAAATAGTTTGTATTTTAGTGTGGGTTTTTTGTGGCATACATACATAATGATAGTATTTAGCATTTAGCATGGCACTTTATATTGGTTACGCTGCGATGGCAGAGGAGGATTTCACATTTTGTGGATTTGGTCCTCTAACTGCACTGCATTCTATGTGGGTTGCAAATCCTACATTGTTTTAATGGTTTTATTTGATGCAGATATGTTGCTTTGTATGCTTATGGTGCGTTTTCTTTTACATATGTAATGAATTTCATTGTAATCATTGAATTAACGTGCTGCTGTTTTCTACAGGTTGGTGCTTTGGCACGGTTCGGTTGAACTGGTGTTGCAGGGACTGTTACATGTGCAGTCGACATTATTGAGGGTTTTATGCTGAGTATTTTCGTGTTGTTGACTGGCCTACAGTATGCACATTTTTGATGCGCTGTTATATAATATTTTTCCCGTCCTGCTGTAATGTTTTTCATCTGATCTTTTGTCCCCACCACTTTTCAACACAAACTGACACCCCTGATGTTAGTAGATAGGCAACTTTAGCTTTCTTAAAAAGGTACAGGTGCTGTTGTGGCCTTTTAGACCAGGGTCTCATCAACATGTAACTTGCACTGTTAAGATGTGTTCGATTGAAATAGCTTTAGATTTCAATAAATATGACCAGCTAATGCTGAAAATTCAACATCATGACCAACAAATGAACATTTTCAATTCTTCTGTTGTGCATAATAATTTGGAACAGTGCATTTTGAGTTTTTCAGATTATGGTGATACCTTGTACATGCATGCACCCCTAGGGCATCATTATGTACCCATGACACTATGTTGACCATGTGTACCATAGAGCGTTGAGGTGTGTTACACTTTCATAAAAACCACACAGTGACTGTTTGATTTGGAGAGTGGAATGTCCTTAACTGGCACTCCAGGGATTAAGTAATTTTAAGGCTGCATCGATTTGACCTGTGTTCTTCATAATCTAGGACGACGATGATACCTGAACTCCAAAAACAGTATGAGGACATTTACGATCAGAGAAAAAAAGGAATATTTCAGCAGCACCTGGTATGAAACAAATGTTTTAATAAAAAAAATCAAGTGAGATTGAACAAGTTGAATAAATCTCTAATAATATGTAGAATGTTTCATTCTAACGGCGGGCTTTAAATGTTTAAATTATGACAATTGATGTTTTATTAACTGTGATAAGATGTGTTTTTATTTTGAGATTGTATTTAACTTTAGTGTATCCAGGGGCCTCATTTATGAAACTTTGTGGTGGATTTGCGTCAGAAGTTGCGTACGGACGAAATGTAGGATGTACGTACGGACAAAAATATTTAGATTTATAAAACTGTGCTCACGCATGTCCTACGCCGTTTTCGCTTATTTATTTACCGGCAAGGTTGCTTTTTATAAATCCCAACCTTTGCGCAGAGAGCGGCGTAAGTCTTTTTTTGTGCGTACATTTATAAATGAGGCCCAATGTCCCTCTTGGAAAATTGATTATTAGTTTTTATAGGGCTACACCTAGTTAAATAAAGATGAAAATAAGATAAAATATTATATTTTTTCAGTTGTAGTATCATTTAGAGGGTGTCTAGTTGAAATTATGATTCAAAACAAAGGTGTCAGTTTTATTAGTTCAATATGCCAGGTATTAGTTATTTCCCCACCCTAACAGTCCAAATTTTTGACCAAATGGAAGAACATTTGGGACTGTGGTGAATTGTTCCAGGAGTGTCAGCCTGCCAAGATCTCTAAGCTGTAAAAAAAAAAATACAGGAAGTCACAAAACTCTAAAACTACATGAAAGAATCTGCATGTCTCTCTAGTCCTCGATCAGTGCTATTGGCCTATAGTTGTGGTGGCGTCATGGTTTGGGGATGCTTTGCTGCTTTAGGACTTAGACAACTTTCCATCATTGATAGAACTATGAATTCTGCTATACAATGTTATGGCCATCTGTCCATCATTGTAGCTGGGTCATGCAGCAAGATAAACATTCAAAATAAATAGCAGTCACTGCTGCTAAAGTTGAATTAACATGATTTTTAGTTCAAATTACTTTAATTATAATATATATTCATAATTAAAATATGAAATGAGTGCAACATTTTTCTGATGTTTCTTCTGTAAGCCTTCGTTTACTTTTATCCAATATTACCTTTGGGTTGAAGATCTAAGAACATTCAGCTCGAAAAATTTGACGGGGTAAATACTTTTTGACATCATTGTATATTCTATTTGCATTCAACTTTACCATTAACAGTTAGGTCACTAATCCCTCTGTAAGGGCCGTGACAAACCAGAGGAAGAAGCAGGATTCTTCCTGACTGAATTGTCGAAGGCTATAAGAAGATTAACTCTAATTGGTCAAGCTCGTCCCAGTTCAGAAACAAACCTGGGGCACAGAGAGACACGACTGCTAATCTCCCCATCTCCTGCCAGGCCGAGGATTGGTTGCGATACTGCTTGGAGACAGTAAAATCTATGGCTGTTAAATCTCATGGTGTTGCTTTTGTACTATTTTGTAACTGTGCTTTTGTAAATAGCTAAATAATTTCAATTCCAATAAAAACAACTGAGGGCCAATTACCTCCGTACTTTCCATGCCTTCGGAGCTCCTCGTCCTTGGGATTTCTAAGACTAATGGATGTGATAACATGGTCTCCTTTATTTTAGCAGTGATACTTGCATTTAACTGAAGCACAGCAGCAAAACGTAATATAAAAACAAACATGTTACACCATTAATTGTGATTAAAAGCTGGTTTATGTCAAGTGAGAAAAAGAACTAGAGCTCTAAAATACTTGACCCTGATTTCCTGTTCTCCTACCCACGTCTCCGCCTCATTCATTCACTTCTCTCCTCACATCACTTGTGTAACCAAGTGGCTGTATAGACTTGCCATACAAAACATGGCACAACATTAGCAGTTGCCTGGGACATTTACATTGGGTATTCATGAATCTTTGCCTCAGTCAGGCTTTAGAGGCTACTGTACTTAAAAATCCCTTCAGAAAAACATGTCCAAACATGGTCTGACACAATGAGGAGTGACGGATTCATCCTCAAGTTATTTGGATGACAGGTGCGTTTCTCACACTTTCGTTAACACTTCTATTGACGCAGTACCAGACACATTGCTTAATTGCTTAATACACACATTAGGGAATACAAACAGGCAAAACAATAAGAAAATTACTTGACAGAGTCAAATGTGTAATCTCCAAAAGAATTCCTTTCTTAAAGCCAATTGTAAACATTGTAACTATAAAATGACACAATCAGAAACAAATTATTAATCTTAGCAAAGTTATTTTCAAAATGAAATGTCTTTTTGCTTTGACGAACAATGCAAGACCAAGCAGCATACCTATTCCTGTTGGCACTGAGCAATCAACAGGAAATGCCTCTGCTGAGCACTAACGAAAAGGTGGGAACACTTTCTCATTGAGACATGCAGGACAAGGGCTTGGAGTAATTGAACAGCAGACAATTATTAAACCATTAAATCACTTCTAGCCTCAAAGTATTGTCAGAATACTTGCTAAAGCTGTACCATTTAGTTTGAACAGCTATTTTGAATTTTGAACAGCTAGTTTGAACATTTATTGGAATAACATCAGATAATAGCTTTATACTGTAGCTAAAAAGTGTGATGATTTTTTGTACCGATTTTAAGCAATTCACCAGAAACAGTGACTAAGAATGTTAGAACATCCCAGGCCAAAATATTACACATTTTTATAATGATTTGCTAGCGAAGAATGCTAATGGCTTAATTGCTGGAATTATGCACATTTGGTAGGGCAATTGGGGACTGTTATTGAGGCTAGTAGAACTGTTACTGGCTTTTACTGCTGAACCATAAGAAGCTCTGAGAGTTTAAAATAGAGATACTGGACTCTTAAAAGGGAAGGATGATGGTTTGGTTTCATAACAAAAAAGAGTTGTCCAAATGTGGAATAGGAATCTGGGTTTCAGATAGAAAGCACGCTGTCATTGTTTCAGTTTTTCTTTTAATTTCCAAATGTTTTTAATCCTTTTCTGACACGCCCCTTCTGATTTGAACATAAACGTACTGGCACACCCTAATTCTGTTCACCTGTTCTCTCTTGGCCCCTCCTCTATCAGGTGGTTCCCATGTTTCCTGATTTCCTAGTGTATGTATCCTGTGTTTATTCACCATTCTAGTTTCTAGTTCGTTGTGTAAGTTTAACCTGGTCGATTTATCTCTGTTAATTCTTCTGTTAGCCAAACTAGTGCATGCCTGCCTATGACAACGACATAAGCCTTCAGATTTTTGGATTAATACATTCAAACAATCTTCTAATTCTGTATTTGGGTCTCTGTCTGAAGTGTCAGGTACAGTTTCCTTAAGATGCAAATGGTCACAAAGTAACTACTGGCAGCTGAATGCTAAATATTCGGCAGAAGGTGGAGCTGAAAGATTGTCCTTTTTGAATAAGAAACGACAGATGTCCCTGTCTTCATCAATAAGTATGATGTGAAAGATGTGTAATGTAAATGTACAAACAGCAATGTGCTATCACATTATTAATTGAAATATATACATTGTACACATTTTTCTGTACATGCTCTGCAGAATGTAGTTAAAACGCAGATTAGAAAAACATGTGGTTTTGGACTTTACATTTCTCAGATCACATACAGCATGGTGCATATCAGTTTGAAACCCTTGTATGTACTCTTTAAATTGACTCAAAGTCAATGGTTTCTCTTTTTCAGTGACAGCTGACCAGCCAAGTATAATCATACAAGTATTGTACAGTCACAGCAGCAATACACCTCCAGTAACACCAAATCTCAGTTAATCCAATAGAAGAGAACTGGTTAAAATGCATCCCTTACATATTTGTGCATTTAAGGATTATTTTGATGCGGGACAATCCTATAATATAATCCAACCATATTTACAAAAAGTTTAAACTAGGCCTATGTAGTGCCCAGCCAAATGCCCTGAGGCTTTAACTGACCCTTTTAACATATCAAGCCTTATTTACCCTATGGTTGCGCAATAGTGAAAAATTGTGCTCTGTACTGTTGAGGTAGGTCTAGCTAAACGTAAACGAAACAGCCGAATCATCGCAAAAACAGAGTGTTTCTGTTCCCTTTGCTGCCAAAAGCAAGTTGATGCCACAGCTACTCTCGTTTGGGTTAGTTCTTTTCAAACGTATGTCCATGTCGCCATGAGGGAAGTGAGTTAAACAGGAAGTGACACAAGCAAGGTCAAACAGCTGTGTAGCGCTAGTCAGTGTATTTGAAAAGGGTTAGAGGCAGAATGACAGCAAGAGTTAAAGTTGTGGTTTCGATAACACTTTGGTCATAGTAGATGGTGCAGGCCAGGGTGAACAAAAATCCACAGTGTCACAGTCATCACAATAAAACAGTCCGCAAAATACTTAATCTGCTTTTTTCAACTAATCCAAAAGAACCTGTACGGTCCAACCTGTCAAATGTGTTGGGGGAGGTGCGATTGGCATCTTCTTGCTAAGAACTTTCTAGTTTCCCTGAAACCCGTAACTTTTGCCTGCCATGCCGCAGAAGGTGATCAGACGGAATATAAAATAATTGTTTCATTGTGATTATGCATGCCCCATTAAGTCATATGCTTGACTCACTTGTCGATTATTTTTAATTGGAACCAGAAACCAGAAGTTTGAGCTGCAGCACACGGAAATGATAAAATAGCTTTCAATTTCTAACTGATTGATTACTAGGCTTAATGACTAGTTTTGTGGCAAATAAATGTACCTCAAAAGTTGTCTACTGAAATGGTTTCAAATAATCAATTTGTTGTTTTTCTTTCACTGCTTTGAGTGGACAAAAAAAATGAAAACCAGAAAACCCTGAAAAAATGCCTGAACTAGACAGAAACACCCATCCCCAAAAGTTTGTTAAGAAACACAAAAAAATCTGCTGTTATTATATCATAATCTCATGAATTCCACTTGAATTGATACAGTTTGTACAGTATGTTGTCACTTTCAAAAAGCCCGACTGCACATAAAGAACATGATGAAAACAGAGAGGCTTTGTATCTGTGGCCCTCATCGGACCCCAGGCTAAGCACATCAATTCCACACAGCTGCTTTGGAACAATGACATGAGTCGGACATCAACAGTCAAATACAGATTCTGCTATATGATGTATATTTCTTAGATAGGTCTTACATTTTTATTTTTTATTATTGTATTGCAATGTTGGGGAGGGCGAGATCCAAGCATTTCATTGCATAACCTGTTATTGTAATGACAAATAAACACCCTTGAATCCTTGAAATAAAAGGGCCAAGAATCAGTATCGACCTCTTGCTCTCGGTCCCTCTACATTGGCTATTTCTTAGGCCCAAGCGTTTCTATTGAATTGTCTGATCATGTCTTTTTGTACAGGCAACCAAAAAAAGTATGTATTATTATACAGATCATCATGGGCACTTACATACAGATTCCTTAAAAATAAGTAGTTGAAAGAAAAACAATTATATTCAGTAAAGTCCCGTAAACAAGGAGGTGGTTTTGGTTCTGCTCTGGGCACCAACAGGTGATCAACAAGAGGAACATTAAGGTCAGTACAATGTGAGGGGCTACAAAAAAAATATTCAGTCTCAACTTAATGGAAATAAAGGGATTCTCCTTGAATATAGGTGGAAGCAATGGGGGTTAATTTAAGATTCAGTGCAAGACTTCAGAAAATCAGTAGAGCAAGCGTGCACTAAAGATCTTTAGGTGTAATAGCAGGGGCTGATATTCAAGCAGTTTGTCAGCATGTAGAGGTCAAATGAGCAGCCCACGTCCAACATCACCTTTCACTGGCTTCTCCCAACAATACCCATATCACTGATATCTAATTTCCTTCATCTAACACACAATCGTATATAGATGTCTGCAACGTATAAGACTACCTGACTAACCTTACTGTCTTTCTGATAGACAAGACATATCTAGCGGAGTACAAATCCTTGTATGCACAAATCACGCCAAAGTTGACGGGATACAAAATGTATCATTTTGAGCAGGATATCACAATAACCTTAACAGTAAAACTGAGAAAAAGATCACACGTGGTCAGAAGAGTACACATATGTCTGTCTACCTTATAGAAAACCCAAAGTACATATGTTGTTTGGCAAGGTCCATTTCTGGCAAAACACCCGAACAGCTTAAAGCCTGTTTTATGCTTCTGCGTCGAATCGACGGCGTACCCTCGCAGACCCCTCTGCGTAGACGCGAACCCCTCGCAGACCCCTACGCCGTAGCTCGACGTGCACCTCCAAAAAATTGTAACAACACGTGGAGGCGACGCAGACCACAAGTGCTGTGATTGGTCAGATTATACATCTGGCGGTGAAATGCAACGCAACCCGACGCAGAACCATAAAACGGCCACGACGCCGTGGAGTTGACGCAGAAGCATAATGAGCCCTTAAGTGATGCATTACTACGGGTGGAAGGGAATCGATTCACAATCAATCGATTAATTGATTTCAGATTTCTGTGGTATTATGTTTCACTGCATTTCCAAACTGAGAAACACAGCCTTTTCCTAACCCATGAAATGGAACGCTATCTTAGTGCATCGCTTTTACTTCAACCAATCTAAATAGATTCTGGAATGATCTTTGCCAGTGTTTTAACTCGTACTAAAGTAGAGGAAAAAAACTAGAAAACCATGGCTCATCATCCCTAAATAAAGTACATTTTCTGAAGTGAAGCAAGACTTCATCAGTTCAGACAGATCAGTACAGTCAGAACTAGACAGCAATTGGAATGCAGTGTTTCCTCTATGTTGATTGGGTAGTGGCGGCCCGACACGGCTAAATTTCTGCCGCCACGGTATCAGAATAGGGCACAAACGCGAAAAGCCGTCTACCAGCATGTCGGAGACATGCGCACCACCCGGCTGACAAGGGAGAGAAAGGAAAAAAGAGAGACCGCAGCTTTCTGGAGAAGTACTTGGGTGGCAATCGGGAGAGTCGAGAGGCTGTTGGGCCGTTGACGAGGGAAGGAAACGCAATTGTATCATCGGTTTACTTGCCTCCATGTGGAGTTGGCCGCAATGAGCAATTAGTGCAACTCTTGATATTTATGTAGACCTTTTGGATATATCTGCTGTGGTTAAAACAATACACGCTGCGGCGTTTTGACACTGTATATTGATACGATATGAAAACCCATTTTATCAAAACCCGGACTAAGAGCGCAGGACGGGGCAGTGGGTGGAGCAGTGCGCAGTGGTGTAGTGGTGCGTATACGCAAGTATACGGCGTATACGCAACTCTGAGGAGAGGGATTTACAGTATAATTTAAACCATTCCCTTAAGGTTAGTTTTTATAGTGTGAGAAATTCCCCCACAAATAAATTTGTTTCATTTCAGACCGAGGTAAAGTTGGTTGGAAATTCGATATTGGATATTCAACGGATAGTCTGAGGCCGAAATCAGGTCCGGTTTTCCCGCAAGCAGTCACAAACCTCCGCCTGCTTATAGTTAGGGACCGTCTATAAAGTACAAGTCTCAACGTTATTAATTCAATAGCTGTTTAACCATTTGGCCTTGAAACTTCAAATCACTATCAGATTGTTTTATAGAGTACACCCACATTTTGCACAGCTTTGTTTTTTTAAGGAAATTGTGTAAGAGATGTTTAATAAACATTTAAAAATTGTAAAAATCTATATTTTTTTGTGAAATCACTTGAAAACCTAAATTTACTTTCATATTGTGTGTGCTCTCGTTTGTGTCCATGGTGTGCTGACCAAGGCGCGTGATTGAGATCTCTAAATTCACAGTATACCCACCTAACCAGACACCACTAAAGCACTGGGCAGTGGGTAGTGCGGTCGGCTGCGGAGCCGTAGGGCGCTGGTTCCATTGGTAGATGTGAATCTTTGTCTTAATTACGTTCAAATACATTTCAGCAGTAACGTAATTGTTGAGATATAGTTGTTTTTTTTTTGCATGCGTTGCTAGATGGGCTGGCATGAGAGAGAAGTTCCTCCACAACTAAAATGTGTTAAGCATAGGCCAAGAAGTGCTGTTATTTGTATTTATTGATATTTACATTTAAAATGAAGCTTTCCGTTACAGGATATTCTTAGGAAATGACTTCCATTGCAAAACATACTTTAAGCCATTAAACACTTTATTGAACAGCTTTCTGTTATTTGTATTCATATTTGTCTAATAAAATGGTGGTAAAGATTATAAAGACAGCATACGTTTTAAACAGTACATTAGCCCCCCCCCACCCCGAAAAAATGGGCTGGTTGACTACACATCTCCAGGGCTGAAAATCAGTCCCACTTCGGCCCTGATGAAAACCATGTATGCGAAGTTCCCCTACACAGTGTTTAAGGGAAAGACAACGCTTAGGCTATCCAACGGTGGCGGCGATGGCGGCGGCGGCGGGCGGGTTGGGGGTTGTTTAGACAGACCTGCCCCCACTGCTAAAAAAAATCCTAAAGGAAACACTGGAATGTAATTCAATTGAAAATCTATTTGAAATCGTATCACAACCCCAATAATCAAAATGTCACCATAAGGCCCCTAACAATTATGTCTATAAACACCAAACATTATGACCACCTGTTTAATATTGTGAGGTCCCGTTTTTGCCGCCAAAACAGCCCTGACCAGTTGAGACATGGTCACCATTAGACCTCTAAAAGTATGCTGTGGTATCTAGCAGCAGATCCTCTAAATCCTCCATGAATCCAACATGTTTGTGGAGCACATCCCCACAGTTGCTCGATTGGATTGAGATCTGGTGAATTTGGAGGCCAAGTCAACACCTTTGAACTTGTCGTTGTTTTCCTTAAATCATTCCTGAACCAGTTTTGCTTTGTGGCAGGGCACATTATCCTGCTCAAAGAGACCAACGCCATCAAGTAATACAGTTTCCATGAAAGCATGTACATGGTCTGTAACATTGCTTAGGTAGGTGGTACGTGTCAAAGTAACATCCACATGAATGGCAGTCCCAAGTTTTCCCAGCAGAAAATTGCCTAAAGCATCACACGGCCTCCAACAGCTTGCCTTCTTCCCATAATGCATCCTGGTGCCCAGTGTTCCCTGCATATTTTTACCATGTGGGGCAATAACTATGATGGCGACTGTATAAATGTATTCAATCATTTTATTGTGTCATCTCACCCTTCAAAGTTTTCCTGCCAACCGAGGTTGATAAAAGATGAAAAACAAGAGATTATTCCTGTGGAATAGAGAACCACAGAATGTTTATATTCAAGTAACATTTGCAAAAAATCTAAATCAAATTCCATACGACCTGTTTAAAATAATCCGTGTCTGAATTTTACGGCGGGTGATACAGTAACTTTCTAGCAACAGCAATATGTATAGTTCTCAACAGCGGTAAGAAACTTTTTGGCAATCAATTATAACCTTGTAGATGTATAGCATGTTAAACCCCCCCAGAATACCTGTAGGGTGTGCAGCGTACCAAGGGGCATACCACAGTTAACTTGTTTCTAAACCAAATATCAGTTCTAGCTAAGCATGGAACTTTAAACTAAATTCAGCAATGTATTTGTTATGCACCAACCACACGCTGAGTGGATCTCAGACACTAGTTTTCCTATGGCCCTGTAATAACCGAGTTTAAATTTCAACAAATATATGCAGTAGGTTAGAGTTTGTCACACTGGGTGAACTTGTCCAAGATATGGATCGGGATGGTAATTTTGTTCAACAAAATAGTTATTTACCCTCATCTGGTGTCCTAAGTCTAAATACGTCCCTGAAAGAAAAATAAACGAAAAATCTGGTGTTGCTCTTGCATCCATAGAGTTGAATATAAGAGGGACAACACTATGAGACCACACAGGCCCTGAGAGGTGCAGCAAGAATAATGAGTGTGTGAAAATGTAAACAAAGAAGTACTTTGATACAAACAATAAAACGGGTCAATGAGCAAAACATCTCACATTAACTTATAAATATGTAAAGACCTTCTTTTTCTAAGATCAGCCATATTATACATAACGAGATTAGAAAACACATGACAAGAGGTCTGAGATCCTTCCACCATACAGAATCTCTCCAGATCATTCAGGTTCTGAGGTCAACGCTGATGCGCTCTTCTCTTTAGCTCAGGTGGGCCTTGTATCATTATTATTATTAAGGTAGGATACAGTTTGCATTCGAAACAATACCAATACCCAATTGTATTTTTTTAGGTACTTTGGTAATAAAAAAAAAGAAAGTCCAAACTTCTCTATTTGAAAATTGTTATTTATAGAACATTTAAAAAAAATAGGACAGGGTAAAAGAAAATAAATATTTATTAAAATAAATTGTCTTGTTTTAACAACTTTAAAAATGAGCTAGCTTAATCTCGCAGTTTTTTTTAAAGAATGATCAGCTGGGGTTGCTGCCGGAGACTTGGCCTTCATGCTGTCCAATACGATACACGCTTTAGCTTTAAGATATATTTAATGTCTAACCATTTCCTTAACTTATACGTATAGCCATGGCCAGCTTGGCATTTCGCATCACATATATGACTTGCGATCTGTTCAAAAGACTTGAGACTCGACTTGGACTTGTACTCATTGGACTGATGGACTCGTGCCCTGCGAAACAAAATAGCAAGCGGGGAGAAAAGCTGTCGCGGGGAGAAAAGCTGTCACGCGCTGTTCTGAGCACGCGCGAGTCTGACAGCTCCAGTGATTACAGTTAGAATGACGTGGGTAACATTAGGTGGGCTACAAATCGCCTCAGAGAAGTTTGCAGTGCCGGAAACAAAAATGGCTAGTGCAAGTGTTCAAGTTCCATTTGTAGTGTAATTTGGCTACACAGACGTAAAAAATTGATGGAAACAAAAGAAGTGCTTGTTGGAAAACCTGTGGCACAACTTCAAACTTTTGCGCCATTTGAAAGGACACAAAAAGAGGTTAGTCAGATGTCAAATAGTAATGAACACATTGTTACATTAGCTAACTAATGTAGTCAGTTATCTAGAACAGGTCGTGTTAGCTAACTAATGTAGTCAATTAGCAGAATAAGGTTGTGTTAGCTTACTAATGTTAAGCTGTCTGTCTGTCAATTCGGCCAATTTGAATAATATTTGTTAGCTAGTTACAGTAATATCTAGCTCAGTATTCAACATTATCTTTTTGAGGCACTTGTTGAGTACAAGAACATTTGCGTTTCACTTGTCCATGAACAAAAGTCACAGATATTTATTAGTTCATTATTTATTTAGGCATTTGTCCCTTTGTTTGACCAACGAAAATGAGCCATACTATTATTATACAAATGCCGCTATTGGTTGCTAGGTAGCTGCACAGTACTTATGAAAAAATGTATTCGTTTTAAATCGTTAAAATTGATATAATGAGTGTCCCATAATGTGGGGTACTGACACAGTGAGCTGAAGAGCCGATGTTTACAGCCTGTCTAATCTGGTTTGACTATTCAATAATGAAAGCAGCCCGGACTCGTTTTTTTATAGTCTGATGTTATGTGTTATGTGTCGGGAACAAAATGTTAATATTTAAGACTTAAGTTTGTAAGTGTTACAACAACATTCAATCAAACAATCCCCGATTGGCCACTTGCTATATTCACTTTCATCATTGGCCCGTAGCAAATATAGTGAAAACTCTATTTTTGAAATACAAATAAGACGGGACAATGATTCCCTAGATTATTTGGTGGCTGTAACTTCACTTGAAGAGATATTTAGTGAGCTCAGTACTCATAAAACCTCAAATGAAAATGAACACATTCATACGGTTTTAGACAGAAAAAGGGAATAAGGCTAAGATATTTCCCGAACGAGTAGGCGAAAATGTGTTACAAACAGAGACATAATAGGCAAAATCGGTTGTAGACCATATTTGGTGTCATTAGACTAGCAGGGAAACAAGGTAACAATGTAGACAGTTTAAATACAGTCAATCCAGCTTTATGGCTTTGATTTGCTAGTGCTCTGCTGCTATGAATCAGTTCACGACCCTGGTTTCGCATTGCGCCTAAACATTAGCTTAGCCAGCTAGCGCTCCAAAGGCAGAACAGCTGCAAAAAAGTAACACATGCTACTCATGGGTGTAAACCTTGGCGCGCACACACACACACACACACACACACACACACACACACACACACACACACACACACACACACACACACACACACACACACACACACACACACACACACACACACACACACACACACACACACACACACACACACACACACACACACACACACACACACACACACACACACACACACACACACACACACACACCCCAAAGTATAGCAGGTCCATAGGCAAACAACGTAAGGAGGCCTACATGCTGACACACAGAGACACACTGAGACAGACAAAGCATCGCATACTACAGCACAGAACATATTTTGTAGGTGCTTTCCATAACTTCTGTGATCGCTTTCGGAAAAGAGAGCATGTGCTTCTGATTTAGGGTAAGGCATTTTTGTAATTCTTCCAATAACAACATGAATCTGGGCCTCTTCGCAAAAGATCAACTGAAAAACACTGTTTCCAATGTGGCTTCGACAGTCACACAATTGACAATAACAAAAACTCCACAATAAGCACGTTGCCGCACGTTGACTTTTCCGTTGTCCTCTGATCAGTTTTTGGTATATTCACCACAACAAGATGTAAAAATGACAAGATAATAATGCCACAAGATGTAAATGACAACATAACAATGCCTTAAATGTCAACAGGGTTTGTGTGTATGGGAATTATAACAACTGACCTACCCCCAATAAACCAGCAAGGGAAACTAGGTTAGCGTCAGAAGTTAGCGTCTAATCCATTTCACAAATTAAACAGGCCTGAGGCGTTGACATCCGAAACACACAGTTTGGTCAAACCCGTGGGGTTCGGTTACTTGCTTCCAAATCGAGGTTGGCCTTTGTGGGGAATGTGACGAACAACTAGCACAGTCGGGGTCAATAAACTCTCCCTTCTGTAATGCAATTAATTCTGAACGAGGTTTGCCTACAGTATTAGCGTTAAATATTTTAACGAGAGTCGGCGTAAAACACGGAGAGAAACATTAGAGAGGACCTAAAATCAACAAACAGAGGATAAGAAATCAAGAAAAATTATTAGGGATTCCACTACATTAGCTTCAGATCAATAATAAAACAAGAGTTTTCATTGGCGGGGCGTGCCAAATATGAACAAAGTGGATTGAAGACGTTGCCTAAACATATAATTGAATTAGTCATAATCTGAAGGCATCAGCTCCGAAGTTCAACCGTCTTTTCAGGTCAACGCTTTACAAATACCTTCTTTTGCAGGGTAGCCGCACAGCCCAAATGTGACCCTATGTAGATTACCTCATGTGTTCCCTTGAGGGAATATATTTTTGTTGTGACTATAAAATTACAAACAAACATGGTTGCCCCAGACTACAGACTAAACCATGCTCGCTAAGGATTCTTTCGATGCACAGGACTAGATACTAATTCTGTAAGGACATCAGACTAGCAGCTGAAAAAACAGAGGCATGATTATCGAAATGAGAATTTCCCTTAGCCTGTCCTCATCCCTTGTCCCTCTTGACGACAGCAGTAGCTCGACTCTCTCCTCAGCACATTTAGCTGACTGACTACAGCAGTAGTGTCTCCATGGATACCAGAGCAACACATAATAGTATGCCCTGCTGAAATGCAGATGAGAAATGCAGTAAAACTATACAAAAGTCCTATGATTGCTTTTTGGTAGTTACAGTAGATCCATTCCAGCCTATAGATTGCAACCCTAACCTGAAATATAAAAAATGACCAAAAATGCTGGATGTTACACTAGATATTAGCTTATAAAGGCCTAGACATTGTCTTTATAATCACAAATATTTGAAAACCTATTCTATATTCCATAATGAGATGCCTTTTAGCATAACCCGCAGTCGTTCTATAGAGACTACATTAGCCAACATAGGTGTGAGGCAGTCTTAAATAGGTCACTGACTACCCAACAGCTCAGTGTACAGCCCACCCCCTCCTAAATACTTCTAGCCAATTCTATCAGGAATAATTGACCCGGTGTCCCACACCAATGAAACACAATGAATAATATTGGTGCCATTGCTGACTAACCTGATTCCAGCACACATGTTTAATTACAGTTGGCCCATTTATTCCTGGATGCACTCAAGGATTTGTGTGTGTGTGTGTGTGTGTGCGGTATATCAGAGCCTATGTATGTGTTAAACCTGTATCAGTTAGTATAAACGTTTTGATTATACAAGTAATTGGTCAAATATATTAGAAAGGGTTGCGCAAGTTGATCCTGAGATGTCCACCTACAGGACACAAAGCGTGGGAATACTGTAATTAGGGCTTATTCACACTACAATGGCATATCTAAATAAACAATGCATTGTTGGCTATGCAAAATAAAAAAAATGATATGGTCGACAGTCATCTTATAAAGTAACATAAAGACCACAGCAACTGAGGTGTAAATAATAAGCTATAAGTCTTTCTGAATCTCTATTTGAGACAAGTGACACAGCCGTAACACAGCAGTGTTAGCTGGGTAAACCAAAAGATGTAGGAAAGAGGCCAAAGCTAATAAAATCTACCTGCCACAGGTTGCATCATTAAATTGCAAACGTATGCCCCATCTTCTTGAATATCTATCTGCTTGACTGTCTATATAGGCGTTTGAAATTGCAGCGGTAAAAAGCAGTTGGGCACAAATTTTGGCTAAATCAGCCTGAAGTTTGCTAGATTTTGGGGTTAGATTTATATTTAACAAAAGGGAATAGTATTAGGGATGCTACAAAGCAGTGTAGCCCACATAACACTGAACACTGCTTTGTAGCATCCCTAATACTATTCCCTTTTGTTAAATATAAGATTTGACAGGCAGGCTTGTGTAGATTGTTAGCTACATGTATCACGCTTCCGTTGTATGACTGTACTTATGACTGCCAATAAAATTGCAACTCATTTAAAACATAACAAAATGTTTTGTGCAGTTACAGATGGTATAGCTTGTAAATAACAAATCAAGAAAATAAAAAAATGCATGCCAGCCAACTATGCAAGTCCAATCGTACAAAAAACTGGGACAGCCATTTCCACCAATCGCTAAGCTTTATGACATTTATCACTGCAAATGCAAATAGAAGATGTTAATCAAATATTATGTAAATCTTATTTGAAATGAATGAGCAGAACACGGTCCACAAACACCCAGAGAAAACATATCAGGGCCCCTTTCCCCTTAGGAGAAGTAAAATATGTCCCATGCGCCACCAAATACCTTTACAGATGCACGATCGAAACCCATGACGGGTTGTATTACCAGCGCCAAGGCAACTCTCACCCTTGATTGCAAGCAACTTCAGAGATGGAACTCACAACCAAGGCCAAGATCTCTGTCATCCAAGAACTCTGCATCAGGCAGATTCAAAATAAAGCCCTTAAAATAGTAAATGACCGTTGCTATCTAAGCCACAGGCTATTCTTTATAGTACTGCATGGCAGGCATGGCATGCAGGACCAATGCTTCATGTCTGTTACTGACAAGAACCTTCATGGCATGTACCCACAAGCCATATATCACTGTTAGGCCTTTAAGCTCACACACACACATATACACATACGCCGATGAGGAAGCGAATAACGTTCATCATCTCCTAACAAGGGCACATGTCAAGGTCTGGGTAGATTAGATAGTAAGCAAAAATAATAAGATAAAACTACTATTGTGCCGTATTCAGTTTTGCAATGTTCTCATTTATCTTCGCAAAAACTGCGCTTCATTTTTCTTCACTCCTGTTCGCTTTCGCCCCACCGCTCAAAGACCTCACTCACTTGCCCCGGGCTGTGGCAATTTAGTTCTGCTTGAGCCAAGAGAGCCTTTGGTTGACAAGACAGCAAAAGACGATAAATTTAAGAAATTGGTAAACACTTTGGACAAACGTTATGCGATGCCATCGAAACACCATTTTATCAGAGTTGCACTGCCTGCCACGTCTAATATGTGCGAGAGGAAGTTGAAAAGTATGTGTCTACAATACTTGCCGAATACTTGTTATGTGGTCATGCCGCATCATGGAGCAGTACATCAGTCAAACAATTCATTACATCGACACTATGGATGGCGAAAACCAAAACATTTCTTGACCAGTCACCGAGCCTCATTAACCGGTTGAAACCGGTTAACCGCTGAGTTTAAAATATGCTACGCTATTTGAAATAACAGCCATTTCGAGCCGCGCCTGCAATTTCTCAACTCTGTCTCATCTCTCTGTGCGCACACTGCCCCGGCACCGCCCTTCCACTCACATCACGTTTTTTAAATCCCCTACAGCGCGTAACAAGTCCCGCAAATGCGGCGCAGAGGAGCTTGTATGTAATCGGAGGACACATGGCTCCTTAGTTTTGAAATAGTTTGGGTACAAGGCAAGCCAGGTGATCGCGTTTAAAGTAAAGTCGTTTGTCTAGCGTTTGAAGCTCATTAGAAACATTGCCGTGGCTCATTTGAGAAAATGACATCTCCGAAGAGGCTTGCGGGTGTTGCGTCTTCAGGTGATACATAGATAGATGATGTGCTGCCACTATATTTCAACAATGTATCACATAAGTTGCAACTTACATCTTTGTCATTCTTTTTGGTGAAATGGTCCCACACAGTACTTTTCTCTGCACGCATCATGTCGTCTGCTCTGCTCTAACGGTGTGACAGCGCGCAAAATATTTCTTTTTATTGGTTTACAAAACAGGCGATTATGAAAACGGTTGCGTGAGGGATTATTTCACTTTACAGAAAAAACATATTGGAATGAGATGGCTAACTGTAGTAGCGTTTATTCCAATATTTATAATTGCCTAATTTAGAGATCACTTTTTTTAACCGACTAACAATAACTTTGACCGGTTAACGTCGAAACGGTCAAACGGTCACCGCTTAACATCCCTAATCGACACCAATTTCAATGTCTCCAATCAAGACTTTCTGGCCAAAAACCTTTAAGAGATGACAGTTAGTGACTGTAATATGTTGACTATAGGCCTAGTTTATCAAAATGTTAAATATAAAGGACTTTTCAGTAGGCTGTGGCAGTGCAACATACTTGATGTTTTGGGCAAATTTATTTTTAATTTATATGTTTAGCAGTTGGTTGTCGAAGTGCACATAACATAGAGGATCTTATTTATTTGAATTACTTTTTTATTATATACTGGGAAATCCACTGTTAAAAAAACAAATTATTTTTATAGGTAAATAAATCCAAATCATAATCGTGAATTCAATATTGACCAAAATAATTGTGATTATGATATCTGCCATAATCGAGCAGCCATATCGGGAAGCGTAGAGACAGACCGGTCAGCGTGCCCACAATGATAACTGCCCACTGTGGGTTGCCTACACTTGGCACGTGAGCGTCAGAACTGGTCCAGAGGGAGTGGAAGTGGTCGCCTGGTCCAGTAAGTGCCATTTTATCTATCTCGTGGACGGCATGTACTTGTGCGCTGTTTACCCGTGGAAGTGACGACACCAGGATGCACTGTGGAAAGACGACAAGTCGATGGAGAGTGATTCTCTGGGCATTGATCTGCCTTGTAGTCCAGCAAAACCCTGAATAACCTGTGGCACATATTTTGGTGCAAGATACCACAGGGCATCTTCAGGAGTCTTGTAAAGTCCATGCCTCCTGTGGTTGGTGCCGTTTTGGCGGCACACAGTGGAACAGCAGCATATTAAGCAGGTGGTCATAATGTTTAGGCTCATTAATGCGTCTGTGTATATATATATATATATATTTCAGGAGGTGTCACAAGTACTGTCATGTCATATTGTTTTGGCTCATTAGGGTGTATACACGCACACACCTGATAAACTAATGTTTTATACATTAATTTTTGTTAGTTGTAATTCATATCAGGTGTATATTTTTCTATATGTACACTATATTACCTAATGTATATGTTTGCTTCTATTTATAATTTTTGCATTAACTAAATAGAAATACCTGCATATACTCATTTTACAGACAACATATGGATACAAAATATCTGTGGAGCTGGAACCATGTAACCACTCAACCACTCTAGCATCCTTTGCCACAGTTCATTCCATCCTTCAATCCCTAAGGAGAGCTTCATACAACTCAGGATGCCCACCGCCTTTCAATAATACAAGATGGAGGACACATCTGGGCCTGCAATGAGAAATCTCTCCCCCGGGTCACCAGGCTGCCTCACTGTGAACATGCACAGGTGTTCAATACTATTCTCCGCTATTTATCACAACTTCTATGGGTGGCAACTAAAATAATGTATAATTCTGATATTTGGAAGTTACAATGACCAAAAGTGGCAACTGGTTTCACTGAAACTCTCTTGCCACTCTCCTCGCAGTATTAATTGCATTTACTGTTCCAAAAAACACAACAGACAGAAATGTAATTAGGAAGAACCAATAAGCCAGCTAGTGGTCACTCACAGATTTCATAAATCTCAGCATATATTAACACATTGAAGTAATGTTAGACATTGCCAATTGTTTCAGTCATCAGCAGGAGAGCACTGAAAATAATGTGCTAACTTTAGGAGTGACCAGAGTAAGGCATCCAACAGAGCACATGTATTTTGGGCAGGCAGATATTGAGAAGAAGGCAGACGTAAAGTGGGGATTTCCCAAGAAGAGACATGAAATTAATTCAATGTTACCAGTGAGTCTTGTGTTGTATATGCAAGGAGAACAGTTACCAAAGCATAACGATTCTACTGGGTATTTTAAAGGGCTCTGGTGACAAAGCAGCGTTGTGATCAATTTCATGAAAGATATTGAGGTCACTGTGGGTAGCAACCCTGTAAGTGAAATCACCAAAGTTGAAGACAAGTATTATAGTAATTTTTTAAAGATTGTTGGAGATGGCTACTTAAGATCTGGCAAGAGAGTGTGTGGTATAACCAGAAATGGGAATACTTGCATGTGTTGACATACTCCAACTCAATCGTATGGTGGACATTTTGTTTAAATCGAGTTGAGGAGTAAGTTTAGTTGGAGAAAGTGAAGAAAGTGTTGTATTTAAGCTACGTTGAAAAGTGGTCATCATACTGTAGTTTAACAAGGGCCCAGATGTATACGAAATAACATAATAGTTTTCTATGATAAAAGGTGAATGAGAATCAACAGCAGCAGGTGCAAATTATTTATGTGCACAATGAATAAGGTTAAACTACAGCCCAATAATTGATCCTGGATGAACACTTATTGACACCATGTTCATGGGTAGATTTTTTTTCCACAAATCAGAAAAAGTAGTTAAAAACCCAGAGGCAGCAGAGTATGTTGAAAAGGATGAGGTGATTAAGAGTCAACACAGTCAATATTGAGTGTGGAAACAATCAGAAAAATTGCCTCCAGATCATTAAGCCTGATTTGAACAGGTCCACATTTTGGAGCCCTTTCTAAGCCTACTGCACTTAAACTGGATAGAGAAATGAGCTAAGTTCTGGGGGAAAACAGGAGCAAAAGGGCATCTCAGATTTGAATGTGTGGTCAAGTTTACCTTAGTTCAATTTGAGTTGTTTTGCAAGCCTCTGGGAAAAAGTGTAATCTCTGGTAGGCTATACATTCTTTAATACAGCATTATTGCCCTTTATATTTAATTACTGAAGATTATTTTGAAACCTGGAAAATAGTATTCGGGCCAGCCCTAATATATAGACAAACACACACACACACAGTATCTCACATCCGAGTACACCCCTCAGATTTTTGTAAATATTTGATTATGTCTTTTCATGTGACAACACTGACGAAATGACACATGTACATTTTCTGTCCCCTCAAAATAACTCAACACACAGCCATTAATGTCTGAACCATTGGCAACAATAGTGAGTACACCCCTAAGTAAAAAGTCCAAATTGGGCCCAATTAGCCATTTTCAATTTCTGCTGTCATGTGAAATTTGGTGTTATCGCTCTCACACTCATACTGGTCACTGGAAGTTCAACTTGGCACCTCATGGCAAAGAACTCTGAGCATCTGAAGAAAATAATTGCTGCTCTACATAAAGATGACCTAGGCTATAAGAAGATTGCCAAGACCCTGAAATTGCGCTGCAGCACGGTGGCCAAAACCATACAGCGGTTTAACAAGATAAGTCCCACTTGGAATATAGTCGACCAAAGAAGTTGAGTGCACATGCTCAATGTAAACAGACATATGAGTGCAGCCAGCATTGCTGCAGAGGTTAACTCAGACCAAACACCGCACACTGCAACAACATGATAACAACCCCAAACACACCTCCAAGACAACCACTGCCTTGCTAAAGAAGCTGAGGGTAAAGGAAGGTGGAGGAGTGCAAGGTCTTTAACATCCACCAGCCCTGTGATGTCGTCATGGAGGAGTGGAAGACGACTCCAGTGGCAACCTGTGAAGCTCTGGTGAACTCCATGCCCAAGAGGGTTAAGAAATCGTAGTGCTAGAAAATAATTGTGGCCACACAAAATATTGACTCTTTGGGCCAAATTTCAACATTTTTACCTAGGGATGTACTCACTTTTGTCACAAGCTGTGTGCTGTGTTACTTTGAGGGGACAGGAAAGTACACTGTCATTTCTTCAGTGTTGACACATGAAGATATAATCAAATTAGGGATGCACCGAAATGAAAATTCTTGGCCGAAACCGAAAAAGAGGAAACCAAGACCGAAAACCGAAAACCGAAACACCGAAATAAATTATGCCAATTATTAGTACCATTGCATTTATGGATATGAGGCACCAAGGGCGTAGGTTTGGTCTCGGCTTCGGTGGGGACATCTCTCCCCCCCATCCGGCAAGTGAACTTTTACTGAGAATAATGTGATTATTTTTGCGTTTAGTTGAGACAATAGCCTGTTGCTTTTAGATGGCAATGCTGTTTGTCAGATTCAATATATTGTAGCGACCCTGGTGGTGCCACTACTCCGCCCCTACTAATGGGATATCCCAAATAGGCCACATTACATAAGCAAAATATACACAGGAAACATTTCCACTGTTTATTGTGACTGCAAGATTCTAACATATGGGGTATGTATTAACAGAAAGCACTGGTAACTTTACCGTCTTCAGTCACTCTCCTGTGTACTTATAGCGTGTCAGATAACTCCCCTCCCCTAGGTTTTTTAGCCAATCAAATTACGGCGTTTCTAGTACGGTACCGGCTCTGCGGTCGGAATTGACCCAAATCGCTTCACAAACTCATAACGGAGTTCGCTAAAATATTAGTGGGGACAATTTAGTCATGTTAAAATGTTGTTGGGGACATGTCCCCAGCGTCCCCCCCTAAACCTACGCCCATGTGAGGCACTTTCTTGCAGGATTTCACTGAACATATCAGACAACGAGGGTGCATGCCCCTCATCTAGTGCAGAGAGACGAGTCTTTTTTTCTGCGCTCTGATCTCCGTGCGCTGCTGCTCCGTGCGCTGCTGCTCCGTGCCCTACTGCTCCGTGCGCTATTTCTCCGTCTCCACGCGGGTTCTCCGCATCCATCGCCGCCTGGATCATTTTTCGTGCGCGCTGCTTTATTTCTGCATCCAAGTAATGGTCTTTATAACGCGGATCAAGTACAGTCGCGATGAAGTGCAGAGGATCCGAATAGATCACAACATATTTCGGCCGTATTGTTTCGGTGATAAAATTATTTCGGCCGAAAACCGAAAATGCCCTTTTGGGCCATTTTCGGCCGAAAATTTTCGGTGGCCGAATATTCGGTGCATCCCTAAATCAAATATTTACAAAATGTGAGGGGTGTACTCATTTTTGTGAGATACTGTATGTATGCATGTGTAATTGTATGTATATATACACAGTGGATATAAAAACTCTACACACACCTTTTTTTAAGATAAATCATGTCAGAACATTTTCCACCTTTAATGTGACCTATAACGTGAACAATTCAATTGAAAAACAAACTGAAATCTTTGAGGGGGGAAAATGAAAACATTACAAAACATAACCTGGTTGCAATAGTGTTCACACCCTTTTATAACTAGGGATGTGGCTGTGTTCAGAATTAACCAATCAAACTCATGTTAAATAGAAGTCATTACACACCTGCCATCATTTAAAGTGACTGTGATTAATCACAAATGAAGGTCAGCAGTTCCACTAGGATTTCCCTGACAATTTCTTAGTTGCATCTCAGAGCAAACGCCATGGTCCACAGAGAGATTCCAAACCATGAGAGAGATCTCATTGTTGAAAGACAAGGGTACAAAATAATATCCAACACATTAGATATACCATGGAACACAGTGAAGACAGTCATCATAAAGTGGAGAAGGTATGACACAACAGAGACATTACCAAGAACAGGACGTCCCTCCAAAATGTACGTAAAGATGAAAAGAAAACTAGTCAGGGAGGTTTCCGAGAGGCCTACAGCAACATTAAAGTGCTGGCTATGTGCTACATGTGGCAGCAATCTCCCGTATTCTTCATATGAATGGGCTAAGTGGTAGGGTGGCATCCAAGCAAGGCTGAAGGTTGAAAAAAAAACTTTTAGATCACATTAAAGGTGGAAAAAGTTCTTACATGATTTATCTTTGTCTCATTTTTTCACATCACAAAAACCTGCCATTTTAACAAGGGTGTGTAGCCTTTATCTACTGTATATATACAGAGAAGGAAGAAAGTATTGATCCCCTGCTGATTTTGTACTTTTGCCCACTTACAAAATACATTATCAGTCTATAATTGTAATGGTAGATTCATTTGGATAGTGTGAGACAGAATAACAGAAATTAGCATTTTACTGAAATATTTTTGACGCCGTTGCAAAATATGACTTAGTACTTGGTGGCAAAATCCTTGTTGGCAATCACAGAAGACAGACGTTTGTTGTAGTTGACCACAAGGTTTGTACACATCTCAGTTGGAATACCCATCCACGATTATGCTGGAATACCCATCCACGATCATGCTGAAATACCCATCCACGATCATGCTGGAATACCCATCCACGATCATGCTGGAATACCCATCCACGATCATGCTGGAATACCCATCCACGATCATGCTGGAATACCCATCCACGATCATGCTGGAATACCCATCCACGATCATGCTGGAATACCCATCCACGATCATGCTGGAATACCCATCCACGATCATGCTGGAATACCCATCCACGATCATGCTGGAATACCCATCCACGATCATGCTGGAATACCCATCCACGATCATGCTGGAATACCCATCCACGATTATGCTGGAATACTCATCCACGACCCATTTTCAATGCTGGGGGATGAGGTTCTCACCAAAGATGTGACGGTACATGGCATCATCCATCGCCCCTTTGATGCAGTGAAGTTGTCCTGTCCCCTTGCCAGAAACACCCTGAAAGCATAAAACTTCTACCTCCATGTTTGACAGTGGGGATGGTGTTCTTGGGGTCATAGGCAGCATTGTTCCTCCTCCAAACACAGCAAGTTGAGTTGATGCCAAATAGCTCAATTCTGGTCTCATTTGACCACAACACTTTCACCCGATTCTCCTCTAAAGTTTACCAATGAACATCTGAATGATTCAGACAGGCCTGTACATGTGCTTTCTTAAGCAGGGGAACTTGTGGGCGCTGCAGGATTTGAGTGTTTCACCGCGTAGTGTGTTAACAAATGTTTTCTTGGTGACTACGGTCCCAGCTGTCTTGAGATCATTGACAATAAGGCATGTATAGAAGATTAGTTATTAAGGCGTGCTATTTATTAACTGGTAAAGCCTGACAAGCCTGTCAGCCTACTCAAAGTACATGAAAATACTGTGACACTCAAATTCAGTGTTATTCATCGTGTTCAGTGAAAAAGTCTGCAAAAACAGATGGACCCCAAAAAAATAGTACAAGATACAATTAGTGCAACATACAATAAAAATGCATTTGGCGGATATAAGATATACCTTCAAATGGGTCAGTGATTTCTGGGTGAAATGAGCAATACAAGATAACATTTAGGTTCCTGTGGCATCTTCATTCGTTTGCAAAAAGGTTTGAACGTACATAATCAAACCCACTATTTGACCTGCAGCCACGAAATGCAGGATAACGGTCATCGGCTTTAAATAACGGGAATCTCTCTCTGAAATGCATAAGGGAGCGAGCAAGGAAAGCCTAGGGACACCAAAACATTAAGTAAAGTAGTCGAGCCAGTGTATATTTGACATGGTGTTGTTCGTCTGCGTGTGTAACTGAGAGATTAGGCTGTGTCCTCATTCTGGGGTTTGTTTTGGTACGTGCTTAAAATAAACAATCCATACAATCAGGGCATAAGGTAGACTTTGATTTTATACATTCGTAACAGTCCAGTTATCCGAGTGAACCGTCCAACAAACCCGACCAAATAGCATCTGAATATGCGAGGATGTTGTCATCCGATGTTAAAAACGGAGCCTAAGCCCAATGCATGGAACAATATAATAACTAAGCACAGCACTGGCTATTACAGACGCTCTAACAAAGAACAGAGATACATGTGTGCTGGGTAATGTACGTAGCTTAGCCTACCTGGGAACACAGCTCGGAGAAGAACGGTCTATTTCCCATGTTGCAAAAAGATTCATAGGCACCGGCATTGGACCATCGGACGCACCCGGATTTAAACCGACGCCGCCCGCTCCAGCCGCGGCTCCGGGAGCAGCAGACATGGGTGCGGGCGGTGGTCCGCCGATTCCACCGCCGCTGCCTGGATTCAGAAAAGCGGCCCGCACACCTCCTCTCTCTGCGGCCGCCGCCATCATCGCCTCTCCCGGGGTAGCAGCAGGCTAACACACCGCGATTCCGCTCGAGTAGCCAGCTGTACGCTAATATCACAGCAACTTCAATATGTTGCGGGCAGCTTGGGCTGGCATTTACTGAGAGTGGAACCAAGAAGTCTTTCAAAAACCAATCTGGGCGGGGCGTAGCTCAGTAGAACCAATCTGGGCGGAGCGTAGCTCAGTAGAACCAATCTGGGTGGGGCGTAGCTCAGTAGAACCAATCGGGGCGGGGCGTGGCACAGTAGAACCAATTTGGGCGGGGCGTAGCTCAGTAGAACCAATATGGGCGGGGCGTAGCTCAGTTGAACCAGCTCGCACATAGTCAAAAGGGGCACGTTTTCTATCCGACGCTAGTAAAGGAAAAACAAAGCCACATTTATCATAACATATTTTCAATTCACTGCCATTGAATTACAGGCATAGATAATCACTAATCACCGTTTTGTTATCTTTTGGTTTCATTTTGATGGTTTGACTTATTTGTTACAAAATTCATAACATGTGAGGGAAAAGGTTTAGCATATTTGAAATTGACTGATAACAAACAAATCATAATATTAACTTAATACAAAATTGTGTACTCCATTAAGTTAATTTCTGGGCCTTGTGTGTCCTCTGACTATTTATGTGACATCTGTCATTTCTTCCAGATTTTGGCCAAGCAAAAAGAGAAACATTCACCTATTCTAGCCTACTTATTATTTTGCAATTCTACCAATTTTGTCATAAGGTGTTCAAACTATTCAGTGATCTCTCATATCATGTGGATGTAGGGATTATCACCCTGGAAGAGATCCGTTAATGAACCTGCTTTCAATATCAATTAGATCCTTTCCTCTCGTCATCTTGATCTAAATACGAGGTCAACTGGGCCTGCTCAGTATTTTAATACATGGCACTGAGAAAGATAGTATTTTAATTGTTTAATTGTATCATGCAGTATACTCGTATGGAATAATCTGCCATTGTTGTGTTCCTCCACTCATTTATTCAAGCTTCTCCAATAATATGTCACGTATCTGTATGTATATAAAATAAACAATTACACTTGATTTTGAAAGTTTTATTTGTAAATGGTATATTTAAAGATCTTTGGAGAATGTTGTTCTCAAAGTGTTGGATAATTTGCTGACGCATTCCGCTGGCAGATTGGTGAGCCTCGACCTGTCCTTGGTCGTGAAAGACTAGGCCTTTTTTATATTATATACTATGAATACAAGGTTGCCTCACCTGTTTCTCATCACCTTCTTATTTCAACTTGTCTTATCGCTATTATTTCTAAATTGCCCCTGTTCCAATTTTTTTGGAGTATGTTGCATGCATCATTTTCAAAATATACGTTTACCTTCAAAAACTATGCAGTTAATTAGGTAAAACATCAAATACCTTGCCTATCTAAATTCTTTGTTGAAATACAAACAAGTACATTTACAAGTCACACCTCTGGTTCTTATTAGCATTTTTCACACTTTTCCAACACTTTTGGAATTGGGGTTGTACACATAAAGAACATAATACACATGCAGTCTAAAATGGGAGAGTTAAAAAACGAGTCTGTTGGCGTAAATCCCAGACTGCCTCTAATCGTTTTTGTGTTTCCTTGAATTAGCTTGGCATTTGCACTTTTGGGAGTAATCCATTTTCGCCATAGCATTGGGCCGCAAAACCGGTTGTCTTCACTATTATTCGGCATTCTGAAAAAAAACCCAATACATAGCTGCAAGCAGCATTGGTGGACTCCTGACAACTGTGGCTGATTTTAAAATGGACATATAGGGCGGCAGGGCAATGATGTAGACAGCGGGTGTGGATAATAGCACCACCTATGGGTGATTGTGGGCCACCTGTGGGAGAAATTTTTAGCCGCTTGCACCCTTTCCGTAAGTCTGCATTTTATCTGACTTTGCCTGAGGGAATGGCCCAGAGTTCACTGTGTTGTGATGTGAAAACAGGGGTTACCAAGGGTAGCCTAGAAGCAATAGAAATATCCAGGCAAAAATGATAAAAAACATGGTTAAAAGGTTTGCATGTAAGTAGAAACACAAAGCTCACTGATTGTATATACAGCCAGAATTTAATGTATGTTGACATAACAAATTAAGTTATAAATGTAAAATAAAAGGTCTCTAACTCACAAAAGCATACATTGTGGTTAAGCATCATCAAGGTAACGTGATAAAGTGCAGTCCTATTCCTACTTACAGCATTTGTGGCGTCAATTTAGTCTTTAAGGGTTCAGGGCTTAGGGTTTAGGGTGGACATTGGATTGGGCCTACGTGACGTTTCTATAGAATCTCAAGCAGAGAATTGAAATTCCCAGAGACTCTTTCAATTGTGCTGACTTAAAGCAGCATAGGATTTGACAGCATTTACAGTTAGTGATTGTTGTTTTAGTCAACTAAAGTTGTAGTTATATCAAATGTCATGGTTGAAAGACAGGACACAGGGTGCAGAACTAAAGTAAATAGACTTTCCTTTACTTCGTTAAAACAACAGCCACAAACCCATACACAGCAACACAGGTAGCATAAACAATGAACCACACTAACAGTTGAGAACAGCAGAACTTAAATTCCCCAATTAATTGCAACGAAGAACAGCTGCGTCTTAATTGAAAGAAACACAACCCCAGATACATAGTGCCTCTGTCGTGGCCAGGCTAGCTCCTCCAGACCAACAAAGAGATGACTAGAGGCCTCCCTTCAGTCAGGTCCTTACAGCACACAAATCAACCTATATTTTTTTGCTATTTATTTATCTCAGAAGTTATTACGTTTGGGACATGATCCATGCAGTAACAAGGTCAATGAAACAAGTGCCTAAACACTTTAAGAACTATGTACTGTATCTAATAACTATGTGAATTAATCACTTAGTATACTACTAATGGAATTGCACCAATTGTGTATCCAAGAGAGCCTGGGTATTAAATTACTCATTAGCGTCTTCATCGTAAAAATCAAGCAGATTTACATTTTCTCAGTTGCCTTTCTCCAGGATCCTTGCAAGAGTAAAGAGCTGGTCCGTGGTTCCCCGGCCAGGACGAAAACCGCATTGTTCCTCTTCAATCTGAGGTTCGACTATTGGCCGAACCCTCCTTTCCAGCACTTTGGAGTACACTTTACCAAGGAGGCTGAGGAGTGTGATACCTCTGTAATTGGCACACACTCTCTGGTCCCCCTTTTTGAAGAGGGGAACCACCACCCCGGTCTGCCACTCCTCTGGCACTGTCTCAGACTTCCATGCAATGTTGAAGAGGCGTGTCAACCAAGACAGCCCTTCCCCACCCAAAGCTTTTAGCATTTCTGGGCGAATCTCATCAGTCCCTGGGGCTTTGCCACTGTGTAGTTGTTTGACTACCTCAGCGACTTCCCCCAGGAAAACTGACGATGACCCTCCATCAGCCTCCAGCTCTGCCTCTGTACTAGAGGGCGTGTAGGTCGGATTCAGGAGCTCCTCAAAATGCTCTTTCCACCGCCCGATCACATCATCAGATGAGGTCAACAGTTTCCCCTCCTTACTGTACACAGCTTGGATGGTTCCCCGTTTTCCCCTTCTGAGGTGCCGGACGGTTTTCCAGAAGCATCTTGGTGCCGACCGAAAGTCCTTCTCCATAGCTTCTCCAAACTTCTCCCACACCCGCTGCTTTGCCTCTGACATGGCAGCGGCTGCAGCCCATCGGGCCTGTCGGTACCCAGCTAGCAGCAGGAGTCGGGCTGATCTCGGTTCAGTTTTTTTCTCCCATTTTGGCTATAAGGGAGTTTTAAAAGACAAATTGACATGTTCCTGAACTGAATGTATGTAGTTGTGTATTCTGATTGCTTGGTTTTTAAATCAATAACTGAGAATTCCTTGCGCTCACCGCTGTTACCGCAGCGCGCTCACCATTTGCTCGCCCAGCGCGCTCATCATTGCTCGCGCAGAAGGCGAGCCTCAGGTGAACAACTGACAGTTACAACTTTAACTCAGTGGACCGAAAAGAAGGAACCAGTGCAGGTAGTGTAAAGATACTGTTTATCTAACTATATAGCTAGCCATTTATCCAGATTATAAAGATATTGTCTATCTAACTATATAGCTAGCCATTTATCCAGATTATAAAGATATTGTCTATCTAACTATATAGCTAGCCATTTATCCACATTATAATAGCCACATACAGATAAGACAAAAGTTAGATTTCTGTCTGTGTTGCATATTAGTTTAGTGGTTCACGTATTTTGACAGGATGATTTTGTGTGCTTAAACAGGTAACTATAGGCTAATGGTAGCTAGCTGATATAACCGACAATTAAGGATTTATAAATTGTAAGTTAGCTCAGTATCTACAGTAATGTCTTTCTGTGTCAGAAAGTATAGCAGCAGTATAACAATCAGATTATTTCAGACATTTTGTTACTTCTGCAGTTGATAAATGCGACATTGTCCGCAGAGATTAAAGTTTAACTTTGTTGCGGTTTATATCAGCATTGAGGACTTGGGACGGTTGCAGTTATTTGTGTATATGTCTTGTCTGCAGGACAAACACTTTATTTCCCCAATACATATTACATTTCTCTGAATCATTCCTTTATACACAGCTTTCAACTGTAGTTGAGCCTACAGATGAGGGTATAAATACTTATATCTGAACAGGATTAAAAATTCTAACATTATTCAAGTTTAATGTGGTTTGTTTTAATCTTTGAAGGCATTTATTAAAGACCAGATTTTCCAATTTGAAAGTGTAAAGGGTTGGAACTTTGATAATGATATACTGATAATATGTTTTTCTTATTCTACACAGAATGTTTTATATTGTGGACTTCATTTCTACAAATAAAAAGGAGACAGAAGTGGTACCAGCATCATGGGTCAAAGATGGCATGAGTTACTGGCCTCCCTATGCTTCAGCAGAACGTTGCTCTAGCGCCATGAAGAGAGAGGAGTTGCCCGGTGAAACTTGGGGTTTGTTTGATGTGGTCATCAGGTATACTAGTGGTAAGTAGACATTAAAACCGTTTTTTGTAATTTGTACTATGGTGTATTGGTTCAGACCTGTTTCTAATTAGTGAATTATCTCAGAAACCAGTCTTAAAGTGGTCTCTGCAGGTAGAATGCAGTACTTATCAAAAACGATATTCTACAGACACCTACAATGAGGCACGACATAAGCTGCCTTTGGCTTTAAACGTCTCAGATTTACAGACAGAGGAGGAAGATGAGCGGCCAGCATATTTAAAAAGAAAAGGAAGGTAATTGTCAACAGATTCAGACACTTGTTGCTTAACTGCCAAAGTGGCTGGAAAAAGATTTATCCAGCACTAGCTAAACAATGTGTACTTATCATGAACTACGTATGTTTTCCCAACATCAGAGGGACTAACAGGCAGCTAACCACTTCTAGTGAAAGTGAGGATGAGGGGCCATTTGAGAAACAGCCAAGAACCAGCCAGGTCCAGTCCAAAACCCCAAAGGGACAACTTTTACCACCTGCGCCAGTCATTACTCCTCCAGAGTTGAACCTCAGACAGTCCAGTGTTGTTACTCCTCAGACCTCATGCAGTCCAGTGAGGGTTCAATCACAAGACAGTCAGAGAATTCTGCAGCAGCCAATGTGTGATCGTGTGTTAAATGTGAGGGATGCAACTAAATAATGTTGCACAATCTAAATGTCAGTTTAATTATTAGAAACATATAGTGTACATAGTGTGTCTCCTAACCCAGTCCTCGTGATTTAGTCGTGACCCACACCTGCTGGGCTCAATCTGGAGTCTGATTCTGATTGTGGAAACCTGAATAAGAGAACCTGCTAAATGACTAAAATATAAAAATATTGTTAAAATCTCAGAATTTACAATGATTTAGTCTAACTCTACTTTTTTATTCTGTAGCAGTTCTCCGTGAGATTCTAACTGTGGTACACAGTTTGAAGCAACAACAGCAGCTGATCTTGCAGCAATTGCAAAGGCTTCAAGCAAATAGTTCAACCCCGTCAGAGGTTCCAGATGTGACCGAACTTGGGTAACTGTCTGGCGAATATTGCCACAACTTCTTTCTAATGCCCTGGCCATGAAGATGACTGGAGAGGGGCGAATGGAAAGCAAGCATTTGAGCCGCTTGCACTAAAATACATAGTTCTTAGTAAGTGTGCATTTAAGGGCCATTTGGAAATCAGTCACAGTTTAGTTGTCAATGGTTGAAATGTGTTGTTTTACACTGAATATTGTTTTCATTTTTTCCAAGATGCTGTACGCAGAAACCCTCTGACTTCAAATGCTTCAGACACAGACATTGAGAAATACATAAAGAGGTGGATGCAGTTGGTGTCAGACCGAGACGGAGGGAGAAAGAAGAGGGAGAGTAGGAGTAGAGAAGATGAGAGTGGTGGAATAACAAGAGAATAAGAAGAGGGGGAGCAGGAGTAGAGAAGATGAGAGTGGTGGAATAACAAGAGAATAAGAAGAGGGGGAGCAGGAGTAGAGAAGATGAGAGTGGTGGAATAACAAGAGAATAAGAAGAGGAAGAGCAGGAGTAGAGAAGATGAGAGTGGTGGAATAACAAGAGAATGAGAAGAGGGAGAGGAGGAGTAGAGAAGATGAGAGTGGTGGAATAACAAGAGAATAAGAAGAGGGGGAGCAGGAGTAGAGAAGATGAGAGTGGTGGAATAACAAGAGAAGATGGAGAGGAGGAGTAGAGAAGATGAGAGTGGTGGAATAACAAGAGAAGAGGGAGAGGGAGAGGAGGAGTAGAGAAGATGAGAGTGGTGGAATAACAAGAGAAGAGGGAGAGGGGGAGCAGGAGTAGAGAAGATTAGAGTGGTGGAATAACAAGAGAAGAGGGAGAGGGGGAGCAGGAGTAGAGAAGATGAGAGTGGTGGAATAACAAGAGAATAAGAAGAGGGAGAGGAGGAGTAGAGAAGATGAGAGTGGTGGAATAACAAGAGAAGAGGGGGAGGAGGAGTAGAGAAGATGAGAGTGGTGGAATAACAAGAGAATGAGAAGAGGAAGAGGAGGAGTAGAGAAGATGAGAGTGGTGGAATAACAAGAGAATAAGAAGAGGGGGAGCAGGAGTAGAGAAGATGAGAGTGGTGGAATAACAAGAGAATAAGAAGAGGGGGAGGAGGAGTAGAGAAGATGAGAGTGGTGGAATAACAAGAGAATAAGAAGAGGGAGAGGAGGAGTAGAGAAGATGAGAGTGGTGGAATAACAAGAGAATAAGAAGAGAGAGAGGAGGAGTAGAGAAGATGAGAGTGGTGGAATAACAAGAGAATAAGAAGAGGGGGAGGAGGAGTAGAGAAGATGAGAGTGGTGGAATAACAAGAGAAGAGGGAGAGGAGGAGTAGAGAAGATGAGAGTGGTGGAATAACAAGAGAAGAGGGAGAGGGGGAGGAGGAGTAGAGAAGATGAGAGTGGTGGAATAACAAGAGAATAAGAAGAGAGAGAGGAGGAGTAGAGAAGATGAGAGTGGTGGAATAACAAGAGAATAAGAAGAGGGGGAGCAGGAGTAGAGAAGATGAGAGTGGTGGAATAACAAGAGAATAAATAGAGGGGGAGGAGGAGTAGAGAAGATGAGAGTGGTGGAATAACAAGAGAATAAGAAGAGGGGGAGCAGGAGTAGAGAAGATGAGAGTGGTGGAATAACAAGAGAATAAGAAGAGGGGGAGGAGGAGTAGAGAAGATGAGAGTGGTGGAATAACAAGAGAATGAGAAATTAGTTATGGTTAGCATTCAAAAAGTTCTATTTTTAAATATGTAAATGATAATAGTTAATTCTTTATAATGTTTTAAGATATCTAGTTTGCTTGTTTTGTAGCATATTTCTCTGTAAATAAAGAAATATCTAAGCCTAAGTAAATGTTTACTTGTTAATTCTTCACAACTGTATAGTTTACAATTGGTATTTGGATATATTGTTAATGGATTATTATGCAAAATTATCAGATGAATGGGTAATACTTTTAATATAAATGTCATCGGGCCACTTTCGGCTGAATGCAGGCAAAATTTCGGTAGTGTCGGCTTCCTTACGACCGCCTGAATCGGCCCGATGGTCATGGTTGCATGCAATAATATGATAAGATTTAATCGGGCCACTTCTGGTTAGATGCTGGCTTGATTTCGGCGGTGTCGGCGTGATTACGGCAGCCGAAATCGGGTCATTTTACTTGGCCCGATTCCGGGCAGTCATTCAATTTGACACTGGGCCGAGACCGGCACCCGGAATTGGGCCGACTAAATCTGTTCCGGCTAGCTGGGTAGCTATTGAGGCTTACTTTGTTAAAAATAAATAGATGTTATTTTTGACACTTATGTTAAATGCTGAATACGAGAAACACTTTTTTTTCTAGTGTCCATGCCCACCTTTAGCAGCATTGTCCTACTGTATTTATTTTTGATGACCCTACCTCATTATTTCATTATTTCACTCTTTATGTATAAAATAAACGTTTGTATGATTTTAGTAAAGAAAATTAAAGAATTGAATGTTTAAATATAATTTGTTTCTGTCTTTTTAATGTGCCCCTCTGATTAAACACTGGCCCCCCCATGGCCCCCGCAGTAAAATTTGTCTAGAACCTCTACTGGTCATTTGCCAGATTGCCAAAAGCGAATAAATCATTTCGAAAATAAAAATAGGAAACAGGCGTGTCCGCATATTGGGCTAATCATTCGAACGCGGCCACGCCCTAATAATCCACGTGACCACGTAATTCGCTGTGAATGCTGGGAGAACAACATCCATGGGAGACATGTTGGATTTCAAACCGAGTTTACTGTTGCAGAAATAGGGATCACTTTGAGCTCTAATATAAACGCAGTTATAATGTACCGGCAAATGGTTTGTTTGTCATTCCCACGCGTTAATATGGCTTCGTTCTGCTAATAATCTAAGAAGAATCTTACCCGTTCATCCCAAATTAAATCGCCGCAGGTTTCTCGTGATTTATTGTTCTGATAGGGTTTCTGCTGTTGTTGTCCAGAGGTGTTTGTGTGCACGTCAAGAAAGCTCCTACAGTTCCTGTCCGTTTAACGAGGAATTAACCTGTTTAGGTATGTAACAATATGCAGCTGGTTTACGTTGATTTATTTTGGTTTACATTATTTATGGTTTGAAAGAAAACACCAGAATAATGCTACTCATTTAACTGCACAACCTGCACTAAGCAACATAGTCCTTATAATAAACTATTTAATAAGATATTGAGTCATTTATTTCTGTTTGGCTGTTCTTCTGTATTTTGCATATTGGTGTTTTGTATATTGTTAGGACCTCAAACACTAACAAACAATTCGGTCAGGTGCTAGATGCTTGTGCAGTCCATTTAACCTCCTGTTACCTAGAGGCGTGGATAATACAAATACAGCATAACTGACTGCCCTTTGGACTGCATGCACATCATAACAACCGCACTCAGTAACTGGAGTTGAATGAGTGACATAAATATTTTCATCAGTTTTTCTTGAAAACAGAAGGGAAATTCTGTTCTGGCTGTTCAAGGAATGTTAATAACCTTAGAGACTTTCACATTCTGAGAGAAGTAAATAGGATTTGTTAATGCTTCCACTGGATGTGGACGTCTGGATGTGGACGTCTGGATGTGGACGTCTGGATGTGGACGTCTGGATGTGGACGTCTGGATGTGGACGTCTGGATGTGGACGTCTCAGTGTCGAAAATGAGCGTGCTGTGTGTTCGGATAATCCTGTGTTCTGTGACATTGATTTTGGCGCAAATCTACAGCTGCTGCCTGGGTTCAAAAACAACCCACTGCTCTTTTAGCAAAAACTCTTCCCAATATCTTTCCCTATTTGTCTGCACAACAAAGCAAATAAATACATAAAGACCTGTGATACACTTTCTTTACAGTGGACATGAATAGGACTATAAGCCTAATACTTCCCATAGCTATTTTGTTGTTGTAATGTAGTTTGCTTTTGAATTGTACAGAGAAAATGTAGGCTGCCACCGATAATATTAATAGTGGATTTTGCTATGCATACCGTGCTTGATTATTATAATAATGTAAACCAAAAATTGCCTTGTTAAAACTAAGTTTGGGTCCATCAGTTTGTTTTCTTCTTTGAAACAACTGTCCTGGAGCTTGAGAAACTAAGACGGGGTCTACTTTTCCATACAGCTGCAAGGACCTACACAGCTTTATCCACATCACAGTGATTTAGGAGTGATTTTGTATGTTAAGTGATTTACACATGAAATGATTAGTTAGGCTGTTGTACGCATTCTCAGTCATATAGGCTATTGGGGGCAGCATATAATATTGATTGATAGACGGCTGCACTGGAAGTTCATCAGATAATACCAGTCAATCGCAGCATCCCTCTTATTAACATCTTCTGATCTCTAATAACTAGACATGTTGGGATATCTATTGACATGCTTGTATAGAATCTGGTAGATTTATTTCTCTTAGTCTCCGTCTAATATTTTCTGCAACTCATTTATTTCCTCACTGCCATATTGACCGAACACAGAGTTTTTTTTCTATGACTCACCATTGTCAGATTGGCTGGATAATGTTTATTAAAGTTTGTTTAGCCGCAACGCTGTTCTCTGAACCCTTTTGGTGGAATGAAACTGCAAGGTCCCTGACCTGGGGTGTGTGTGTCAGTTTGACTAGCTTATTCCATCTAATATTAGGGTCATAGACCATAGGTCAGGATTCTTCTTTTGGCCAACATATGGTGAAATGTTACGGGAAATTATGGTTTAACCAATATCACTAGGATGACATTTTGTAAGAGCAAGCATGTATTGCTTTATTGCATACCTACAGTAAAGTTTTTGATCCTGTGCTGATTTTGTAAGTTTGACAAAAGACATGATCAGTCTATAATTTTAATGGTAGGTGTATTTGAACAGTGAGAGACAGAATAACACCTCAAAAATCCCGAATAACGCATTTCAAATAAGTTATACATTGTTTTGTGTTTTACTCAGTGAAATAGGTTCTCTGAATCATTCAGATTGTGTATGCCAGTGTAATATCATTCAGACAGTGTAACATCATTCAGACAGTGTAACATCATTCAGACAGTGTAACATCATTCAGACAGTGTAACATCATTCAGACAGTGTAACATCATTCAGGCACATCTTGACTTGGCAATACTCTTCTTTGCAATAGCGCTCCAAATCTGACAGATTGCGAGGACATCTTCTGTGCACAGCCCTCTTCAGATCACCCCACAGATGTCCAATTGGATTCAGGTCTTTGCTCTGGCTGGGCCTTTACAAAACGTTAATCTTCTTCTGGTGAAGGCATGGTTTTGTAGGTTTCGATGTGTGCGTTGGGTCATTGTTTTGCTGAAAGGCGAACTTCCTCCTCATCTTATAACAATCAATATAACAACATCAATCCAAGATGGCAGCACTGTGTTTGTCTTGTCGGATCTGCTGATCTACAGTCTTAATTTTTGAATGTTGAAGATGCTTTGAGTTTTATTTCAAGAAGGCGTTTTAAACTGGGCTCTATCTCGCACTAAGTTTGGATTAGTCAATCCTGTTTTAACGGATTTTAAGTTACCTACAAATTGTTTTGAGTTGGGTGAAGTGTGCTCAGCTCACCTGACACTATCCCGGGTCGTCATTCACCACGCTTTCGCTTTAGGAAGCGTTTGCGTTAAACATCGGTGAACAGAAAACACGGCTGTCCTTGATGAACCCCCGGATTTCGAACTATCTGGAACTCATAGATCAGCGTGGCAGTCAAGGTCGGTGATGTTTTCTGCCCTGTCTAAACTCTCCAGCTGTTGATCGCCGGCAAACGATCGAGGCTCAGATCTTACACAATATCGCTTTGCTTTTTGCTCTTCTGTCGGGGTTGAGGAGCTATTTGAGCGAGCTTAATTGTCCCGGGTTTAATCTGATTAATTTTGATTTCAATTACTGTTTTTTTGCACGGTAATCTTCATGCTTGGACTATGGGACACACCAAGAAAAATGGATGAAAAAGCGATTTACTTGTCGCGTTTTCACATGCTTCTTCCTTCAAAATGTACGGACACTATTTTCACAGCCCGGGCTGTCATTAATTCTGCGTTAATGGACACAAGGACAAAGAACTTACTCATCTTTACTCATTCCTAAGATGTCTTTATCGGACTCTCGAAATGATCAATTTAGCCCCCGTTTTTGGTTATCTCTGAGATGTGGCTAAAAAAATCTATCCTAAGCCATGATATTGGATTAGAAGGGTATAATGTGTTTCGAGCTGGTCGTAAAGGTAAAGGGGGTGGAGTTGCAATGTATATTAAATCAAATTATCGTGCAACTGTTCTTAAATCAGTTTCTCTCCCTAAACAGTTTGAGTTTTTGGCTATCGACCTGGAATATGGAAAGGATTGTCATTTATGTATAATAGGTTTTTATAGACCACCAGCAGCCATCAGTGATGCTCTCACCTCACTGTCAGCTTTATTAACTGACCTGCTTTCTAAAGATCTTGTTTTATTAGGTGATTTGAATTGGAACTGGTTGACAACAAACTCAGATCAGTTCAAAGCATATAGTGATTCTGTGAATCTCACTCAACTTATTGACTATATAAGATTCCAAAACAAGTCCACTTTAATAGACATTATTTTAACAAATAAACCCCATGAATACACCTATACAGGGGTTTTCCCTGATGATGTTAGTGATCATTGTACTGTAGTTGTCATAAGAAATTGTAAAATCCCCAAAGTAAAACCTAGAATTATTACAAAAAGGAGCTTTAAAATGTTTGATATTCAGGGGTTTCTGCATGAGTTGTTTACATCTGACTGGGATAGATTTTTTTATCTACCTGATGTGTCCATTGCATGGCAGTATTTTCATATTCATTTCTGAAGATTGTGAATAGACACGCACCTGTTAGGACTTTTAGAGTAAAAGGCCGTGATAATCCATGGTTTTCAAATGATTTGTCTGAACTCCTTCATGAAAGAAACTTGGCTTGGGCCACCGCGAGGAAGACAGATATAGAAAGAGATTGGATAGCATTTAGAGTATTGAGGAACAAATGTACAGCTCTAATACGCAGATCAAAATCTGAATACTATCTAAATGAAACCTCACAAAATTTTAACAATCCTATAAAATCTTGGAAAACCATCAAATCAATTTCTCCCTCCAGTTTATTTAATGATTTTCCTGATCAAATTTTAGTAAAAGATAATCTCATTACCAATAAGACGGATATGGTAAATATTTGTAATAACCATTTTATTTCTTCAAGCTCTATTTTTAAAGAAACTTCTGTGAGTGATATACCAAATCCATCTCGTCGGAGAGAATATAGACCGACTTTTAGCTTTTCTCCAGTTTTAAGAAGTGAGGTTCTAAACGGCTTAAAAAACCTAGATATTAAGAAGTCTGCAGGGCCTGATGAAATTGAGCCATATTTTTTTAAAGTAGCTGCTGAGATCATCGCTGGCCCACTGGCTTATATTTTTAATTTATCTTTGGAACAGAATATTGTTCCTGATGCCTGGAAATCTGCTCTGGTTGTACCTCTGTTGAAAGGTGGTGATCCAACCAATTAAAATAATTACAGACCGATTTCTAAGCTATCAGCTGTAGCCAACATTTTTGAATCTATTGTTAGTGAACAGCTAAAGGAATTCCTGATTAATAATAGTATTTTATCTGTTTCAGTCCGGTTTCAGAAAAAAATCACTGTACAGTAACTGCTACTATGAAAGTTTTAGATGATGTTGCCTGCGCCCTAGATATTGGAAGATCATGTGTTGCAGTGTTTATTGACTTGGCAAAGGCATTTGATACGGTCAATCATGGTATTCTCTTGTTACGCTTACATAGTATCGGTCTTTCTGAATCCGCTCTAGGTTGGATTGGAAACTATTTAAAGAATAGGGGTCAAAGTGTGCAAATTAAGGGGTCTATTTCTGATAAGCTCAACATTGAATCTGGTGTGCCACAGGGGTCCATTTTGGGTCCCCTGTTGTTTACATTATATATTAATGATCTTGGTGATAACCTATCAGATGCAAGTATTCATCTATATGCCGATGATACCATCATTTATTGTTTTGCATCCTCCATTGATAGTTGTATTTTAAAGTTGCAGAAAGCATTTGAAATAGTTCAGCATAACCTTTTCTCTCTAAAATTAGTTCTGAATGATAAAAAGACAAAATATATGGTATTTCCAAGGATATATAAGTCTGAATCTTCTCCACCACCTCTTTACACTCTGCAGGGTAATCCCATAGAACTGGCTCCTCTTATAAAACTTAGGGTTTGTGGTGGAAGAGGATTTCATTCAAGTTACATGTCGAACAATTGCTATCTAAGTTAAGGTTACAGCTGGGGTTTTACTTTCGGAATAGTGCCTGTTTTTCACATTCAGCCAAGAAAAAATTGCCTGTTTTAGATTATGTTTTTTACAGAAATACCACTAAAGCTCTTTTACAATGATTAGATTCTGTTTATCACTCTGCTCTAAGATTTATAACTCTCAAAAAGTATCATACTCATCATTGTACACTGTATGATTTGGTAGGTTGGCCTTCACTTCATCTTAGAAGGAACAAGCATTGGCTCTTACTTGTGTACAAGGCAATAGTTGGCCAGCTTCCTAAGTATATGAATAGCTTAATAACTGTCAGTAGTCAAGGATATAATCTACGTTCAAGTAGATATATTCTTTTAAATGTTCCCTTAATGAAGACAGAGCTTGGAAAAACTGCTTTTAGGTATAGTGCATCAGCTGCTTGGAATGAGATTCAAAGATCATTGAAACTTGGTGTACTTATTACAATTAATGAATTTAAGTTATATCTCAACCGAACTCTCAAAACTGTCTGCACTTGCCCTTAACTCTAAATCTTGTTTTATTGCTGTGTATGTGGTTGTTGTGTTATTGTTCTATGTAACTATGTTGTGTGCTGCTACCTTGGCCAGGGCTCACTTGTAAATGAGATATTTATCTCAATGTGATTACTTTCCCATTAAATAAAGGTTAAATTAAAAATTAAAAAATCTTCAGCTTTCTAACGGAAGCCTGAAGGTTTTGTGCCAAAAATGCCTGGTATTTGGAATCGTTCATAATTCCCTCCATCCTGGTATATCTAATGCTTGGATATTCTGTTATATCCTTCTCCTGATTCATGTCTTTTAACGATGAGATCCCTTCAATGCTTTAGAAGCTCTCTCCGGACCATGGCTTTTGGTTGGTCAGGAAAACCATAGTGGAACTGCTGACCTTCATTTATGATTAATCACAGTCATTTGTAATGATGGCAGGTGTGTAATGAATTCTATTTAACATGATTTTGAATGTGATTGGTTAATTCTTAACACAGCCACATCCCCAGTTATAAGAGGGTTATAAGTTATTGGAAGGTTTTAATTAATCCCACTCAAAAATTTCCGTTTGTTTTTCAATTTATTTCTTCACAGTATAGGTTACATTAAAGGTGGAATCACAAAAACCTGGCATTTTAACAGGGGTGTGTAGACTTTTTATATCCTCTGTAGGCCCAGTGATCGAATAGTTCTCATTTAAGGATTTCCTCTTTGCACTCTTTTAAAAAAAAGTATTTTTATGGTGTTAAACAGTCCTCATAATTTTACTCGGATGTTATGATGTAAAAGTCCCCTTAGCTGTGGAAGCATATCGTGGACTAAATGACATTTTCAAAGAATGCCCTACTTTTTAGTGGACTTTTTTGGCTTTTTTGTGTATCTTTTAATTTTATTTACTTCAGCTTCTTGTTTATGTATTTTGGACCATTTGTATGCTTCCATTTAACCATCTCTTTACGGTGACAGATCTCGCGGTTTACCAAATCCAACCCAAACAGTGTTTGTTTCTTAGAATGTGTCTAAAGATGTGCATGTGGCATAATCATTTTCTTTTTCCGCCAGATTCGTTGCCTATAAGGTCAAAGGTCTACCAGGCAATGTCTACCATGGTGTGCCCCAGGGAGGACCGTCTTGAGAAACTGTCCCAGGAAGAGATCATCTCTAGCACCAAGCTGGTTATCCAGGGCCTGGAGGCGCTGAAGAGCGAACACAACTCCATCCTGCACAGCCTGTTGGAGACCATTCGCTGCCTGAAGAAGGACGAAGAGGCCAACCTGGTCCATGAGAAGTCCAGTTTGCTGCGAAAGTCGGTGGAGATGATCGAGCTGGGGCTGGGCGAAGCACAGGTTAGACTTTGGAAGTATAGAAAGACACCATATGTTTATCTTGTATCTTAATTCATTATATAGTTCAGGAACTCATCTCACCTGATTGCCCAGATTTTAACTAGCAACCAATTAAAGGAAACAAACTAAAATGCCCCAGGAATTCCATGAAATGAATTTTAGCCTTAATTCATCATTTTCAGTCACATGGTTAATCTGACAGCCTGACTGTAAAACATTTCGGCTAGCACTGGCAATTCAATGGAGCTTGTGCACAAGCCGGTACATTTTTCTACTTTTCAAACACATAATTGTTTAGATCACACACAGAATATTGTGACATAAATGTACTGGTAATATCATATGTTTATGTTAACCCAGAGATGGGGACTCAGGTTTGAGACTCGGGGTGCACAAGAGCATTTAGCCACATCCTGGTTGTCTGGTTCTGGTATGCGCAGTGCGGCTGATGATCGATCTTCTGGACCTTTTATTATATCACTTAGACTAGATCCTAAGCAATGGCCACACTCTCACACGTGTGCAGGAATATGTTAATTGAGTCAGGAAAATGTGTAAAAATCCGGCGGGGTTTTTAAAAATGTCATAAATCTTTCAACGCAATAATTCTTTAATGTAATTAGCCAGCCAGTGCTCCCCCTGTTATTTTCTTGGATGTGTATTAACAATCATTATCGCTGCCACATCACTGAGCGGTACAATAGTCAGTTGGTCACAAGCTTACACCCCATAGAAGTGCATCCAATTGGTCAACTCTGCAGTCTTCATATATACACTGTTTGGTTAATGCTTCGTAATAGTAGTCAACCATGACTTGTCTTTGGTTTGACACTTCAATAATGGAGTCCAAAATTAAATGTATAATTAAATGAATTGTTTTTGGAAGTGGCTGTCTGAACCTCATCTGAACCTCATCTCAAGCCTGACATTCCTAGACTTGATCAGGGATAGTTGTTGACCGCACTCCTCATCACGTGCACAGTCCTATATACATGAAGAGCATAACAGTGATATATAATCCAAATTATAGTGTTTGAAGTTACATGGATTTTTGTATAGCTACTGGTAAAACTGTTATTGTCCACCAATCCAACAACAGGTTATTTTCTGGTTACAAACATGTCCCCAGCAGGTTAACTATGGGTAACTACTAATGTCAGCAGGTTAACTACAAATTACTTCATACACACACTTTTAATTGGACATTTTGCAGTTGTTAGGAGAAGCGCTTGAGTGTGTCAGAGTATTTCGGAAGGTGATACAGTTATTAGTTAATTTAGTTGGTATTCAAATCTTAATTTAGTGTACGGAAGCTTTGTTTTTGTAATACTTTTGCAACAAAACTTTGCAATAGTAGGCTACACTACAATCTATTTCGTCAGCTAATGACTTTTATAATAGATATTACATAGAGCTGATTTTGTGAATATTTTGAACATATAAACATACTATCTAGCTGGTTTTAATGTATCGTAATTAGCACCGTCCATCCACATCGCATGATTCGCCTCACCTCAGTGCACACTTTACCTACCACATGTCTAGAGAAGCTAGATCGGGCAAAGATGCCCCCAAAGAAATATCTGGTTTGGAAATCTTTCACATAATCAGATGATAAAAAATGCTCATAGCCAAATATGCAGCCGGAAATTGGTATACCATGGAGGCATGTTTGTTGAATCATATCATATATGTATATATTCTATTAGTTCTTATCCGTGCACACTCTAGCATTATTTTAGACCTATTTTTATTTACCTGGTTTTATTTTTATATCATATTAAATCTCCAGAATCGCATTTTTAAACGTAGAAAAAGCCTACTATTTTTAGGCAGTGTAATAGGCACTTAACCCAACATTGTCTTCGGGTTTGTTTATTTGCCCAAGAACGTCTGATTATTTCTGATGCATAAACATCTTGCCTGGTTTGTTAGGCATTTTATCTTGGTTTGTTTTTTGTTTTGCCTACCCATAACTAGTGTTGTGGTCAAGTCGAGTCCAAGACTTTGAGGGGTCCACACCCAGTCAAGATCGAGACCAAGATAGGGCGAGACCGGGTCAAGACAAGACCAGTGCAAAGGAAGAGATTTCTAAAGAGTATTCACATACATTTAGCTTCCCTTTTTATGTTTAAAAAAAGATAAAAAGTTAAGTTAGTTTTCAAATGCTTCCATAAAAATGTGCAAATGCTTAACTGGGAAACCAAAGGCTGTAATGCAATATGAGACCATTCTAAAGTATCATTGAGTTGAAGCATCTAGGTCATGTAGTCAGACAGCTATTGGATTTCTGAATTGTACATTATGATTTAATATGTGTTCATTAGAAAATATATATATATATTATATTGTCCAATAAAAGGTTTAGCAATATATACAGAGCAGCCTGTTTCCCCATCTTCCTGAACATTTTAACATTGGTTTGTGATTTATCGTGATGTAGTGGTTCACCACAGAACTGACCTCCCTTAACCAGCACAGAAACACTCTGGCATTCCACACTATGCAACTTTTTTTATGCCATAAACCAGTTTTCTCCGGTAGTTAGGGAAACAAAGGCATCCTTTCACATCCTTGAGGCACTGTTAAATCTTGGGAAAAGATCGCCTCTTCCCAGCTTCATACGGCTCTGACATTAGGTAATACGGTCACTATATATAAGTATATATAAGTCTGTGATAATAGAGAACTTTTTTGAGCATTTCGCTGAAGCTGGCCATGCTTTTTACCTGATTACCCGCCCCAAGCTAACTGCTCGACAACCAGATTGTCAACTATCTCGATTCCCATAGTATTCTTTTCTGCTTTGTAATCTGGTTTTCATGCTGGTCATGGCTGCACCACGGCCACCCTAATACTAGAAGCGCTGAGGCTTTGATACTAATCTCTTTCCAGTGATGGATCATTTGACCCATGCATGTTTTGAATGGGAGAATGTTGCTGACACACAATGACCAGTGGATGGCGCATCTTGTTCATCTTTATGCCTGAAGGACCAGACTGTTGTAAAATCACAACGGCGCATGAAGTAAAACCAAAATGTTAAAACCTCCTTGCAAATTAATATAGATGGTCTAAAAGTGTACAATATCATTTAATAAGTGCATATATATTTAGGCCTTTTAACATTTTACATTAAACATATTCATTTTGATGTATTGTAGACATGATTGAGTTAACATGAATGACATGATGAAATTAATATGGTCTGATCGCTTCTGTCTAATGTGTGTTTATGGGACAAAGCCGAACCAGGGAGTTCTAAATGAAAGTAAACGCACAGCCAAAGAATAAAAAAACAGTATGAACAACATTTTATATAAAGTAGAAAATTGCTTTAATTCAAAGTGTTTATTCAAATTCTACACGGTTAGAATGCTTTTAACACACTGTTTGGTAATGTGGGCTATAATATAAACTCTATTATTCAGGGCATTATTTTAAACTACATTATTTTGTGAATGTGCATTATCATTGGTAAATTCACCCCGTATGTGTTGCGAAGCAAGTTTAAAATAATGCCCTGAATACATTTCTGATATGTTTGAGGATTACCAAGCAGGGCACTCAGATCACTGAACTCAGGACAGCTAGTGGAGCCCAGAGTCAAAACTAAACATGGTGAAGCTGCATTCAGCAGTTACGCTGCATGCAACTGGAATAAATTACCATAAGATCTGAGACGTGCCCAAAATGTATACATTTTTAAAGCCAGGCTAAAAACATTTCTCTTTTCGCAAGCATATGACTGAGCGCTTAAACTTTATCACACTGTTAAGTCTATTTTAATTATCATTTCATGCTTTTATTTGTTTTTATTCTGATGCATGGCATAAATGAAACCCTGTAATGAATACATAAAAGATCTGAAAAGGACCTTTGGCCAGCGGAGACGTGTTTTAAAGACCTGGAGGTTCTAAAGACTTACAGGCCAGGTTCGGCCAGGTTCGGAATACCTGTTATCTCAAAAAGACAGAGATGTTCTAGAGAAAGCCTTCTTGGCCAGGTTCTAAAGACCTGAAAAGGTTCTAAAGACCTTTTGAATAAATAAGTAGGGCACTGGTTCAATTCCCCCCACCGGACGCTACATTGGTGTGGGATTGGCAGCGAGGGCCATCGGAGAGGCGTGTCTCCGTGAGGGACTTTGGACAAGTGAAGCGTGAGGAGGATGCATATGCCGTCACTTCAGCATTACAGATTGTTATAAATTAAAATAAATATTTTATTTTTTATTTTTTTATTCTGATAAAAGCATGTATTTTATCATTTTATTATTATTTTCCTCTGTAAAGCACATTGAATTGCTTCTATGTATGAATTGTGCTATATAAATGAACGTGCTTGCTTGCTAATGTGAATCACTTAAGGAGATTAGAAACGAACGCAAACCTAAACAACCTTGTCTATGTTTTCGTAAGTCTGCCATGAAGCTACGGCCACTTGAGGTGACACTGGAGCTGCAGCAGATGACACTATGGTTAACGTTAAACAACAGAACATAGAAAATATTGACAGGAAAAACAATGTCCATTATAAAAACACTGATGTAATGGCTTTTTCAATATAGCCTACAGTTAAAAATATTGTAACCAAAAAGGCCTTCCTGGATTTTTCAATGGTTTTCAAAGGAGTTATATAGCCTAACCGACCGTGAGTTTGTTCAATAATGCAGGTTATGTGCATGTTGTGTGTAGCCTATTGAAGCGCCAAATATAGCCGTAACTGACATCGATACGTAAGGATAATATGATTTTTAATAAGCAAATTAACACTTCATTATGTATGGTACTGGTACCGGTAAACATCACCGCGCCTACCACATAAAGCCCGTCTGAATGGGGCAATAGAGACCTTCCTGGTGACATTTCAGCGACGCTTCAGCCTACGTACTCGCAAATTGTCGGCTTTTGACATGAAGCTGAGCCTGAATACAACAAGCTTTAAGGACAATCAGATAATCCTAGTCATTTAGAGAGGCGCATTCATGTAACTCACTCACTTGGGCCCAGGTAACGCTAACTCTATATGAAGCCATTAACCCAGATAGTCTTGTCGTTGTAAAGGTCTTTTCACAGTATTTCATTAATATGACGCACACCTGGTGAGATATTTGTGTTACACATAAGTTAATTAATTTGGTTTAAACCAACAACAATTGTGGAAATACAACAGAAAACAGCACAACGCTGGCGCGCAATTGGAGAAACCAGAGTTGGGTAAGCCTTCTTTACAGCGTGCTCACATGTATAAATACCACACAAAGACTACCACACCAGACTGCCCTTATAGAGACCTACCCAACTTTGCATGAACAGTGTTGCTCCTTCATATTGTTGTGAAATGTTAACTGACAATTCAGGTCAATGGATGGCCAGTTCTGTTGTTTCCCTCAATCGCCTATTTACATGTAAATGCAGCCTAAAGACTGATTCCAATTTGTCAATATTTTGTGTGTAAGTCTCTAAACTTGTTGAGCTGGATACAGCCGTGGGTTATCGCCACATTCGGGATTTAATTGTTTTATTTAATCTTTCAACAATGCTCGCTTTGACATTATTTACTGTGGCATAATGGTTGATGCCAGGCTTTTTCATTAACATTTCAAAATGAAAACTGTCGGGTACTTTTTTAATATATCTTTAAATGTGCTCGTAACCTCTACGGCACTTTTACTTCTCAACACCCGAATCCAGGCGTATTTATTTAACACATCTCTACATGTTGGCATAAATGTTTTCGTTTTTGGTTGACGTGAGTATAAACAATCATGTCAAATCAATCTGGAATTCCGAATTGATATCATGACAGAGGCTATGAGCCTGTGTATTTGCAATTGAGTGCTGTGCAGTGCTGATCAAGTTTCACCTTTTTTTTTGTTAGCTAACCTGAAAACGTCAGTCAAACCAAGTTCCATCTGCCTTTTTATGGATAATGCCATGTTTTGCCAGAACTCTTTTCCAGAAAGCATTACATTTTCTGTAATATCCTGCATTGGATGGTTTTGCATAAAGGTATATTTAATGTAGGTTATTAATTTGTAACCACAGATTAGTCTGCATACTGTTGTGGAAAATATACATGACGGTTAAGAAGTTTAGGAATAGTGAGTTAAGCATATATTAGCATGTGATAAACTACGTGTTTCAGTGGGTCTTGGGGGCCAGAGAGGAAAGCACAAAAACCCTGAGAAACAGGAATGTGATCTTCAGGCTGTTAGAGAGGCCAAGGCTAGAAACAGATGCCCTGAACACCTTATCTGTGATGAACTGTATGGGTCTTTGTGTGCCTCTCTATTGTTTTCTGTCCTTATCTACCCTGTGTCTGGCCTCCCTTGGCTTGAGAGCACTGACCTTCGAGTTTTGTTACAGCTTTATGTGTTTTCCAGATTATACTGTATAGTTGGTGGAATCATCTAACAGCGTCATCCTGTTCTCCATCTGATATTGTTTAAGTTTGTGTGGAAGTGTGTGCGTTATCAAACCCTATATATACTGCAATGTTCTTCATATTAGTTGGGAATAACCTGCCACCGCATTGTTGCCGTGATTGCGTGTGTTATGGTTTTCCTCATCTATCAATTAAACTGTTAGAGTTAACTTGAGAGATACTCTTGTCTGTTCTTATTTCGAGTCTGAGTTCAGTGTGTATTTGCTTAATGTTATTTTAGAGATAAAGGTATAGTAACATTAATTACGTGGTATTAGAAATAATTCCATAACAATACATGATAGGTAAAAGTGAGAAAACGTTATCCAAAAACTTTTGAAATGCACTTCAATCGTTTACATTTATATTTATCTTCCTCTAGTTATTGGAACTTTGTAAATGAGAATGAATAAAGAAGTGTAAAGTGGTCATTTGCACGAGCAAAGAGTGACTTAATGACTTTTGAGATTGGACTTTGGACTTGTTGAGTATGGACACACTCTGAAGTAGACCTTTAAGGCAGTATGTATTCACCCTCCCATCAGGTGATGATGGCCCTTTCTGCCCACTTGAACACGGTGGAGTCGGAGAAGCAGAAGCTGCGTGCTCAGGTGCGCCGGCTGTGCCAGGAGAACCAGTGGCTGAGGGATGAGCTTGCCGGCACCCAGCAGAAACTGCAGAAGAGCGAGCAGAGTGTGGCCCAGCTGGAGGTGGAGAAGAAGCACCTGGAGTTTATGAACCAGCTGAAGAAGTACGATGAGGATGTTTCTCTAGCTGTAAGTATCAATAGGCCTCATAGGACCTGTTCTTTTTACGATCTACATTAATGTTATTGGTCAACTTCTGTGAAAGGTTTCACGTTTATGCTGACGATACTATTCTGTATGTCTGTGTTCCAACAATCAATGCTCCTAGGGCCAGTGCACCTAATAACATAGGAAATATAATGCAGAATAATACCTTAAAAATATACATGATGATTATTGGAAACTATTGGAATCTCCATCTAGGCAATGTACATGATCGCTTTTACAGAGAGCTTAGATGGCAAGAGAAATAACATTTTAAGTAAAGAAACAGCTTATACCCAAAAAGCTAAAGCTTTATATTTAATTTATAAGAGCCATATTACCATGTTAGCCTTTATTCGCAGTATAGGCTGTCAATGTGATTGATTTGGGCTTTCTCACTTTAAAAAGACCTTACTTGCAGTAACATTTCTAAACTGCTTTAAAGCTCATGCTGGAGTCACCAACTTTGGGCCATGACTTGTACTTCCTATCTGTCAGTCATTGACTCTTAATTCAATAGAAGTTGTACTTGGCCATCTCAGGTTGAAATGCACAAAATGTAAGAATTCGTTTTTTGCTCCTTGTACCATAGACACAATATCAGCACATTTGTCTGAACGTTGCCTGTTTAGTTTTAATAGTTAAAGACCAAAATGGACTTGGAAAACAACTAATTGTCTTTTTACAGGAGGAGAAAGATGGAGAACCTCCTAAAGACACCCTGGATGACCTCTTTCCTAATGAGGAGGACAACAGTCAAGGAAGTGAGTTGTCTGTCCACATCTCACCACATTCTGCTTTTTCACGCTTTCTGATTAGGACGTTTTTAGCTTGGCCAGCTCTTATATTAATTGATTTGCTCGTGCTCCACACAATCAACACTTCCCAAATTGGCGACACCAACAGTTAAATTATATTCATGTGTGGCTGAGCTATCCACATTACATTAACGTAACATTAATTAATGTAATGATAAGTGGGTTGTAACGTATCACACGACTGTGTCATCTTATTATGAAATCATTTGAGCAAAGCACTCAAATCTGATTATCTGAGCAGCAAATCACCTGCTTCAGCACAGATCTTCAAAGGCTTATATTCCCTGGGTGTACAGTCATAACGAAAATCCTGATTCACATTAGTTTCTGTCCAAGCTTTAATATGTGCTAAGCGCTAATATGTTTTTTCCTGTCTCTTTCTTTAAGTGCCACAGCAGCATAATAGTGCAGCAGTAGCTGCAGCCCAGCAGGGAGGTTACGAGATCCCTGCCCGCTTAAGGACACTTCACAACCTTGTGATCCAGTATGCTTCCCAAGGCAGGTACGAGGTGGCAGTACCCCTATGCAAGCAGGCTCTGGAGGACCTGGAAAAGACGTCTGGACACGACCACCCTGATGTTGCCACCATGCTCAACATCCTGGCCCTGGTCTACAGGTGTGACCACTATATTATCTCTTAACATCCTGGTCTACAGGTGTGACCACTATATTATCTCTTTACATCCTGGTCTACAGGTGTGACCACTATATTATCTCTTAACATCCTGGTCTACAGGTGTGACCACTATATTATCTCTTAACATCCTGGTCTACAGGTGTGACCGCTATATTATCTCTTAACATCCTGGTCTACAGGTGTGACCGCTATATTATCTCTTAACATCCTGGTCTACAGGTGTGACCACTATATTATCTCTTAACATCATGGTCTACAGGTGTGACCACTATATTATCTCTTAACATCCTGGTCTACAGGTGTGACCACTGTATTATCACTGTCTCTCTTTTCTCAAATAAAACATGCAATTCCCCCAAATACATTTTAAAGGAAGGAGATGGTTGATATGCTTTCATCATTATGCTGTAACAACATCACCAGTTATAGTACTATTGTATTTACAAATAGTTCAACTGTACTGACTTCATTCAAGGCATAGTCCATTAAGACTTTAATATATGTTTTTAAATTTCTTTTCTTCAGGGACCAAAACAAATACAAGGAGGCTGCTCATTTGCTCAATGACGCTTTGTCTATTCGTGAGAAAACTCTTGGGACAGACCACCCTGCGGTGAGCCAGTGCGGGTTTCAGCTGTCCCTTCTGTTACAAGATATACGTTTTTTTTCTGTTTATCCGTTCATCTTTATTCAGAGTATTGGGTTTCCAGAGATATAAAGTACCACTCAAACTTTCGGACACCTAATAATCTAAGGGTATTTTTTTCACATAGAATACAGTGAAGGAAGAAATTCTTTGATCCCGAGCTGATTTTGTATGTTCGCCTACTGCCAAATGCATGATCAGTCTATTATTTTAATGGTACGTTTATTTGAACAGTGAGATACAGAATAACGCATTTCAAATAAATTATAAATTGTTTTGACCCCAGTGAAAAACATGACTTAGTACTTGTTGGCAATAATAGGGTTCAGAGATTTCTTGTAGTTCGCCTGTCAGGAGGGATTTTGTCCCACTCTTTGCAGATCCTCTCTTAGTCATTAAGGTATCGAGGCAGACATTAGGCACGGTGCATGGCCCCATCGACCATCCCTTTGATGACGTGAAGTTGTCCTGTCCCCTTAGCAGAAAACCCTCAAAAACATTATGTTTGCACCTCCATGTTTGACAGTGGGGATGGTGATCTTGTGGTCATAGGCGGCATTCATCCTCTTCCAAACACGGCGAGTTGATTCTTTACCGTTCTCATGGTCATTGAAACTTCACAAGGTGAGATCTTGCATGGAGCCCCAGACCGAGGGAGATGGACAGCTCTTTTGTATTTTTTACATTTGTGCATTATCGCACCAACTGTTGTCACCTTCTCACCAAGCTGCTTGGCGATGGTCTTGTAGCCCGTTCCATCCGTGTGTAGGTCTACAATCTATTCCCTGTCATTTTTGGACAGCTCTTTGGTCTTGGCCATAGTGAAGAGTTGGGAATCTGATTGATTGCTCATCTCTTAAAGGGAGTGCTCTTAATCTCAGCTTGGTACCTGTATAAAAGACACCTGGGAGACAGAGATCTTGCTGATTGACAGTGAATCAAAGACTTATTTCACTGAGTAAGATGCAAATCGGTTGATAACTTATTTGAAATGCGCTATTCTGGAATCTGTTGTTATTCTGTCTCTAACTGTTCAAATTAGCCTACCATTAACATGATAGACTGATCATGTGATTGTCAAGCAAACATACAAAATCAGCAGGGGATCAAGTACTTTCATCTCTGTATATGCGGAATATGTGAAGACAGTAAAACTATGAAATATCACATATGGATCCGGGTTAAGCAGATCAAAAAACATAATAATATTGTAGTAGCCACCCTTTGTCTTGACAGCTTTCCACACACTTTGCAGCTTTAAGAAATCATGCAATTAATCAATTTACTTGTTTGCTTTTGTTATGAGTTTGAGCCAGGGATTGTATGACCATATGATATGACCATTCATCATTATTTGAAGAGAATGCGGGTCAGTCAATCCGGAACATTTCAACAACTTTGAATGTTTCTTGAAGTACAGTCGCAAAAACCAAAAGCACTATAATAAAACTCGCTTTAATGAGGGCCGTGACAGGAGAGGACATTTTTTTCTGCTGCCTCATAAATCAGGAATGAACTGAAACTCAAATTCCGGCTCAAATAAATAGACAGAGTGTAAATAACTGCTACATTTCAACATGAACGGCTAAGAGGAACTGTGTGAATCAGAACACTACGGTTGAATTGCGACAAGGAAATGACTGAAGGACACAAATAAGACTTTCTTTGGCCAAGAAACAAGCTAAATATGGGATATTTGACCAAGAAGGAAAGCGATGGTGCTGCATCAGATGATCTGGCCTTCACAGTCTTCCCAACCCAAACCAATTAAAATGCTTTGAGACGAGTGAGGACTGGAACATTTTATGAAGTTGGTTGATAGAAGGCCAAGACTGTGCAAAGCTATCATAAAGGCAACAGGTGGCTACTTTGAATATTTTTAAATATAAATGTATTTTCATTTGTTCATAACTTTTTTTTGGTTAATTTTGCATGATACCCTTTTATTATTTAATTCCATTATTACGTGGAAAATTGTGAAAATAAAGAAATACCCTAGAATGAGTAGGATTCTAAACCCTGGACTGTAGGTTGGAGAAGTTGAAACAACCAGAGTGCATGGCTGTAAACCCTTAAAGCATGGGCTTTTAATACATTACAAGAAGGCCCCTTTAAATATGTTGCAAGTTGCGGCAGAATTTTCAAAGGAAAGTATTTCTAGTGTTGCAATCCAGACAACGGTAGCATAATTAGCATACCAAATGGATACTGGGAATCAGTTGTTTTTAGATACTCTGCAGTGGCTTGTTGACATTGACATATCGGGAAAATGTGAAAATGTTAATGTGTGTCATCCACATGCAAACAATGGACAAAATGTGTTCCATTAAGGCATCGTCCTTGATTTTATTGGCATTTACACTATTTACATTGTCGGTTATATTATTATTTTAGAGTATCTAAAAGTATTGTAGAGTCTGGCCTAACCAAGGTCGCTATATTTTGTAGATGTACTCTCATTGTTCAACTCACCATGCTAATGAAAAAAGCTACAGAACATAAAATCTGGTTACTCATACGTTTCTGTCCTCAGGTTGCTGCAACACTGAACAATTTGGCAGTGTTGTTTGGCAAGAGGGGGAAGTACAAAGAAGCTGAGCCACTTTGCAAGAAAGCTCTGGAGATAAGAGAGAAGGTAGGCCCAGAACATACAGGTTCATCTACTTTAACTATTTGACATGCGCGATTACACTGGTGAGATTAAAATAACACTTTAAAAAGCATCACTAGAACATCTATTTACAACTGACCACGCTGTCATTTAATTTTACTCAAACTGACTTGATTTAAAAAGCTTTTTATAGTGTAGGTGTTGACAAATTTAGGTAAATCATGATTTTTATTCAAATCCTGTAATACAACTTTTGTTCCTCTTGGTTTTGACTGCAGCCAATACATATGGTCGTTTTTACCTAAGTACAACATAACACAGGTCATTTGAGTGCATGGATTATATGATCAACGTTATGGGGGAAAGAGCATTTGAGCATATCTGAGCAAATAGAGTGATTCAAGAATGTAATCAGGTATGAGAGCAGTGCAGGTGAGAGAGGACCACTGTGTAAATAGGGCATACGTGAGAAGAAAGACAGTTAAATACAGTTAACAAGTACAGAGATTGGACAGGTGTTCAGAAAGGAGTAGTTTAAAGGCAACTGGTGAGATTAGGGTTGTGTATTGTCTACGATGAGGACAATAAGGCCCCATATTTTAGTCTAAAGGACAGTTTTATTTATTCTTTAATCAGCCCAATTGTTTTTAAGCCGTGCTAACATAATTGCAAATAGGTTTTCAAATGATCCTTTGTAAAATTGCAAACACAGTCACGGTTGCTAATAATGGGCCTTGGTGTGCCTATGTAGATATTCTATTTAAAATTCGCTGTCTCCAGCTACAACACTAATTTACACATGTCTACACTGTATTTCTGATCAATTTTAGTGGACAAAAATGTACTTTTCTTTTGTAAACATTGACCTTTCTAAGTGACTGTAAACTTTTGAACGGTAGTACACATTTAGAGTAAGTTATGCTTCCTTCTCCAGAAATGTACTTTGACCACACCGTACTTGGTGTTGTTTGACCTCGCTCTCCTTATATAGGTGCTGGGCAAGGACCATCCTGATGTAGCTAAGCAGCTGAACAACTTGGCCTTGCTTTGCCAGAACCAGGGCAAGTACGAGGAGGTAGAGTACTACTACTGCCGTGCACTTGAGATCTATGAGCGCAGGCTGGGCCCAGATGATCCCAACGTGGCCAAGACCAAGAACAACCTGGTAAGGGGACCTACTGGCCTGACCTCAGTGCTGTGACCATAATACTGCTGTAATAAGACTACTGAACAACCTGGTAAGGTGACCTACTGGCCTGACCTCAGTGCTGTGACCATAATACTGCTGTAATAAGACTACTGAACAACCTGGTAAGGGGACCTACTGGCCTGACCTCAGTGCTGTGACCATAATACTGCTGTAATAAGACTACTGAACAACCTGGTAAGGGGACCTACTGGCCTGACCTCAGTGCTGTGACCATAATACTGCTGTAATAAGACTACTGAACAACCTGGTAAGGGGACCTACTGGCCTGACCTCAGTGCTGTGACCATAATACTGCTGTAATAAGACTACTGAACAACCTGGTAAGGGGACCTACTGGCCTGACCTCAGTGCTGTGACCATAATACTGCTGTAATAAGACTACTGAACAACCTGGTAAGGGGACCTACTGGCCTGACCTCAGTGCTGTGACCATAATACTGCTGTAATAAGACTACTGAACAACCTGGTAAGGGGACCTACTGGCCTGACCTCAGTGCTGTGACCATAATACTGCTGTAATAAGACTACTGAACAACGTATTACAACTTGTTACTGCTGTAATAAGACTACCCAGGGATGAGTCATTTTGTGTCTGGTGGGTTTTTTCTTTCATCTGACAACCATTGCATGAATTTACCATACTTAGTATTCCAAGTTTAAATCAGATGGCAGAATTAAATTAAAAACCAGAGTTGACTGTCAATGCCTTAGTTGTTTGATTCGGTTATGTTGTCTGTATTTGTGTTGGTGACAAAGCAAGTGGATTCTAACATGATCATCCGATGTGATGGTGGCGTCTTCGTGTAGATGATATGCTAACTACATGGGTCTCTTTGTAGTTCAAATATGAACTGTCTAAACTATTGCTTTCGTCTCTCAGGCCTCGTGTTACTTGAAGCAAGGGAAGTACAAAGAGGCAGAGATTCTTTACAAAGAGATCCTCACTCGTGCTCATGAGAAGGAGTTTGGATCCGTGGATGGTGAGCAAACGAGTCCAAAACTCGAAAGAGCCACGACAAACACTTGGGGATAATAGTATTTGCAAACGATTTTGAGCGCATACCAAGTCTACTCCAAGATGCAGTTAATGTTGTTAAAAAATGACAACTGAGTCAATATCAATGGGGACGATATTCCTGTTTGTAAATTCAGAGTGTTTAGTTTCTAGAAGGAAGGACATGACTGTACTGACCATAGCAATCCATTGGGTATAGCTTCCAAACAGAAATGTTAAAGAATTTATGTAAATTAATTCTAAATCATTTTATGAAGCAGTTGTCACAAAGTGTCTTTACAAACACCCAGCCTGAATGAAAGCATATGTGTTGCTCGTTGTTAAATAGCTGGCTAGCTAGTTAATACCAAATGGTATAAAAATGCACTAACTTCTGGATCAATAGCTATATATATATATATATATATATATATATTATTTGTTTATAACTTCAAAAGTATTTAATAAGCTTAATACATGTTAGTTCATGCCTAGACGATATAAGCCAATGGCCCATAATCAAAATTGTAAAAAAAAAAAATGCTGAAACTTCTAGGTCTTGTGTACATGATACAAATCAAGGATTTGTTAAAAACATATTTACAAAAATATGCAAATATCTGAAACCTATACAAAATTATGTCTTATTTTAATATCTACCGCTTGTTTTCTGATTACCAAATGCAGTGTTGAAAGTCAACAAAGATATTAAGTCTTGTTTATGCATGAATGCATAGATTTTTTTTTGTAGTGTTGGTTTTATTGTCGACCAATCATGTTACAGTACATACTTTGTTCTATATTTGATTATATTATTATTTGTATATTAATAGCTTTTTGGTTTCATTGTATATTTTGGTTGTCTTTCATCTACAACAAATGAGCTCTTATTTCTTTACCTTTCTTTAGTAGTACGTTCTTGAAGTAGCATGACATGAGCATTTGTGAAGCAGTCAAAGAGGTCCCATAGGGTATATGACCACAGGATTCAACTTTTTTTTAATCTTTTGTCCACCGGGTCTAAGGATCCGGATCTTCCCATACCTGAGCATGTGCATATTATAGTTCACAATTATAGGTTTCTGTTATCTGGCCAAAATTTGAGCCTTTGCGCATAGAACGTGATTGGCTAGTGTGCAGAAACTTGAAACTCTAGATCTTTTGGCTCAACAATTTTATGTTAAATAATTAATCTTTTACTTAGTATATTTAGGGCATTTTCATTGAGTGTGTTATTTAAGCCCTTTTGTGCCATGAAAACGATCACATTCTCATAACATTTGTCATTCACTTTTCTGTTATTCCATTGCCTTTTGCATTTACATGTTCACCTTGTTTTTGCTTTTTACACAATATTTTGTTGATTGGAATCGATTGATTAAATGCACATATTCTTTTACATTTATGATCAGTCCCGTCCTTTTTACGTCACCACAATGTTAACGTTCATATAATTTAATTTTGATTAAATGTTTTTAATTTCTACACTCCGTGCCTTCTATGCTTGCTTTAATTTTTCAGTTTTCACTCATTTCCTTTTCCATATTCTGAATAAATCTGAAACATAATTGTGAACTTGTCTCTTATTTTTATGCCAATACACTGCACAGTTTATTAAATATCGAAGCGATGGGGGTAATTAAGGACAAATAAAAAGCTTAGTGTCTTCTGCAAATGAAAGTTTAGTCAAAGTTACAAATGTACTAATACCATTTCTGTTTCACAGCCAGGGAAGGACCTATCGTAATTTGTCCAAACACTTTTCACAAATTAGATTTTTTTGTTTGGCTGATATACTCCTGCTCTCTGTTTAGACATTGTTTCAACATCTCAAACCATTAACAACAGGATCTTGTTACACGAAAGCCTGAACAACATCCACATGTTACAGGCATCTACGTCTGTGTCCTTCCATTGGTTAAACATCTGTTTATGGTTGTGTTGCCATTGACAACACACAGCACACCTGTTTTTCTCCTGTGTGTCTCTGCAGCTGAGAACAAGCCAATCTGGATGCATGCCGAGGAACGTGAGGAGAGCAAGGTGACGGTAAACATTGTGTTATATAGCAGGACTTTAGAGTCATGTGGCAGTGGTGCACATTTGTATAATTCTCAGTCCTCGTTGTTAAACTTATTCTTCATCATGGGCGGACTACACACTATGACACCATATTATTTACATTGAGCCATTTAAACCAGAAGCACATCCCAATGTGAGAGTGCCTCAAGGCAAAGTGTGCATTTCAAGAGTCAATGGTAATGGGCTTATTTCAACACCATAGAGAGCGTTCCTCAAATTTCTATTCTGTATTTTTTGTGCTCTTCTATCCTTTGCTTTTCTCATTTCAGCAGAGCAAAGAAGGCTATGGAGACTATGGCGGCTGGTATAAAAACTGCAAGGTGAACAGGTAAGTAAAGTACATTTAGAAACACATGTGCCCTTTTTGCACAGTGGTCCTCTCTCACCTCCACTGCTCTCATACCTGCTGACTTTCTTGAATCACTCTATTTGCTCAGGTATTCTCAAACGCTCTTTCCCCCATAACGTTGATCATATAATCCATATACTCAAATGACCTACCTGCTAGAGACACTTTTTTGTACATCCTGTCTATAGATACTCATTGTATTTTTTTATATAGTTGTTATTGCCTTATCAATGCTGGATCTACATATACCTCATCCTGTATAACTTGATCCTGTATTGCCTTATTGTGTCCCATTGCTATTTGCACTCCTGTGTTCTGTGTATTTATCGTGTAACTGTATGTTGTCCAGCACATTATATTCTCTTGGCCAGGTCGCCGTTGCAAATGAGAATTTATTCTCAATCGATCTACCGGGTTAAATTAAGGTTAAATAAAAACTACCAAAGTGAGGGGTTGATGCTGATCTCTTTATGTGGACTTAAATTGATTTTGAATTATTTTGGGTATTTCTCAGTCCCACTGTCAACACCACGCTGCGTAATTTGGGTGGTTTGTACCGGCGTCAAGGAAAAATTGAGGCCGCAGAGACTCTGGAGGAGTGTGCGTTAAGGTCCCGGAAACAGGTCCGTTTACGTCACACTTTTTATACCTTGAATTTAGACACTCACATTCCCCAACAAAAATCACAGACATAGAGTACAAAACGATTTACAAAACCTGATTTTGATTTAGAAAAGCAAATGCCTTCATTAACATAAAATGTCATTAGCAATACACAAGAAAAATTAACGTGTGTGTGTGTGTGTGTGTGTGTGTTCAGGGTGTGGTGGAGCTACAGAAGGATGGAGACAGGAGGAAGAGCCGGGAGAGTCTGAGCAGCGTTAAATACGAGAGTGCCTCTGAGGCCGGGGATGATGTCAGTGTGGACTGGAATGGGGTATGTGCACATGCATCTGTAAACACTTGACTTATTACTTAGAAAATGTTGGTTCTCTTTCATGAACTTGTAATATCAAAGTACTTTTGAAACCAAAAGCCTAATATTTTGTATCAATGTCTGCGATTATAGTAGTATTAATATGGAAGGGTTTATAAGCAGGGTTGAAACAGATTTCTATGGCTCAAAACGTTGTACTCTTTCTTTCTCCTCTCCTTTCGTCTTGTTCTCTTTCTTTCACTTTTTCTTTTTATTAGGCCTAAATCAACAATCAAGTCACTGCAGGCGATTCAAAATGGATGCCCCGTTGTCATTTTCTCCATGGGGACGCCTTTTTTTATCTCTTGTACAGGAAACCTTTGTCGCCAATTCCAACTTAAACTGATTTAACTTGCACAATCTCTGCTTTCTCCTTCTGTATTTCATTCTCTTTCTTCTTCTCTCTACATATCTCGCTTACTTTATTTCATTAATATGCATTGGCTGCCTTTCAATTTAATTCAACTGCCTTTATTTGCATGGAAAACAGACATTTACATTGCCAAAATAAATAAATGCTGCGCTTTTATATAGCGCTTTTATCCAAAGCGCTTTACAGATCCTGCGTCACATTCACCCATTCACACACTGACGTCCGCGTCTACCATGCAAGGCGACTGCAGGCTCGCCAGGAGCAGCTGGGGTTAGGTGTCTTGCTCATGGACAACTCGACAATTTCCCAGGATCGACCGGGGATCGAACCACCAACCTTCCGGTTGATAGACAACCGACTCAACCCACTGAACCACTGCCGCCAAAACTATTAGAAAACAACAGACAATCAAGAATAACACTTAGAATAACACTAAAACGACACTACCTACATTAAACATGTTTTACAATTTACACACAGCATAAACATCTGCATATAGTCACTGGTAAGAGTTTAAGTTAAAGTCACTAAAGACCCTTTTTCAGTGTTTTCTGCCATTCTTTCCTCATGGCAGCAGGTCACAAAACAAGCTGCTTTGATTGCACATTGCCTAATTTCCCATAACAAAATGGTACTCTGTCAATGTTTGATTTATTTTTAAAATTCTGTGTGTGATCTGGGGGAAATATTTGGCTCTGATGTGTTCATACATTTTGCAAGTGGTTTGTAAGTGCAGCTCTGATTCCACCTCATTTTGTGGGCAGTGCGCACATAGTCTGTCCTCTCTCGGGAACCAGGTCTGCCTGTGGCGTCCTTTCTCAACAGCAAGACCATGCTCACCCCGTCGGTACATTGTTAATATTTTTCTCAACTTGTGGTCTGTTACATTTGTCCAGTAATCTGCCACTGTGTATTCTCTGTTTAGGGCATGGTAACATTCTCATTTGCTTTGTTTTCTGGTTGATTTATTTTTAGTCCTACACTGGTTTACTGTGAGGGACCAAATCTGACAGAATTTGTGCAGAAGATCTAGGTGCTCCTGTAGGCTCTCCCTCGCTTGTTATTCCATCTACACCACAGGCCTTTTTTTTGGTTGTAGGCTTCTATTGTGATTTTGAAATCCAGTGGGTTCTGAAAGTCTTTAATGGCTGATTCTAGATTTTGTAAATTGCTGTGTATTTTTGTTTGTTCTTGGTTTTTTTCTTACAAGACCGTAAAGGTTGGAAATGTGATTTGTACGTTCTTGTCCTTTCTGGATGGCTAGATCGCTGTGTTTGTTGTTCAGTTTTTTCCTAGGAGTGATTTGACTCTATAGATGTTTCTGTAGTGTTTTAGTGCCTCACCGTATTTAAGCCGTGGGTTTTGGTGGTCTGGATCTCTTGTGTTTTTGGTTAGATTGGTTTCTCCATTTTACATTGTTGTTAACCTTGTTGGGTTTTCTGTTTGAAATTTTCAGGTCAGATATGTTAGCTGTTGGATAAAATATACTGTTTAGGTGTTCCACAGTAAGGTTGACATCTTTGCTAATACAGTAAAACACAGTATTTAGGTAGTAGTTTAGCATGGACTGGATTTGTCTTTTGCCAATTGTTCTCTTGCCACCCTTGCTTTTCCTAAGTTACTGTATCATCACTTCTATGGTACATTTTAGGTATATAACGATCCACATTCTAAACAAACCACAGTACGGCACTGCTTGGTTCCGTGTCATTGTGTATTTGTAATAATGCTTTAATGTTTACATGTTCACCCTGCAGATTGAGCTGTCTAGTACCACGGTTTGGTACAAATATGTGTACCATTACATTCATAGTATGTCTAATATTCAACCACTCTTATTAATTAATAAATAATTTGGCCGATGGAACAATAGAAAGATAACTATCAAAGCTGTGGATTTGGCCGTTTGCATTTCCCTCCTCTTGTATGCAACTATTATATGATATATGTTACTAATTGAGAATGAATTTGTATCCTGTTTTGATTTTATCGTAATTCTGTTATTTATTTTTATTTAACCTTTATTTAACCTAGGAACTAGCTACATACGTGTTGCTGTTGTCGTTTTTTTATATCTGACCAGGATTTAGCTGCCTAGGTGGCTTTTTATTTTTATGATTTTATTTACTTGCAGTATGATTGTTTTGAGCATCATCCTTACAAAATGTCTTTGCATATGTAACTATTGCAAGGCTGTCATGTTATATGTGAACCTAAATAAATAGGGAAATGTAAGAACAAAAGAAAAAAAAACATTATTATATTGGTTCTTAGCCATGTTATCAATTGCAAGCACCTTTTGAGTTTACACATTGATTACTTCTGGGTTTTAGTGATGATGGAGATCTATGCATTTCCAGTTTTTTATTTGTATTTAGCCGGCATGTCACAAAAGTGATTTTTTTGTTATCCGTACAACTCAACTGTTGATTCGTCTGTCCTTTTTCCAAAAGTCCTCTGTCCAGTGTCTGTGTTCTTTTGACCATCTTAATTTTTTTCTTTTATTGGCCCGTCTGAGATATGTATTTTGCCTTACTACCCTGCTTAGAAGGCCAGCATCCCAATAACACCTCTTCACTGTTTACGTTGAGACTGGTGTTTTGCCGGTACTATTTAATGAAGCTGGCAGTTGAGGACATGTTATGTGTCTGTTTCACAAATTAGCGCGCATGTGTTTGTGTTCTTACTCATTTGTGCACTGTGGCCTCCCAGTCCTTAATATCTCTTTTCTATTTTGGTTAGAGCCAGTTTGCGCTGTTATCTGAAGAGGGTAGTACCCGTGGTCGTATCAGATCTTCAGTGATTTTGCAATGTCATACACGAGTAAAAAGTTTCTAATAATGGGCTTGTGCGCCTGTATAGATATTTTATTGAGAATCTGCCATTTCCAGCTACAATAATTATAAATAATTTACAATATTTACAATGTCTACACTATATATATATTTTTGATCAAACTTTTGAACGGTAGTCTATGTAATATATATATAAATATATTGTTGTATTTCTGCTCATTAAGCTTTACTATTGTTATGTAGCAACGGAAATTCTGTTGGTGCAGCATTGACTTTAAAGAGAAACCGCTTGCTAGTAATTATAATTAGATATAGAATTTTAATGGCATTGTGCAATTTGCTTTTTTAAAGCCTTGAGTGAAAATTATTTTATTTAGAGGGAAATTACGACCCAAAAATGTATAATTGTTTAATATATTGAATTAGCAATTGAAACTGTAAAAAAACAGAGATAAGAAACAAATGTTAATGGACACTGCAGCGCAAATTGTATGTGACATTGTATGTGACTTTGTATTGTTTAAGCTGTGTCTGTTACTTAGTTTAAGTTTGATGGTCTGCGTATTCTTCCTCGTACAGCTTTCCCTGTTTAGTTACGCTTTTCTCAAATCCTCTCCCATGATGAATTTTAGTGTGAACATATCTAAACCCTCCAGCTAGTCAGTCTTTTCTGTCTTAGCCAACAACGGAATAGAAGTTGCCTGTGGCAATGTATGTCCCTGATCTGGAAGGCACTTTGACTAAGGTAATAACTATTTTACAATCAGTGCCTGTTTATACATATTGCAGATATTTGTTTATAAGACAGTGCATGTGCGTTATCCAAACAAATACACTACTATGAGATTATGTTTTGAAAAGTTGAAGCATAGCTGTTGTATGTTTAGAAGCAACTACAGTGTTGTGACCATGTGAAAATCTAATTGCCATGTATATACGTATGTGACTTATCGGTATTTCATTGTAAGAAATGTCTTTAAACATTTTTGAAAAGCAGCAGTTTTCAGCTAGTAAGGTCTATGTAGTGGAGCATTGAACTGTCACACTTTTTTTGTCAGTCTTACTGTAGAAGGCTGTGGTGTCAATTAGTGCTAATCCTTTCCTGGTGTTGTGTCTGCACACCAAGTCAGCTTTGTTCCAGTGATATGGATGTGTGTCTTAACTTTGTTTGACAGACTGAAAATAAAAAGTAATTTTGAGCTTTTCTTTGGCTGGATGCTTGTGTATACCAACGTTAAGTAATGCTGGTCATTCAAGAGGCGCACTCCCCCTCATTCACAGGCACCTCCCCCTCATTCACAGGCACCTCCCCCATTCACAGGCACCTCTCCCTCATTCACAGGCACCTCTCCCTCATTCACAGGCACCTCTCCCCCATTCACAGGCACCTCTCCCCCATTCACAGGCACCTCTCCCCCATTCACAGGCACCTCTCCCCCATTCACAGGCACCTCTCCCCCATTCACAGGCACCTCTCCCACATTCACAGGCACCTCCCCCTCATTCACAGGCACCTCCCCCTCATTCACAGGCACCTCTCCCCCATTCACAGGCACCTCCCCCTCATTCACAGGCACCTCTCGCCCATTAACAGGCACCTCCCCCTCATTCACAGGCACCTCTTCCCCATTCACAGGCACCTCTACCTCATTCACAGGCACCCCTCCCTCATTCACAGGCACCTCCCCCTCATTCACAGGCACCTCTCCCCCATTCACAGGCACCCCTCCCCCATTCACAGGCACCCCTCCCCCATTCACAGGCACCTCTCCCTCATTCACAGGCACCTCTCCCCCATTCACAGGCACCTCTCCCCCATTCACAGGCACCTCTCCCCCATTCACAGGCACCTCTCCCTCATTCACAGGCTCCTCTCCCTCATTCACAGGCACCTCCCCCTCATTCACAGGCACCTCCCCCTCATTCACAGGCACCTCCCCCTCATTCACAGGCACCTCTCCCCTCATTCACAGGCACCTCCCCCTCATTCACAGGCACCTCTTCCCCATTCACAGGCACCTCTCCCTCATTCACAGGCACCTCTCCCTCATTCACAGGCACCCCCTCCCTCATTCACAGGCACCCCTCCCCCATTCACAGGCACCCCTCCCTCATTCACAGGCACCCCTCCCTCATTCACAGGCACCTCCCCCTCATTCACAGGCACCTCTCCCCCATTCACAGGCACCTCTCCCTCATTCACAGGCACCCCTCCCTCATTCACAGGCACCCTCCCCCATTCACAGGCACCCCTCCCTCATTCACAGGCACCCCTCCCTCATTCACAGGCACCCCTCCCCCATTCACAGGCACCTCTCCCCCATTCACAGGCACCTCTCCCCCATTCACAGGCACCTCTCCCCCATTCACAGGCACCTCTCCCCATCAACATAGTTTTACTACCCTGTAGTTCTGGAACAGGATGCCTTCACTGCCCCACTAAAATGCAGTACCATATTCATAAGCATAAAATCCTATTACATTTTACCTCCTTGTCACGAACCTTGGAGGTGTAGTGCGGGGAGAGCCAAGTGCAGAGCCGTAATATCACATCAGTGGTAGTTTAGTGACATTTCTCAGAACCTAAATACCCCGCTAATAAGCTAAATCACCACAGCTGTGTTAAATTAAACCTATCTAGCAATGTGTACCCTACTAATAGCCCCGTGTGGAACAAAACCTCACTTTTTTGGTAATGACGTAACAGAATATGGCTTACAACACAGATCAATGAGCCTATTTTATCTATGATGGTTTGTTGCAATCTTACTGAATACATGTATAAAAAAACACATGCATAGAATGGGCCACAACACTGGCATTGAAAACACCATGCCCATGCTTTACTGACTGAGATGCACTGTAATTGTTGAAGTAAGACAAGCAAAATTAAGAAAGCTTTAACCTAATCTTAATCCGTGTTTCACTTAAACCATTCACACTGCAAACACATTATGGCTGCCACAGATAATCTTGAATAGATGAGAATATACTGATGCTGTGATTTCATTTATCAGCTTCTGGGAGGATAGTTGGATCTCAACTCAAACCAGGGTTCAATATTACAATGACAAACCCTGGTTCACAGCTGATCTTAGTCGTCTGTGAGCGATCAAGCAGGATGCTTTCAATAGAGGTGACAGGAACTTACTCAGAGGAACACCTCCAATGCAGTTAAGGAGGCCAAGAGTTGTATGGGGAAAACTGACACAACAGCTTTTAGCTCTTAAGTCCTTTGAGTGCCTGGTGCTGTCACACTTTAAGACCATCACTGATCTAGTACTAGACCCATTACAGTTTGCCTACAGAGCCATCAGGTCTGTAAGAAGACACGATAAACATGGCTCCTCCACTTCATTCTCCGGCATCTTGAGTCCCCAATAACCTATTTCAGAATCCTGTTTGTGGGCTTCAGCTCTGCTTTCAACACCATAATCTCAGCCCTCCTCCAGGATACGCTCTCCACCATGGGAGGGCCCATGTCAACATGTAAATGGATCTCTGACTTTCAAGGAATATGCCTCTAGCACTAGACTGCCCTTAGCACCTCCCTCACAACATTACCCACCCTGGACACTAGCGGCTCTGAAACAAATGAACAAATTGTACTTTATCTGGACATTGCTCTTCTTTTGCATAAATGTATATATATAACTAGTTATTGCACTTTTGCACAATTTGATACTTGAACCTGGTCACTGTGCTTCTTTTTCTGCTCACACATTTAGAAATCGCTCCTTTGCACTACTTTTCACATTCTATATTTACCCAGTACATATGCCAACTAGGCAGGGTCCCTTGACGGTTCGCATTGTATCTTTTGCTCTGTTTGCACTGTTTTGTGTACATCTTAAAATGTGTGTTCTTAATGCTGCAGCTAGTGGTCAGAAAGAAATCTGTGTGTAAACAGACTTGGTGATAGAAATGTACATGTGGATAATCAAAAAAACACTAACCAGTCTAGAATGTTTCTGGTATCTTGTGGACATACCTCAGTCATAAGTCATAAGTCAGTACTTTTCAACCAGAAATTATGCAGAATAGTGGACAGGGTGAGTTTGCTGTTTTAATAGTTTGTTGGGATACACTCCTAGAGCATCATAAGGACCTGCAGGCTTTTGTTCTAGCCCAGCACCAAAACACACATCGGTATTGTCTGAGTAGCTTGTCTTGTTAATGTTTATTGCTGGAATTTTTTTAAGACACGCTACTTTGTCAAAGCAATCCGGTATTTAAGGCTGTCTGAGTAAACTGGGGGTTAGGGTTCTTAGAAATTAATTGAGTGAAGGACAGAACTGTCTGATTTAAGTCTGTTTCAGGATGGACGGGGGACAGGGGTTCTAGAGAATGGATTGAGTGAAGGACAGAACTGTCTGACCCTGGTTTTGTTTCAGGATGGCACTGGGACCCTGAGGAGAGCAGGATCGATGGGGAGAATCAGAGATGCCTTACGAAGAAGCAGTGAGATGCTGGTGAAGAAACTACAAGGGAACGGTCCTCTGGAGCCATGCAACCCCAAGTAAGACAAACACAATGATCACATTTTGTTGTGCTATTCTAAGGATTTAGTTAATCTAAAGCAACAGTAATGTAAAGTAATAATTTACACCATCAAATAAAATTCAGAAATGAACCACATCATTCAATATTAACTTTTCTGAGCTGCAGATACATTTCTTTAAATGTTTGATAATATTAAAAAAGTCATACAAGAAAGGGAACAATAACAGTTGACTCTGACCCCAAATTAATAAAAGTGCATTTTCTTATGAAAACTGTTGCTCAGACTCAACTAGCTTTTGAATGGCCAATAAAGTGAAATGTGCGTGAGGTGAAATGTGCGTGAGGTGAAATGTGCGTGAGGTGAAATGTGCGTGAGGTGAAATGTGCGTGAGGTGAAATGTGCGTGAGGTGAAATGTGCGTGAGGTGAAATGTGCGTGAGGTGAAATGTGCGTGAGGTGAAATGTGCGTGAGGTGAAATGTGCGTGAGGTGAAATGTGCGTGAGGTGAAATGTGCGTGAGGTGAGATGTGCGTGAGGTGAGATATGGGTGAGGTGAAATGTGCGTGAGGTGAAATGTGCGTGAGGTGAAATGTGCGTGAGGTGAAATGTGCGTGAGGTGAAATGTGCGTGAGGTGAAATGTGCGTGAGGTGAAATGTGCGTGAGGTGAAATGTGCGTGAGGTGAAATGTGCGTGAGGTGAAATGTGCGTGAGGTGAAATGTGCGTGAGGTGAGATGTGCGTGAGGTGAGATGTGCGTGAGGTGAGATGTGCGTGAGGTGAGATGTGCGTGAGGTGAGATGTGCGTGAGGTGAGATGTGCGTGAGGTGAGATGTGCGTGAGGTGAAATGTGCGTGAGGTGAAATGTGCGTGAGGTGAGATGTGGGTGACTTGACTCTTCATTCTGTGATTCTGCTTTTCGTTCTGGGATTTGACAAGTCACAGTTTCTGCCATTAATGTTATTATGCATTTATTTATTTTTGTTTATTTATGTTAAGTTCTTATGTTATTTTTAGCCCCCAGAGCACAATGATGTCATAAAAAAACCTACAGACAATGCCTTTATATATTCCAATTTGCATCACCTGTATTTTATTTTTTTATTACATTTTTATTTAACTTTTATTTATCCAGGGAGACACATTGAGACCGGGCTCTCATTTGCAAGTGTGCCCTGGGAACCTCAACTCACAAATACAACAACAATTACGGACAAATACAAACAATTGACAGATACCATGACAGAACAATTATCATCTTAGCCACATCTCCGGGCCACTTCCGTCTCGTGTTTCACCAATATGTACTTTAGCCGCATCCGCCAGTTACATACTTGGCTCAAAACATGCTATTATTCTTTTGGACTTCCGTTGTAGACAATTTCACAGCCTTCTATGACAGACCAAATTTCTTGTCAGGGATAACACAAATTCAAACAGGTATGGTGCCAAAATCCTTTCTTTAAATATGTCTCTCACTTTCTCTTCACTTTCCGTTTCTATATTGAAATCTGTTACAATTCCAAAGCTATTCGAATTTTTTGGCCCTAAGCCTACAATTAGGTATTAACCTACGTATTATAATCATGGGAGTACCGTCCTCCCTCTGCGAAGAAATGTCTGCCACCACTGAAGTCTTAATTGCCAGGGATTTTAACATTGAATGGGAAAGTTATGATTTGAGGCAGTTAAAAAATCAACACGTCCAAATCTTAAGGACCCCTTAAAATCCACCACTATAGACCTTATTTTTACGAACTCCCCAGAAAAATATGTTGCATATGGGGTGTTCGCATTAGATATAAGTGACCACTGTCCTACTGTATATATTAGGGATGTGTGAATACCTAGATCTAGACCAAGTCTTATCAGACAGAAGAACTTAAGGCTGTTTAATGAACAGGCATTTCTATGTGTTTTACAATTTGTTGATATTGAATGTGTCACATCTATAGTTAATCCTGAACTGTTCTGTAGCATCACAATGCCATTGTGAATACGCATGCTCCGTACCCGTAGGGTTTCCCCAAACCCTAGAAGCACGGTTAAAGCTTTGACCTTGACAGTGTGTGCTCCGCCTGGAGTCCCAAATGCTGCGGCTCCAACTGCTCCGGCTCCAACTGCTCCGGCTCCAACTGCTCCGGCTCCAACTGCTCCGGCTCCAACTGCTCCGGCTCCAACTGCTCCGGCTCCAACTGCTCCGGCTCCAACTGCTGCGGCTCCAACTGCTGCGACTTCTTTTATTTTCATAGAGCTAGTTTTCATTGAAATCCTCATGTTTTACAGCAGCTGTGTCTCTCGCCTGTGTCTTACCTCAACCCAACTTGTGACAAAAATAAATCAATTATAATGTAAAGATGCAAACATTTCAAAAAGGTAACAGTAAACTCAGCATTTAGCCAAAGTGCTCAGGCATGCTTTTAAGACCCAGTTCGGTAATTGCAGTTTTTCTTTTCTGCAGTATGAAAAGGGCTGCTTCTCTGAACTACTTGAACAAGAGCGGTGATGGTGATGACTCCTTTCAGGTAACACACCCCCTAGTGGAAATGCCATTTATACGTTTTGTTTAGTGTGCATTATGGCCTTGTGAGTGCTTTAATAGCTGTTTGCTTGCCACAGTCTACTCAAGAACAAGATCTGTTCTACCCCCCTCCACCACCATTATTGGTCTTCTGAAACAAGTCGTGATAAATCGTGACTTAGCAAGTAAACGTTTTTTATATTTATCTCTCTCCCCCTCCTGTGTCTCACTTTACAGAGTCCAGTAAGTGGCAGGGGACTCAGGCAGAGCAGGACCCTGAGTTCCAGTACTGTTGAGCTCTACACTGATCCTGGAAACTGAACACACACTTCCAACCGTTTCCAAATAATTTGTTGTTTAATTTCCACTTGTGCCATTTGTTATGTCAATTAATGACCATATTATCGCCACATGTTTTATCTTTACTAGGCCTCTCCTATATTTCAGATACAGATCTTTGGTTTTGAGGCATGCATTGAGAAAATCATTAAATGTTATTGCTGCTCTGTAGACATTTTAACACATTTTGTCGTCATTCTGCTAAATACCAAACACTGAACTTCACAGCGAAAAATCAATAAAACATGAATTACAAGTAAAACAGTAAAATACCATTTATGTTATTTGAACACGTAATACTTGCTGGAGCCACCTTTTGCATCAATTACAGTCATGAGTCACTTTAAATATGCCTCTACAAACTTCACACATAGACTGGACGATATATGCCCATTCTCCAATTCCAGCCTTTAGCCACTCCGGGGGTTGCTTTAGCAGTGTGTGTTTGGTCATTGTTATGTTGAAAAATAAATCATTGTCTCGTTTTTAAGAGGACTGCAGGTTCTCCTTCAGAATCGGTCAGATTTTGCAGTGCATACTTAACCTTCTATCCTGATAAGTGCTACAGTCCCTGCTGAAGAGAAACAGGATTCTGCCACTGCTGTGCTATACTGCTTTACAATTATAGCACTTACCGTTGACTGGGGCAGATCTAGTAGAGCAGATATTTCAAAACTCCCTTGTAGCATCCTATGACAGTCCAACGTTTGAAGTTACTGAGCTTTCAGTACGACCCATCGTGCTGCCAATGCTTGCAAAAAGAGATTTCATGGCTGCTATGTTATGCTCCTGTGAATAATCAGTAGAGGAGTGCACATACATTTGACCATCTATTGTATATTATGAGATTAGATACTAGGTACTTTTGTCTTTGCAGAACCTCTTGAATTCTGTCAGATTGGATGAGAAGCTTGCTGAACTGCAATAGTACTACTGTTCAATAGTTTGAAAATGAATTCATAACACAACAACATGTGTACAAGGGTCTGAAAGCTTTCCAATAGCACAGTAAATATACTAAAAGTGTTATCTGAAACCCACATGCATACACACATACACGTTTGACTTAGTGACTTGCAATTAACATAATTGAATCTTTAATCGAGTGCAATTTTTAAAAAACAGATGTTGTAATATAAATTATCCGGTGTGTTTTTTAGACTATTGTAAAATGTAAACATCCATCATTCAAGTGATATATTTCTGTATATTCTATGTTCTATAACTGATATATAATAATATTAATGATAATCTCAGTAATGTCCACTGTCAAAAACAACCCCTAATAAAATGGCTGCTAATCCCTCATTGTTGTTTCTGTTTGTATGAACTTTTTATAAATTCTGATTGGTGATTGGCTTGCGACTGTGGCTCTAGGGGTATGAAACGAATTTTTTTACAGTCTTTACTTAATTACGCATTATAATAGCAATAAGGTATCTACAGAGGTTGGTGGTACATGAGCAAAACACCATTGTTTGGGCCTTTATCCAGGCACTATGAATTGTGTTGGGTCTTAAAGCAAAACTTCGCAGTGGTATATTAGCCATATACCTCATTTACTCTTATTGTTTAAATATTATAGAACAAAATAGACTCAGCAGTGAAGGAGCGGGGCACTGAGGATGTAATACATACTGATGTATTGTGAGTCAGTAGCAGTATATGGTATGCCTGCATTATGTTAGCAAATTAGTAGTCAATAGGACGGATTCAAATTACAGATGTGATTTTCAACAAATGGGTTTTTACTTTCATTTTGGAACTGAGTTATATAAATATGATGCATCTGTAAATATCAAACTAAAATGTGTCCTTGTTTATTTTGCTATACATATTATTGCATATTATATTACATGCTACAACCCAATATGTTATAATAATACAAAAGTGATGCAAGTTCTAATTCCGCGGACATGCGCACCACGTGACGCCCCCGCTTCCTATCGCGCTGCGGCATTTGCTCTGGTTCTGTCTGCTGGTTTTATGATCGGTCGGAAGGGTTCTAGTTCGATCCAGTAGATCGCTACTTTGTCGGCCAGGTAAGAACACCGACGTCATCAATACACGTTACATTCGAATGAATTCTGCTAAATTGCGTAATAATCGAAACTAGCGTGGAATATTGAATAGCTCAATGAGCGAATTATTCAAACAGGCCTTTGACGTACACAATTCATGAGCGATTGTATGTTGACAATTATTAAATATATTATTTAAATATGTTGGTTGATAAATCGATTAATTGTGTTATATTCATGGCATTAATTTCCAGCGGTCAAAACAACAACAACAACGCATAACTGGCAGTTTTCCGACGTTCGACTTCGTACGAGTTCGTTCATCGCCGCTGGGAACTCGAGCACCGACTATCCGACCTGAGGAACATCACTGACGTAAACATTTTAATGAGTATATATCTGCTGCCAGTTGCCTTAACTCGGTCCCTACACATCCCTGCTGTATTATTGGTCGTGCTGGTTCTCTCGGTTGACCTACTTTGTCATACTCAGTGTGTCACTGGAAATGAATAATCGGATTTAATGGTGTGTAATGTCATGTATTAACGAAGTCTGGTTTACTTAGATTATTCTTTTAGCGTTGTGTTTGTATTCTCTTACTGGTATTCCTTATTCTCTACGTATAAGGACATGGATTTGTGGATACGGTATTATTGCTTAGAAATCAAGTGCAAGACCGCAGGAGCAACAGAAACACGCAAACAGACACACACATACAACATATAGGTAATGCATATATAATAACACACACATATAACATATATAATAAATACATAATAACACACACATACGCGATGCGCAACCGGTAATTGGAAGGGGGTCGCGCAAGGTACAAAACTACAGTCTCGTGACAAATTATGAAAACAAGTTTTCAAATGAACTTTCAGACAGGTTGTTTTGTAAACACTTTGTGCTTTATAAAATACATTTTAACCCATTGAAAGGAAGACCATGGGGTTTTACAAACGTTTTGTTTTAATGAAATACGTGTTTCATGTTAAGCTTGATTTATATTTCAAGGTGTCTGGGTGAAGAATTGTGCAACATTAGTTTGTTTTGGGGTGGGGATTGTTGGGCAGATAGGATATTCTGTCAATTATTCTTCAAGCTTATTGTGATAGGTCAGAAGGACTCGTACATATCTTTGTCTGTGACTTTTGATTGGATGGACAAAAAACCTTCCTATGATATATTTTTTTATGTATCTCACTGTTTTGAAAATCCCAATTTAACTACTGCCTACATGAATGTTTTCAGATTCTCTATACTGTAGATTTTCAAGCTATGATCCGTGTAGAGCAGGCCTACAAGTTAAACATGCTAAGGAAAGGTCAGCTAACACTAACACTCTGCTTGTTATAATGTATAAGCCTTTTCCATTACTTTAATTGATATAGAAAGTAAAATTAAGCACAGGGAGATGTATTGTAAATCCTCATTGGCATTGCTACATTTTCCACAAAATTCAATACAATGAAAAAGTATTGTCTAATAATAATAGCTATGTACCTTTAAAATAACTATGCTTTTCTCCCAACTACAATGTACACATCAACAAAATAAACATATGACCATACGGATTGTTTTTATGTCCTGTGATGCTTTTCTAGAATTGTAGAAAAGTGTGTTTGTGATCAGATAACTTGTGATATGTTGAGTATAATAAACACATCGGCACCAAACTATGCCAGAAGGAGCCTCTACTTTCATTCAGATGGTAGAAATCATTGGAAGTTTAAACACGGTTGTCTTGTTCTGAAGCGAGTAGTGGGTTTTTTCTGGCAAGACATCTAAATAAATTGTTGCCATGGGAGTGATATCTTATTGCAGTTTTGGAGACTCGTTGACCCCAAGGATTCTACAGACTTGGGATCATTGGATAATTGGTTACCTCCTAAACCAGGATTTGAATTCCAGTCTGCAATGATGCAGGTGTACTAACAGGCAATGAGCTCTGTCTAACTATTAATTTCTGTGAAACTATAGTTTATGGTTTTCTATGCAGTGTTTGGTAGCTAGGGAGTATTTTAACACTCGGGTCATGTTTCAACGCTTTGTTGTAGAAGGAAAAGTTTAAGACATATATGCACTCACCACTGTAAGTCGCTCTGGATAGCTATTATAGCAATTATCAATGACAACACCAGGCTATCCATGACAACACCAGACTGTCCATGACAACACCAGGCTATCCATGACAACACCATGCTATCCAGGACAATACCAGGCTATCCATGACAACACCAGGCTATCCATGGCAACACCAGACTGTCCATGACAACACCGGGTTATCCATGACAGCACAAGGCTATCCATGACAACACCAGGCTATCCATGACCACACCAAGCTATCCATGACAACACCATGCTATCCATGACAACACCAGGCTATCAATAACAACACCAGGTTATCCATGACAACACCAGGCTATCCATGACCACACCAAGCTATCCATGACCACACCAAGCTATCCATGACAACACCAGGCTATCAATAACAACACCAGGTTATCCATGACAACACCAGGCTATCCATGATCACACCAAGCTATCCATGACAGCACAAGGCTATCCATGACAACACCAGGCTATCCATGACCACACCAAGCTATCCATGACAACACCATGCTATCCATGACAACACCAGGCTATCCATGACAACACCAGGCTATCCATGACAACACCAAGCTATCCATGACAACACCACGCTATCAATAACAACACCAGGCTATCAATAACAACACCAGGCTATCAATAACAACACCACGCTATCCATGACAACACCAAGCTATCCATGACAACACCAGGCTATCCATGACCACACCAAGCTATCCATGACAACACCATGCTATCCATGACAACACCAGGCTATCCATGACAACACCAGGCTATCCATGACAACACCAAGCTATCCATGACAACACCACGCTATCAATAACAACACCAGGCTATCAATAACAACACCAGGCTATCAATAACAACACCACGCTATCCATGACAACACCAAGCTATCCATGACAACACCGGGCTATCCATGACAACACCAGGCTATCAATAACAACACCAGGTTATCCATGACAATGGGGAAAGAAGAGTTTATCAAATGGCAGTAGACGTGCGTGATGGAGGCTACATAATTAGCGCTATACTCTCTGTCATTAGACCTAAACATCATTTCAGGATTAACTGATTCTGCTTTTTGCATGACATTTCTATTTTATGTAAAAGTCAGAAATATGTGTTTTTTACTTACAGATTGACTGCTTGTTGTTTGGTTGGTACCAATGGCACTAATCTCCCTTGAGGATCTTGATGGATTGGACAATGAGCTTCTGGACGATGACATCACAGACAATCCCGAGCCATTGGAGGATGACGAGCAGCAGAGACTGTATGCCCATTGGCAAGCTGTGGCCAGCACACACCAAGTGACCGTCCCCCGAGGTAAGGATGGTAGCCTAGGAAGTTATAATGCAATGAAGTCAAATGTTATGACACACCTGAATGAGCTGTGGCGGAACTATTTGTCTTTAAAACTAATGTAATTGCTTGAATTAAGTCGGTTTGCTTGCAATCAAGGTGTTTCACATGATTTCAGCTTTTATCCAGTCTCTAACATGATTTCAGCAAAATTCATTATGTAAGGCGGTAAGGGAAAGATGGCAACAATAATTTGCTATTCAATAAGTTAATGGTCTACCGAAACCATGGAGAGAAATAGACAATATTATTGATCAACTGAATGGGCGGAGATTTTAGGAACATTTTATTCACAGTACACGCAGGGCGAACTATGTGAGGAAACTGAGGATACTAACACTTGATGGTTTCACATTTTTATGTGTTACCTGGTGACAGATAAGATGTAAAAGATGAGCTTTCTGCAAGTTTATTGAGTGCCGCAAAAAAAGAAATTAAGTACCTCTGGGTCAAATGTACCCTTTCTGATGCTTTTTGTGTTAAAGGAGTTCTAGTGTTCCTCAGCTGTGCTGGGAGCCACTGTGAGACATTAGCCTGGGTGCTTCACAAAAGTGGTCTGTATCTAGATGTGCAAAGTTGATAGAGACTTCAAAATAGACTAATAGCTGAATTGCTGTTGAAGGTGCCTCTATTAAATATAAAGGAGGTTATACTTATGCAATCAATTATTTTTAGTTTCGTATTTGTAATTCATTTAAAACAATTTGTAGGTTTTCTTTCACACTTTGACATGATCATTTTTTGTGTTGATCAGTAATTAAAAATTCCTAATTGAATCAAATTCAAGTTCAGGTTGTGACACAGTAACACAGTAAGAGGAAAATCTATATGTTTGTCACTAGTGGAGAGGGTTTAGTTTCCACACGGGACTATTAGGGGGGTGCACAGCTTTAGTTTCGCATTAGGTCTGTTTACTTTCTGAGCAGAGCTGTTAGTGGTTAGCATTAGCAGGGTGTTTGGGCTATAAAGGGTTTCTAGTAATTTAACACTTTGCTTAGCATTGTCAATGTTAAACAATGCTAAAGCAGACTCATTTTCTAGAGACATAATTACTTGACATTAGCCCATTTCTCTCTTTGTAAGTCATAAGCCAGTGACGAATGTCCCCCACTTTATTGTTTTTTTCCAGGTCAGTTTGCTCTAAGGCTGTCGACTGTCATTTTGTAACTTTCAATATTCTTTGGATAGACATGACAGGACCAATCCAAGAGATGACTCACCGCAACCAAACTCAAGAGAGAGAGCAAGTCCCTTTTACCTCCATCTCTCGGCATGAAAAGGTACAACTTGTCTCCTTTCTTTCCATTGTCAGGTCAGGATGACATGTTGGCTGCTTTATTCTCTTGCTTTTTTGTTGTTGACCTATCCATCATGTAAATGCAAAATGATACGTTCTGTAGTGCGAGATCACATATGGAAGCTATTTTCTTGAATGTTTGACATACACAGATTTTTTTAAAAGTTTAACTTTAATGCCGTTTGTAAAATCTGCATTGCTTTAAGGCCAGCCATACACTTGCATAAATGCAATTTTGTTAGGTTTTGTGTTTCCATTTGAGCAACTGTTCCATTGCTCAAGTGTTAGAGAAAATTAACTATTTCTTATCGTATGCCAGTACTAAAAGGATGAAAATGTATCCACTCACTAAGTTGCTCTTGGTTAAGGAGTCTACTGATTGACTTAATTGTGGGTGACCGGTAGAGTAGCAGGTAGCCTAGTGGTTAGAGCATCTGACCAGTAACTGAAAGTTTAGTAGATCAAATCCCAATGTCAAACATCTTTAGGTCTTTCCTTGAACAGACAGTTCACACTTATTTAGTCACTCTGGATAATTACAATGGTGCACAAGTACTGAGAGACCACTGGTGTGTGTGTGTTTATTTCTGTAGCTGGACGAAGTGATGTTTGAAGAGAGGATGTACCCGGCAGGGAAGTGGGCGTGTGTTACTAATGCGGAAAAGCTGTACGAGCAGAGCATCTCCATGGGCTTTATGAAACTCATGAAATTCATCTGCTCGGAGAACTCCTTGGGTAAAGGCTTAGTGTTCTTGTTACTATGTATTTATTGATATTAAGGAGACTATGCAACCACTATTGTAATCACTTATTGTAACAACTATATGTAAGCATTAAGGGGTTTGGTACATGACTCTGTCGGATAGAACAAAGGACTCATTAACCTGACCATAAATAATTTCTATAAATTATAGTAAAACATAAAAACACAAATATGATAATAAAAATAAAATTGAGCAGGTACTTATAATATTGCTCTCTTGCAGGACGCTATTTGGGAATGACTGTACCCATTGTGAATATAATCAAAATGCTTGATGACGGCAGTGGCTTTGAGAAGGACATCTTGACAGCATACTACCTGCCTGCTGAGTTCCAGGTCAACCTGCCACAGCCAACCGACCCAGACATTACCATAATTCAAAGGGAGGTGTTACGCGTCATTACCCGGTTAGTTCAATTCCACCTCTGGCTAACTCCATTAGAGCCCATGTTTAGAGATCTATTTTTACATTTAATACGATCTGGTAACCAACATAACTTAAGTGAAAAACAAATGTCTTCCGTTTTGCATGCCGCTACATGTTTATTAGGCTCTATAAGATGTTTATGTGGTTGGTGCCGTATGTCCACAGATATGCACTCACCAGTCACTTTATTAATTAACGTGCATGTAACTAAAATCTCCAAATCACAAATCATGTGTTTGCAACTCAATAGCTTAAGCAGGCATACATTTTCAAAAGGGTTAGTTTAAGATTGTATTTTAAGATTTGTGGACTTAATAATAAAAGAGTTCAGAAGTGCTCGTCTTGTTAAAGACTCAACATCAACACCAAATACTCAAATGACCAACAGTGGTGTACAGAAGGGCATCTGTGAACTCACAAAACGTTGTCAAACTTTATAGCAGATAGAAGCAAACCTGGGTCTTACCCATGGTTAGAATAGAATACTAAGTCTAAAACTACACATTAACAATACATTTTGTAAACTGAACTTAATTAAGATATGTTAGATCTTACAAAAACATGGTAAATGTTCAGTTTTATTTGTAGTTTGTTTAAATTCAGAACAACTGGTCACTAAACACTTGACATGAAAAAAGTGCTTCACAAAAGTGAAGTTTGATAGTGACAAACAGCGATGAGTATAGGCGTGCACATATGGGCACATGTTTTCTATAAGTTCCCAGAAAGCATGTTTTCAAACACTGAATGTTTTTAGATATGAAAGGTACGCAAAGGAAAACCAGTCTACAAAGCCCATACATTTATTTCCTGAAACTGAGGTAGTCTATTTTAATTTCTTTTATTTATTTGGCCTTACATTTGTTTAAATGGGGCGGTATAGTGTTGGTGGCTTTCACACTTTGACTTTTGGGTCCTGATGAGGGCTTGTGTGAACCAATCACAGTTAGTAAGGATGCACATCTGGCAATCATGTTTCTCTTCCTGGGATGCTAAACTAGGAAGTCTTAAAGGAAGTCTTAAAGGCATAGTAAACAAACCACAAGTACTGCCACCTACAGATACTGTTATACATCATCTATTATAGGCTGGTCCAACAAAAATGTATGCAATAATATTGATGATCCGTTAATTTAGTGATTGTGAGTCCCTCGAAATCCGCTCTAACTTTTGTTTAGTTATGCAAAGTTAACTTTGTAAAAGTGGATACAGCAACACACATTTGGAAGTTTACTCAGGAGCGGCTAAAACGTTAAAGTTTTCATCAAGCAGTAGAAATTCCAGTAGGTAGCCACTGTACAATACCTTGCGGTACGGATTACATGGAACCCAACTAGAACATACTAAAGCCTGTTTTATGCTTCTGCGTCGAATCGACGGCGTACCCTCGCAGACCCCTCTGCGTCGACGCGAACCCCTCTCCGACCCCTACGCCGTAGCTCGACGTGCACCTCCAAAAATTGTAACTACGCGCCGAGACGACGCAGACCACAAGGGCTGTGATTGGTCAGATTATACATCTGGATGTGATATGCAACGCAACCCGACGCAGAACCATAAAACGGCCACGACGCCGTAGGAGTGACGGCGTAGCTACGCTGTGGAGTTGACGCAGAAGCATAATGAGGCCTTAAGTGAAACATTTACCACAAGGACCAGTAGGGAGCAGCACAAGACATAGACAAAACAAGGCTGATGTCCTACAGTTCTACCAAATTTCTTTTGATGCATTGCAGTTATTTGGATAATATTACATGTGCATTTCTATAACCTTGTTTCTAGCAGGTAGCCACTATAGAAGCCAACATATGCTGTAGACTTATATCACATTAGCTAAGTTAATCAAATGATAAAGAAATAACTTCAGCAGCTTGCAGTTTACACAATACAATGTGTAATTACACAAACAATCATTTGATCTTTGAATTAACTATGACAATATGAGCCTACAAAAAAATTGCTTAATTTAAAAAACATTCACAAAATATGTAAACACTATGTTCAATTCACACTAGTGTGAATTCACTATATATTTCAGTTGTTTGTAGGCACCTGTTGCATTGATGTTGTTATGAACTTCTGTGCATTCAGAAAGTATTTAGGCCCCTTCACTTACACATTCCACCTTATGGTTACGTTCTAAAATGGAATAAATATGTTTTTCCTCATCAATCTACACACAATAGTTGATAACCACAAGACAAAAAATCGTTTCTAGAAAGGAGCATAATGTGTACAATTTTTAACTACCAAATTATTTCACACACACTGATCATGTTTTAGATACTGTATTTAGTATAGTGTAGGACCAGGGTCAATAGGGTTTCAGAAGTTCACTGGTAAAGCATATTGTCACTGTTAGTGTTGGCTAATATCATTAGTGTTTCAGCAGTTCACTGGTAAAGCATATTGTCACTGTTAGTGTTGGCTAATATCATTAGTGTTTCAGCAGTTCACTGGTAAAGCATATTGTCACTGTTAGTGTTGGCTAATATCATTAGTGTTTCAGCAGTTCACTGGTAAAGCATATTGTCACTGTTAGTGTTGGCTAATATCATTAGTGTTTCAGCAGTTCACTGGTAAAGCATATTGTCACTGTTAGTGTTGGCTAATATCATTAGTGTTTCAGCAGTTCACTGGTAAAGCATATTGTCACTGTTAGTGTTGGCTAATATCATTAGTGTTTCAGCAGTTCACTGGTAAAGCATATTGTCACTGTTAGTGTTGGCTAATATCATTAGTGTTTCAGCAGTTCACTGGTAAAGCATATTGTCACTGTTAGTGTTGGCTAATATCATTAGTGTTTCAGCAGTTCACTGGTAAAGCATATTGTCACTGTTAGTGTTGGCTAATATCATTAGTGTTTCAGCAGTTCACTGGTAAAGCATATTGTCACTGTTAGTGTTGGCTAATATCATTAGTGTTTCAGCAGTTCACTGGTAAAGCATATTGTCACTGTTAGTGTTGGCTAATATCATTAGTGTTTCAGCAGTTCCCTGGTAAAGCATATTGTCACTGTTAGTGTTGGCTAATATCATTAGTGTTTCAGCAATTCACTGGTAAAGCACATTGTCACTGTTAGTATTGGCTAATATCATTAGTGTTTCAGCAGTTCACTGGTAAAGCATATTGTCACTGTTAGTGTTGGCTAATATCATTAGTGTTTCAGCAGTTCACTGGTAAAGCATATTGTCACTGTTAGTGTTGGCTAATATCATTAGTGTTTCAGCAGTTCACTGGTAAAGCATATTGTCACTGTTAGTGTTGGCTAATATCATTAGTGTTTCAGCAGTTCACTGGTAAAGCATATTGTCACTGTTAGTGTTGGCTAATATCATTAGTGTTTCAGCAGTTCACTGGTAAAGCATATTGTCACTGTTAGTGTTGGCTAATATCATTAGTGTTTCAGCAGTTCACTGGTGAAATCCCTATAATAATCGTTGCTCTTGGTTTTTAAGGATTCTATTGGGCCTCTTGATGGAATTTTTGACATGGTTCAACTTCAGTTATGTATGGTAATCTAGCTCATCACATACTATCCAAGTTTAGGCAGGATGTCATATAAGAGCTGGGGACATCATACATATTGGCACTTAAACAGAATATTCAACCTAGTTTTAAAGTGTGCAGTGAATGAGAGTCTGTTGGGCACTAGTGCAAAAACTCATTGGCATGTGTACATTTAATACAGCAGGATTTTATTCCAATCTGAAATTGGTAACTTGATGTTTGTGAATTATGAAATCCAAAATCAGACCGGCAAATTGAATTTGGTGGTGCCATCATGTCTCTCCTGATTGTAATTGTGTTTGTGCCCGCAAAAACTATTTTTATAACTTTGTTCTGTAAATCTGGTGGATAGGCCCATAAGCCATTATGGTAATAAGCGTTTTGGTTATTTCTGTATTATTTCCAAGATCTGTAATGGATAACTGGATTATTGCATTATGTATTGTTTCTTAAAATAATGAATCCAAAAATCACACAGGCATGATTGAATTTGGTCATTCCACTTTCAGATGTTTCTGCAAACTGCACCATTATTTGCTCTGCTTATGCTGAGGTAGAGTGCACTGAAGAGATATCGAAGTGACAAAGATCTGTAGTCTGTAAATATAGAATTTGTTTTTACGTGAAGCGTTGTCTTGTCACATACAAACCCGCTATGATCAAATGGTTGAAGCTACAAACTTGCAACATGGTTAGAGCCAAGAGATTATCTGAAACACACTAAACATTACTCGTTTAAAAATTACTCTATAGCCCATTTTCTTGAATGAAGGCCATAATTTCGACGCAATGAGGGTTGAACAGATGTAAGACTATGACAAAACTAAATCGAAGCCATGATTCAGTACGACGTGTTGATTATTGACATCTAAAAGTGTAGTGTTAAGTTATCAAGTCAGATTCTATGGCGCTGTTAGCTAGCTAATATGCTAACGTATACTAACTAGCAAATGTCCTACCTTGTACTGCTGGTAGTAAAGACAATGGTTTAATGTTTAAAAAAAAATCGGTCAAATATTGTAAGCAGTTTGAGTTATAAGCTGGCAATGCCGTTGTTAAGGCTTAACATGTAGTTCCGAGACAAGAGCGTAAATACTATGGTCATGTTAGATTGTATAGTGATGTGGTCAACTCACATTAGCATGTTACCAGGCTAACATGTTTGCTTACTACCTATTTGCACTCTTGTTGTTCTGTGTATTCATTGTGTAAATATATGTTGTCTTGCACGTTTCTTCTTTATCTTGGCCAGGTCGTCGTTGCAAATTATCATTTGTTCTCAATCACCCTACCTAGTTAAGGTCCTGAACAACAAGATAAAAAGCACTACTGTGCCGCCATTTACATTGATCTGTCCAAGGTATTTGATTCTGTTAACCATGGTGTTCTACAACCGACTCAATAGCCTTGGCTCTCTCTCATGACTGCCTCGCCTTGTTCTCTACCTCTCTGACAGGTTAAATCAGAGGGCCCGCTATCGGGACTCATGGCTGTCTTTAAGGGTTCGATACTCAGGCCGACTCTATTTTCTCATTCTGCATACATCTAGTAAAACTATGTGCATCCTTTTTTAACCGATCGCTGCCCACACATGCCCGTCTAACTAGCAGCGCCATGCTAGTTGGGTCTGAATTAGAATATGTGGATACATACAAATACCTAGGTGTCTTTTTAGACAGCTCTATCTCCTTCCAGCCCCACATAGACGCAAGTCCAGTTTCTTATTTCGCAACAGGGCCTCCTTCACTCATGCTGCCAAACTTGCCTTGGTGAAGATGACTGTTATATGAATGTTTGATTTTGGTGGTTTACCACAGTGTTATATGTTTTGCCCCATACTACACCCACCTGGCCGACAAGAGTATACTGAGATTGTCTCTGAATCAACCTGCATACCAATGACAGAGAAGAAATATAGACACTAAGCTTTGTCGACTTCTACCACAGCCACCTGGTGACATCACAGTGGATGATGAGTGGGCAGAGATACTAGACATAAGGAGTTCAAGGAATATTACAGTACAATGTTAGCATTCACTCAGATCACTCCTCCTCTGGTCAAACGGCTAATATGCTAAAGCCTCTTAATGTCTTTAAGTAATATATCCATCTCTCGTTTTAATCTCTATTTATCGTCTAATTATATATGAATTATTTATATAAATGTTATTATCTATATATTTCAATCACACATGATCATATTATCAATATGCAAACATTTGAACAGCTGCATTGGCAATACTGTTATCAACCTAAGCTATTGTCTTAGCAAAGCTAACGACATTTCCCATAGTCAGCTGTTACACAATACTATTTGCTGGTATGCTAGTGAGAATAATGGTTGACTTACCGCAACAAACTTTTTTAAAGTCATGGATATCTTCAAAAAATATTTTCCAACTTGTGTACTTCCATAGTTGTTTTTCGACTTCTAGCAAGTTTTTATATTAATTCCGTATTAAATTGTGACATTAGCGTGCATAACTAACATCAGCCAGGTGCATGGCTCACTATGCTACCCCAACACCCTCTGAGGCAAATTTGCACAGTGGATCTTTCGTTTACATTCTTTGAACATTTATAGTTGCTCAGGCATGCTCAAATGTTTAATTTCTCCACCTGCTAGATACACTTAAACTTTTACATTCTGTATATAGAACCTCTTTGTATTTTATATTGTTGTTATTGCCATATCAATGCTGCTCAACTAACCAACTTCTACCCCATCCTGTAGCAACAGTATATTGTCTCTCCATGTGATTCTGTATTGTCATGTAGAATCCCACTGCTATTTGCAATCTTATATTTTGTGTATTTAATGTGTAACTGTATGTTGTCTTGCACGTTGTTGCTTTATCTTGGCCAGGTAGCTGTTGCACATCCAATGACACAACTCTGAGTCAATAACGGAATATACAGTGGATATAAAAAGTCTTACACACCCCTTTAGGTTTTTGTGATGTGAAAAAAATAGAGAAAGATAAATCATATCAGAACTTTTTCCACCTTTAATATGACCTATAATGTCAACAATTCAATAAAAAAGAAACTTTGAGATAAAACTAAAACAAACTTACAATAACCTGGTTGCATAAGTGTGCACACCTTTAAACTAATACTTTGTTGAAGAACCTTTTTATTTTATTGCAGCACTTGATTTGGGTAGGAGTCTATTAGCATGGCACATTTTGACTAGGCAATATTTTCCCACATTTCTTTGCAAAAGCGCTCCAAATCTGTCAGATTGCGAGGACGTCTCCAGTGTAGAGTCCTCTTCAGATCACCCCACAGATGCTCAATAGGATTGAAGTCTGCGCTCTGGCTGGGCCATTGCAAAACGTTAATCTTCTTCTGGTGAAGTCATGCTTTTGTGGATTTGAATCTCTGCTTTGGGTCAATGTTGTACCAAAAGGTTCAACTTCATCCTAGCTTTGCAACGGAAGCCTGAAGGTTTTGTGACGCAATTGCCTGGTATTTGGAACTCTACATATTTCCCTCCACCCTAAATAAAGCCCCAGTTCCAGTTGAAGAAAAAAAGAATCCTTCACTGTGGGTAAGGTGTTCTTTGGGTGATGTGCAGTGTTGTTTTTCCGTCAAACATACCATTTGGAGTTATGGTCAAAAAGTTCAACCTTTGTTTCACCAGACCATAACACATCTGCTCACATGCATTTGGGAGACATCACCCAAAGATTTTAGTTTGTTTTTCAATGGTATTGTTCACATTATAGGCCACATTAAAGGTGGAAGAAGTTCTGACAGGGTTTATCTTTCTCTAATTTTTGTACATTATAAAAACCTGTCATTTTAGGGGTTTGTAGACTTTTTCTATCCACTGTATATATGTATAGTTCAATATTTAAATGTTCTTTTGTATGTGAAGAGCAGCTTGAGCCCTCTGTAGAATGTACTAATAGTAGTCACTGTAGATGTGGGTTCTCCCCAAAGAATGTGGCACTCTTGAGATTATTTAGAGCAAAAGGAAACAAACTGATGTAAAACTGTTGACAAGGTTCTGTACTATCTAGTTCATCCAATTTTATCACACATTCTACATTGAATGCTTGATTAAAATTAAGACAATGACACGAGGCCAAATCAACTTACAGATCTCTGTCCTACAGGCAAATTTATTTAAAATGTAAAAGCTAACCAAACTCACTTTCACAGATTTTAGGTGATGGCAAATTGCTTTTGTACAGAATGTGGAAATGAATTGGTTTAATCTAAACACAGTTCCCCCCCCATTACTAAGGCTGTTCATATTTATGAAACAAAGGCATGCTTTTGTATTTTTTTTATTGTGGGTTACAAAATCATATAAAAAGATGAAAACAGGTCTGACATCATTTTTTCCGCCTTTAAATAATCAAAACCTGCATTGTGAAAATAAACGCAACACCCATGAACGCTATTTAAATACCAAAATGCTGTCTCTTTAGGACGTTCTTTGGCACCACCACAGAGGAGACAATCCTGCCTCAGATCAACCTCCTCTGGGAAATGCTGGGGCCCAGTGAAGAGATGCATCGCAACTCTTACATGGTGGCTGTCTATGAGAACCCAGGAGTGTCCTGCCGCAAAAACGAGATTTGGTTTATACGACGAGACCTGTAAAAAACACTTAGCACACCCATCTGCCCCGTTCCAGATACTCCAGACACCACCCTATCTCACTCCACTTCGTTGACATCAGGGTCACCTTCTTTAGATGTTAAATGGAATAAACTGGACTATAACCAGGGAGGAACTATCTGGACTATTTTTTGCCATTGCATGCTCGACCCAGATTATTTCTGATATTGTGAAATAGAGTGGAGGGAAATTATTATAATTCACCTAGTTTGTATGTTTGGTGATACGCTACGGGTGCACAAAATAATATTTTATATATAATATAGTGGCATTCATATCATATTTTCAACCATATATGGTGTTTAAAATACAAGTCATTTGTATTAAGGTGAAAAACTGGTCTTTTTTTTCTTAAAAAAATCTAGAGTGATTTGTTGACAGGAGGGTGACAGGAGAAGGAGGTCAACACTGAAGTGATTGCTGAGGAGTAGTCCAGAATCTAAACCAGGATGCAGCAGTGGCTTGGTACAGGGCTATGGATAAACTGAAGGAAACAAAGTGAAGATATGACTTGTGTTTGTCCTATTCTGTAATTACTGTTGACCTGTTTTGTAGAGGAGGTCTTAGATGAGAAATTTTAGGTATACACACTAGTAGTCCAATGACGCCAGTAGGCACTTTCAAATCTGCTGCATAGGACTGATTTCTGAAAGATTTAGCTTGATTCAAGAAAGAAACGGTGCAAAACAAACTACTAAATTACAACAATGAATGGAGGAGTATGCATAACTTTTTTGTGCCATTATGTGTTTACAGTCATCCAGTTTTAACCTAATGTTATCCATAGTTAAATGATTTTATATGGGGTGTCCTTTTCTCATCTGCACACTGATTTAGTTGTGTTGTGCCTATGACTTTTGCCTACAGTATTTTCCCACATGTTATGGCTGGTGAGGGGATTTTAGTTATGTAAATAAGTGACAGGAGACAATGCCTCTTCTTCCAGACTCAAAACAACGCATCTGATAGATCCACAATCCAAATGATACAAATCTACTAGGTGGCAAATGAACAGTTGGTTATTTGTCTGTGTTTTTAAATTCTTTGTTATTAGCAAAAATATCAAAGTAATCATTTCTTTGATGAGGTCAGTTGTGAAGGCCGGGACCAGGGAATGTATATATTGATGAAGGTCCAAGCTTTTTGATTCATCACTGTAGTTGATGTTTCTGGGTAAATGGAGTGTTGTTTAACTATAATGGCTTATGAAGTCATACGTTCAGCAAGGTGAAATTATGTGCTCTACTGTAGCTCACCACGACATTTGATATTTTTCTAAAATATTATAAGTCAGTTGTAGGTGTATTAGGTGTATTTGTTTGTCAATAATTAGTACTGTGTACTTTTGGTATATTAAAATTGCACCTAAGCCTCAATGTTATGTTTCTGTATTTCTATACAGTTTTTCAAAAGTTTCAAACCATTTATTTTCAAAATGCGTTGCTTCAATTAAATACATTTCGGAGAGTGAGTGAATGAAGTGTTGAAAAAAATTATTTACTGTTTTTATGTCAAATGTTAATAATATTTAAGATGTTTTCTTTTAAAGAGTGAGTCAATGAAAACTTTAAATATATAATTGACTGTTTTTATGTACAATTGGAAAAATATTAAAGTTGTTTTGTGGTTTTGTTTGAATAAGATGGTTCCACTTACAGTTGTGGATAAATGTTTGGTGAATGGATTGGGTACTTAATTGTCACACTTGGTAATATATCTGTATATAATATATGTATTTAATGTATATAACGACTCTCATCAGTCCAAAAATCTAAAACAACTCAATTTTTTTTATCCTACATTGTCTACATTGTGTTTAATTGGTATATTATCTGAACAGTGTCTGTGTGATTTAAAAAACAGCAATTCTGATTTTCTGGAGAAAAAAAGTGTTGGCCTAAACACCATACAGGCATGGCTTATCAACATAAAGAAATGGGTACTTAGGCCTACATAAAAATCTGCACATGCCATGTGTACCTACTAAAAGTGAAAAAAATGCCACGTTTAACCTTCGTAAGTGAAGGGACCTTTTCTTTTTACCTTTTGTGCGCCCCACCGCCCTTTCCCCTGCCCGTTACCTTGTGTGCGCCCCACCCACCCCCTTTTCCCTTGACCTTTACCTTTCGTGCCCCCCCCCTTCCACCACCCTTTACCTTATGTGCGCCCCACCCCCCTTTCCCCTGCCCTTTACCTTGTGTGCGCCCCACCCACCCCCCTTTCCCCTGCCCTGCTCCAAACACCGGAAGCTTATCATCCAACGGGAGCAAAAGAGGGGAGAAAGGGGGAAAAGAAACGTTCATTCAATAGTTAAGTTGGTATGTTGGAATAGTCTCGAAGGGATGGCATGTAAAGACGGTTTCTCTTGGCTTTTTCAAGTTAATTCATGAAATATTAGAATAGGGCATATTATATTATATTACACGTGCACGAATTGCTCGTGCAACAGGCGTATCATCTTCAGACGACTAAACAAAGCAGTTGTTTCTCTTCTCTGCCTGCCTGTGTTTTAGAAGTTAATAGAGATTATAGTTCAGATTCTCGCGCAGAATAGTCACAGTTTGCTCTCGCTTTCTTGCGACTTAACTTGACTGGAGTTTAATCATGGAGTTACAGACCGAAGAAAAGAAATGTTTCACGGAGAGAAACCTGAACTCACAGAATCGACACAGACGAGGAGTTACTATCCATTTAACCACCAGTCTGTTGCTTATCTGCACTAAAGGTAAGACACAAAAAAAACAACTATCCACTTAACCACTGCACTTAATGTAAGACACAAATAACCACCAGCCCATCTTGACTGGCACTTACGTGTTACAAATGCATCTGTTTTCTGTGCTTGTTCACAACTACTATGTTCTCTAGTCTAAACATCTTTGCCACTGGAGCAATAAAACGACCATCTTTACTGCAAGTTATTGCACATCGAGGTCCCAGGTCAGTTATAGCCCTCTGAATAAATTGAAACAACCACAATAGACTCTGTGATTACACATGTGTACGTGGGTTTTACCATACGAGGGGGAGCATCTAAAGGTATTAACTCTAAACCCACTCAGTTGTGCCAAATGCAGTATGTAAAGCATGTTGGTTTCCAAAGGGGGGCTTTCTGGACCCATAAGTTACTCGGCTGATCCTCGATTAAGAATTGGCACCATTCGCAGGGCACACACTGTTTTGTATTTCAGTGCCACACATGGTAATGCTGGATTCTCCATGGTATTTCTATAGACATATGCATTTTAGTCTGCTCAAATCTGGACTAGGGTAACATGTTATACCTCCCAGGGCCTAAAAGTTTTCCTAAAAGTTCATGTACATCTTAAAGCAGTGGTTCTCAACTCCGCACCCTGGGACCAAGATGTAGTTTAATGATAGTTAATTGCATTCACCATATATCCTGGGTCTAAAGCAGCAGCAGACTGGGACCTAGATGTACTGTTAGTTTAATGATAGTTAATTGCATTCACCATATATTCTGGGTCCCCTGACTGGGACCTAAAGCTGTGATTTGTGAACCACTGCTTTTGAGCCCCTGGCACACTCGACCCGGATGTATAAAGTTTGTCTAACATAACGTTTTAGTTGCTAAATCATTAGTCAAATCGTTTCTATTAAACAAAATCCGGTTGGCTGCTCCTTTAAAAAAAGAACAAAACAAAGAAGAGATACAACAAACTTTTTGACTAAAGGTTTTGTTTTGGGGAATGACCTGTCAACTTACTCATTCACACACAAGAAAACAGATATTGAATTCATGCTAAACTTCCATGTGGACATGTGTTTGTTTTTGGTCATACTGTAATTGTACTCTTGTGAACTTCCATTTTTTATTTTAGAGTACTTTGTTTAGTGACTACTATGTTTATTGACTTAGTTTGGGGGCATAAATGGGAATCTTTTGCTGCATGCTGTCATTTATGACCTGTACATAAAATTAAATATTAAATCTATATTGCTTGTTTGTAACGTTGCATTGACCCGAGTCACCCGACTTTAGATGGTTCCCACTGTTAAGCTTGAAGGGAGTGTTGGAGGTGACTGGCCAAAGTCAAGACTATTTTAGCTCTGACCTTGATATTTATAACTAACCAAATGGACCAGCACACTCTTTGATAGTTATTGTTAGAGCTTGATGTTTGAAAATCAATTATATGTTTGTATAGATCCTAATTATAACATTTGACAGTACTTCACTCAGGGATGCAGAAAGGTTGTAAATGTTTGCTAGAAGTGCATCTTGTAAAAACTGATTTGAACAATTACTTTGACCGTAGATTCTGTACTGAGTTATGTTTGCTTACAATTACTGGGTCATCCTACTTAGCTATCTTAGGATGTCAGCACTAATGTTGCCCGAGATATTCCAGGTGCTGACTTAATAAAATGTGGAACTTTCAAAGTCGAAAAAGAATATTATGTGCGCTAGAAACAGAGAATCACTTTGGTGACATGTAGAACCATTTCTTGTGTCTGGTGTAGGGGGGTTGGTTATATGTGTGAGAATTGGGGTTTGCTGTTGGGCCCAGGGTCTCTAGAGGAAACAGCACTACATTTGAATCAAAGCAGAGAGATAAAAGGAACCTGGTCAGAGACACTTCACAGGTAGTTGAGAGGCCTGCCTGATCTTCAGAACTAGAGGGGACCATCTCCTTCCATTGTCATGGAAATCAGGGATTGATCTGGGAAATACTTTAGAAGAGCTCACTGTAAATTCAAGTTTTCTTTTACTTGCAATGTCCCTTGGCTCAGAATTGGTCTTACATTAGTTTGTGAACTGAGATGACTGAGAAGCATGTAACACAGTAGGGTTTTGATATAACTTTGGAAGTTAAAATGCCTAGTTATTAATGACTTCCACAATTGAGGATTTTAGAATCGGTTCCATGGATTGTTTGAGAGAGTAACATATTACTCTCTGGTGCTTTGCAGTGGAATGAAAAAAAAACTATTTTGTAATCGTCCACTGTCAAGGTGGTCCTGATTTGTGTTCCTGACTTAATGTGAAACATGCTTTGCCTGGAAGTACTGTAATATAGGCTGTGTCAGAGTGTTCCAGTTAAAAGAATGGTCCACATTGATTGCAAATGTTTTTTAAGAGCATCGTGTGCATCTGTCGTGCAAATTATGTAACATGTGGGTTTGTAAATAGGTTATTTTTAATTAAGGGAATAGTATAAATGCAAATAATTGTACAGTTTCTGCAGAAACAGAACTACTGAGTAAGATGTCTACATGTATTTGTTTGGATGGAATGTGTTTGAATTGTACAATAATGAACAGGAGTGGTAGTCGCAGTTGTGTCTGTCAGTAGTGTTTGTATGTGTGGGTGTATTTATGGGATTGAGAACCATTATGACTACAAATACAAAAAGGCTGAGCTTGGTTTGCAGTTATGTTAAAAAGATTGTTTGCAGTAATGCTGTTGTGTTACATGCTGAAACAGAGATTTTTCCCTAATAATAATTCTTGCATTTTAATAGTTTGTTCTACTCAGTGGATTAAATATATTTCATAAAACCAAGCAGTAACAGAGCTTGTACATATTGCCTAATTGGATTTAAACCTGATACATGCGTTTTACCTGGCTGTGTGTTTGTTAATGCAACGGCAACTACTTATAGACAGTTAAAGACGCTTTTCTGTAGAGCACACCCTCAGTGGCCAATTTATTAGATACACCTCCCAATTCACACTAGTGGGTGTTCCAAATAAACTGGCCATTAAGTGTCTGTGATGGAGGAGAAGCAGCTTAAATGTTGTGTCTTGGAATGCATTCTTGATTAGGCAATACAGCACATTTTTCCCTTCTGGTCCAAATCCTCTAAGGTCCTACAGGGCTTTGGAATCGTTTGTTTGGGGAACGACAATGGTTCTCTTGGCACAGCTCAGGCAGCTGCAGATAGATCAAGCAAGCCTTTTTTGGTACGGCTGGACTGTACAATCTAGAAGGTACACAAGTAAAAAAATACAGACTGGAAGCCCCTTCAGCGAAAATATTAAGCAGCTATGATATTAGTTGAGACAGAGTTGATGTATTAAGATTTGTTGTAATATAATTTGAACTTAAGTGCTCCTTGTTGACGCAATGTGTGTGTGTGTGTGTATGTGTGTAGTGACCGTAACTTGTAATTATAGAACAGCCTATGCAGATGCAGTATGTATTAAATACAATTATATGTAACTCTGAAAATGCATATCAAGTGTGTAAAATAACAACTTTCTGCTTACTGTTAAAATATTGAGTTTGAACATGTATCACTGTAATCGATTATTTCCTATGCCCAGATTGTACAATGATTGATACCACCTTATTTTTCTTTTAACTAAATTCTACCATCTGGAAACTCAGACAGGTCATGCCAAACCATGCTGTAACTGTTCGCACACAATGCACTCCATATTTGGCACCTGATGGTGCACAGGAATACAGAGCTGGGGTCTGACAACTGATGTTTTATCTCCCAGCCCTTAATAAGTTCCCATAGTGTAGTTATTTTCTAGAGTAGTTCAGAGCTGCTCTTTGCCAGAGTAGTTAATTTGATCTTAGTTTAAGTTAATATAATACCTTTTATTTATCAAAATAAATCATGTTTGTTTTCAATGTTCTAAATCAATACAAATATTGAAATTGAAAAGTTTAGAGCGCCTCCTTGTCATCTCGTCGTCCCCCACTTCAAATTAATCTCGTAAAATAAAGCATAATGTAATCAAGCCCTAAGTGAAAGAGCTGTTTCAAGGATGACCTAAGGAAACAGGATTAAAAGAACTTTGAAAATAACATGAATACATATGCACACGAGATAGAAGATTGATAGTCCAATAAACTGGCTCGTATGTTTATTAACATGTTTGTGTTTGTCATTATGGGGTATTATTTGTATATTAATTAGTTGTGAATTACATTTTTAAAATAACTAAATGGGCAGAAGCTGAAAGGGTCTGAATACTTTTCTTAGGCACTGTAGTTGCTGAAGTTCTGCAAAACAGTGCTGCTGATATACATAGTACATAGTACTGGTCTACAGTTTTTAAAAATATGTTCTCCCTTAATGTTCCTTCAATTGCCACAATAAGAACAGCATCATGTCTGACTAAGATCATTTTAACTAGGTACTGTTGTTATTGAACACATAAGGTAAGCTAATGCTGCTGTAACGCCACACTCATCAAGGGTGAGTGACACTGCACATTATTCCTATATTGTGCAGTCTGGCTGCCAGCGTTGGTGGTGTGGATATTGCACATGTCGATATGGCAGTTTATATTCCAATTCGATTTAAAATGCAGGCTTTCAGGACACACTACAATATCAGTACTTAAAAGGAGAGTGAGAGTGAGAGCGCCAGAGTACGAGACCAAGGTGACAAGAGTGAGACCATGTGTGTTGATAGCATAAAATCCATTGCGTAGCTAATCTTACACATTTAAAAAGGCAACATCGGGGATGGAAGAAGAAAAGATGATGATCACCCTCTTGACAGGACAGCTTTCATGTTCGATGCAAACATTTTTGGTACGTTCACAGAACTGAAAGCTTTTTGCTGGGTTTCAGGAGAGTTTCAGTGAGTTTGTCTGGATCCTTTGTTAAGCTGTTTGGTAAAACTCAGAGAGAACAAGTGGTTCTTGTTATGAGATCAGAATTTGAGTGTAATTAAATTGAAGTCCATATGCTTTTGATTAAATGCTCTCTTTACAGAGCTGAATTTAGAAATCCCACAACATTCCCTGAGCACCAAAAGCTACTTGTATTTGATATATAATAAAGAGAACCTTGTGGAATTTACTTTGAAGGATAGCCTGCACTTCAGTATTTCACACATTTCACCTTCCTTTTAATTTAGTTGGAGAATAAATAATTACTATGCCAACACTGCTGCAGAGTTTCCGGCTTCAGTTGCCTCAACTCCCATAAAATTCCTGGAGTTTCAATCATTTTGGCCACTATCAATATTTATTACATTTTGTCCCTTACTGTATGCTGTTGGGGACTTGTTTGTTTGTCAGGGGCTCCACACTGTCTGCGGTTAACATCCTTTTCCTGCACTTTTTGCTGTGTGAGTTTGACACTGCCAACAGGCATGCGGGGGTGGGTAATGGGGAGGGGGTAATAGGGGGAGGGTGTGGAAAGGGGCATGAATCACCCCTATGGGGGACAACTAATTGCATTACATTCCAAATCTCACACAACGAAAACACGCCCCAGATGGAAGTTCAATGTTTGGGCTGCCTGCTTAAGATGCCCTGCCATGGAGCGGACTATGGATTTCAAAGGGGGCCTCATGCCAGTCCTGCTACAACAGGGTTATTCTGTCTGCTTTGCATTTGTTAGTTAACTAATTAACCTTTCTGACTGTTAAAGATATTAAAGATGACCAAGCAGGTAATGCAAAATAACTAAAATACCTGAAGGTTTTTTTGCTAAAAACGACTTAAAGGTCTGTACGTTTTGAAAGGTTAGCTGTGTGAATAATACATTTATGATTAATTATGAGTAATTGCTAGACTTTGATTTGTTTTAAAAAAGTAAATAGAATGGCCTGAATTTGAACAGCGGCTACAATTTAAATACGTGACATTTAATTTTTGCATTCTGCTAAATGACACTTTGGGGGTTTGGAAATACAATCACTACTAAATGTGTGCCTAATTGTCAAAGAAGGCACACTATTTAGTAGAAAACTAAATATTATCATGTCAAAATATGTTTTTCAGAACTAGCAATGTCAAAAACTGATGGAATTGCCCATATTAGCTAAATTAAATGTTGTGGACATCTCCAGTCTTGGCTTGCTTAGCATGTCTATGTAACAAAATGATTGTGATGACATGTGCAACCCATGAACAGGCTACTATACCATATTCCAACAGCTAATGCCATGCTGATGGCTGACAACATGCATTAAGAGAATGATTAAGCCACTGGTTGTTGTTACACTTCCTTAATTTAGCCAAGTAGCACCAACCACACACTGTAAACATTTTCGCTGTGAATTTACAGTAAATAAATGGATACATTTTGCATTACTTTCACAGTAAGGATTACAGCAATATACTGTGAAATATACTCACAGCAACTTACTGTAATTTTACATCTGTGACATTACAATGCATTGTTGTAAAATCACAACTGTATACTGTAACTTCACAGCTTCAATGACAAAGCAATTACTGTGATATTACAGTACATTACTGGGGAATTACAATCTTTTGCTGTACACCATTACAACAAGGCCCTGTACTTTTACAGTGTGTACTGTGAAAGTAATGTACAAGTTGACAATAATTTACTGTGAATTTACATTGTACACTGTGGAAGTCATGATAAAATTGTCCATTTACTGTGAATTTACATTCATTGTACAATTAGCCCCTCCCCCCAACAAACAACTCTGAGGTAAAGTCAATGTTAGCCAAATGGCATATTTATTATCAAATAAATCTTCTACAATGTACAGCAGATGCCAAGAACTTCAAGAGTTCAAGAAATTCAACTTTCTAGTACGGATGTGCGATATGACGATATTTAATCGTGGACTATTAAAATGTCTCCACGATTCACTTTTTCGGAAATATCGTAGAATCGCGCTCCAGTGCACGTTCTATTAGATGCAGATCTATGGCGTTTTTTCAGCTACGTAACAACATGCAATGTGCAATGCGCTAGATGTCAGCGTGTTAACACTAGAAGCGCTAACAGCCCATGCCCCGGGCGTTGCAGTTAGTAATTAAAATAAATATATAATGTTGAAAAGCTACAGCCTCGTCCTTCCATGACTTTTCCTAAATACGTGCATTTTACCTTGTCCCGTTTTCAGAAACTGGACGCGTTTTGGTCTGATCTTGTTTTGATCTGATCTATATTGGACTCGTTTTGGTCTGGTCTATATGAAACTGGATCTGTTTTGGTCTAGTCTACATGAAAATGGACGTGTTTTGGTCCGATCTATATGAAACTGGATATATGTAACGGATTAAGCACAGCTGTCTCATGTGCACTCATAACAACACTACTGAACACTGTGCGCAATGCAACCGGTTAGTATGCGTGTCCTGCTCAGGCAGACAAAAGCTGCGAGATATACATAGATAATAGATTGATTGGCTTGGTTGAATTTGAATGAACTAGAAAAAAGAGGTAGGCCTACGTTTATAAAGAAATATATGTTTTACTAAATAAACAGAACGAAAATATAAAACGAAATTGATTAATGTATCTACCGGGTAACAGCAGAATACACCCGACCGTGACCAATATACAAACTGTAAAATACATGTTTCATTGTCTACAGTGCCTTAGTTACTGGACTGTAATTACTATAGGCTAATACATTTTACAAATGTAAATGATCGAATTATACACTGTAGCCTAATGTTTTTATTTCAAGAGTCTGTGTTGCAAAATATACGGCAAATCATGCGCAAATCATTTGATTGCGCGTCGCTTGTGATCTAAAATGTTTTAGCATTTATTACATCAAAATAGGACATACAGTTTGATGGATTTTCATTTATTCGATCTTTAGAAATTTAAATATCATAGCCTGTGCATTTTAAAATCATGGTTTTAATTGTGTATTGTATGGTTACATAAGACAATAAATAGGCTACGTACTATTTTAGTAAAATGTTTTACTTCGTAATTCATAATTCATTTAATTCAGGATGATAACACAGTAGATCATCTGATGCTGTAGATGAATGGCAGGTTACCCAGTGAATGGATGGTGAAGCTGCGGCTGAGAATGGGTGCTTCTTTGCACAATTGCACTTCCATTAAATATACACGTGATTAAAATATGCTATTTTAACATTTTCTTCCCTTTTATGTTTTGTTACCTTGTATGGCTATATTTTTTAAATGGAGATATTATTTGCTTGTATTGCGGCTCAGTAATTTGCAAAATAGTCTTAAAAAGCAACATGAAAAAGAATCGTGATATCGCGAATCGTGATTTTTCCTGAAAAAATCGTGATATGATATTTTTCCCATATCGCCCACCCCTACTTTCTAGTCATAAAAGCCCTCTTACAATGCAGAAAAATTGTATAACAGTAATGGACAGGATGGGAATGAGGCCTTCATGGTAAGATAAGAGAGCAAGGGAGAGAGCGATGAAACAATGTTGTAAAGGGGTCAGGCGCTCCTCAGTCTCCAACATTATAATGAGTCCACACGCAACAACACTGTGTAAATATCTTGTAGTGCAAAGTTGTCTTAAATAATTACAAAAAGAACAAGGCTACTCAAAACTGAGCCTGACCACTACAGCTGCAAAAATAACTATGATGCACACTCCTGGTCAATAAGTTTCCTCAAAAGGGTCCTCACATGAGGGTTCATTGTTGTCTGCTTCTTGGTCTTTGAGCCTCTTGCAGGATTGATGCCCAGGAAGCACCTGTTAATAAGCAAAGATAGTTTCAGTTTTAAATAGACTTACAGTATGTATTGCAGACAGCATTTATCAAGGTGTGCTTTTTGCTGTGCCTTTTCCCCACATCAAACCCTAATAGATTTATAATCCAAACTTGTTAGATCTTACTCTCACCCTAATTTTTTTAGCCATTTTTAGCCAAGGTGCCTCAGGTTCGGTTTTCTTGATAGACGTTTTAAAATCAACATAACATAGCCTGCCCCAAAACAAAATAAGTAGCTGTGATTGGACCGGCTGGTATTTCTCAGCATAACATGTGTAGAAACCCAGACTGATCTGCAGAGCGAAATTTAATGAGTTCGTGAGATCAGGAAGTTCTCACCAGGCTAGCGTCAGGTATCTCGTTTGTCAGCATTTTAGACCTCAAGACAATCATTGAGTTGGAAGCCTGTGCTATAATGTGAATTTTAAGATTAAATGTGATCTTTATAAAATACCTTTGAATGAACTCCAGCGTCGACGATCCAGCAGCAGGATACTCAAGGCAAGCAGCTACTCCGTGTAATAAGAAAGGGTGTGGGCCCATCACGCCATGTCTCTTGAAGGATATAAGCCATCCAGAGGGCTTCATCATGTCACCTGAAATGAACAGATACAATATTATGTGTTATGAGCACTTTGCTTAAGATACAAAGGGCAAATGTAATTCTTATTTTAATTATAATTATTATTATTTATTGTGGTCAGGTAGATTTCTAGAATGAAAAATAATGAGTTAGAAATGTTGATACTAGATCAAAGTAGTTACCTTGAATGATCAATCAGGGGGTGCTGGGGAGTTCTGCAGCATTGACGTCCACAGCAGTGCCACATGGCTACAACATAGTTAACACACAGAAGCATGGATTTAGGATAAATATTGTTCATTGGTCAGTGGTAATAAATCATGCAAGGTAAATGTTGATAATGTAATCACTCATTTTGCAATTTAAATATTTGAATAAAAAATCTTACATCAACTTCAAGCATCAAACTCTTTCAAAAAATAGACAAATAGCCACATAAACAACTGTGCCGTTTTTTTAACGCCCTCTTTGAAGAGTCAAACATGTGCACTCAAGCTATAAGCTTGTTTCGCAGAGACAGGATTTTCGGGGACAGCTTAAGGACATCAAGCTCTAGAAAAAGCTTCTGAAAAGTGTACTTTGTTTTTGGGGGGTAACTCAAGTAGGTGGCATAAATGATGGCCATGAGCAGGAGACAGGCCTTTGCAACACTTCCACAAATGTGAGGTACCTCAGTCCCTTCAATAACTAGCGACAAATCAGTTTTGGATGCATCTTTATCTTCTTTACTTGTGTGGAAGACACAGATCCTCAGGACTTGCTCAGCCTGGTCCTCTTGAGCTTCCTCTCTGCTGATATCCTGTAAAATATATGTGAATCCATGTTCAGGTGCATAGCACAGTGTAATTGTTTATTCAAGTTATAGACTAGTGTAAAAATATCAATATTTCAATACCCATTGATCCTAAACATTTAAAATCTATTAATGCATCATACTCAAAGTGACTTTGATGCCAGGGATAAGGGAGAGGCATTATCATTATCAAGTATTATCAGTGTTCTTCCAACTTTTGTATACATTAAATTGTATGCGGTGCAACACATAACTTCACAATTCAAAATATATATTCTGCATCATTTTTATTTGGAATAGTATGCATATTCTGTTATGATGGTAAACCTTTTACAACTAATGAAGTGCAAAGCACTACTTGTGTTTTTTTATTACCTGAATAGCCAGATGGCTTTGCTTGTGACATAGCTTGCTGTAGTTGCTGCTTGAGAGGGCACTTAGTCAAATGCAATGTTGCTTTGGGCTTAACGATAAAAACACAAAGACAAAATAATGCATTAAAACTACAGAATCATGTAACCAAAATGAACTGTACCACTGTCAAACCAATGTATTTTTGATAATATGCTGTCAACAAGTGGTGGTTCTTTTAGTTGAAAAATTACAGATTTTTCATATATAGAATAAAACTATAAAGCTACAGTAAGAAACAGCAAAGGAAACTCATCATTTTGGCAAACCCGCCATGTATTCACATCATCTAGTGAAGAGTTAATCATACAGTCAGCAAGTGAAAAATAAAAAGAGGTTAGCTAGCTGGTTTAGCTAGCTGACACATGTTGAACTGGCCACGTTATATAAAGAAATAAAGAAAACCACCGTCAACTTCACTTTAAAAGAATGTGCTCGACCACTCTGAAGCTATACGTTTCATAAACAAATAAATCCACTAGTTTTAACGTTTTTTTTTTTTAACGATAGTGGAGCTCATAACTTGTGTTGTGGACACAGCAAAGTCTAACTGCTGTTTGCCCGGGGTGCACGAGCCAAGTCCATATTTACGTTGCGTTTAGTGACCATAGTAAAATAAGCTACAGTGATGTGTGATGTGATAATGGCAAGTGGGATCCTATTATATTTTAACTCCGTTACATATGCAAGAAAAACCCTTAATGACTTACCTTCAAGATGATTTAGCTGCTCCTGCCTCCAATAAACCTGATCACCGTCGTCTTCTCGTGTTTTGGCGGAATACGAAGCGCATGCGTACTGTATGCGCGTCACATGGCGCATGCGCGGATTCCGAACACCCAACACTTTAAATTTACTTGGTATTTCTAAGTTCATATGCAATGACTATGTAACCTTTGAATATTATGTGAAAATACGTAGTAAAGCTTACTCTTTCCACGCAGTTTATTTATAACATGAAACACATATTTAGTTTTACTTGAATAATTCCAGTACTCACTGATACTTACTATTAGAAAGTAAAAATTGGGACAATTAACCTAATATATAATAATACACCATAAAATATTTTTTTTTTCAGTGTAGGAGTGGGCATCACAGGGTAACAATTACTATTGGGGACGTTGGAGCAAGTCTACTCATGACTGAAGGGTCAGCAGTTTGATTCCCTGTTGTGACTGTCTAAATAGACCCATCCCACAGAAGTTATGTTAAAGTGTGATAGTGTTGTAAACACAGGTGTATTTTATCAAACTAATTAAAGGGATATTCTTATCATATTAAAAAAACATGGTGTAAGTGCTGCAAACATGCATGCTGCTCACCTTCTCCATTCAGCTCGTAATACAAGTGGGACACGACGGAGCCTTCAGTTCAAAACAGTTCGGTTATGTCATGTGACTTCCCAGGGCATATTTCAATACAATATTTCACTGTAATAATACTGTTTATTGCTGTGAAATCCTTAATTATTTTCACTGTGTTGCTGTGATATTACAGACCTTATTGTGAAATAACAGCAGCTCTAGATTACAAGATTTTACTGTAAAATAAGAGTTAAATGCTGTATAATCCAAGGATACTGTAGTTCTTACAGGTATTCATTGGGATATTACAGGGAAACTTAATTACAACAAGTTACTGTAAAATAATACTGATAATTATTGTAAAATGCTGGTAATTTTTAACAGTGCAGACATCATCTCATAACCCTAAATGTAAGATCTGGGTGAGCTTTTTGCAAATTCCATATTTAAAAAAACACACCAAGCCCACCAACATCAAAGGTATTGGCATTAAGATCAAGAATGAGTGTTTGTTGCAAAAAAATCCCTGTTATTGAGCTGTATTAATTCAATGCAAATAATATTGAGATTTTATCGGTGAAACAAAGAACAGATTTCCTATAATTAAACTTTAGAATCCTTTAAGGATTGTGATCTTAATGACACACCATCTAATAAGTACATGTTCCCTGGGTTCTAGGTGTAACAGCTTAGTAGAACATTCATTTAAACAAACTAAGCATTCCATTGTTAATTATTTTACTATTCATCTGCAACACAGGTCGACGAAATGTCTGATTTACTTTATTGACAGCTTGCTGAACTGAAGTTTGATTTTAATTGTACAACAAGGAACTGCTGTAACATGCATTGCTAAATGAGTCCTTTGAATATGACTGCTGTTTCAGGTCGTTTTCAGTTTTACCAAGCCTAAGCTGTTTCTAATTCTAACTTGCTAGGCTAGCGAACATGTGTTATTTACTAATATACACTTGCCTACTCCGACAATGTACATGGTTATTAAGATTGGCTGTTGCTGACAAAAATGCTCAGTCAGACGGATAGTAGCTTTCCATGTTTTGCAGAGGCTTTTAGGATGTCCCTTTTTGAACATCACTGAAGTTAGTTGACTAGTTAATTACAGAGAAGGAAGAAAGTATTTGATCCCTTGCTGATTTTGTACGTTTCCCACTGTCAAAGACTTTATCGTTCTATATTTTTATTGGTAGGTTTATTTGAGCAGTGAGAGACAGAATAACAACAGAATTGCACATTTTAAACAAGTAATACATTTATTTGCATTTTCTCAGTGAAATGCGTCACCTCTTTGCAAAACATTATTTAATACTTGCTGGCAACACCCTTGTTGGCAATCACAGAGGTCAGACGTTTGTTGTAGTTGGCCACCAGGTTTGCACACATGTTAGGAGGGATTTTGTCCCACTCTTCTTTGCAGATCCTCCAAGGTTTCGAGGCTGACGTTTGGCAATGCAAACTTTCAGATCCCCCCAAATATTTTTATGGAATTAAGGTCTGGAGACTGGCTAGGCCACTCCAGGACCTTAATGTGCTTCTTCTTGAGCCACTTCTTTGTTGCCTTGGCGATGTGTTTGCATCATTGTCATGCTGGAATACCCATCCACAACCCATTTTCAATTCCATAGCTGAGGGAAGGAGGTTCTCACCTAAGATTTGACGGTACATCCATCGACCCATCGCAGTGAAGTTGTCCTGTTGTCTGCTTCTCACCAAGCTGCTTGGTGATGGTCTTGTTGGCCATTACAGCTCTTTAGTCTTGGCCATGGTGGAGAGTTTGGAATCTGGTTGATTGATTGCTTCTGTGGACAGGTGTCTTTCATACAGGTAACAAACTGAGATTAGAAGCACTACCTGTATAAAAGACACCTGGGAGCCAGAAATCTTGCAGATAGTGTTTCTGTCTCTCACTGTTCTTATAAACCTAGCATTATCATGTCTTTGTCACAGGAAAAACTTACAATGTCCGCCGGGAATCAAATCAAATACTTTCTTTAAGAAGCATCCTTTGACTTCCCACTTTTCGGCCTATCGGCCTCTCAAAATGGCCCCTCTTTCACTCATTCAGGCACTCAAAAATTAAGCTTTTCCTAACCTGGTATCGTTCATTTAATTGATTGTTCAACCATGTTGAAATGCTATGCCATGCTTTTTTCCTTACAAATGGGTGGTGCCTATGCTAAGGGGTAATAAATCCACCCCTTGTTGGCATGTTTTTCACAGAAGCAGTTTGGGGAAGGGGGGGCTTTTCAGACGATCAAAAGATTAGAATCAGGTTTGTTTACACATACAAGGAATTTGTTCTGACCCATAGCTGCAGCATTTAGGACACATCTGTAAACGTACATGAACAGTTCAAATGGAGCAAAAACACACAACACGAACAGTTCCACATGAGACCATGCCTAGTGGCATAAGTAATGGATAAATATGGTGTGTCAAAAGTGCAAAAGAGCAATTTTGTCATGGTTCCTGTTTAGGTTTACCTTTACGTTCTCCATCTTTAAACCAGTGTTAAATCATTTGTAATCATTAAAATTGGTCTAAGGTTTGGGTCACTTAGAAATGTCCTTGTTTTTACATCATAACATCAATTGATCATAAATGCAGTGCAGACATTTTTACTGTTGGAAACTTTATCAGCAACCATCTGTCCTCTGTTCCAATGCAACATGATCTTTGCTTATCCAGTTTATTATTTTAGAAGACCAATTGATCATTATAAAATCATTTTCCGATTGTTAACACCCTCTGACTGACTGAAGTTTTGTTGATTAAAGATGCAATAAAACTGGCCTTTATACTAGGCTCAATTACAGGCTTAAAATGGTCAGAAAACAAAGGTCTTTCATCTGAAACTTGTCAGTCTATTCTTGTTCTCAGAATTGGCTATTACACGCAAGAAACGGAGGATCTTGTACATTGCTGTGTAATACTCACCTACCTTCACAAACAGTGTAAACTGGTTAACAAAGAGGCTCCAGTGGGACGCTCCAGAGGGGCGCTCCAGTGCACAGCTGAGCAAGAGGACAAATACATTAGTGTCTAGTTTGAAAAACAGATGCTTGACTGTTCCGCAACTATTTTACGTTTGTCTTTATGGATAATAACTGCATTTGTTATTGACACCAAACGTGTATGTTGTAGTGCATGTTAAATCCCTCAAGCAACATCCTATTTGGCATTACCAAATGTTCTCGCAGTATCCAAATCAATGGCGCCTGCAAGTCTGCGTCATGGTCAACCCCTAATCGTTGAAGATTTACCGTCTTTTTTGTTTTTGATATATCCGGACTGTGTTTTAACGGAAGGATGTTTTCCTCCATCTTTGTCTGATTCGCTGATTTGTCTCACCTCAGTGCGCAGTCAACTGTCACAGATGCTGCCAAATAAATATCTGGTTTGGAAGCATTTCATAGTATCAGATTGCCAAATATGCATCCAGAAATTGGTGTACCATTGGTGTACCATGAAGGCATGACAAATTTGTTGAATTATATTAAACATGTAGGTAGGGGTGGGCGATATGGGAAAAATATCATATCACGATTTTTTCAGGAAAAATCACGATTCGCGATTTTATCACGATTCTTTTTCATGTTGCTTTTTAAGACTATTTTGCAAATTACTGAGCCGCAATACAAGCAAATTATATCTCCATTTAAAAAATATAGCCATACAAGGTAACAAAACATAAAAGGGAAAAAAATGTTAAAATAGCATATTTTAATCACGTGTATATTTAATGGAAGTGCAATTGTGCAAAGAAGCACCCATTCTCAGCCGCAGCTTCACCATCCATTCACTGGGTAACCTGCCATTCATCTACAGCATCAGATGATCTACTGTGTTATCATCCTGAATTAAATGAATTATGAATTATCAAGTAAAACATTTTACTAAAATAGTACGTAGCCTATTTATTGTCTTATGTAACCATACAATACACAATTAAAAACATGATTTTAAAATGCACAGGCTATGATATTTAAATTTCTAAGGATCGAATAAATGAAAATCCATCAAACTGTATGTCCTATTTTGATATAATAAATGCTAAAGCATTTTAGATCACAAGCGACGCGCAGTCAAATGATTTGCGCATGATTGGCCGTAAATATTGCAACACAGACTCTTGAAATAAAAACATTAGGCTACAGTGTATAATTCGATCATTTGTAAAATGTATTAGCCTATAGTAATTACAGTCCAGTAACTAAGGCACTGTAGACAATGAAACACGTATTTTACAGTTTGTATATTGGTCACGGTTGGGTATATTCTGCTGTTACCCGGTAGATACATTAATCAATTTCGTTTTATATTTTCGTTCTGTTTATTTAGTAAAACATATATTTCTTTATAAACGTAGGCCTACCTATTTTTTTTAGTTTATTCAAATTCAACCAAGCCAATCAATCTATTATCTATGTATATCTGGCAGCTTTTGTCTGCCTGAGCAGGACACGCATACTAACCGGTTGCACTGGGCAGTGTTTATTTGTGTTGTAATGAGTGCACATGAGACAGCAGCAAATTAATCCGTTACATATATCCAGTTTCATATAGATCGGACCAAAACGCATCCATTTTCATGTAGACTAGACCAAAACGCGTCCAGTTTTAAATAGACCAGACCAAAACGGATCGAGTTTCATATAGACCAGACCATAACGAGATCAGACCAAAACACGTCCAGTTTCTGAAAACGGCACAAGGTAAAATGCACGTATTTAGGAAAAGTCATGGAAGAACGAGGCTGTAGCTTTTCAACATTATATATTTATTTTAATTACTAACTGCAACGCCCAGGGGCATGGGCTGTTGGCGCTTCTAGTGTTAACACGCTGACATCTAGCGCACCTCGCATTGCATGTCGTTACATAGCTGAAAAACGCCATAGATCTGCATCTAATAGAACTTTAATAGTCCACGATTAAATATCGTCATATCGCACATTCGCACACCCCTACATGTAGGTATATTGATTCTTATCCATGCATCGCTCTGTAAATTCACTTTCACACTACACATTATGTTGGATATATTAGCATCAAGTTTGATAGCTTAATAATTATTATAATAAAGTTGGTGCATCCCCAGACATCGCAAGCATCGACTTTAAAAACAAAACAAAGGACACTGCAGTTTGAACTTTATCACAGAGAAGAGAGTGAATCGTCAGGCTAGTAGGCTACTATCGGCACTTTGCCCGACACAGTCTTGTTTTTTATTTGTCCAAGGACGTCAGATTATTTCTGATACCCCTATATTTTGCATGGTTTGTCAGGCACTTTATCTTGACGTGTTTTTTGTTTTGCCTACCATGTTTTTGAACAAATAACTTTTGGTTAATTCTGTTAAACGGTTGCTTAATTTCTTGATGAAAAACTAGGGAAGAGATTGATTTGTGTAATCTCTGGTAGGCTATACATTCTTTAATACAACATTATCACCTTGTAAATTACTAAAGAGTATTAGAAAATAAATAGTATTCCGGCCAGCCCTAATTTTCCGAGATGTATAAAAATTATTTATACAGACGCTAGATTATTTTGTGTAATCTTAGAGATATCAATTGCTCGAGACACCACTTTCCAAGGTTCGTCACATTTTTGATGGAGCCCTCTAGATACTTACAATCGTGAACACAATTCTGTCAGAACGGCATCAAGTTGCAGTTTAGTAAATTCACATGTTATAGAAAGGATCATGCAAACTAAGATGCGTGTCTTGTGTTTTATTCTGTCCTTTACATGCCCTTTGTTTCTGTAGACATTTTAGAGGGTACACCTGTTTAGCAATGTCCACCCTGAGATGGTGTCCCTCGCCATGGGAGCAGCTGCACAAACACCCAACTTCCCGCTCTCCCTGGGCCTTTCCACTCAGCCTTGTGAACCCTCGCCCACCACCAACGTCTGCCACCACCCCTCCCCACATGGCAGTGTGTTAATGCAGACCCGGCTGCCTAGCTTTACTATCAGGCCATTCTGGACTATTAGGTTGCCCTGGAGAAATCAGCAGCTGAAAGTGATAAATGTAGTAAAATGTCCCCTGCCACAAACCAGGATTACTTAATTTGTTCCCATGGCGTGGTTGAGGGATGATGAAAATGGGTGATTTAGTTTCTACTGTTTGGTGTGTTCACAAAATAGCCATCCCCCTTGGAACCACAGGAGGTAGGTACAACATCCCTCAATAACATTTGGGTGAAGCTCAAATTTCCCTACAATGCTGTTTTGTCTGTCAAGTAAAAGTTGAATGAACTGAATCAAAACACTATTGTCATATTTAACGGGGAGTTTTTTGTTTTAACTGCAGCACAGAATAATTGAATGTCTGGCCCCTTCAGTTGACAGGTGGTCCGAATCAGCTCTTGTTCTCTGCATTCTTGTAGTCGTCCTTACTCCTGCCATTATAGGAATGAAGTAGGTCAGTATTAAGTTACAAAAGAGGAAGCCCATAGTAAGTGAACACTTGCTGTTGCTCTCTGTTGCAGACACATTCATTCAACTCTGTGTTTTTAATTTGATTCTTGTGAATTAAATCTTTTTTATATTTATATCACCCTTGACCTCCTTGTTTTAGACATCAATACTAGAACCAGAACCGAACAACTTACATAGCCATTATCTTTACACTAAAGTTGTGGCCATTGACCACAGGACATCAAATCCCTATAATATTGCTGGGTGTGTGGTTAAGGGAGTAACTACATGAGCTATGTTGAGCTTTACAAAAAGTCAAGTGTGCTGAATTGGCAATTTCAAAACAATGAACGATGAACAATGAACATTTCTATTTTAGCAAGATGCCATTGCTTACTAATTTCTGATATTTGGGTCAATGTATCGTTGCTTTGTTCATTCATATTAGATTTTGAGAAAAAGTTGAAAGAAGCGCAATTTCTTTTTTTTAACTAAACCAAACGCAATAAAGAAACACTTTTGTTTCTCTGATGCTACCAGAGTTTCGTCCTCCAATCTATTGTACCCATTAACCCTCCCGGCCGTCCTGGACTATTTAGATTTTTAAAATGCTTGCACATTGCTTGCTTGCACTGTATTATATTAACTCATAAACTTGCCCAGCACAGCCAGAAGAGGACTGGTTGATCCCTCAGAGCCTGGTTCCTCTCTAGGTTTCTTCCTAAATTTGACCTTCAGGGAGTTTTTCCTAACCGTCGTGTATCAACTTGTTACTCTTGTTCAACTTGTCGATGTGTGCTCTGTCAGATTCAGGCTGGGTGATTGTAAAAGCACTTTGTGACAACTTTGTTGTAAAAAGGGCTGTATAAATAAATTTGATTGATTAATTGACTCTACCTCGCACAATGAATGATGTAACTAATGAAACAAACATACGTAGATGTGCCCCCTAAGGATCGCATATGTAGCTAATGTGCAGCGGTTTATGCAGCAACAGGGTACATTTTTGGTTCACCTTTCAGCAAATTTGATTTGCTTACACTGTGTCAATATAGACACACTGCTCTGCCAACCATGAATAGCACCTTTATCACCCTAAACTAAAAGAAATGAGCTTTTGGATTTTTATGGCCTTTTATATCTGCATAAGCTAGGGCCTTGGCAAAGCATTAAATTAGGATAGACGTCAATGCGCTCTAAAATGTAGTTTTCCGGATTTGGCATTAAATGTTTCAACTTTTTCTCTTCTAGGAACAATCACCTTGTGATCTAGTTTATCCACGCTGAGCACAATGTGTCACATGAAACACGGAGAGGAGGCATCACAGTTGTTTGTTCTTTTGTATGGCTTGTCAATTTCCCCCAGAGTTGACCCAGAGTTGAAGGCAATGGTGATGTAGTGACAGACACTGCTTGCAAGAAGACAGAAAAACATTCACACAGCTTATTGTTCTGCAGAAGGAATTGCAGATAAGACTTACACATGCAACTGTCCACAGTTTCACAAATGGGATAAATAAATAAAAATGTTGATATATTTGTGGAGCCATGTTGATGGTTTGCCTTTCTCTTATTTGATTGGTCTCACTACTACTATGTTCAGTTGACATAACTGAGACTGACGGCCTTGGTCTTGAGATATTATTGCATAAGCGCAACAATCTGGTATGTTTCCACGGGCTCATGAATGACAACTGGCTCTCTCACCCCAAAGTGGTTCTGTGGAATAATGGAATTTGTCTGAATGGGCAGAATAGCTAAATCTTTGCTACATGTTGCTGCAGTTTTGTCTCACGAAGACTCCCTATATCAGTTGTTCTGGGAATGACCTACCCTCTCAATCACGTTGTCCTCAAGAGGACCTTGTCTCAATGGCATCAACGCTATAGATAATGGCAGGGATGAGCTATGTTTGGAATATTGCCTTCACTCACTGTATAGATGTGTATGTATGGTCCTTGTAGAAGTGATCTTTGTACTTCCAGGTTACTCTCCTTGTAGATGCCCATTTGATCTAAATGAGAACAAACTAGTGGTGTGTGCAGATGTGAGTTAATAATGTAAACCAGAAGTACAAGTTTATTCACATTTGCTGTGTTACCTAGCTGCTCTGTTTTTTCAAAGGCTGAGTGAATACTTCATGCTATTATCGCTAGAAGTGCCAAGACATTCACACCTACTAGTTGTGCCACGCTGACCAATGCATATTTTGAATGGGCGTGTTTTGAATGGGAGGGTGTTGCTGACACACAGACTGACAAAACTGCAGTGGTTTTTGTTTTGTTTTTGAGGTCTATGGTTGCGATGTCTGGGGATGCACCAACTTTATTACAATATAATGGGGATGATACTAGGGATGCACGATGATATAGTTTTATTTTAGTGAAGAGAAATCCAAGTCTCACTCTTGTACTACCTTTACCATATTACACTCATGTAGACAGACATTCACGCTTTAATAATAGGTGAATTATTGCAGTTGTAGAAAAATAAATGATATGCCAGTGCCACATTTTATTGTCAGTCCTTAGAAGTAACATAAATACAAATACATTTTCAATTATTTACGTAATTCACGTAGCACGACATGCACTCGTTCTCTTTCTATTTTCCATTTTCTAAACATGTTATCAAATGCGGATTCAATTGCACTCCTGTTGCCACACAGCAGCTGACAGCTTTATAAAGGGTAAAGTCTTCGTCTATTCACTGGGCAGTGGGGCTAAACATGCTAACAGGACTCACGCTTAATGTCTAAATGTCCGTGTTAAAGCTAATGTGACTAGCTTATGTGACTAGCGCCGGCTAGGAGCTTTTCAATGTGACTGGCGACAACACTCTAGAGTTCAGGTGAGGTAGCAGAAATAGTGACGGCTAATAGCTAATAGCTACATCATTAGCCTGCTGAAGACAACATCTGAACGACTGGTTAACAAGAGCAATACATTCAATGATTTTGTCGTTAAGCTCTCTGCTGTATTTTCTAGCTTTGTCAAAGGACTGAAGTAGAGGCTGCTGATAGGTTTTTGCTGGCTTTTTTCCTTACTTTTCAGTCTTGGTGCTGTTCTGGATGACGGCCCTTAAGGTGATATTTGTAGTATTGAACGAGTGCTGTTTTATGCCTCCTCTCATCACTTGTGCTTTACAACTACTGCAAATAGCAAGTTTGTTATCTGTTTTACAGATCTCTAAATACCTCCATACAGCCGACATGTAGGAAGTTTAAGTTGCTGGCGTTCATGCTACGGTCACGGTCGTCACGTGCGCATAGTAAACACGCCACACTATTAGCAAGGCTCATCGGCAGAAATATTTTAAGCTTTTATCGGCCGATACCGATGTCCCTATTAATTTGCGTTTAATAAAAATTATAATTTTTGATCCTCTGTCAGTTCCGGATATTTTCAGCGCTCCAAAAGGCTCCACACAATTTACCTTTTTGTACACAACAGTGCATTATATTTCATTTACATAGTATCGTTTGTGTATCAGCTATTACTATTTGTCTTTTGTTTTGGTAGACCATTGAACATCAAAATATTGTTGGCTGTAAAGCGTACTTAAGTTGTCGTTTAGAACTTCCCTGATGTCGCCTCGTCCCATACATTACACAGAAGTGACAGGATGATATTTATGTCATTCATGTTAACTCAATATTGTCTACAATACGTCATGACTAATTTGGTTTAATTTAAAATTATCAGTGTGGTAATATCACGTCATATTTTGGTTATGGATATTCATTTGCAGTCAAAAATATGTCTTGAACTTAATGGTTTCTCTGTTTTATGCACCACCTTGTGACAGGCAAGAAAAAAATACAATAGAAATGGCGGATAACACGATAGCTTGTTATTTGGGCTGAATAGCTTTAAATTAGCTTCTCCAGTTATTATTTCGACAGAAAAAAAGTATGGGGGGATAAAGCATGCGTATCTAGAAGCATTCCTAAAAGGAGCTTCCTGTAAGTTAGTGCCAATTATTTTTTTTAAGGGCCTCTTTCAAATGACCCCCTTCCGGCGCTTCTGGTGTTTACCCAGGGCAAATGTGCTAGGTGCAGAGGCCAGTCTAAATTCAATATTATCTGCCGTTACGCATTCCTAATGTGCAATGAGTTGATATCGTGTTTGTGTGTATTAAAAATGACCATCTTGGACACAGAACTAGGTGCAAACTGGTTTGGTTGAACGGTTCCGGCTTAGCGTTTTGAAAATGTAAAAAGAGTAATGTCTTTTGCCAGTCTATTGAGTTCATGGATATGCTGCCCCGACTTCTTAATACAACATTTCCAACTGATTTAATAACATATGGATGGTGGAGTGGGGTCATTGGATTAACAGCATCGTGCTCGTCCCCCTTACCAAAACACTGCTATTAGCCCAGTTGATGAGGGCTAGTAGTCATTCTTCCTCCCTATTCATTTAAAGTCTAGCCGACTTGTGCCATTTTCTCCCCCCTTCTCTTCATGGGAAGGCAGAAGCTTCATTTCTCTCAAGCACAGATTGTTCCGCTCGCAGCAAGGGCCTTTGCTGAACCAGGGCTCCAGTTACTGGAGCGAGACCGACGGCTGTCTCAGTCGTAGACAGCCGTCTGTCTATATGAATGGGCCGCCCGGCGCTTCAGACAAGTCCTGCCAATCACTGAGGATCAGTGGCACTCCATTCAATGCCTAAGAAGAACATGGAAACTCCTTAATTGAAATGCATAGTGTTTCTAACATTTTTTCATTTGAAGCTACTCCATTTTTCCTGCACTTCAACTTCCACAGGGGTAATTTGAATTTTCACTCACGTCCTCCATTGACAATGAATAAGATTCATGAAATTCAGATTTGCTTGAACTCAATTTTGTTTGAAAAATATTTTATTATGTGGCCGATTGGTCAGCCATGCAAGAAGATTTAAATATGTGAACAAGACAGACTCCAACAAGACAGACCATTTTAGATCTAAAGTAATGAAGTCATGTATGTGTGCTCAAATAAGGTTTAACAATCTGAAAGGTTCTGTTATTATTCTACTCCAGTCCCGGAAAGCCAAAACATGTTTTTTTTCTTCAGGTAGGTTTATTGCACTTACCTGGTGCCCTAGCTCAGAATGAAGTTCCTCATCAGGAGCGGATGTCAACCAGTAGTGTTTCAGTTCTTTGAAACTGGAAATGAATCACCTATTGTTTTAGTGATTGGCAAAGTGTGTGTCTCAATCAAATAACTTTAAGTTTACTGACTGGTTTGAACATTCAGAATCTGGCAAGCGGTTCTGAAGCATCAAGCAGTGCTAGTGGAAACTGATGGTCTTGCTGGATACATGACAGAGTGCATAACCTGGGACGTCACTCAGCAAGTGGTTGGAGGCCAAGAGGTTTTTCAATTAGTATGTACCTTGTCCGTAGAATCTATGGTGTATGGGCTGTCTGTCTGTACATGATTGGTCTTCGTGCGATGCACCTGGTCTGTCTTGTCTCTACTTACATATGCCAGTGGATAAAAGAGCTACTTGTTTCGAGGGAGTGTTTGTGGAGGTTGGACTGTCGAGGAGCGTCTTACATTTTAGGACTTGCATGTTTATACTCGTATTGTAGTAAGCTTATACGATATGTGGAGAAGGATCTGTAGTACAAGTAGGGCTTGGTGATATGGCAAAAAATGTATTATGATATTTTTTCTTATATCATTTGATATCGAGAAATGTTGCAATTTACAGTTGGAAGAGGGACCGAGCGTCCAGTCATTCAGCACTTGACACCAGTAAATCAAAAAGATTTGTATACTTACCAAAAGGTGGTCATATTTACAGTTTATATCAGTGCAATGCAGTTGGCTACTGCAATGCCTTGTTTTCAGTTAAATAAATAAACAACAACCCCAATTCTGAGAAAGTTGAGACAGTATTTGGAAATTCAATTCACTCTGTTCTATAGAGTTCCGGGGGATGACGTTGTTACGCGACCTGAAACCGTGGGCACCACCATTTTGGCAGCATTCGGCAGATTGGCAGACTGTTGTGGTGAAGACGGCTAAACATGGCCAGTAACTGTTGTGCACCAGGTTGCACAAATAAACGACGGAAAAAAGAAAGGTACGTCGTTTTACCGCATTCCTAAAGATGCGGAGAGGCGAGCTAAGCGGATCAGCGCCATTAAAAGAGCCAGGAGCAAGTAAAACAAGACTGAAAGATGGGACCCCCCAGCCGTATATAACACCCAATGAGCTAAAAACCATTAAAGGAATGGATTAAAGGAAAATAAATGTCTTAAACCTTGTATTTTTAAATACGTTTTATTAATAAAGTAAAGGCATAGAACCAGTTTAGTGCATTGACAGTATTTTTATATAATTTGTTTATTAATTAAATTAATAACAAGACAAATACCTTGATATGTTTGGTAATTGTACCTGATACCTGAACCACAGAGAGAATGATTAACCTATACATTAAATTAAAAATGTCAGCTAACTTGGTTGAGTACATCAAAGATACAAACTAGCTACAGATAGCCAGACGCACTGCGGTTGCTAGCCAAGCTAACGTAAACAAACAACCAGCTAGCCATGCTAACGTTACACTACCTATTTAACTGGGACACCTACCCTTCCAGTGATGATGCAGCATTTTTTTGCTTGAAAATTCCATAGTTGGATGTTCGTTACAAAGCCAGACTGAGTCCACTTGTAATCCTCCAGGCTTTTGTAAGCTTTCAGAGAGTCACCCGAGTGGGAAGTTTATCAGGTAGTTATATATATCCGGATACTGCAGATCTGGGACATCTTCTTCAGCGGAGATACTTGTGAAAAGCAGCCTGGGGGCATTGTATGGGTCGGTAATATTTAACCTACTTAATTTTAATAATGTATAATAATTTTTATATAAAGCACAATGTCATGCGAATTAAAGTGAGATGAGTACTCCGGTGGCTTGAAAGCTTCGGCGCTGGTCGTTTTACTGGCAAAATGGCGGCCCGAACACCGGTAGTCACGTGGGGTCCGGAGCTCTATATTGAAAAGTCATTATTAACCATTATTCCATGTTTTACTTTGTGACTTCCAGTGATGATGCAGCATTTTTTTGCTTGAAAATTCCATAGTTGGATGTTCGTTACAAAGCCAGACTGAGTCCACTTGTAACCCTCCAGGCTTTTGTAAGCTTTCAGAGAGTCACCCGAGTGGGAAGTTTATCAGGTAGTTATATATATCCGGATACTGCAGATCTGGGACATCTTCTTCAGCGGAGATACTTGTGAAAAGCAGCCTGGGGGCATTGTATGGGTCGGTAATATTTAACCTACTTAATTTTAATAATGTATAATAATTTTTATATAAAGCACAATGTCATGCGAATTAAAGTGAGATGAGTACTCCGGTGGCTTGAAAGCTTCGGCGCTGGTCGTTTTACTGGCAAAATGGCGGCCCGAACACCGGTAGTCACGTGGGGTCCGGAGCTCTATATTGAAAAGTCATTATTAACCATTATTCCATGTTTTACTTTGTGACTGCGAAAGCGTTGGGACAGTCAACTGTTTATTACGGTGTAACATCACCTTTTCTTTTAATCACACTTAATAAGCGTTTGGGCACAAAGGAAACCCGTAAGATAACTTAAGCAAGCAGAATTTGTCCCCATTTATTTATAATGCATTTTCTATCTGCGCAACTTCGTTATGGCGTTATTTTACGCTTCATAATACACCACATATTCTCAATTGAAGACAGGTCAGGACTGCAGACAGGTCATGCTAGCATCCACAGTCTTTGCTTCTGTAACTATGTGCTTGTAATTCGGGCAGAATGTTGTTTAGCACTGTCCTGTTGGAAATGCCGGAATATCCCTGGAATGATGTCCCATTTTGACATAATTTTTAAATATATCATGAGACGTCGTCTAGAGTTGTATTTACTAAATTTTTAGACCTGCAAAGGAACAGATCATTGTTAATAGGTCCTGATGTGTAAAACCATAGAATTCAATCAGCGTGTACTTTCTTTTTCACATGACTATTTTTCTGCATTAATGGTGCCCTCAAAGATGTGCCCTCACAGAAGTTACCCACGCCATTGGCAATGACACACCCCTGTACTATGACAGACAGTGCCTTTTGGATCAGACACTGATAACCGATTGGATGGTTATTTTCCTCTTCGGCCCATGAAAAAATAAAAAAAATATAGTGCCTGCTAGATTTTTCAGGGAAACCATTCAGCTGAGAGATCCCAGCACCCTCGTTTTCACCTCAATGTACAACTTTGACTCAGCAATGTCAGTGATGTGTTTTCCGGAGGGTAGTGTGTATTGTGGCTCTATTGTATTAACCATAATACAGAGTCCTTCATTTTCTACAACAATAAGGTCACATTTTGAGGTCGGTGGTGACTTGCGTGTGAGAACTTTATCCAGAACTTGAGTGAGTTTAGAGGGATCCACATGCATAAAGTTAAAGGTTAGCAGAACGTCATTATGTGTGCGCTCAGATTCATTGTGTTCCCAGAGTATTTGTTTTTCCCAGTGTGCATATTCCGCATGGCTTTTGTCAAACTCTTTAGTTAGTTTAATATTGAAGAAGCCAACACTTCAGCTTTGTACGCCGCTGGAGTCTGAGTCGATCTGAATATGATATGTGTAACTAGTCAGCTAGCTAGGTCTGCTAATGCTTGCAATGCACACTTCCTTCCTGCCTGCAATGATTACACGATTGTCTCACCTGGTTCACCTCACTCGTCTTAAATTGCCCAAAATTTTTGGGGATGCGTTGCATGCAAAACTATGCATTTGGTAAAACATAAAATACCTTGTCTTTGTACCTTTTTGTTTAAATGCATGCCATTGTGCATGTACAAGTCACTCCTATTTGTTTTTATTAGCATTTTCCTCACTGTCCCAACTTTTTGGGGAATTGGGGTTGTACAAGAACCACAGAAGAGATGGCTTTTCCAAACAAATCCGGCAGTTTCACAGAGTAATAGCAAAGCCAGCTAGTTTGTGTTTAATGCAGTCTGCATGTTTTTACCAAATTAAATTTGTGATTAGGCAATGATATATACAATTTATATTAAGTTAGTTAAACTCATTCCTAAAAACTACTCTATGTTAAAGAAATATTTTGTGTAAATATAAATATAAAATATAAGAATTTTGTGTAGAACATAAGCTTGAAAAAACAGGGTTCATTCATAAATAAAATTCTATTGAATTAACATTAACCAAAACCAGCAAACAGCCCCATTATAAGGTAGCTAAGCTTAACGACATCTTTTATTTACTTGTATCGTTTAGATGTTTTTTCGTATTGAGTGATAGCGGAAAATACTGCCGTTTTGGTTTGTTGTACATCACTGGATGTTGATGCATATTGACTCCTCGATTGGCAATTCGCAACTATTAAAGAACTAGGCCGCAAAAATAAACTTTTTGTGTGTTTAGACGCGTGTTGCCGTTTTAAGTGATGAAACTGGTGGGGATGGTGTTACCTGCCTTGCTCTGCACATCTCGCCGACATGTTTTGTACAGAAAGTAAATCTTTGCTTTGCCTGCCTTTAAAATGCCAAACCACTGCCATATTATCCAAGTGGTACATACTTTTTTAGTCTAAATCTCTTTTTCAATTTTCTTCTATTTCTTCCAAATTGCTTTTGCTATTGATTCATTGTATTATTATCAAGTTAGAGATGTTATAGTTTGAATAACCTTTAACTACACATGAAAAAATTATATTTCATAAAAAAATATTTCATAAGGTAATAATCAATTTTCTTTTTTTTTTATTATGATACAACTTGAAATTCATTTATCGCCAAGCTGTATGTGCACGCTCTGTGTTGAACACATGTTATTATTGTTTAAGGGTAACACAAGCTTAAGCTCACCCTAACAATGTTTGTCTCCTCCCCTCTAGTTCTTGCCGTTCATGCTGCCTCCTTCCACTTCACCAAGGAGCCCAAATCCCAAGATGCCTGGCACGGCCGGAGTGCCATTCTACGCTGCGAGGTCAGCGAAGCAGAGGGTGTGAGCTACAGCTGGCTGCAGAACGATGCCCTGGTGAATGACACAGAGCGTCGCTTTCGGGAGGACGGCAACCTAAAGTTCACAGCAGTAGACAGAACGCTAGACGCTGGGACGTTCCAATGCCTAGCCACCAATGATGCCACCAGAGATGTGGAGCGCTCCATGGAAGCATCCTTTAACATCAAATGTGAGTTTATTGTTGCTCTACCTAGACTGACAATCTCTCCTGACCTTTCTCATTAACACATTTCCTGATGTTTTTTGTTTATTGCACAATACTCAATAATCTCTAGAGACTGCAGAATGTGAAAATCCCAAGAGGTCAGCTGCTGGAACCACCATACCTGGCACTAACATGTGTAGCAAGGTTTGCATTAACGAGCATATGTACCTAATAAAGTGCCCACTGAGTGTATGCACTTATTGTACCAATTTCTCGTCAATGCTTCCATTGCCCTTTTCAACTTGCGCAACAACAATACTGAAAGAAGAGGTGCAATTCTGTTATTACTAAATTGATGTTATGTACAACGACTACTATGGTAAATCCTGTGATTCTTTTTTGGTTTTCTATATGGAATTTTTGCGGGACCCCAAAAAACTAAATTACGCCTGTGTGAGAGAAGTTTATTTTACGTGGGGGCCAAAACGGGGGCGGACAAAGCTATCCTTTGTATGCTCTGCCAAGATGCTTAGCCTGTGATGCTGCATAGTCCGGTCTGGTTGTTTTGGTAGCTGGCGCTAACTTAGCCGTCCAGTCTTTGAGAATGTAGGTATATTTATTTATTTATTTTTTGATGAGAAGGACGAGAGTGGGGGTTGACATTTTTCTTTGCTCGTTTTCCTTTAAATGGCCTCTTACTTGCTTTCAATCCGTCTGGTTTGATGTTTTTCAACACAAACACACCCAGCCTCGACCTGCTTTCTACACTAATTAGGGTTGCAGCAGTTTAATGGTAAAACCCTATTGGGTTTGTTCCAGTTCATTATTTTATTATTGTTAACGTTTCAGCAGTTCACTGGTGTTACAGTATTGTTGGTCCTAGAAAAAATCTCTATGAAAATAACAGCTGCTTATTACAAACATAAACATTACAAAGTCGTTTTACACATATTACCACACAAATACTACCTAGGGCTGCTCGATTATGGCATAAATCATTATTACGATTATTTTGGTCATGATTAACATCATTAATATTAAACACAGTCACTTTGGTAACACCATGCATTTATTTACTTATAAAATGACATTGTATTTTTAACAGTGGATTTCCCTGAATATAACTTAACAAAAAACGATTTATTCGATTTCTAAAAAAATAATGATTATAAATGATAAAACAAAAAATAAATGATTATCTAGTGAACTGAATTGTAAAGCCAAATATCTACGAATCCGGCAACAGCGCATTACAGCTCACAGGCGCACTGCACGCTGTTTCACCTTATATGCACACCGCCAACTACTTCTGAAACATTTTTCCATGCATGCAATTAGTTTTTTATTAAATATCCGTTAGAAGCCATAGACTCAGAAATAATAGGGCAACCGGACATCGCAACTTTAAGTCTTTCAATTAAGTTTTTAGCTAGTGAGGGAGTTTAAAGCTAGCTAATACAAACGAGAGAACGTCTTCCCTGCCATTGGCTATCGCTGAAATCTGTCACTGCTCCCTCGTGACAATTAGCATAAAGTTGAACATATTGCAACCTTGAAATGTCGCTCTCTCTCACTGGAGCGAGCTACACAGTCGTCATCTGTAGCTGGCTCTCATTGTCATTCTCGCTGAAATGAATATTATATTATTGTCTTAGGGTTGTGCGATATGACGATATTTAATCGTGGACTATTAAAATGTCTCCACGGTTCACTTTTTCGGAAATATCGTAGAATCGCGCTCCAGTGCACGTTCAAATAGATGCAGATCTATGGCGTTTCTTCAGCTACAACATGCAATGCGCGGCGCGCTAGATGTCAGCGTGTTAACAATAGAAGCGCCAACAGCCCGCGGGCGTTGCAGTTAGTAATTAAAATAAATATATAATGTTGAAAAGCTACAGCCTCGTTCTTCCATGACTTTTCCTAAATACGTTTTCAGAAACTGGACGCGTTTTGGTCTGATCTCGTTATGGTCTGATCTCGTTATGGTCTGATCTATATTGGACTCGTTTTGGTCTGGTCTATATGAAACTGGATCCGTTTTGGTCTGGTCTATATAAAACTGTATGCGTTTTGATCTGGTCTACATGAAACTGGATATATGTAACGGATTAAGCACAGCTGTCTCATGTGCACTCATAACAACACTAATGAACACTGTGCGCAGTGCAACCGGTTAGTATGCGTGTCCTGCTCAGGCAGACAAAAGCTGCGAGATATACATAGATAATAGATTGATTGGCTTGGTTGAATTTGAATGAACTAGAAATATATGTTTTACTAAATAAACAGAACGAAAATATAAATGCTATAAACGCTTTTTTTTTTATATAGCGCTTTTATCCAAAGCGCTTTACAGATCCTGCGTCACATTCACCCATTCATTCACTCATTCACACACTGACGACCGCGTCTACCGTGCAAGGCGACTGCAGGCTCGCCAGGAGTTAGGGGTTAGGTGTCTTGCTCATGGACACCTCGACAATTTCCCAGGAGGAACCGGGGATCGAACCACCAACCTTCCGATTGATAGACAACCGACTCAACCCATATAAAAAATATAAAACGAAATTGATTAATGTATCTACCGGTTAACAGCAGAATATACCCGACCGTGACCAATATACAAACTGTGTTGTAAAATACGTGTTTCATTGTCTACAGTGCCTTAGTTACTGGACTGTAATTACTATAGGCTAATACATTTGCAATATATACGGCCAATCATGCGCAAATCATTTGATTGCGCGTCACTTGTGATCTAAAATGTTTTAGCATTTATTACATCAAAATAGGTCATACAGTTTGATGGATTTTCATTTATTCGATCTTTAGAAATTTAAATATCATAGCCTGTGCATTTTAAAATCATGGTTTTAATTGTGTATTGTATGGTTACATAAGACAATAAATAGGCTACATACTATTTTAGTCAAATGTTTTACTTGATAATTCATAATTCATTTAATTCAGGATGATTACACAGTAGATCATCTGATGCTGTAGATGGATGGCAGGTTACACAGTGAATGGATGGTGAAGCTGCGGATGAGAATGAAGGTGCTTCTTTGCACAATTGCACTTCCATTAAATATACACGTGATTAAAATATGCCACTTTAACATTTTTTTCCCTTTTATGTTTTGTTACCTTGTATCGCTATATTTTTTAAATGGAGATATAATTTGCTTGTATTGCAGCTCAGTAATTTGCAAAATAGTCTTAAAAAGCAACATGAAAAAGAATCGTGATAAAATCGTATATATATAAACTGTCAGGTAGCATCTGCTGCTCAGCCTGCAACACAACCAGGGGGCCTTAGGAGGGGTCTGATCAGTTCCAATGCATGGCCAGCAGGCATGGGTCTTCCTTAATGAAGGTGGAAACAAGACACAGGGAAAGGTTAGACACCCTAGTTCCTTACATCCCCAGCACAATAGTATAGCAGCATGCATTTTTTTTAAAATATAGGGAGGTCCAGTGCAACTGTGGCCCTGAACAGGGTAAAACCTGGACAGGGCCGAACAAGCCGGAACAAAAACTTACACTATACTAAGCATCAGCCAAAGGTGACCAGTCAACCGCAACCACTTTGGAAAGGTTTAGTTTTACTCTGAGTTACTCAAATTGATGGAACAAAAGAGAACAATAGTGAGACAGTTACTCCACCACCGAAGTATGAATTGGGAGAAGACATGAAGAGATAAAACCCCTCCTGGCAAAGACAGCAGGGCGGAAATGAGTTCCGGAATTCCAAATTTACACAAGGAATTCCCAATAAATACATTAATAATACAAATAAAAAAATATTTTCATATTAACAAAATAAGGCTTGACTGTGCTCTTTTAGATGTTTTTGTAAGAAATATTAGCAAATCGATTTTCCAAAAAATCTACATCTACACTTGCCAGCCGCCATGTTTGCTACTGTTTAACAACTCATTTGCTGCTATTGTGCCTTTAAAGGAAGGTTGAAGTTTGCAGCCTTGTCGCCCATGCTGTTCAAAACATATTGCGGTTTGTTTATCATCTCTTACCAACTTGAATCGTCACATATTGTCATAGATTTTCCACCCGGTCAGTGTGCATTGATAAGGGATTTATTTTAATGAATGAATACAGTTTGGTGTAAAGGAAATATTGTACATGCCACATTGGTTAAAACTACGGACATAAATTGGACTTCGTGTATTATTAAGAACATTGCAATCTAGCGGAATGCTGAAAACGAATAAATTCTGATTGCAGCTTTACTTACTTTTGTAATGGTTGTCTTTTGTTTTCTGTCCCTCTAACCATCTAACAGGGATAGAACGTGGTGGGGTGACCCTCAAGGTTCCTTCATTAGAACAGGACATTGAAAGCTCTGCCCCTGTAACGTTCAGGTGCAACATCGATGGACACCCACGGTGAGTTACAGAACTGACATACTACCACCTTGCCATCTAACCTTATTGCCATGTAACCCGCTACTTCCCTTTCTCTAGTTTGCCTCACACCAGTCTTATGGCTTCCATTTGTCCTTGTGTGCCTTTACAGGACTGGCAATGCTTAATTGCAAAATCATTAACATGCTCAATAAAAAACAAGTTTAACCACATGTCTCTCATATTGGTATACGAAGAGAACAGTCTCAAGGTGACACTACATTATTTCTTGGGTTATCATGATATGATTGTGCCTATTTGTATTTATTGTTTGCAAATGGACATCGATGCACTTTATTTACACCAAATTGCGACCACACTGAGATACCTTATGTAATTTTAAAACTATATTATTGTGTTTTATAGCTTAACTAGTCATGTTGGCAATCGAACAAGTGTTCACGTTCTGCCCTTCTCATCCAGTTTATCTACAATTGTTAAAGGTGTCAACTTTTAATAATTTCTACCAAATCTTCATTAGCAAACATGTATTGAGTAATAAATCCAAACGTCTCAATTTCAATAATGTTATTGTTAAATATATGAATTTCTCTAGGAATACAACCGACCATATAGTGGAATTAATTCATTATTCAACCTGTTTTGAATCGATGAAGAAGGCCACTTTTTTATTGTTTATTGTTTTACACAGATCAGAATTTTATAGCTTACCTCAGATACCTGTCTAAACTGAACGACAAAATGGTAGCTTGCCAGCTTTATAGCCACTAACAGGAAATAAATCACAAGTGATTATCTTGGTGACAGGGCCACTCCTTCTAAATGGTCCAAACGTATTGTGTTAAAACATTATTCATATAATTAATACCCTGAATCAATTTTCATGATTGATTCCAACATTTTTAAAACAAATGAACAAAGGACAGGGTTTGTCGTTAATATAGCGAATTCTAGTTTGAGTCGAGATGCAACTATCCTCACAAAAGCTGATTAATGAAGTCACGGCATCAGTATATTCATGAAGATTATCTGTGGCAGCCCTGAAGATGTCCCAATAAGTACAGTCCAGGGAATCACTTAGTCTCATTGACTCACTGCTCCACTTAGAGAGTTTACATTTTTGCCTGTAAAATGGAATTTTGGCTTAGTGCAGCACGGTCCACAGCATGGCATGGTAGGCGTTCCTCACAGTAGTGTAACAGTGGTCTAGATCATTTGCATCTTTTGTCGGGATATTAATACATTTTTGTATTAAGGCAGCCTGTGACTAATGTAAACTGAAGTCCGGGTATAGCCGTTCAGTCGCCAATATTGTTTTAGCAAGTTACTTTCTTTACTCCATCCCATGTCCAATTTGTTTTTAGCACCCACCTTACTTTTTTCTATCAAGTGAAGTATTGTGTTCTTACCTTTTGTCCTATACTTTTCCCCCAATCTTTAGAGTTTTTGCCGTTGAATTGTTAACATGGTTATGATATGCTTTTTGTATTAGTTAAATAAAAAAGTGTTTGGTCAGAATACGTTTGTGGTTTCTGTTTGGAAACGCAGTGAAACGTTTTGGCACAGACTGATTTACAAGAAAGAAAAACTTTTGTCACAGTTGCTAGTGGAATTTTAGTGACAAAACTCTGTGCGTTGGTTTTTTGTACAAAACCTATTACAAGAAAGAACTTTTGTACAAAACTAGTTTCAAAAGAAAAAAACGTATTACAAGAAAAAAACTTATGTCGCTGTTTTACCTTCATATTTGCTGCCCTCACCATCAATGAGCAATGTCTTTGATGAATATAAAGTTGACAAAAAACTAATTGCATGAACGTTCTTGATTAAATCACTGTGTCATCTACGAGACCTCACGCATCAGTTATTGAAATGCTGTGATTAGTGCGGTTAAGAACAAGTGGCAAATGGGAAGTACAAACAGTATGCAGTGTGCAAAAGGCAAATAACATGAATAGGTTGCAGTGCAAAGTAAAAGGTAGCAGAGGAGGTAAGGCTAGAGTCGCTCCACTGTGGTATGATGTATACTACTCGAGGTTGTTGCCTTACCTTTTTGCAACAACTCTGCACGATGCAGGAAGATGCAAATGAATTGAATTCTGTGCACAGCTTACCAGGATCGTAATCACACTGCTCACTCAACCAAGAGGTTCCTGCTTGAAGGTGGGGGCTGAAGTATACAACTGAAATCCAAAAGTTAAGACTGACATTACATGTGTCCCACCCACCCCAAGGTGTCAAGAAAGCCCCGCCTGACACGCCCCTGCCTGACACGCCCCCGCCTGACACGCCCCCGCCTGACACGCCCCCGCCTGACACGCCCCGCCTGACACGCCCCGCTTGACACACCCCGTCTGACACGCCCCGTCTGACACGCCTGGACAGTAATGAGTCAAATTTTGCCAACCATGCTGGACCCCCAGACTATCAATATGCCACAACCCCATTTTCAGCTGAGGTCTTTATTGCACATGATAGATAGACATTAAAAGGTCATCCAATACAAATTCCACTCAACTCATGTGCTCTCCTTCCAGACCAACATGCCACTGGTACAGAGACTCTGTTCGTCTACCAGAAAAGAGCCACCAGATCAACAACAAGGAGCGAACTTTGACCCTGCCCAGTGTCAGCCCCGACAACAATGGCGTCTACTACTGCTGTGCAAAAAATGCAGCCGGACACGTTTGCAGCAACTTGAACTTCACCCTTAACATTATAGGTACGTTGTGAAGGAGATTCAATCATTTGGTGATTTGGGGAAAGTAACTCCCATGACCAATTGACATCAGAGATATGGAGAGGCCCGTGCTCGAAACAAAACTTATGTTGTTTTTATTCATTCGTCATTGTCTTTTTTCCCATCTTTGTTTCTGCTGTTTCACTATTCCTCTTGAACTCTCATTTACAATAAGCATACTTTTGAAATACAGTTCTTCTTTAGCAATATAACATCTGTGTCATAATAATAAAGCTTGTCAATTAGATAATCTTCAAGAACACTAGTCAAGGGATTACAACAACCACATAGTGGACAATAGCTATTTATGTATCCTCACTCCTTGCTACTTATTGTAAACAGCTTTGTCACCCCCTCAACCCACAGATAAGAGCCATCCTCGTCCCTTGGTGGTTCCAGAAGACCTAGTGGTGATGAGGAACGAGGAGGCCCTCCTACACTGCCTGTTCACCGCCGAGCCCCGGCCCACTCAGGAGTGGTACCACCAGGAAGAGCTCATCTCCAACAAGACCCGGTAAGACTGGAGCTATGCTGTCCAACTGCAGAGATGACTTGGCACCTATTATATGTGAATTGTAGTTAGAGATAGTTAGTGAAAAAATGTTTTCCCCTCCTTGTTTCCCTGTACAGGACTGTTCTTTTAGCCAATGGCTCCCTGCTTATAACCCAGGTGAAGCCCAGGAACGCTGGGGCCTATAGGTGTGTGGCCAAAGGGCTCCGCGGATCTTCTGTCAGTCTGGAGGCCATCGTGAGCCTAGCAGGTAGGAGAGAGATCTATCATCTTGGCTGTTCAAATGTAATTGTCAGGTTTTCCTAATGAAGTCAAAGATACTCACAGAGACACTCTTTGAAACCTTTTGTGTAAATGTAATTCACTGAACACAGTTTAACAGTTTATTCTCATTCGTTTTGATAAATGTCATGTTGCTCTTTCCTATCAGGATTTTCTTGGCAGTGTTGATATTTAGAGTCAAATCATACCTTTGATTATATTGCAATCTTAAGATTTTTCGGTCTTCTGTGGCTAAAATCTTTCCCCCCACAGAGATTGATGAGATGGGCCCCAGCCAGAGCCGGGTGTTTTCAGCCAACTCCCTAGAGCGGGTGTCCTGTAGCCCTCCTCGTGGCCTCCCTGAGCCTGAAGTGTGGTGGGAGCGGAGTGGGCAGCGCTTTCCCTCTGAGGGCAGGGTCTACCAGGATGGACTTGACCTGGTTTTCACGCCCACCCGAGGGGAAGACTCTGGGCTCTATACCTGTGTGGGCCAGAACAAGGCGGGTACAAGAAAACAGGACCTGACCATCACTGTTGCTAGTGAGTATGGACCTTATTAGGTCTTGTGGGGCTGTTGACAGTGAGTATGGACCTTATTAGGTCTTGTGGGGCTGTTGACAGTGAGTATGGACCTCATTAGGTCTTGTGGGGCTGTTGACAGAGAGTATGGACCTCATTAGGTCTTGTGTGGCTGTTGACAGAGAGTATGGACCTCATTAGGTCTTGTGTGGCTGTTGACAGAGAGTATGGACCTCATTAGGTCTTGTGGGGCTGTTGACAGTGAGTATGGACCTCATTAGGTCTTGTGGGGCTGTTGACAGTGAGTATGGACCTCATTAGGTCTTGTGGGGCTGTTGACAGTGAGTATGGACCTCATTAGGTCTTGTGTGGCTGTTGACAGAGAGTATGGACCTCATTAGGTCTTGTGGGGCTGTTGACAGTGAGTATGGACCTCATTAGGTCTTGTGGGGCTGTTGACAGTGAGTATGGACCTCATTAGGTCTTGTGTGGCTGTTGACAGAGAGTATGGACCTCATTAGGTCTTGTGGGGCTGTTGACAGTGAGTATGGACCTCATTAGGTCTTGTGTGGCTGTTGACAGAGAGTATGGACCTCATTAGGTCTTGTGGGGCTGTTGACAGTGAGTATGGACCTCATTAGGTCTTGTGGGGCTGTTGACAGTGAGTATGGACCTCATTAGGTCTTGTGGGGCTGTTGACAGAGAGTATGGACCTCATTAGGTCTTGTGGGGCTGTTGACAGTGAGTATGGACCTCATTAGGTTTTGTGGGGCTGTTGACAGTGAGTATGGACCTCATTAGGTCTTGTGGGGCTGTTGACAGAGAGTATGAATCTTATTAGGTTGTGTGGGGCTGTTGACAGAGAGTATGGACCTTATTAGGTCTTGTGGGGCTGTTGACAGTGCATGGCACTTGCTACAGCACTGTTGTGGGTTTGATTCCCACAGAGGACCAGAATGGAAATGGTAGGACTGTCTGCTATATTTATTGTTATTTACTTTATTTGGATAATCAGAATTACCATCTGCTCATGCTGAACATATATTCACACTAGGGTTGTAATGGTTTTCAAAAGTCACGATTCGGTACATACTGCAGATTTTAGTCACGGTTTGGTATAATTTTGGTACAGTTGAAAAAAGACCTGCAAATCATAACATTTCAGGGCTCGACAATATGACCCGATGGCCCAGAGTCAGTTAAAAGTCAATTTGGGACCAAAATAAAACTCATAATAAACATCTGGCACGTGCACAAATAACTGTGCGCTGTTGGTTTATCAATAATTATTTTTTGATGTGGCGTGTGACTGTCTGATATTGCCTTTTTATAGCCTGTTCTTGACAAGGCCCAAAATCTAAATTTCCGCCTAAAATGACCAACCCCACTCTAAATGGAAATTGTTCTGGAACAGAACCAAGTAGGAATATTTGGTAAAGGGCGTTTAAATGAAAACAGTCTGGTTTGTGTGGAAATGTTCAATTAATTAAGGATAATGTAACACACAATATCTGGCATGAGCTAAAACTCAAAACAACAACATAGGTTTTTTGGGTTTTGTATTTTTCAGTGACTTTGAAAATCCATATCTCAGGCCCTGGATGTTGAATGGTGGCAGCATCATACCAGGCTTTGTCTCTCTAGCTTGTTTATTGGCTGAGAGCTGGTCTGTTAGAAAACAAAATACATCTGGCTAAGATCACACTGATGAGACAAACCAAGATCAACTAAGCTGGGCCGATTACACATCCACTGTTCTCACCAGAACCATGCTGAAAAGGTGAAATGAAAATATCCAAGCCAGAGTTTGGGTGAGGTTAGCTGCATTTTTTTGAGAAACCATTGGAGCATCTATGTATTTCAATGCTCCTCTATCTTCTATTCCTGTTTTTCCTCGCAATGTTTTCCTTTTTTATTGCTTAATGTAATTTAATGTGAGTGTCCTCCTCTAGCCCCACCAGAGTGGGTGACCAAGCCTGAGGACAGCTACCTGGAGGAGGGCCATCCTGGGTACCTGCACTGCCACACCCGTGCCACTCCTCAGCCCGTAGTTACCTGGTTCCGCAACTTCGTCAACATCACAGCTGAGGTCAGTTTTGACTTAAAATCATCTGTGTTTGAATATGCTTTGCAGGCTCAATTCAATTTAAATGTGTTATGTTAAATCGTTTTAGCTACACTGCATTTAACATTTTCTGAAATGCTTTTCATTAAAGAAACATTTTGAAATAGAATTTAAACGTTTTTAATTAATTGAAAATTGTGTGACAGCAACCTGGATAAAAACAGTCATACTTCGTTTGCAAATTATTTAATTTATCCAAATTGGTATTATCCTGTTTTCATTTTCAGATTATATACAAAAAACTTATATGGGTTACTGTGTTTTAAGCATGGCACAAAGTGTCATATTTTTTATTTTTTTTATTTTATGCTTGAAACCGAGAGAAGGTGATACTTGATAGGTGGTGACATTCTACACCCACTGTATAGTATATATTAGGAATGTAACAGTATGCTAAAGTACTTCAGTTTGCTACTGCAGTTGCTGCCACCACCTGGTGGCTAATTCAGTGTTGAGTACTAATGTGACGCGTGCAGGGTCCAACAGTAGCACTCGCCAAATGCAGGTCCATTCAGTCTTTGGGAGAAAATTATGGAGATCACACGTCACACTGGCGGGTAGAAAAAATTATGTAGTTCACGCGCTAGAGAAATCTGCTAGTTTTCTGTCACTTCAACCTGCTGGATCTGCTGCGCTGTCTGTGTCGTGCTCGTGCGTAGTATGTGACAGTAGTTGTGTCAGTCAATATAGGTTTGTGTACCACTACAGAGTAGTGATGGGGTGTTCACGAACAATTCGGCTCTAACGGCCCACCCTTACAGGTGAACGTTGAGAGCCGGCTTGCATATCAGAAAAGCCGGATTTATTTAAAACATTTTCGATACGAGCAATCAAACAATTTTTAGTAAATATAATTAACTAACAGAAATAATTAAAAAAATAAGTGAATTCATACAGTGAAGGAAGAAATGATTTGATCTTTTACATTTGCCCACTGACAGACAGGATCCGTCTATCATTATAATGGTCGGTTTATTTGAACAGTGAGAGACTAACCCATTTCAAAGAAATTATAAATCGATTTGCAGTTCACTCAGTGAAATAAGTATTTTACCCCTTTGTGATTACCGACAAAAGTTAAGTCGTGTTTTGCAGAGGTCAAACGTTTCTTGTAATTGGCCAACTCAAATTTTAAAGCCTGAATCGGGAATATGCAAATGAAGTGCAATGTGACTAATATGTTTTTGACTTACTTTTACGACTTACCGTAGGACATTCGCTTCAAGTTGTTTCCCAACGGGACCTTGAGGATCAACAATGTGGAGGTGTACGATAACCATTACTACAGTTGTCGGAGCCAGACGGAGGCCGGAAGGGTGGAGGCCCGGGCCAAGGTCTCTGTACTGGGTGAGTGTGTGTGAGTGTGTGAGTGTGTGTGTGAGTGTGTGTGAGTGTGTGAGTGTGAGTGTGAGTGTGAGTGTGAGTGTGAGTGTGAGTGTGAGTGTGAGTGTGAGTGTGAGTGTGAGTGTGTGTGTGTGTGTGTGTGTGTGTGTGTGTGTGTGTGTGTGTGTGTGTGTGTGTGTGTGTAATTGGTGCAATGCACTTTAGTGAACTCTTTGGTGTTCCTACACCCTGGGTCAGTGTCCTGCTTGTGGATAAGCCCTGGGGAGCCACGGGTTACAGCCCAATTAGCTAGCACTGGCTCAGGCAGTTATTAATTGAATATTGTTGCACGTCATCGCACCACAAATTTGTTAACTATTAAAATACTTTGTTTGTTAAATTTATATTTGTATTCTCCCCATTATGGCAGTTTGCGGGTCTGTGGGTTAGGGTATAAGGACAGGAAGTGTGATTCTTTTGGTGCATTAACAATCTGGTCTAGACATTACGGTAAACATGGTGCAAAATAAGCACTAGAAAAGAAACAGATGTACCTTAGAAGATTCATATCTTGACCGCCTTTTTTGAGTTTCTGTAATGAAGCAGCAGTCTAATGTCAAACTGGATATCAAACAATTGGGGAGATTAAAAAGCAATAGGATCTTCATTAGACTGGTTACATATGTTTTGTTCACCCGTTGTCTTTTAACAGATTACAGCACCAGAGCGTTTCCTGTTTTCAAAACAACTTTAAGTGCTGCCATATTGTTAACGTGACACCCTAGTTGTGTGCCTTTGTGCTAACGTCGCCAACATGGCTGTCTCCTTCCCCCAGAGAAGTTGAAGTTCACCCCTACCCCCCAGCCCTCCCAGTGTCTGGAGTTGGACAAGGAGAGTACTGTGGCATGCTCTGCCAAGGGGCGCGAGCCGCCCAACATCCACTGGGTCAAAGCTGGTAGGTGTTAGAGACGTGTGTTTGCACACCTGAGTGCTCATGTTGCTCAGTCGCATTCCCACATGATCTTTTAGCACTGACCTTTTTACACATATGCATTTCCAGAGTTCAAATTATAAAATATAGTGCCGGCAAAATTATAACAACCCCATATTTGTTGATGTTTTTTCTTTTTCTACAATCTCCCTTTTATTTCAAATGTAAACCTTTAGGTAAAGTACAATTACCAGGTAGCAACGGAACTCCAAAACAATAACTATACTATTTATAGTGTTGGGCTACGGCCAATGTAGCCAACAAAAGAAAAAAAATTCCAATAAGATTTTTGGCACAATTTAATAGCAAAAGTCTTCCTCACATATATTGATAGTGCTACACATTTACGAGCACAACTAGACTTGTATTCAAATTAAATGCTATGTATTGCCTCTTTTGTGTTGTTACAATGTTTTTTCTTCTTGCCGGTTTGGCTAAATTAACTCTGCTAGGATTTTGCTTTTCTTTGACTATAGCTTGGTAATGGACAGTGCAGCGAGCATAGTGGGCAATACGAGTTAGCTTTTGACGGTAAAGTCACTGCTAAGCAATCACTTGTTGTGCCCTTGAGCAAAACACATAACCATAACTGCTTCTGTAAGTTTGCTAGACAATTGCATTTTTCAAATTACTAAATGACTGGTTTTCCCTTCATGCAGACGGCGGCAAGCTACCAGAGCATGTAAATCAAACAGCTGGTTTGCTCCACTTCACCAGGGTGACGAGGGACGACGCTGGCAACTACACCTGTGTGGCCTCTAACAGCCTGCAGGGACAAATCACTGCCCCTGTACAGCTCACCGTCGCAGGTATCTCAATAATGACACCAGTGGATAAAGACGCCAACATATTTCGCACTTCATCACGAGTATTCATCAAATGCACTCAGGCAGTGGTACTCAAACCTCACGTCTTGTAGCACCACATGTTTTAGTTCTGCTAATGTTTGGTTGTCATGTCGTATCTGATATTTTAACACTGTAGCCAGGTTGACACAAAACACACGTAGTATGGCTGAGGGTGTTGCAGCAGTATTTATTTTTATCATAGTTTATATCCGGTCACTTGGTATATCGGCAAAAATATAAAAAGAAAAAAGTCAAACTCCTGTCCAGTAAATTATAAAATAAAATAAAACATGTAAGCCAATTTTTTTTCCCAAATTTGTTTGAAATGTGTTTGTTTTCTTCACTTTCCTTCTTTTCTCCTTTTCCTAGTTTACATAACATTTAACCTTGAGCCGGAACACACCACCGTGTACCAGGGCCACACGGCCATCCTACACTGCCAGGCCACCGGTGACCCACAGCCTTTCATCCAGTGGAAGAAGAAAGACAAGTTCCTTGAGCCTCGCAAGAGCAGGTAGAGACGTGCACATTTATGTGGTTTCAGAACGGTTTTCTACTATTTGGTGTCTTGTGGTTTCCAACTGCATGTTTGTTTTTCAATATATTCTGTGGTAAATATTTCGATATTCATGATTCTAATGATTGTATACGTACTTCTACTCGACTCGAATATACTATATAGTTTACATTTTGGGACCTTTTACAAATGTGCATGTCATATAGAATACATTAAATGAGTTTTAATAGAAAATATAGTAATTGACATCGTGTTTAAATGATATTATGAATGATTTTAAAAGTGTGTTCTTCACACTTTGCTTTCATCAAAGACTTATTTTCGGCAATTAGAGTTTTTCTCTTTTGTTTGGCTTCATGGGTGCTTATTATCCGGTCACCCTGCTCCCACAACTGCTCAATAGGTTTTTGATCTGGTGTCTGTGCTTCATTATAAAGAGAATACCAGCTGACTGCTTCTTCCCTAAATCGTTTGTACATAGTTTGGAGCTGGCCTTAAAGTTCTTGTCCTGTTGTAAGTACTAATTGTCTCCACAGAGACCGGCATGACATTGCAAATTAAAGTCATAGGCTTCCTTTAAACAGTTCTAAACAGCCGTCCCGTTTTCAGGATTTTGCAGTACCCTATACAACCACTAGGGACATTGCAGTACCCTATACAACCACTAGGGACATTGCAGTACCCTATACAACCACTAGGGACATTGCAGTACCCTATACAACCACTAGGGACACTGCAGTACCCTATACAACCACTAGGGATACTTGCAGTACCCTATACAACCACTAGGGATAATTGCAGTACCCTATACAACCACTAGGGATATTGCAGTAACCTATACAACCACTAGGGACACTGCAGTACCCTATACAACCACTAGGGATACTTGCAGTACACTATACAACCACTACGTCCTCTACACAAAGATTGCGAAATTCAAAAACGTTTCACTGAAAACAGAAGAGACATGCTCTCACTAAAATGACTATCTCAGTCAATAAACGAGTTGAAACAAAGCCTGGCATAATGCTGAGACCTAGGGGAAAACACATGAAGTTATATCCGGTCGACCAGAGATTCAGAGTATGAGATACATTTTCAAAGTCACTGAAGAATAACAAAACAAAAAACGTATGTATTTAATTAGGCAGTCAGTTGCGGACTTCTGCGGAGTCTGTTTGTCAAACTAGACATGAAAGTGTTTCTCCTCTGGCTCAGTTGTGCATCAGGGCCGATCACACTGATCTTGTACGATGCTGTGTACTACTCCCTTCCCAGAACAGATTGGGAAACTGTCTCTAAACAGAATATAGAGAGGAAGTCCCTGATGCACAACAGCACATGAGGACAAAACATGAAAAGGTGCTGCAGATGAGATTGAAGTGAAGGCAAAGTTTGAAGGACAGAATCAGTGTTTCAATAAAAATTATTATTTCTATGTCAATTCTCTTTTAATTTGACTGATCTCCAACATTAACTAAATGTCATATGTTTTCATTAGAAACAATGACATTTGTAAGTGACCCCAATTTTTTAAATGATAGTGTATGCCTGGCACAATGTATTAACATAAATGGTTGGAGCGAAGAGGAGTGGGTTAGAGTATTTGGCTCTAACCCAATCTGGTTCCATCAGATCCACGAGATTAAGTGATAAACCTTCTGTTGCCCCGCCCAGGTTTCAGAAGATGCCCAACGGTTCCCTCATCATCCATGACGTGAGTACGGAGGACACTGGAAGCTACACATGCATCGCTGGCAACAGCTGTAACATTGGCCATATATCGGCTGAGCTCTACGTTGTAGGTAAGATATGTGCCATACTAGGCAGAACTCTACTTTGTAGGTAAGATATGGGCCATACTAGGCAGAACTCTACTTGTAGGTAAGATATGGGCCATACTAGGCAGGACTCTACTTTGTAGGTAAGATATGTGCCGTACTAGGCAGAGCTCTACTTGTAGGTAAGATATGTGCCATACTAGGCAGAGCTCTACTTGTAGGTAAGATATGTGCCATACTAGGCAGAGCTCTATGTTGTAGGTAAGATATGGACCATACTAGGCAGAACTCTACTTGTAGGTAAGATATGGGCCATACTAGGCAGCACTCTACTTTGTAGGTAAGATATGTGCCATACTAGGCAGAACTCTACTTTGTAGGTAAGATATGTGCCGTACTAGGCAGAGCTCTACTTGTAGGTAAGATATGTGCCATACTAGGCAGAACTCTACTTTGTAGGTAAGATATGTGCCGTACTAGGCAGAGCTCTACTTGTAGGTAAGATATGTGCCATACTAGGCAGAACTCTACTTGTAGGTAAGATATGTGCCATACTAGGCAGAGCTCTACTTTGGAACATCTGTTTTGCATCTTTCTGTTAATTGTTCTTGCTAACACCCAAGTGGGGAAACAAAATCTAGAACTAGAGCCTTCTGTACACCCTTTGCAGTTGTCTAAAAAATATTTTTATTGTAGGTTCTGGTAGGTTATTGAAAAGGAAACGGCACCAGTGTGTTAATAATATCGAGTCGCTAAGATGTGTATTGACAGTAACACTATCAGAATACAATGGTCAATGAAACACATTGGACCGCATAAGTGGCGCCATGTTTGTCCATCTGATATCCACAGCTGAACGACTAAAGTAGACGTCAAACAAACCTCATTTGAGTGCCTTGGACATATCAGTGTTCTTTTGTGTGTATGCTTGCATCTGTGTATTCTTGTGTCTGTGTCTTCAACTGTGTGTGTGTGTGTGTTAACAGAGAAACCGGCACACCACCCACCTGAAGAGGAAGAAAAGGCCCCGTACAAGATGATTCAGACCATTGGCTTGTCAGTTGGCGCTGCCGTGGCCTACATCATCATCGTCCTGGGCCTGATGTTTTACTGCAAAAAGAGACGTAATGCCAAGAGACTCAGCAAAGGTCCTGAGGGGGAGGAGGCTGAAACTGAACGCCTTAACGGTTCGTTTTCAGTTGACACGATTGGGTCGAGTTAAATTTATGTTATGGGTTAATTAGATTTGGGTTTATAAACTGTTTATTGTTAATTAAAGACCCAGTATGATCTGTTAAAGTTGCGGGGAAAGGCAACCTCTGCCTCAGCTTGTGATAGGTTGTTTTTAATTAAAAGTAAACATATTAAGTGATGGAGTACCTCTGTACTAAAAATGTTTGTTTGACATCTCAAAACTCCCACTAGTAGGCCCATTATGTAATGTGAAATTAAATAAAATACAACAGAAAACATGAATACAATAAGGTGATAACAATAATTTGGTTATCGAAGAGATAATCGTAATCTATGTAGATGAGGAAGAACGGGCGCTGTTGCTTAAACATGGGTCTGGGAGGCAGCTATAATAATCTTGTCTCACTTCAGGGGGCACGATGCAGCCTAATGGACAGGCCACGGCTGAAATCCAGGAGGAGGTAGCACTCACCAACATGGGCACCACGGCCAGCAGTGCCAACAGCAAGTGTAACAGCAGTCTTGACAGAGGGCTCTACCCCCGCGCTAACTTGACCACCATCACTGCTCTGGGTAGGGGCACAAACACTCAGCCTTGGCTTACTGCATTACTGCTGTACGCGTATTGCAGTTTACATACACCGTAGCCAAACAAACTCAAACATGACTTAAACTCAGTTTTTCACAATGGCTGACATTTACTCCTACTTTATGTTCCTGATCAATTAGGATCATCACTTTATTGTAAGAATGTGTAAGTTCTGAATAATAGAGTAGAGTGGTTTATTTTCGCTTTTATTACATTATCAGTGGGTCAAAAGTTTACATACGCTCAATTACTATTTGGTAGCGTCACTTTTAAATTGTTTAACTTAGGTCAAACGTTTTAGGTAGTCTTCCACAAGCTTTCCACAATGCATTGGGTGAATGTTGGTCCATTCCTACTGACAGAACTGGTGTAACTGAGTCCGGTTTCTAGGCCTCCTTGCATGCTTTTTCAGTTCTGCCCACAAATTGTGTATATGATGGAGGTCAGGGCCACTCCAATACCTTGACTTGTTGTCCTTAAGACATGTTGCCACATCATTGAAAGCCTGGGATAATTGTCGATTTGGAAGACTCATTTGCGACCAAACTTCAACTTACTGCATGTTTTTCCTCCTTTTGGAGAAGTGGTAGAATATCGAGGTACACAATTGGTAAATTTTATGTAGGTGTAAGGTATCTGAGCTCTGATTAGACCGATACTATAAGTTTTCCAGCAAATATGCTTGTGTTTATAATGAAACAAAATATATGTATTTTATTGAGAGTTCTAGTAAATTTGTCAATCGATACAGAAAAATTCAGCTCCATTGCCAGAGATCGTTCAAATGCACGATGTTGAGCCTTGGCCTACCACTATGTGCTCTATACATTGACACAGTGAGTCTATTGAGCTGCAGTCGTATGGTTTAAGAGCCATATTTATTTGAGTATCATCTGCATATCTGTGGTAGTTAATGTTGTTGTTCTCTAGAATTTGGCCCAGAGATTGAACAGAATCAGTCCGAGAACTGATGTCTGGGGGATTCCACATGTCATGGTCACCTTGATTCATTGCCAATGGTGGCAACTTAACTCTGCCCGTCTAAATCAGATCTGAACCAATTTAGGACTGTCCCAGAGTCCTACCCAATGTTCCAGACTGTACACAAGTGTTCTATGATCTACAGTGTCAAATGCACCACTGAGATCTAATTGAACCAAAACTGTCATTTTAGCAGAATCAGTATTTAGCCGTATATCATTTAAAACTTCTATCATAGCAGTTTCAGTACGATGGTGAGGTCAGAGGCCTGATGGAAACTTGTCTGAGACCACTTGAGTTCACAAAATCACTGAGTTGATTAAAGACAACATTTTCAATGATCTTGGCTATTAAAGTAGATTTGATACAGGTTGGTAGTTGTTCAATATAGATGAATCCAATGTTCTTTTTTTAATAGAGGCTTAATGGCAGCTGTTTTTATTTTTGTTGGGAAAATGGCTGATTGCAGGGAGCTATTAATTATTTGCAGCAGATTAATTGTTATAGAATGATGGTCACTGTGCTCATAGGGACCAATGCTGCAGACGTCTGTACCCTTTCCTAGATCTGTGCATCGATATAATCTTGTCTCGGAGCTCTACAGACAATTTCTTGTCCTCTGACATGCACTGTCAACACTGGGGTATATATGTGTGTGCATTTTCACATCATGTCCAATCAACTGACCACAGGTGGACTTCAATCAAGTTGTAGAAACATCTCATGGTTGATCCGTGGAAACAGTATGCACCTGAGCTCAGTTTTCAGTGTCATGGCAAAGGCTGTGAATACTTATGTACATGTTCTTCAGTTTAAATTTTTTTATGAGGTTTGCAAAGATTTCCCCAAAGACTAACGTTGTCATTATGAGGTATTGTGTGTGTGGGGTGGTGAGTGGGACATCGGGTGTGTGGTGGTGAGGAGGGTGAGTGTGGTAGAGGGATTCTGATGCAGGGGTGTGTGGTGGTGAGGAGGGGGGAGTGTGGTAGAGGGATTCTGATGCAGGGGTGTGTGGTGGTGAGGAGGGGGAGTGTGGTAGAGGGATTCTGATGCAGGGGTGTGTGGTGGTGAGGAGGGGGATTGTGGTAGAGGGATTCTGATGCAGGGGTGTGTGGTGGTGAGGAGGGGGGAGTGTGGTAGAGGGATTCTGATGCAGGGGTGTGTGGTGGTGAGGAGGGGGAGTCTGATGCAGGGGTGTGTGGTGGTGTGTGGGGGTGTGTGGGGGTCTGATGCAGGGGTGTGTGGGGGTGTGTGAGGGGTCTGATGCAGGGGTGTGTGGGGGTCTGATGCAGGGGTGTGTGGGGGTCTGATGCAGGGGTGTGTGGGGGTGTGTGGGGGTCTGATGCAGGGGTGTGTGGTGGTGTTGGGGGTCTGATGCAGGGGTGTGTGGTGGTGTGTGGGGGTCTGATGCAGGGGTGTGTGGTGGTGTGTGGGGGTCTGATGCAGGGGTGTGTGGTGGTGTGTTGGGGGTCTGATGCAGGGGTGTGTGGGGGTCTGATGCAGGGGTGTGTGGGGGTCTGATGCAGGGGTGTGTGGGGGTCTGATGCAGGGGTGTGTGGGGGTCTGATGCAGGGGTGTGTGGGGGTCTGATGCAGGGGTGTGTGGGGGTCTGAAGCAGGGGTGTGTGGTGGTGTGTGGGGGTCTGATGCAGGGGTGTGTGGTGGTGTGTGGGGGTCTGATGCAGGGGTGTGTGGTGGTGTGTGGGGGTCTGATGCAGGGGTGTGTGGGGGTGTCTGATGCAGGGGTGTGTGGGGGTGTGTGGGGGTCTGATGCAGGGGTGTGTGGGGGTCTGATGCAGGGTTGTGTGGGGGTGTGTGGGGGTCTGATGCAGGGGTGTGTGGGGGTCTGATGCAGGGGTGTGTGGTGGTGTGTGGGGGTCTGATGCAGGGGTGTGTGGTGGTGTGTGGGGGTCTGATGGAGGGGTGTGTGGGGGTGTCTGATGCAGGGGTGTGTGGGGGTGTGTGGGGGGGTCTGATGCAGGGGTGTGTGGGGGTGTGTGGGGGTCTGATGCAGGGTTGTGTGGGGGTGTGTGGGGGTCTGATGCAGGGGTGTGTGGGGGTCTGATGCAGGGGTGTGTGGGGGGGTCTGATGCAGGGGTGTGTGGGGGTGTGTGGTGGTTTGTGGGGGATGGGCTCATTGCACCCATGCTCAGGACAACTTCTGGAAGTATGTAAACTCCTGACACACTGAAATTGTGATATAGTGAAATATACTGTAACCGTTGTTGGAAGAAATGACAAAGTAGACGTCCCAACCGACCTAAAATCTGTGAATTGGTTGATACATTTGTTCTAATAAATTCAACCTAATTGGGAGTGAACTTTCAACTTCAACTGTATGTTTTTATAGCGCAAAACAAGCAAAAAGTTGCAAATACAGACACGCCTATTGACTACTGAGATTTGACTGATCTCTCGACTAACCAACTGGTAAAACTGTTAAGACACAATATGTAAATGACAAGACAACCAAAAATAAAAAGCATAAACCCACATGACTCAATGCATCTGCTAGGCTTCCAAGATTCAGCTGAAGTTACTCTTATAAGGTCTCCTAATCTTATCAAATGCTGACAGGGTAGAAAGTCTCTTATTTAATTTTACTTCTAACTCTCTGATTTACTCTCTCTGCTCCACAGGGAGGGGTGAATTTGGTGACGTGTTCTTGGCCAAAGCCAAGGGCTTGATGTCGGCCGGCGGAAGAGGAGGCAGCGAGGACGAAGAGGAGACAGTGGTCCTGGTAAAGAGTCTGCAAACCCGGGATGAGACTTTACAGCTAGAGTTCCGCCGGGAGGCAGAAATGTTTGGCAAGCTGAGCCATCCCAACCTAGTGCGCCTAATGGGCATGTGCAGAGAGGCAGAGCCCCACTATCTCATACTGGAGTATGCGGAAATGGTAAGTGGCTTACACTAAAATAAATATTTATCTGGTCAGCTGTGAAAAATATCTGATGAAATCGCTCCATTGATGTATTAATAAAGGGAAAGAAATATCCATGTGTTATCTAGTGTAAGCGCATACAAAAACATTAATCAAGATAACATTTCACTTTAATTCTATTTACACCACGCCCAAAAAGTTAGACTACCTGCAAGTGCATCACCTTGGCCTGTCTTAATATCTGTTGGCTGGGCTAGAGGAGCAGATAGTTGGCTAGCTAGAGTCTAGATTTTTATTGCAAAAACAGAATGTGACATTTAATTGGAATTGTATGAGTCGGTACTCCAAGCACGATGTAAAGCCTGTCTTTTTGCATTATTATTATATATATTTTTTAGATCTAGTGTTTCATGTAGGCATTTTCCAACTCATTGTTTCGATAACTGTGTGAAGTGACTTTGGTCAATGTCTTAGCTAATATTTTTTGTATATTGATGCAAATATATGTAAACACACAGAACCTTGTCTAGACAACATTTACAAGGTTATCCAAATGTGTAGCTGGGATATGCTGTTACAGCCTTTAATCTAAAACAGTGTAATGTGAAGAGACACTTTTTGTGGGGATATGGACATGTTGACTATTCCTCTCTTGAGTAGATGTTCAAGTGCCATATTTGCATATTTATTTGTCAAAACAATTCATTGAATTTAAGCGGTCATGTGTAGTCACTAACTTAGCGATTGCTGCTAGTTTGCTAGCTTTTAGGTGCCAACTGGTAACCACCGTTATCCCTGCTAGAGATGGCTAGCTATAGTCTGAGATGTATGTTTAGCTTTTTTCTGTTTTCTGATTAGTATCAATCTGAAAGCTGCCCATCATTCAGCAATTACACCAAAATACCATGTAAATGGCAGTTTATATACTATTAATATAGCAAATATCAAAAAGACTAAATCATTTGCTTCTTTTAATTTAAATAGTTTTAATTAAAAAGGTTTTCACCAGCTTAATATTTCGTATATTCATGCTAACTGACATCTCCACTTCACGGACCCATGTTTTATTTTCTGTTTTTATTTGGGATATGTAAGGATTTGTATTTTTAACGTCTTTGAAGTTAGTGGTTTAGCTAATTTAAAAGCATTATTTTCTTCTCCAGTCAAAGCCAGCGTCAGCATCATCGTCAGCGTTACCTCTAGTCAAACTTTCGCTCACAAATTCTACAAAACAGTCTGGATCATATGTTGCATACGCATATCTCACTACAAGTGTCTAAGCCAAATAAACTAATATCAGTACTATAGCATTATCTAGATAAGAGCATCTGATAAATGACATACAAAAAGCCTGTTTATGACTCTTGAATGAGTGCAGTATTCAGAAGAGAGAATAGATTATTTGAATTCAACCCCACATGCACAAACAGGCTTAATTTACTACCTACATTGTTGTTGAGTTTGTTATGACAAAATGAATTTAAATACATTATGTTGTAAAACATAAGGTACATATTTATCCAATGCACAATGGTCAAATGATCTACTTGTCTTCCCAGAATTTGTGGATAAAGGCATGAAGCAGTTTGAAAGGGCAGTGTTAAAAATACGATGCCGTTATTTATTGTCCTTTGTTGAGAGTTGACGCCCAGGACTGTTTTCTAGGGGGACTTGAAACAATACCTCAAGATGTCAGAGAAGAAGGAAGATAAATCCAAGTCCCGTCACCTCAGCACCAAGCAGAAGGTATGTGTGTTGCACAGTTCACCTGTTCTAAAGTTTAGGGACACATAGTCCTAGTTTTTCAAAGAAAAGCAAATTTTCTTGTACATTAAAATTACATCAAATTGTTAAGAAATACAGTGTGGTCATTGTTAATGTTCCAAATAACTATTGTATTTTAATGCAGTATCTACATATGAGTACAAAGGCCTTTTATTAGCAACCATCACTCCTGTGTTCCAATGGTACAATGAGTATTCTAATCCAAGTGAATAATTTTAAAAGGCTAATTGATCATTTGAAACTATTTTGTGATAATATAAAGTGTCGGGCTGATTCAAGTAACTATATAACTAACTGGGGCGGCAAGGTGGCTTGGGTCTGGAAGGTCCCTGGTTCTAATCCCACCCACCAACAAGGTATGAAAACCTTAGTCGTTCTGTCCTTGAGCAAGACAGTTAACCATAAAATGCTACCCGGGCGCCATTGACGTGGAAGTCAAATCAGGTAACTGATTTGGGCTGCCCCCTGCACCACAGGGTTGGATAAAATGCAGAGGACACATTTCTGTTAAAGACATTAAGTTGTACAACTGACAATATTGGTCTATTCCTATTCCTTCCTAACTATATAACTGTTCAGTGTCGAATGATACTGCCCCCCCTAAACCTTCCTGGACTAGTTAATACTACCCACTAGCCTAAACCACCCTAGAAACACCTCAGTTAGGTTTGTCTATCCACAACACCTATTTCAATATTTCTGTCCAGTATCTGTGTTCTTTTGCCCACCTTATTCTTTTCTCTAATAGCCAGTCTGTGAGAGCTTTTTTAAACAACTCTGTGTAGAACGCCAGCAACCCGGAGTTGTCTCTTCACTGTTGCTTTTGAGACTGGTGTTTTGCGGGTACTATTTAATAAAGTTGCCAATTGAGGACCTGTTAGGCGCCTGTCAAACTAGACACACTAATGTATTTGACCTCTGGCTCAGTTGTGCAACGGGGCCTCCCACTCCTATTTCTATTTAATTTGGAGCCAGTTTACAGGTGCTGGTCATATAATTAGAATATCATCAAAAGTTGATTTATTTCAGTAATTCCATTCAAGAAGTGAAACTTGTATAATGTATAAATTCATTCCACACAGACTGATATATTTCAAGTGTTCATTCCTTTTAATTTTGATGATTATAACTGACAACTAATGAAAACCGCAAAATCAGTACTTCAGAAAATTAGAATATTGTTAAAATGTTCAATATTGAAGACACCTGGTGCCACACTCTAATCAGCCAATTACCTCTAAAACACCTGCAAAGGCCTTTAAATGGTCTCTCAGTCTAGTTTTGTTGGCTACACAATGATAGGGAAGACTGCTGACTTGACAGCTGTCGAAAAGACGACCATTGACACCTTGCACAAGGAGGGCAAGACACAAAAAGGTAATTGCTAAAGAGGCTGGCTGTTCACAGAGCTCTGTGTCCAAGCACATTAATAGAGAGGCGAAGGGAAGGGAAAGATGTAATAGAAAAAAGTGTACAAGCAGTAGGGATAACTGCACCCTGGAGAGGATTGTGAAACAAAACCCATTCAAAAATGTGGGGGAGATTCACAAAGACTGGACTGCAGCTGGAGTCAGTGCTTCAAGAACCACCACGCACAGACGTATGCAAGACATGGGTTTCAGCTGTCGCATTCCTTGTGTCAAGCCACTCTTGAACAAGACACAGCGTCAGAAGCGTCTCGCCTGGGCTAAAGACAAAAAGGACTGGCCTGCTGCTGAGTGGTCCAAAGTTATGTTCTATGATGAAAGTAAATTTTGCATTTTGGAATTGATTTGGAAATCAAGGTACCAGAGTCTGGAGGAAGAGAGGAGAGGCACAGAATCCACATTGCTTGAAGTCCAGTGTAAAGTTTCCACAGTCAGTGATGGTTTGGGGTGCCATGTCATCTGCTGATGTTGGTCCACTGTGTTTTCTGAAGTCCAAGGTCAACGCAGCCGTCTACCATGAAGATTTAGATCACTTCATGCTTCCTGCTGCTGACCAAATGTATGCAGATGCAGATTTCATTTTCCTACAGGACTTGGCACCTGCACACAGTGCCAAAGCTACCAGTACCTGGTTTAAGGACCATGGTATCCCTGTTCTTAATTGGCCAGCAAACTCGCCTGACCTTAACCCTATAGAAAATCTATGGGGTATTGTGAAGAGGAAGATGCGATACGCCAGACCCAACAATGCAGAAGAGCTGAAGGCCACTCTCATAACACCTGAGCAGTGCCACAGACTGATCAACTCCACGCCACATTGCTGCAGTAATTCAGGCAAAAGGAGCCCCAACTAAGTATTGAGTGCTGTACATGCTCATACTTTTCATGTTCATACTTTTCAGTTGGCCAACATTTCCAAAACTCCTTTTTTGTATTGGTCTTAAGTTATATTCTAATTTTTAGAGTTTACGAGTTGGGATTTTCATTAGTTGTCATATTTAATCATCACAATTAAATGAAATAAACATTTGAAGTATATCAGTCTGTGTGTAATGAATAAATATAATATCCAAGTTTCATTTTTTTTAATGGCATTACTGAAATAAATAAATCAACTTTTTGATGATATTCTAATTATATGACCAGCACCTGTACACTGTTCTGTGAAGGGAGTAGTACACAGTGTTGTACAAGATGGATAAGTCTTCAATAATTCTGATGCTCAATACACACTTTATTGTATTGACAAATTTGATGTTAATATAATGGACAAAAATTGCTTTTCATTTTAAAACAAGTGTATTTCTAAGTGACCTACATTTTTTGAATAGTAGTGTATATACCTCTAACACATTAGCATCTTAAACAGGTCTTGGCCTCTGTGCAGTAGGCCATGATTTGGTAGCTGGTGCGTAAATTAATTCTCCCACCGTTTCACATGTTGTCTTTACGTGCTTGTTTGACCAGACGGGAGGAGAAACATATTAAACCCAAGATGGAATGCATTGATAAATCATTAATTGCACACTAATTTCCATATAATTGTGCTTAAACCACGCCCACATGTGAAACCATTCTTCCTCAGGTCGGTGTGTGTCTTCAGGTCGCCCGTGGTATGGAGCATCTGTCGAATCAGCGCTTTGTCCACAAGGACTTGGCCGCTCGCAACTGTCTGATCAGCGCCAAGAGACACGTCAAGGTGTCTGCCCTGGGACTCAGCAAAGATGTCTACAAAGAGTAGGTTTTCCATTAGATGAAACATAAAACATCCATTTCAATAGGAATGTGTCTTTAAGCTAGTTCTTCAAACCAGTCACAACAGATCAGGGCTTAATAGAAGGGATGATTGAGGAGAAAAAAGCAGCAGAACTGTCTTTGAGGTCCACAGTTTAATATGAAGGGTGTAGATTTGTTTCTGTGGAAGTGAGAACTCATGTTGCTATGTTATCACATGGGCTACAAAGGAACTGTGGCGCCACCCAGTGGTCAGACCATGAAACAGCAGACTTGGTTTATAATACCCTGATGGTGTCTTTTCCCTCCAGTGAGTACTATCACTACCGACAGGCATGGATTCCCCTGCGCTGGCTGCCAAGTGAGGCTGTGTTGGAGGACGACTACTCCACCAAAACGGACGTGTGGTCCTTCGGTGTGCTAATGTGGGAGGTGTTCAGCCTGGGCGAGCTGCCGCACTCCTCGCTCAACCACGACCAGGTTTTCGAAGGTAAGGCCGGACAAAGTGGGCCTCTAGAGGTGACGTTGCAATTAGGGACATGACTTTGTCACCTCCAATGTGCTGGTGGGTAGCCTAGCAATTGAAATATAGGACCAGTAATTCATTAATGTAGCCTGGAGGTAGAAAATGTCTTGTTCTGTCTAAATTGCGTAAGTGGCCACCTCGATGCGAGAGCTCTTCAATTTTAAAAGAGTTAAAAGCATAATTTAAATTATAGATTTAGAATATTAGTGTATTGAAAATATAAAACAACTGAAATTTGAATCAAACATTGGAAAATTATTTATGTTTACATCCATTATTAAAGTGGTTCCACATTCCTTCGAAAATGTATTGTTCCGTATTTGTTTCCCATCAGTTTCACTAATGCCCGCCCTCTTTATCTTCCACCTCCCTTGTGTATGTCACCCCTGCTCCTTCCTCTCTTCCAGCGCTGAGGGAGGGCTCAGGGAAGCTGTCACTCCCACAGGGTTGTCCCTCCCGGGTGTACAAGCTGATGATGCGCTGCTGGGCCTCCAGCCCCAAGGACCGATCCTGCTTCAGTGACATCATATCTGCTCTCAGCGAGTTGCCCTCGGAGAGCAAGGTGTAGCACACACACACTGCCCAGGTAGACTGTGTGTGTGTGTGTGTGTGTGTGTGTGTATGTGCCAGGAAGTAGTGTGGTGTAACAAGTGCAAATGTTCTTTTTGTGTGTTTGTGAGTACGGTTGTTAGGAGCGTGGAGGAGTGTGATTTAAGTTTGGTCAATCAGTGTGCATGTAAAGGACACATTTGTGTGTGTGTGTCTACGTGATTGGCCGTTCAAGTATGTGTCTCACACTCAAGGACTATGTTAGCATCTGCAAGAGCGGCAAGAGACTCAAACACAAATGTTTTTTTTAAATTTTTTACTGCGGTCCAAATTACGAACACAGCCAAGAAGAGATAAAAAAAAAAAACTATGCCTCAGAGAATATATTTTAGCCTTCACTACAATTGTTTTGCCTTGATAGTAAATATTCTGTTAATGGAAACTAATGACAGTAGCTTAGCTTAAACTTGCCTAAACTTGTTTTTAAATTGCGGTACCTTTTCAGTAGCTTTATAGGCTAGCTAATTTACAGAGGTCCCCCTGTCATTTACCCACAGATCTTCCAATCCTTTTGTCTTCATTTTCGAATGGTCGAGGTTGTTCAGAGTTGGAAAAACCTTTCTCTGTAGATCCACTTCTAATAACTTTTTGTATACATGCTTTAAACATGCACTGACCACAAATATTCCTTTTGTATTCTAGAAGTATTGTTTCTTGTACCTGTTTACTCATGGTCAATGTCCAGTTTTGTATATTTTTCCGGAAAAAAGGTACTATGTATGTTTTTATATGCTTTTCTTATGTGCAAGGCATTTTGTAATTTGCATGAAATGGTTTATTAGTTTCATTTATTAAGGCTGGGGGGAAAACCTAGTTAAAAATATGTATATGCCTGGCAAATGAAGGACTTGCCATTGTTTTTAGTCAATTGTTTTTACTTGAACATTTTTATACATTTCATTTCTTTCTTTTTTTCTGTACAAAATCCATCTCATCCTAATTGTAGCAATGTGTGTATTGGTTCAATTTTGAAGTATGTTCATACAAACATATATAATAGCCATCGCATGGTCCAATAAAGATTTGTTTTGTACATATACCAATTCTCTGTTTCTACATCAACAGGGACATATTTGTACTGTTGTCCCCATAACACTTTTGGCAACATAGTTTGTTGTCACAAACAGTAATTGTTTTCTACAATTGGATCATTTGTACATCCACCCAATATCTGCATTTGTATACCCTGAAGAGCCAAAACAGTATGACCACTCTATAGGTGGAGAATAACGTTGATCATTCAAAAGGCCTGACAGCAAGGGCATCTGTCAAAGCCTGGGTATATTAGATGATATGCAAACAGTTAGTTATTATAGTCAACGTGTTGGATGCAGGAGAACATGGGCAGCAGTAAAGACGTGAGTGACGCTGACAAGAGCCAAATGGTTATGGGCAGACGACTGGGTCGAAGCATCCCTGAAGCAGGCATTGGTTGTGGGGTTCTCCCGGTCTGCAGTGGTGACAGTTTCCAAGGAGGGACAAACCACTAACCAGCAACAGGGTGTTTAGTGCCCAAAGCTCATCGCTGTGCAAGTGCAACAAATATATTCTGTTTGGTTCGGACCGACTGAAGGTCCTACTCTGGTACTGCTCACTGAAACTGTTAATGAGGTTACGGGAGAAGTGTCACAACACGCATTACATGGCACCCTGCTGTGTATCAGGCTGTGTAATGCGTGCTGTATCCTACTCAATTGGTTGTCCATGTGGAAAGTCTCCTATCCTACTCAAAACTGACTTCGGCAAGTATAGACCTCTAGCAGTGTCTGTGTTTTAGCCATCGGCTTCTGGGGCCAATCGGATGGTAGGGCCGCCAGAGACTTATTATGGAGATTAACTGAATGTACAACGCAGTGTTGCATTATCTTTTTGAATTAGTTTGAGTAGCCAGGCAACTACTGGGTGGCCTATTTTGTATTACATTTTTCTTCAAAGCATGAAATCTTGCCGATACCATGATCTATTTTCCGGTTTCACCCTGCAGTGTAGCAACATATAGGAAAAATGAAAACATACAAATATAAAATACATGATTAATCACTGTAAACAATAAAATCGGCTACAATGTAAAGTAGTCAGTGTACAGCTTGTATAACAGAGTACATTTGCTGTTCCCTCAACTCAGCACAGCCGTTAAAAGTGTACTCACTTTTTTGAGATGCTGTAAATCAGCAACTTGCCATGTTGGTTTGTCCCGTTGTAGTCCAGCATGACGAGCAAAAGCCTGGATTTAAATACTAGCAGGATAAATGAGTAGTACTTGCTAGCGTACATCAAAATGTGATTCTGAAATCTCTTTCTTGTCAGCAACGAATCCTTCTGGAAATCAATTCAGGCTTGGACTAGAACATAGACTAGCATATTCTGCACATGTGCACACATTGCACATATCGAAAACTGGAATATGTGTGGTCGCCCTCAGCCACTGCTTTTGGAAGTTGATGTCTAAAATATCCTTGTGAGCAAAGGGGTCTCTTTAGATCCACTTTTGTTCATCTGGAGTTGAGGATATGAGAGGCAGAGCAGATCAGGTGAAAGAAGACAGGAGGAGAGGAAAAAAGGAAGTGTAGAGGTGAAGTAGAGATGCAGAAAAGAGAATATCAGCAGAAGGGAAGAGGAAGCAATGAATAGGAAGCCATGCAGAGAATATCGAACAATAGAAGAGGAGGAAGAGGGAAGAAGAAGAAATTAGAATGACAGGAGAGGAAGATGGGGGAGTTGAAGAGAAATGAAAAGAGGCAAGAAACTGGGCAGAGGAATAGAGGAGCAACGGAGGATACAAGGAGTGGAGTAAAGGGGGAGATGAAAGGGGGCGTAGTGAAAGAGTAATAAAGGTAGAGAAAGTGAGTGGGAGCAAAGAACAGATGAAGGGGAACACAAAGGAAAGGAAATGTGGAGGAGAGGAAGAAAGGAACAGAAGAGAGAATAACAAAGATAGAAGAGCACAATGGGAGGAAAGAAGGATGAGAGAAGGGAGGAAAGAAGGATGAGCGAAGAGGAGAAGGGAGGAAAGAAGGATGAGCGAAGAGGAGAAGGGAGGAAAGAGGGATGAGCGAAGAGGAGAAGGGAGGAAAGAAGGATGAGCGAAGAGGAGAAGGGAGGAAAGAGGGATGAGCGAAGAGGAGAAGGGAGGAAAGAGGGATGAGCGAAGAGGAGAAGGGAGGAAAGAGGGATGAGCGAAGAGAAGGGAGGAAAGAGGGATGAGCCAAGAGGAGAAGGGAGGAAAGAGGGATGAGCGAAGAGGAGAAGGGAGGAAAGTGGGATGAGCGTAGAGGAGAAGGGAGGAAAGTGGGATGAGCGAAGAGGAGAAGGGAGGAAAGTGGGATGAGCGAAGAGGAGAAGGGAGGAAAGAGGGATGAGCGAAGAGGAGAAGGGAGGAAAGAGGGATGAGCGAAGAGGAGAAGGGAGGAAAGAGGGATGAGCGAAGAGGAGAAGGGAGGAAAGTGGGATGAGCGAAGAGGAGAAGGGAGGAAAGTGGGATGAGCGAAGAGGAGAAGGGAGGAAAGTGGGATGAGCGAAGAGGAGAAGGGAGGAAAGTGGGATGAGCGAAGAGGAGAAGGGAGGAAAGAGGGATGAGCGAAGAGGAGAAGGGAGGAAAGAGGGATGAGCGAAAAGGAGAAGGGAGGAAAGAAGGATGAGCGAAGAGGAGAAGGGAGGAAAGAGGGATGAGCGAAGAGGAGAATGGAGGAAAGAGGGATGAGCGAAGAGGAGAAGGGAGGAAAGAGAGATGAGCGAAGAGGAGAAGGGAGGAAAGAGGGATGAGCGAAGAGGAGAAGGGAGGAAAGAGGGATGAGCGAAGAGGAGAAGGGAGGAAAGAGGGATGAGCGAAGAGGAGAAGGGAGGAAAGAGGGATGAGCGAAGAGGAGAAGGGAGGAAAGAGGGATGAGCGAAGAGGAGAAGGGAGGAAAGAGGGATGAGCGAAGAGGAGAAGGGAGGAAAGTGGGATGAGCGAAGAGAAGGGAGGAAAGTGGGATGAGCGAAGAGGAGAAGGGAGGAAAGAGGGATGAGCGAAGAGGAGAAGGGAGGAAAGAGGGATGAGCGAAGAGGAGAAGGGAGGAAAGTGGGAGGAGCGAAGAGGAGAAGGGAGGAAAGTGGGATGAGCGAAGAGGAGAAGGGAGGAAAGTGGGATGAGCGAAGAGGAGAAGGGAGGAAAGTGGGATGAGCGAAGAGGAGAAGGGAGGAAAGTGGGATGAGCGAAGAGGAGAAGGGAGGAAAGAGGGATGAGCGAAGAGGAGAAGGGAGGAAAGAGGGATGAGCGAAGAGGAGAAGGGAGGAAAGAGGGATGAGCGAAGAGGAGAAGGGAGGAAAGAAGGATGAGCGAAGAGGAGAAGGGAGGAAAGAGGGATGAGCGAAGAGGAGAAGGGAGGAAAGAGGGATGAGCGAAGAGGAGAAGGGAGGAAAGAGGGATGAGCGAAGAGGAGAAGGGAGGAAAGTGGGAGGAGCGAAGAGGAGAAGGGAGGAAAGTGGGATGAGCGAAGAGGAGAAGGGAGGAAAGTGGGATGAGCGAAGAGGAGAAGGGAGGAAAGAGGGATGAGCGAAGAGGAGAAGGGAGGAAAGAGGGATGAGCGAAGAGGAGAAGGGAGGAAAGAGGGATGAGCGAAGAGGAGAAGGGAGGAAAGAGGGATGAGCGAAGAGGAGAAGGGAGGAAAGAGGGATGAGCGAAGAGGAGAAGGGAGGAAAGTGGGATGAGCGAAGAGGAGAAGGGAGGAAAGTGGGATGAGCGAAGAGGAGAAGGGAGGAAAGTGGGATGAGCGAAGAGGAGAAGGGAGGAAAGTGGGATGAGCGAAGAGGAGAAGGGAGGAAAGAGGGATGAGCGAAGAGGAGAAGGGAGGAAAGAGGGATGAGCGAAAAGGAGAAGGGAGGAAAGAAGGATGAGCGAAGAGGAGAAGGGAGGAAAGAGGGATGAGCGAAGAGGAGAATGGAGGAAAGAGGGATGAGCGAAGAGGAGAAGGGAGGAAAGAGAGATGAGCGAAGAGGAGAAGGGAGGAAAGAGGGATGAGCGAAGAGGAGAAGGGAGGAAAGAGGGATGAGCGAAGAGGAGAAGGGAGGAAAGAGGGATGAGCGAAGAGGAGAAGGGAGGAAAGAGGGATGAGCGAAGAGGAGAAGGGAGGAAAGAGGGATGAGCGAAGAAGGGAGAAAGGGGAGGAAAAGAGGGATGATGAGCGAAGAGGAGAAGGGAGGAAAGTGGGATGAGCGAAGAGAAAGGGAGGAAAGAGGGATGGGATGAGCGAAGAGGAGAAGGGAGGAAAGAGGGATGAGCGAAGAGGAGAAGGGAGGAAAGAGGGATGAGCGAAGAGGAGAAGGGAGGAAAGGGGAGGAGCGAAGAGGAGAAGGGAGGAAAGTGGGATGAGCGAAGAGGAGAAGGGAGGAAAGAAAGAGGGATGAGCGAAGAGGAGAAGGGAGGAAAGTGGGATGAGCGAAGAGGAGAAGGGAGGAAAGTGGGATGAGCGAAGAGGAGAAGGGAGGAAAGAGGGATGAGCGAAGAGGAGAAGGGAGGAAAGAGGGATGAGCGAAGAGGAGAAGGGAGGAAAGAGGGATGAGCGAAGAGGAGAAGGGAGGAAAGAGGGATGAGCGAAGAGGAGAAGGGAGGAAAGAGGGATGAGCGAAGAGGAGAAGGGAGGAAAGAGGGATGAGCGAAGAGGAGAAGGGAGGAAAGAGGGATGAGCGAAGAGGAGAAGGGAGGAAAGTGGGAGGAGCGAAGAGGAGAAGGGAGGAAAGTGGGATGAGCGAAGAGGAGAAGGGAGGAAAGTGGGATGAGCGAAGAGGAGAAGGGAGGAAAGAGGGATGAGCGAAGAGGAGAAGGGAGGAAAGAGGGATGAGCGAAGAGGAGAAGGGAGGAAAGAGGGATGAGCGAAGAGGAGAAGGGAGGAAAGAGGGATGAGCGAAGAGGAGAAGGGAGGAAAGAGGGATGAGCGAAGAGGAGAAGGGAGGAAAGAGGGATGAGCGAAGAGGAGAAGGGAGGAAAGAGGGATGAGCGAGAGGAGAAGGGAGGAAAGTGGGATGAGCGAAGAGGAGAAGGGAGGAAAGTGGGATGAGCGAAGAGAAGGGAGGAAAGTGGGATGAGCGAAGAGGAGAAGGGAGGAAAGAGGGATGAGCGAAGAGGAGAAGGGAGGAAAGAGGGATGAGCGAAGAGGAGAAGGGAGGAAAGTGGGAGGAGCGAAGAGGAGAAGGGAGGAAAGTGGGATGAGCGAAGAGGAGAAGGGAGGAAAGTGGGATGAGCGAAGAGGAGAAGGGAGGAAAGTGGGATGAGCGAAGAGGAGAAGGGAGGAAAGAGGGATGAGCGAAGAGGAGAAGGGAGGAAAGAGGGATGAGCGAAGAGGAGAAGGGAGGAAAGAGGGATGAGCGAAGAGGAGAAGGGAGGAAAGAAGGATGAGCGAAGAGGAGAAGGGAGGAAAGAGGGATGAGCGAAGAGGAGAAGGGAGGAAAGAGGGATGAGCGAAGAGGAGAAGGGAGGAAAGAGGGATGAGCGAAGAGGAGAAGGGAGGAAAGTGGGATGAGCGAAGAGGAGAAGGGAGGAAAGTGGGAGGAGCGAAGAGGAGAAGGGAGGAAAGTGGGATGAGCGAAGAGGAGAAGGGAGGAAAGAGGGATGAGCGAAGAGGAGAAGGGAGGAAAGAGGGATGAGCGAAGAGGAGAAGGGAGGAAAGAGGGATGAGCGAAGAGGAGAAGGGAGGAAAGAGGGATGAGCGAAGAGGAGAAGGGAGGAAAGAGGGATGAGCGAAGAGCGAAGAGGAAAGGGAGGAAAGAGGGATGAGCGAAGAGCGAAGAGAAGGGAGGAAAGAGGGATGAGCGAAGAGCGAAGAGAAGGGAGGAAAGAGGGATGAGCGAAGAGCGAAGAGAAGGGAGGAAAGAGGGATGAGCGAAGAGCGAAGAGAAGGGAGGAAAGAGGGATGAGCGAAGAGCGAAGAGAAGGGAGGAAAGAGGGATGAGCGAAGAGCGAAGAGAAGGGAGGAAAGAGGGATGAGCGAAGAGGAGAAGGGAGGAAAGAGGGATGAGCGAAGAGGAGAAGGGAGGAAAGAGGGATGAGCGAAGAGGAGAAGGGAGGAAAGAGGGATGAGCGAAGAGGAGAAGGGAGGAAAGTGGGATGAGCGAAGAGGAGAAGGGAGGAAAGTGGGATGAGCGAAGAGGAGAAGGGAGGAAAGTGGGATGAGCGAAGAGGAGAAGGGAGGAAAGTGGGATGAGCGAAGAGGAGAAGGGAGGAAAGTGGGATGAGCGAAGAGGAGAAGGGAGGAAAGTGGGATGAGCGAAGAGGAGAAGGGAGGAAAGTGGGAGATAAGATAATGAGAGGCAGAGAGAATAAGGAAAAATATGTTTTAAGAATAAACAGTGATCACTAGTTCCAAATCTCCATATTACCTGTAGCAGTCCCGTCTGACAATTTAAAAAAGTGACTCAAACTGGCTTTTAAAAATAAAATTTTTATTGGCTTTTCTGTACAGATTACACTAATAAACAACTGTAAGAGCGTGTTCCCTATCAGCCTGGTGCTGGAAATTAATCAAACAAAATGACCCTCAATACTTAATTATCCATCAGGATGTTATCTTGCACTTGCTAGCTTTTTCACACTCTCCTTTTAGCCATATTTTTTCCTGTCCTTACGTCCTTATACGTGAAGGTAACTTTAGTAGCAAGCTTCAAAATAACTTGAAAATTGACAAAATTATCTGGTGTAAACTTATTGGAAAATAAAAGCCATTAACTTAAAAACCGTTTAGCTTTATAAAGCCCTAAATAAATGGACTTAATATGTAATAACTGTGAATACAAATGTACTTATTATTTTTCCCATTACAGTCATCATACACTAATAACCTGCTGGTTATTTACATTACCGTTCTATCTGCGACGGTCATGGTCAGGAAGTTGGCAATTTCCCGATAGCCAGTACTCTGTCTGGACCAGGCAAGCGTAAGGACGATGTACACTAAGTCTGTTTGGTTTGATTAATTCATTGAGAGTTCTATCATGCCCTTGGTCACACAGCATTATATACACTCGTGAGAAGCCACTCCTCAGTCAGTACCCACAATGCATTTCCAGATCAGAATTTCATTTGGGTGCCTTGGTGTCCACATGATGTTACATTTTAATAGTGCAAATTGTGTTTGATTTAATTGCTTGTGACAGTTATTGTCAGCATGTCTGTTAATTATATATATATATGTATCTATCTTTAATTGTATTTGTATATATGAGTTGATGTTCCCAGGTCAATGTGTCTCCCGGGTAAAATAAAAGTTCAATGCATTTTGTGCTTACACAGGGACCATCTGACACAGAGACACTGAGGAGTCAGAATAAACCCCAAACCCTGGATAGAGGGGCTCAGTGAATGTGGTGTTGAATGTGTACAGGTGGGTCAGTGTGTCAGAGGAAACCCTGTAGAAGGACAGAGTGCCGACTGGCCAGTCCAGATACACTCCTACTCTAGGGGAGTCTGAGGAGGTGACAGATATTGCAGTTCTCTTCTTATTGTGAAAAACATAGTAACTGTCACCATCACAGTCCAGACACCAGGATTTGTCAGTTTCTCCAAGACAACCGTCATCACCTCCTCCTCTCCTGTTGATTCCTTTATATGTCACTCCTATCACAGCCCCTCCCCCACTCCACTTCACCTCCCAGTAACAGCGCCCAGACAGACCCTCTGTACACAACACCTGTTCCCAGTAGTCAAATCTATCTGGGTGATCAGGATACGACTGCTCCTCTTCCATCCATGTCACCTTTCTGTTCTCCTCAGACAGAAGGAGGTTTTTGTTTACTGTGTTTAGGTTCAGGGTGAGATCCATCCAATCTTATGGAGAAGACCAAGACACAATATTCCACATCAGCATACGTTTTATTTCTTTATTGTTATACACTGGATATTAACACTCAAACAAAACACACACAAACAAGCATAAAGAAACAAACATAATACAGACAATACACAAACACCAATATATATACTATATATACATACATGTGAACACAAGCTGTACAAGTGTTCTGTATAATAAATCACTTACATTTATTTAGTCCAGATTGCAACCTCATCACTCCATCATGATCCAAACTGAGGAAGAAGCAGAGGAGCAGACTGTTATTCAGTGACACACAATCTGTCTTACACTCATACTAACACACACACACACACGTATTACACACAACCCAGCCCTCCGCAATAACACAGACACACAACCGCACTGTCCATCGAAAACACACCACACACCCTCTTCCCCCATCACACACACACAACCTCTTTTTCCATCACACAGACTTATTTCTAATGGAGACACGTCCGTCTACAGAATGGAGATTGACCATCTGGTGTCCTGAAACTAATTGGTGCTCAATGCACAAAAGACAGTGAAGTTGAGAGCAAACATTTGTCCAGTCGTCCTGGGTGGCTTCCCAGTCAACACTGTGGAGTTCTTTCATTCCGTTGCCCAGGAACCTCGAGTGGGAACTGAACATCACCTCTCACAAAGAAAGTGCAACAGGATGTACTTCCAGCACAGCTAAAATGTACAAACAAAAAGTACAAAAGGAACTTTTACACTGGCATCATTGAGTCCATCCTTAACTCCGCCTTCACTGTCTCATACGCTGCAGTCACTGTCAATGACAAGGGCAGGCTGCCGCGCATCATCTGCTCTGCAGGGGGGTCGTCGGCTACAATCTGCCACCTTTACGCCACCTGCACACCTCCAGGATGCTGAGGCGGCAGTACAGATTGGTCCCCCTGTCACCAATGTTAACTGATTTAGAACGTTCACTAAAGAGGTGTTCAAAATGAGTTGCTTGCTCTCAACATGTCAGGGCCAGTGGTTATTCATAAAAAACTAAAACGTTAGATTATGGATGTATTTTCTCCCTTAAATGTATAAAGATTTCAGTTTGTTTTTCAAGTAAATTGTCCACAATATAGGTCACATTTTCGGTAGAAAAAGTTCTGACATGATTCATCTTTGTCTTATTTTTTCACATCACAAAATCCTGGCATTTTAACAGGGGTGTGTTGACTTCATATCCACTGTACATTCTGACCTGGGTTGGTCCAGTGGTCTAGGTCGCTGTCTACAGGTGCACACATATTGCTGGTGGTCTAGGCCGCTGTCTACAGGTGCACACATATTGCTGGTGGTCTAGGCCGCTGTCTACAGGTGCACACATAAATGGTAAATGGTAAATGCTGCGCTTTTATATAGCGCTTTTATCCAAAGCGCTTTACAGATCCTGCATCACATTCACCCATTCATTCACTCATTCATACACTGACGACCGCGTCTACCATGCAAGGCGACTGCAGGCTCGCCAGGAGCAGCTGGGGTTAGGTGTCTTGCTCATGGACACCTCGACAATTTCCCAGGAGGAACTGGGGATCGAACCACCAACTTTTTGATAGACAACCGACTCCAACAGGTGCACACATATTGCTGGTGGTCTAGGCCGCTGTCTACAGGTGCACACATATTGCTGGTGGTCTAGGCCGCTGTCTACAGGTGCACACATATTGCTGGTGGTCTAGGCCACTGTCTACAGGTGCACACATATTGCTGGTGGTCTAGGCCGCTGTCTACAGGTGCACACATTGCTGGTGGTCTAGGCCGCTGTCTACAGGTGCACACATTGCTGGTGGTCTAGGCCGCTGTCTACAGGTGCACACATATTGCTGGTGGTCTAGGCCGCTGTCTACAGGTGCACACATATTGCTGGTGGTCTAGGCCGCTGTCTACAGGTGCACACATTGCTGGTGGTCTAGGCCGCTGTCTACAGGTGCACACATTGCTGGTGGTCTAGGCCGCTGTCTAAAGGTGCACACATAATGCTGGTGGTCTAGGTTGCTGTCTACAGGTGCACACATATTGCTGGTTGTCTAGGCCGCTGACTACAGGTGCACACATATTGCTGGTGGTCTAGGCCGCTGTCTACAGGTGCACACATATTGCTGGTGGTCTAGGCCGCTGTCTACAGGTGCACACATATTGCTGGTGGTCTAGGCCGCTGTCTACAGGTGCACACATAAATGGTAAATGGTAAATGCTGCGCTTTTATATAGCGCTTTTATCCAAAGCGCTTTACAGATCCTGCATCACATTCACCCATTCATTCACTCATTCATACACTGACGACCGCGTCTACCATGCAAGGCGACTGCAGGCTTGCCAGGAGCAGCTGGGGTTAGGTGTCTTGCTCATGGACACCTCGACAATTTCCCAGGAGGAACTGGGGATTGAACCACCAACCTTTCGATAGACAACCGACTCCAACAGGTGCACACATATTGCTGGTGGTCTAGGCCGCTGTCTACAGGTGCACACATATTGCTGGTGGTCTAGGCCGCTGTCTACAGGTGCACACATATTGCTGGTGGTCTAGGCCGCTGTCTACAGGTGCAGACATATTGCTGGTGGTCTAGGCCGCTGTCTACAGGTTCACACATATTGCTGCTGCATGGGTTCCCACCTGCGCTCTTTGCAGCACACTCTATGTGCACCACTTTATCTGTCTCTCCAATATAGCATGAACATGCCAAATATATATATATATATAAATAATATGTATACAACAACACACAGAACCGCCAGCCTCATACTAATCAAAATACATTTCTTGGAAAGGGGACAACAGCAACTGCAAACAAAAACACAAAGAAATCTAGGATGAATAATAATAAAAAGTAATAATACATAGGTTTTATTAAGCGCTTTTCAGGATACTACACGTGTGCCAACTGAATTATATATTTTTTCACGTTGTCATTATGAGGTATTGTGTGAATTCTTAGGGGAAATAAATGAATTTAATCATTTTTGGAGTAATAACAAAATGTAGAAAAAGTGAAGCGCTGTGAATACTTTCCGGGTGCACCGTAAATAGCATCGACAGGACATACTTGAGCTTCGTCCGACTCCAGCGTGGATCCTTCTGTCCAGCAGAGAGCAGATTGACTCCCGAGACTCCTAAGTGATTGTAACTCAGATCCAGTTCTTTCAGATGTGAGGGGTTTGACTCCAGAGCTGAGACCAGAGAAGCACAGCCTTCCTCAGTGATTCTACAACCTGACAGTCTGGAGAGAAATCATCATGATGTCACATACAGAATATTTGTTTTAGAAAAACTTTAGTATGGCCTCTACTTCACTGTCATGACAACTTTACTTTAGAGCATACTCATTTTCTTTCAACAAGAGTTTAAATTAAAAGATATATAAGAGGAGTAGCTAAGTTGGGGTACCTGTCTAGGAAAATCTACTCTTTGTGGCCGTTGATTAGCCATGCATCTTGCTTATAAGCCTACATACAGAATGCTGTAAAATCCATTAGAAACTCAAACACTATTGACTGACCCTCTGAACGACTGCATCGTGGATATAACCGCTGGGCTCTGTGTTATGAGACAACCAGTGTATCACTAAATGGAAAATGCTGCGCTTTTATCCCAAGCGCTTTACAGATCCTGCCTCACATTCACCCATTCATTCACTCATTCATACACTGACGACCGCGTCTGCCATGCAAGGCGACTGCAGGCTTGCCAGGAGCAGCTGGGGTTAGGTGTCTTGCTTATGGACACCTCGACAATTTCCGCCACTAGACCACATATCTGAGTAAGCTCACAAAGAGCTCCGGTGCTAATCTACTGCTATAACGTGTGAGGTAGGCTATATCAGAATGTGTGAGGTAGGCTATATCAGAATGTGTGAGGTAGACTATATCAGAATGTGTGAGGTAGGCTATATCAGAATGTGCGAGGTAGACTATATGAGAATGTGTGAAATAGGCTATATCAGAATGTGTGAGGTAGGCTATATGAGAATGTGTGAGGTAGGCTATATGAGAATGTGTGAGGTAGGCTATATCAGAATGTGTGAGGTAGGCTATATGAGAATGTGTGAGGTAGGCTATATCAGAATGTGTGTGGTAGGCTATATCAGAATGCGTGAGGTAGGCTATATGAGAATGCGTGAGGTAGGCTATATGAGAATGTGTGAGGTAGACTATATCAGAATGTGTGAGGTAGGCTATATCAGAATGCGTGAGGTAGGCTATATGAGAATGTGTGAGGTAGGCTATATGAGAATGTGTGAGGTAGGCTATATGAGAATGTGTGAGGTAGGCTATATCAGAATGCGTGAGGTAGACTATATGAGAATGTGTGAGGTAGGCTATATCAGAATGTGTGAGGTAGGCTATATCAGAATGCGTGAGGTAGGCTATATCAGAATGTGTGTGGTAGGCTATATCAGAATGCGTGAGGTAGGCTATATGAGAATGCGTGAGGTAGGCTATATGAGAATGTGTGAGGTAGGCTATATGAGAATGTGTGAGGTAGGCTATATCAGAATCTGAACACACCTCAACAAATCCTAGATTTTATATTGCTCTGCAATGATGTTTAAATTAGTGCAGCTGCCTCGTGGTTGTGGCAGCTATCTTTTCCTATCAAGGCTGGTAAAACCTACAGAATGACATTAGTTTATAGAAATATTGCTCTGCTTCTGCTCCGTTAATGTTGATTTTTGTTTTCGGCACTGCCACAACCATTGACCTAGAAGTAAGGAACACACACACACACACACACACACACACACAGCTTGCAGCCCTACTTGTGCGACCAACACATATAGTATCTCACAAAGGTTCCACTCAGAACAGGCATCGCCATAGTCGACCAATGTAGTTGAGTTCACATGCTCAGCATCATATCCAGAGGGTGTCTCTGGGAAATAGACTTATAAGTGCTGTGCGGGGTCAGACTGTCAGTGCTCCCACCAAACACCGCACACTGCATCAAATTGGTCGTCCCAGAAGGAATCTCCTTCAAAAGATGATGACAAGAACGCCTGGAAACAGTTTGCTGAAGACAAGCAGACTAAGGACATGGATTACTGGAAATATGTCATGTAGTCTGATGAGATCAAGATAAACTTATTTGGTTCAGATGGTGTCAAGCTGTGTGGCGGCAACCAAGTGAGGAGTACAAAGACAAGTGTGTCTTGCCTACAGTCACGCACGGTGGTGGGAGTGTCATGGTCTGGGGCTGCATGAGTGCTGCCGTCACTGGGGAGCTACAGTTCATTGAGGGAAACATGAATACCAACATGTACTGTGACAAACTTAAGCAGAGCATGACCAGCCCCCTTTGGAGACTGGGCCACAGGGCAGTATTCCAACATGATAACGACCCCAAACACACATCCAAGACGACTTCTGCCTTGCTGAGAAAAAAAGCTGAGAGTATAGGTGATGGACAGCATATTTATTGTTAAACAAGCTGTACACTAACTATTTTACATTGTAGCAAAGTGTAATTTCTTCAGTGTTGTCACATACATTTTTGTAAATATATGATTATATCTGTGACAATGTGAGCGGGGTACTCACTTTAGTAAGATACTAAACATTTGATACATTCCTCTACACATTTCCCACTTCCCTTTAAATGAGATCAAATTTCCCACAATGACCTTTCCCTTATCTTAACACCCTCAGAAGTTACCAGATAGTCAAAAGATTTGTACTATAAGTATGTTTCACCAGGCCATTCTGATCCTTATCCGACTGCTCACTCAACCAGGAGGTGTTTAGCTGATTCACGTTGTTGTTTATTGTTGTGTTATCAGTTGTTGTTTATTGTTGTGTTATCAGTTGTTGTGCTTTTTATTATTACTCACCTCAGTGTCTCCAGTCTACATTGTGGATCTTTTAGTAATGCAGTGAGTTGTTCCACTCCCGTATCCTTCAGGTCATTGTTACTCAGATCCAGTTCTTTCAGATGTGAGGGGTTTGACTCCAGAGCTGAGACCAGAGAAGCACAGCCTTCCTCAGTGATCCTACAGCCTGACAGTCTGGAGAGAAATTATCAAGATGTCTCACACAGATATATAGTTTGGAATAAAGTCTATAGAATACATCATTGTCACGTAAACACTCCTACATTTGGGCAAACTTCTGAAACTGTCATTGTCTTGATATTACACATGAATGCCAGTTTCAGTGACTGTCAGTCAGTACATATACTGTGGATGTAATTGGATGATTTGTATGTGTGGGAGGGGATTTGCATGATTATACTTACAGTACAGTTCTGCAGGTTTTGATCACTGGCAGCAACCCCAGAAGACCTTCCTCTGATGTAGAGTATTTCGTTGACCTCAGTGCATATGAACCTTGTACTCTAGAGAGACTTCCTGAACTCAGGTATCTTTGCATCTCCTCAACTAGAGTATGGTCATTCAGTTCATTCAGACAGTGGAACAGATTGATGCATCTCTCTGAAGAGGGATTCTGCCTGATCTTCTCCTTGATGTACTTGACTGTTTCGTCATGGCTCTGTGAGCTACTGGTCTTTGTCAGTAGACCTTGTATATTTTTCTGATTTGACTCCATTGAGAGGCCCAAGAGAAAGCGGAGGTAAAGGTCCAGGTGCCCAGTCTCACTCTGGAAGGCCTGGTCCACAGCAGTCTTGTAGAATGAGACTTCAGGCTGGTCTCCCGAGCAAATAGACATTTTACTGATGGTTGACGGCTGTTCATCCATTTGATTGTTATTGATGTTGATAAATGAAAGGAACACATGCATAGCAGCTAGAAACTCCTGAATACTCAGATGGACAAAGCAGAACATCCTGTTCTGGTTCAGCCCAGATTCCTCTTTAAAGATCAGTTGGTAAACACATGAGTACACTGATGTTTCACTAATACCAATGTCACACTCTTTTAGATCTTTCTCATAGAAGATCAAATTGCCTTTCTGTAGCTGTTGAAAAGCCAGTTTTCCCAGTTTCATAATGCTCTCTGTATTCCATTGTGGATCTATTTCTTTTTTCCCGCCATACTTAACATTCCTATGTGTGGACTGAAACACAAGGAAGTGTGAGTACATGTCTGTTAGGGTCTTGGGCAGCTCTACTTTATCATCTGTAATCCGCAAGTACTCAATAATTGTAGCAATGATCCAACAGAAGAGTGGTATGTGACACATGATGTGAAGGCTCCTTGATGTCTTTATGTGTGATATGATTCTGCAGGCCAGGTCCTTATCACTGAATCTCTTCCTGAAGTAGACTTCTTGCTGCTTGTCATTGAACCCTCTCACCTCTGTAACCTGGTCAATATATCTTGAAGGGATCTGATTGGCTGCTGCAGGTCTGCTAGTGATCCAGATGAGAGCAGAGGGGAGCAGATATCCCCTGATGAGGTTTGTCAGCAGCATATCTACTGTGGTTGACTCTGTGACGTCACAACAGCTCTTGTTGTTTTTAAAGTCAAGGGGCAGTCGACACTCATCCAGACCATCAAAGATGAACAAAACTTTGTACTTGCTATAGTTAGAATTTTTTTTTTTTGTTGTTTCAAATGAGCAATGATTGATGAGTTGAATCAAACTGAGTTCTTCCCCTTTCATCAAATTCAGCTCCCTAAAAGGGAGTGAAAATACAAATTGGACATCACGATTGGCTTTTTCTTCAGCCCAGTCAAAAATGAACTTCTGCACAGAGACAGTTTTTCCAATTCCAGCAACTCCCTTTGTTAGCACAGTTCTGATATGTTTGTCTTGTCCAGGTGTGGGTTTGTAGATGTCATTACATCTGATTGCTGTCTCAGGTCTTGCTTGTTTCCTAGTTGTCTCAATCTGTGTTCCACTCTCTGTGATGTAGAGTTCTGTGTCGATGTTATTGACAAGTGTTCGGTTCCCTTGTTTACTGATATCCTCAAATACAGATCGAAACTTGTTTTTCAGCTGAGATTTGAGTTCACGTTGGCAAATCATAGCAAGCTCATCTGAATGAAAATATAAATAATAAACACAGATACTAATTAATGACGTCTCTTTGAATTCCAACAGTATTGTATGAATTAATAACACAGATAATATAAATGTGATTTTATTGTTCTCAGGTTTGTAAGAGCTCTGACTCTCATTTTCCCCTTTATTGCAAATTAATCAAAACAGAAGAGGTTGTTATCTTGTCTCAAGGAGGCAACATGATAATGGGGAAATTCAACTCTTACATCTCTCCAGTGTGTCAGCAAGCTCCTTCTGGTTCATGTTCCTCAGGACATGCAGTGTGATCTTCAGAGTCCCCTCTTTGGCACTGCTCTCCTGCTTCACATCGTCAGGGTCCACACCATCCTCATCCTCCCTCTGACTCTCAAAGCCTTCTGGGAAATCTGAACTCAGAATTTTCATGAACCTCTTCAATTCTGAGTTCACAAATGTCATGATATTCTTTTTAAGTAACTAAAAGAGGAAAAAAGAATAAGACATCAGCCTGAATCAAATGTAATAAAATGTCATAACATAATTAACAAGCAAATGAATGATTGACAGATTAAATATTCTTGAGGTAAACCAACAGGACCACATACACTGAATACAGAAGAGAGGTCTGTTTGAGGACCACTGTTGATCTTTAATTGCTCCTGTGTGTCGCTGTGAACAGAACAAAACATGACACGTACATTTCCAGAATTTCCACACACACAAATACACCTTTTTCCACTTTGAGGGATAACAACATTTTATTATTCAAAAAACATATTCCTCAAATCGTTTAATCCAAAACCTAACATTAAAACAAGATGATAAGAAAAGTAGATGTAAAAAGGTTGAATTAAGGAACAAACCAGATGAAGTGGTCACATATGGTTACTACTGTAAAAACAGTATAATATGGTAATACTCGTTCTACTATAGATCATACCTGCCAACATTTGGTTTGCAAGATCCGGGAGATTGAGCGGGGGGTGGCGGCAATTTGTTTTACATTGCAATATCAATTGGGGGGTGGGGATGTAAGTGTTATTTACGTTGCCATGTCAATGATAACACAACATCATGTGTTAATATTGTAGCGACCCTGGTCATGCTGCTAGTCGCCCTCCAAATGCAAACCCCTATATGGAGTGGTGGGTAGTGCGCTCGCCTGTGGAGCCGTAGGTCGCTGGCCACAACAACATTTTTTATTTGTGTAGAGAAACACTGCACCTGCCACTTATATTTTTACCAGACATTTTTTCGGAATTCATATTTTTTAAACAAAGTGCACTAGCATATTTTTCATTGCTTCAAATCTGTCTGTCCTTTCATTATGACAGATTGGCTGTGTGTTGTGCCTCTTCTGCGTGAAGGTGCCGCTGTGTTTTAATGTGCTGGGATATGTCATTTATTCTTCTTACATACATCAACTTGATGCAACCTGGACACATCCTCAGTGATGCTACCTGGGGTCACGGAGTGTTTCGGGTCTTTCAAGCATCCTACACTCTCGCCAAGGCGACCCAGCTGGGGTTGATCAGGCCCCAACTTGTGTCCAGGTAGCTCTACCTCGCCCATGGTTCTCCTCTCCTTAACCACAGCCACCTTGAGGGCAACTTCTGCTGCCTCTGTGACCTCTTTGATGGCCCTTCGCTTGCTGGCCCCTGTGATACCCAGGATGTTGTAGGCTCTGCAGAGAGACTGGCCAGCAAACCCTCTACATCCCACCTCAATGGGCTCACAACATGCTCGCCACCCATTTTTCCGACACTCCTCCACTAGCTCAGCGTATTTTGCCCTCTTCCTCTCTTTGGCCTCCTCGATGCGGTCCTCCCAGGGTACAGTAAGTTCCAGGAGAATGATCTGCTTGGAGGTCTCTGAGATGAGTAACATGTCAGGCCGCAGCGATGTGGTAGCAGCAGTTCCTGGGAAATTCAGCTATTTCCCCAGATCAACTTCCAACTCCCAGTCTTGTGCTGTTGCTAACAGGCCAGATGAGGTGGCCCTGGCAGCTAGTAGTGGCTTCTCCCCAGCTCGAACAAAGGTGATGGTCTTCTTGACTGAGCGGAGGCATTTACAGTGGCCAATTCCATAGGTGATGGTACTTGCTATTACCTTTAGGACTTGGTCATGCCGCCACCGGTAGCGCCCCTCCCCCAGCGCCTTCGAACAGCAGCTGAGGATGTGTTCCAGGGTCCCTCTCTTCAAGCAGAGGATACAGGCTGGTGACTCCACCAATCCCCAGCTAAACAGGTTGGATGGGCTCGGTAGTACATCGTAGACAGCCTGGATCAGAAACCGTATACGATGGGGTTCTGCTTTCCACAGCTCTGCCCATGTGACCTTACGGTCCACTGCATGTTCCCATCTTGTCCAGGCTCCCTGCTGCCGCATTCCAACCATCCTGCTGGCCCGCTCCTCCTCTACGGCTGCCCGCCCCTCTTGCTGCACCAGTGATCTCCTGTCCTTCCCCTGTGCCTTGTTGTATCGAGATGTTGTGCTGCTACCCAGGCCGGCTCTTCCATGCGCCACTGCTCCAACCAGTTCCCTATTCCGTAGCCTCGACTCAGCCACTTCAACCTCCTCTGCTGCCCTCCGCCCTGTCCTCACCTCGATCCCAGCCTGGGAGACCTTTAGGTCCCGAGACTCTCTGTATAGCAGCACCTCCCTAGCACGGCTCACCTTAAACTCCTCATTCAAGCTGCTGATAGGGAGCTTCAGCTTGTTGTTCTGGCCATACAATTAAAATCAACGCAACAAACCTTACAAAAAGCGTGGAGGTTGTCGATTTGACTCTGTATGATGCATGTACATTTTTGCGTCCAACACAGTTGAAATGTACAGCTGTACTTTAATTTCTTTGCGGGAGCCCCTCCTATATTAATCACTCGCATTCGGGTCTGAATGAAGCTGCGCGGAGATCAACAGCGCAACTGACTTAAAGGTTGCCAGGGTGACAAACGTGCTGAACATTGTATGGTGTGTGGATGGTGTGGATACTGTAGTGGAAATACAGCACTCCCAGTAGGATGAGGGCTCTACTCATCTCTATGCCGAAAATTAACGGGATGCACCTGAGACCAGGAGGGGTTTTGGGTGATTGGGAGGAATCGGGACAATAAAAGGGGAGAAGGCAGTAGGGTGTAGGGTTGGCAGAGAACGAGATCGTTGGTGGACGGAGTGAGTTTGTGAGCAGTGCCGCAGTAGATTGAGAGGGGAGGGAGCCATTCGCTGCTTTGTAGGGCAGCCGGTGGCGAAGATAGCAGCCAGAGGGTGGCTGGGCGACAGGGAAGTTTAGGGGGTTTCTAGGGGCTCGGCTCGCTTCAGGTCCACGGCTTCTTTACGCCACTGTGCACCGTGGACGCGTGTCCACAGCCGGACCGGAATCAGCTACCCGGCCGGTGCCATACGACGGTGCATAAACTCAGACCCCGGGGCGGGTCTCAACAGCTCAGGGAGCTAAGTACTTTTAAACCCGTACATTTATTGTTTGTTGTGTGTCGTCCTGGTTCTATGTTTCTGAGTGGATAGACAGGCTTCACTGACATATAGTAGCCAGGGGGAACTAGCAAGGGCAGGTTGCCGCTCGGGGAAGTGCGGGGGGGTATTGAACATGCATGTATACCGATGTGGCTATAAGCTATTTTGGACAGGTCTAGACCCCTCCGATTGATTTATAAGTGTTCAGCAGTGTGTGTAGTTGCTGTCTTATTTATTAGTGCTAGCCAATGAATAGGATAATTATTTATTTATCGTTTAGTGTGGTGTGTGCTTTTAGAGTGGTTTTATTGTGTGCTGTGTGACTTCCTTGCCGTGTAACTTCCTCACTGTGTGTTGTGCGGTGTCCCAGGTGTGTACTGGGCTGTTCTATTCCCATTCGTAGTGGGATAGCCCTGCCCAAGCCTATGGTCCTTTCTGAGTGCCATGTAAGAGTCATTGCTGCCCCTTTATGAGATTCCAATAATAAAGATTGGTTTGTATATGAGGTGTGCGCCTCCCTGTGTCTCCGTTTCCGACTACCGGACCCTCCGGTTAAACAAAGGTGGTGGCAGTGTTAACATTACCCTTGAATCAGATCCAGTGACAGCCTCACCTCGTGGAGGTTCGGAAAGGTTTATTACAATACTTTATACACGAGATCTGGCAACTACTCAACATTAGACAAACATATTGGTCCAAATATTTTTAAGGAGTTTGTGCCATGAAAATAACGGGAGTTTACCGGGAGAAATAACAAACCGGGAGGGGTCCGGGAGACGGGGCTAAAAACGGGAGAATCCCGGGGAAAACAGGAGTGTTGGCAGGTATGCTATAAATGAAAATGAACAAGCACACATAGTGAGAAATATCTGTCATACTTACACACATAGCATAAGTAAATTAATTTGGTTTAATTTTGAATAATTAGCGTGCTTCAAGATTTCTATTTCCTTGTGAAGAAGTGATCGTGCCACCGATCAGGGAAACAATCGAATTGTGCCAAACCCACAATCAGTGGCCAGTAGGTGAGAAATCGTCAGTGGCTACATTTCTTCCTTTCCCGAAAAAAGGTTCCATTTAAATGAATGTTGACTTATGTAGACAATATGGAATTAACATGGATGAATATCGTCCTGTTGCTTCTGTGTAACGAGGCGGCATCAGGGAAGGTCTAAACAACAAATTGGCCTGCCGAAACAACAATTGATAATACTTGATATATAAACAATATTACGTTTAAGAAAATATAATGCATTTTTGTGTGTACAACTGTTGTAGCCTGTTGGAGCTCTGAAAATAGCCTTTTTTTTACATAAATACGCTTTCCAATGAATTGGGTAAACCAGATAATCCTAGCCGGAGCAGTCACAATTTTGAGAGGCGCAGTTATTATTTTAAATTAAACCAAATTAATTAAGACGTATTGTAGACAATATTGAGTTCACTTCAGTCAGTGCGCTATTTCCTGGCATGAATATCGTCCTGCCGCTTCTGTGTAATGTGTGGGATGAGGAAGCACAAGGGATGTTCTATTAAATTGCATTTTTCCTTGCGGGTTTCCAGCAACGTGTTGAACCCATACCGTGAACCCATCACCATGTGTGCGTCACATGAATGAAATACTGTGAAAAGACCTAACAGATGTGGGATAATGGCTTCATATAGAGTTGGTGTTAACTGGGCCAAAATGAGTGAGTTACATGAATGCGCCTCTCCAAATGGCTAGGATTATCCTATTGTCCCCAACTAAAGCTTGTTGTATTCGGGCAGAGCTTCCTGTCAAATGCAGATCATTTGCCCATCCGTAGGCTGAAGCATCGCTGAGATATGTCACCAGAAAGGTCTCTAAATGCCCCATTCAGACGGGCTTTATGCTGTGATGTTCACCGTTAGCCTACGTGGGATGTTTGCCGGTACCGTACAGTGCTTTAGACTATGAAGTGTTAATTTGTATCAACTATTATCAATTGTAGGCTATATAATTCCATTGAAGTATTTTTTGGTTACAATAATTTTACCATAGGTTATATAAAAAAATCCATTACATCAATGTTTTTGTAATTGACAGTTGTTTTTTCTGGAAATATTTTCTATTTTCTGTTGATTCTGTAACGTTAACGTTTGTGTCATCTGATGCAGCTCCACATCAAGTGGCTGTGGACTTAAAAAAACACAAACAGAGTGGCATTGTCACAAACTCCTTTGAGTGTTAAGGGAGCGAGACACAGAGCCAGAGATCACGGAAACGAAACAAACACTGTAACGTAAAGAAAAGAAAAGCATGCTTACACAAAGCAACTTAAAACAACGATAACACAGTGTACGAATAACAAACAACCAAAACACTCAGCGATGACACGTAACATTATCTTAATACCAAGCACCCGTGAACCTAACCTGGGACCTTAAATAGTCCACTCATTAACATTCTATGCCTGGTGCTCAGCTAAACCCAAAACAGCTGTGCTCTTATCAACAATAAGCACAGGAGTGCTCTCCCGTGATAGCACAGCTCACCCATATGTGACAGTACTCCCGCGAAAATGTTGGGCTCCCAGACTGACCAGGATTGACCCCAAATTTGTCCAGGGAGGGCAGGCCAAATCCCATGGCGATGGTTTTGCAGGGGTCTCCCCTGCTATGTTCTCTGCCATGGAGGCATTTTTTTTAGTTCTCCTCCCCCATCTATCCAGCATAGTGGATGTTAGCAGAGGCAAGAACGGCAGAGGAGAGACCGGCAGAGGAGACACTGGCACAGGGCTGGGGCCACTCGTCCAGGCATGCAGGGGGAGGAAGGGGCCACTCGTCCAGGCACTCTTCCAGGCATGCAGGGGGATACTGTACACTTTTAGGCCATCTATATTCATTTGCAAGGAGGCTTGAACTTTTTGCTTTCACTTCACAAGTTTCATTTACAGGGTTGCCAACTTTGGGACTCCGGCTGGAGTGAGACTCTGTAAAATTCTAGAACGCGCGCATGAGCGTGCAGAGGAAATGTTTGGTGAACCTAACCCTAATTAAAAAATATTTAAGTCTTTGTTTACTGTGTATAAACCCTGATTTAGGCAAAATAATAATAGAATGATGGCTGATGTTTTTGTTCTTGCAGAACCATATTTCTTGGCAATTTTAGAATCGGGAAAGCATTCTTTAAATAGCGGGCTGAGGTGATCTGTGAAGGCTAATGGGATGTTGTGGCTGACCAGGGTCACTGCCACTTTGACCTCTGCCCATCTAGCCTGTAAAACAATTATGAGTTTACATGTGTAGTAGAATATGCATAAAAAAGCACACGCATTAAGAGATTGCATTCAAATTATCACCTGTGTGTCCAGATTCATCATTTCTTCAGCCTTCGAATAAAAAAATCTATCAATTATTTTGGTGCTGTCAATAACTTTTAGTTTTTTGATGTGGCTCTCCCTGGTGATATGCCGCTGCACATCTGCCCTGCCCTGGTGCCTGCACTCTAACTCATGCCAGCAGACTTCACACCAAAAGTGAAATTCAGTCGTGCCTGGTTTTATGAACGGCCATTCTTTACACCAGACACTGAAACATTTTGAGTTGTACACAGCGGCCCCTGAATTTGCTTTTTTTTTCTGCTGGATAGAATGCTCTTTGCTTGCATCTTCCTTCTGCTCCTGCACCTCCACATCCTTCTCCTCCTCCTCATCCTTCTCCTCATCCTCCTCCTCATCCTCCTCCTCATCCTTCTCCTCATCCTTCTCCTCCTCCTCATCCTCCTCCTCATCTTCCTCCTCCTCTTCCTCCTCCTCATCCTTCTCCTCATCCTTCTCTTCATCCTTCTCTTCATCCTTCTCCTCATCCTCCTCATCATCCTCCTCATCCTCCTCATCCTCCACATCCTACTTCTCATCCTCCTCCTCATCCTCCTCCTCATCCTTCTTCTCATCCTCCTCATCATCCTCCTCTTCATCCTTCTCTTCATCCTTCTCTTCATCCTTCTTTTCATCATCCTCCTCATCCTTCTCCTCATCCTCCTCCTCATCCTTCTCCTCATCCTTCTCCTCCTCCTTCTCCTCATCCTCCTCCTCATCCTCCTCATCCTTCTCCTCATCCTCCTCCTCATCCTCCTCCTCATCCTCCTCCTCCTCCTCCTCATCCTTCTCCTCATCCTCCTCCTCATCCTTCTCCTCATCCTCCTCCTCATCCTTCTCCTCATCCTCCTCCTCATCCTTCTCATGCTCCTCCTCATCCTCCTCCTCATCCTCCTCATCCTTCTCCTCATCCTCCTCCTCATCCTCCTCCTCCTCCTCCTCATCCTTCTCCTCATCCTCCTCCTCATCCTTCTCCTCATCCTCCTCCTCATCCTTCTCCTCATCCTCCTCCTCATCCTTCTCATGCTCCTCCTCATCCTCCTCCTCCTTCTCCTCATCCTTCTCTTCATCCTTCTCTTCATCCTTCTCCTCATCCTCCTCATCCTCCTCCTCATCCTTCTCCTCCTCATCCTTCTCCTCATCCTCCTCCTCATGCTCCATCTCATCCTCCTCCTCATCCTCCTCCTCATCCTTCTCTTCATCCTTCTCCTCATCCTCCTCCTCATCCTTCTCCTCATCCTTCTCCTCATCCTCCTCCTCATCCTTCTCCTCATCCTTCTCCTCATCCTTCTTCATTAATTTCATGCCTACATATTCCTGTGCTAACATTGGTAAGACATGTTGAGTTGTGGTGGGGTATCAGGTATAGGGCACTGTCCATATTTTAATTAATAGGGTAGCCTAAGGTAACATATGTATTTTTGCTATAAAAAACCAACTGAACATAATAAATTATGTGACAAGCTTACCTGCTGAAGCTCTTGACTTTTCTCTCCATGTCCATCTTTGAAATAGCTCAGCAAGCTCATCTAACAAAACGTAATTTCTACCATGAGACTATTTTTATTAAGCAATTAGCTAGCCCACATAACGCACGTCAGACAACGTTTGCAACTAAAGTTTAACACTCCGCACACAGAGTCTGCTAAGGCAAGGCAAAGCTGTAGTGACAAGGCACACATTATCTGCTTACCTTAATTGTCATGCAAACTTTTAATCGCGCATCAGTTGGGTCGGGCTCCTAACCATGATTCTCTCTGAACTTTTTACACGCAACCGACGTATCCGGTGACGTATCAGGTTCAAGGTTTTCAGCGAATCAACAATCAGAGAATATTGCAATGAGAACGTTGTAGACAGAATATGTTATGGCTGAGGGCTTTAACCTCCTCTCTTGTTAATATGATGTGGTCTAGTCTAGTCTGTCATTATCAGAAAATTAGCGGATTGAAAGGGGAGAATTTAGATTTTGGCGTGACATTTCTTGCTTGTGCGTGAGAGCGTGAGATTGATGCTTAAAGCAGGATACTCACGCCAGATGCGTGAGAGTTGGCAACCCTGCATTTATTGCGCCACCATATTTTTACAACAGCCTGGTCCTTCTGACGCAAAGATGAACAAGATGCGCCATCTTCTGGTCATTATGTGTCAGCAACACGCTCACATTAAAATCATGCATGGATCATATGATCCATCACGGTGCAACTAGTAGGTGTCAATGCCTCCCTTGGCCCCTCCTAGTTCTATGGATGGCAATGATGTCCTGTATTCAACTTAATACAGTGGTCTTTTGTATCACCAACTCTAAAGTAGAGTGTGAGGCCCTCTCCTGATCCTCAACCAGTGCCCTTTGCTCTTTGCTGTGGATACAGTAAAGTCTTGTGCTTCCGCTATTGGAAAACATCACCATCTGTTCCATCATTTTCATTACGGTACTCATTGTGCATTTCACACAGCAGGAGGAAAGAATAGAAGAGCGGTGTCATCAGCTTCAACAAACCATCCTCACTTCTCCCATCAGGCAACACCACCTGTTTATCTGCCCAACAAATACGATGGGTCGTCTGGTAAATGGGTTTCTAATGTTGTATTCGGTATATACCGCACATCACCCTATTCAATTTTATTATATCGCTGCTAACCGGAAAGGCTTTCGAAAGGCACCCCGTCTCAGGGCAAAACATAGGCAGGGTTCTAAATTAAAACCGGTGATTTATCCCCCTGGCAGTACTTCCTACATTTCCCATGAACACTGTGCCATAATACTACGTGATGACGTTCATACGGCCATTGACTGCGCGCAGTGAAACCAGCGCGAGAAACCAGCGCGAGAAACCATGGAAACGAACGAAGCGTCCACCAGAAAACACAAAGAAGAAGAAATTCGAACGAAGCAAGAGAAGGGAGCATAGACTAAAAGAGGAGGGAGTTAGCTAGCTAGTAGATTCTGATGGCACCTCTAAAGACTCTGAAGACATGTGGTTGAAATGATAGGTATATCCTAAACTTGAAATGAAATGTTTGCACTTTCTATTCATATTTTGTTGTATGTATTGTAATTTACAAGATTTTTTCATGCCAACAATGTTTATACAATGATAAAATGCATTCAGTGGCATTCATAATTGCTCTTATTTTAACCGCCACATTGGCTGGTGATCAAAAAAGTTAATTTAGAACCATGAACATAAGGGATAAATTATGTCAGATTCAGCAAGGTCCATGCACAGTCGCAACATCGGCACTGAAATTCCTATACCTTAGATGCAGGCAGTGGGTGGAGTGAATCTACGTTACTCAATGTATACCGTAGGGGGCTCCAGAGAGAGCTTCAGGCTGAGTTTGCCTGCAGAGTAGACCTGACAGATCTCAATCAATGCATTCAGATGTCCATCTCAATTGATAACCTCCTGTTGGCCCGCAAGGAGACCGTAGCAACCAATTACCGTTCTCCCCTGCCTACATTACCTGAACCGTTGCATATTATTGAGCTTTACCCAAGCAGCTTATCATCCTCCCAGGAGCCATTGGTATTAGGGCATCCCATTTATTTGTTGTCACGGCCTGAAACAGACGCAATAGACATAGAAAAGACTGCCCATCTACCTCTCCGGCCGCCTCCAGCATTTGTTTGTGCAGAAGACAGGTTGGGGTCTACATACGTGCATCAATTCCCGGGGACTGGATGAAATTAGCATAAAAATCATTACCCGTTATCACTGATCTACGTGGCACTAGAACAAGCAACAAGCAACCATCGACACGAAATTGGACCTACGGCTGATGATGTTAGAGACTACGTGCCCCATTGCGCTCAGTCAAAGTGTCCTTGTCACCTGCCTGAGGGTAAACTGCTACCACTCCCAACACCACAATATACCCTTGTCCTACATAGCCTGGGACTTTGTAACAGATTTGCAGAGGTCTAATGGGTTCCCAGTTATATGGGTAGTAGATGGGTCCACTAAGACGTGGCGGTTAGTTTCTCTGCCTCAGCTAGCTAATGCCTTGCAATTGTGTATTTCAACAGGAGTTTCTAGTTCATCTCACTAGTGTGGCAGGTCATCTTTGAGGAGTTGGTGGATTTGAGCCGGTCATCTGAGTATAGGAAAGTAGAGTATAGTATAGCCGGGTATATATATATGGGGAGGCTTATCTACTCTAAGATGGGAAACATAACATTCTTGGAGTAGTATTTCATTTCACAACAGTTTTGTAGCCAATATATTTCATACATTACTTTATATTTATTATAGTACAAATAGTATATATATAAAAATTCATGATCATTAAACCAAGACAACCAGTGGCCAAAGGCTTTCAAATGCTAGAAAACAGGACGACAAAATATTTTAGGGTGTAGTTTTCTCACCAACCATGACCTACAAGTTCGTACCTTTGTTCAGTAGAAAAGTCTTCCTCTTTGATGTTTCCAGCTTGTCCCATAGGCTGCTCACTCTTCATGGACTCACAGCTGGTTACAGTGGAGACTGGCTTCGTCTGAATGGTAACGCTTCAAAAAAACAGAGACCAACATTACCTCTCATCTACTCTGAGATGGGAAACATAAGATCCTTAGAGTCGTATTTCATTTATTTCAATTTTAGAACGCTACTCATTTCATATATCTTCATGACTTGATAACCCGAAAACCAGTGACCTGGCAATAGGCTTTCAAATCCTGGACAACAGGACAACATAATAGTGCTTGATTTTCACTAAAAAGGTTAGCAAATTTTGGAAGAAATGGGCCATGAAGTATGGAATTTTCACCCTGTGCTAAAGACCAATAGATTGGGTGCTTTTATTTACTATCATATGTATATATATATATATGTTTTTTTTATTTAACCATATTTTACCAGGTGTACATCCATCAAATTGTTGTGATGATCAATAAAGAAGAATACGCAATCACACAGTAACTCATACAAAAGGCCTTTTTTTGACCAAACTTCCAATTTCTAATTAGTTAATGTGAAGCCGTAATGTATTGACGTTTCTCAGAGGAGCTAAAAACTTTGAACAGTGCCTGCTTGGTAATTTTGATCCAAAATCAAAATCAAAGAATTCAGAAAATGTTCTTCATGTATATGACAGTTTCTGCTGAATGACATAAGATGTAACTTTCAATAACATCAACTCAAGGGGATCCAAGTTAGAGTGTTGTTTTCTCACCAACCATGACCTACAAGTTCGTACCTTTGTTCAGTAGAAAAGTCTTCCTCTTTGATGTTTCCAGGTTGTCCCATAGGCTGCTCACTCTTCATGGACTCACAGCTGGTTACAGGGGAGACTGGCTTCGTCTGATTGGTAACACTTAAAAATAACAGAAACCAACATTACCTCTCATCTACTCTGAGATGGGAAACATAACATCCTTAGAGTCATATTTCATTTATTTTAATTTTAGAACGCAATTCATTTCATAAATCTTCATGACTTAATAACCCGAAAACCAGTGACCTGGCAAAAGGCTTTCAAATGCTGGACAACAGGACAACGTAATAGTGCTTGTTTTTCACCAAAAAGGTTAGCAAGTGTTGGAAGAAATGGGCCATGAAGTATGGAATTTTCACCCTGTGCTAAAGACCAATAGATTGGGTGCTTTTATTTACTATCATATGTATATATATATGTTTTTTAATTTAACCATATTTTACCAGGTATATATCCATCAAATTGTTGTGATGATCAATAAAGAAGAATACGAAATCACACAGTAACTCATACAAAAGGCCTTTTTTAACCAAACTTCCAATTTCTAATTAGTTAATGTGAAGCCGTAATGTATTGACGTTTCTCAGAGGAGCTGAAAACTTTGTACAGTGCCTGCTTGGTAAATTTGATCAAAAATCAAAGAATTCAGAAAATGTTCTTCATGTATAGGAGTTTCTGCTGAATGACATAAGATGTAACTTTCAATAACATCAACTCAAGGGGATCCAAGTTAGAGTGTTGTTTTCTCACCAACCATGACCTACAAGTTCGTACCTTTGTTCAGTAGAAAAGTCTTCCTCTTTGATGTTTCCAGCTTGTCCCATAGGCTGCTCACTCTTCATGGACTCACAGCTGGTTACAGTGGAGACTGGCTTCGTCTGAATGGTAACGCTTCAAAAAAACAGAGACCAACATTACCTCTCATCTACTCTGAGATGGGAAACATAAGATCCTTAGAGTCGTATTTCATTTATTTTAATTTTAGAACGCTATTCATTTCATACATCATCATGACTTAATAACCCGAAAACCAGTGACCTGGCAAAAGGCTTTCAAATGCTGGACAACAGGACAGCGTAATAGTGCTTGTTTTTCACCAAAAAGGTTAGCACGTGTTGGAACAAATGGGCCATGTAGTATGGAATTTTCACCCTGTGCTAAAGACCAATAGATTGGGTGCTTTTATTTACTATCATATGTATATATATATGTTTTTTTATTTAACCATATTTTACCAGGTATATATCCATCAAATTGTTGTGATGATCAATAAAGAAGAATACGCAATCACACAGTAACTCATACAAAAGGCCTTTTTTTGACCAAACTTCCAATTTCTAATTAGTTATTGTGAAGCCGTAATGTATTGACGTTTCTCAGAGGAGCTGAAAACTTTGTACAGTGCCTGCTTGGTAAATTTGATCAAAAATCAAAGAATTCAGAAAATGTTCTTCATGTATATGAGTTTCTGCTGAATGACATAAGATGTAACTTTCAATAAGATCAACTCAAGGGGATCCAAGTTAGAGTGTTGTTTTCTCACCAACCATGACCTACAAGTTCGTACCTTTGTTCAGTAGAAAAGTCTTCCTCTTTGATGTTTCCAGCTTTTCCCATAGGCTGCTCACTCTTCATGGACTCACAGCTGGTTACAGTGGAGACTGGCTTCGTCTGAATGGTAACGCTTCAAAAAAACAGAGACCAACATTACCTCTCATCTACTCTGAGATGGGAAACATAAGATCCTTAGAGTCGTATTTCATTTATTTTAATTTTAGAACGCTATTCATTTCATATATCATCATGACTTAATAACCCGAAAACCAGTGACCTGGCAAAAGGCTTTCAAATGCTGGACAACAGGACAACGTAATAGTGCTTGTTTTTCACCAAAAAGGTTAGCACGTGTTGGAACAAATGGGCCATGAAGTATGGAATTTTCACCCTGTGCTAAAGACCAATAGATTGGGTGCTTTTATTTACTATCATATGTATATATATATGTTTTTTAATTTAACCATATTTTACCAGGTATATATCCATCAAATTGTTGTGATGATCAATAAAGAAGAATACGCAATCACACAGTAACTCATTCAAAAGGCCTTTTTTTAACAAAACTTCCAATTTCTAATTAGTTATTGTGAAGCCGTAATGTATTGACGTTTCTCAGAGGAGCTAAAAAATTTGAACAGTGCCTGCTTGGTAATTTCGATCCAAAATCAAAATCAATCAATTCAGAAAATGTTCTTCATGTGCATGAGAATTTCTGCTGAATGACATAAGATGTAACTTTCAATAAGATCAACTCAAGGGGATCCAAGTTAGAGTGTTGTTTTCTCACCAACCATGACCTACAAGTTCCTACCTTTGTTCAGTAGAAAAGTCTTCCTCTTTGATGTTTCCAGCTTGTCCCATAGGCTGCTCACTCTTCATGGACTCACAGCTGGTTACAGTGGAGACTGGCTTCGTCTGAATGGTAACGCTTCAAAAAAACAGAGACCAACATTACCTCTCATCTACTCTGAGATGGGAAACATAAGATCCTTAGAGTCGTATTTCATTTATTTTAATTTTAGAACGCTATTCATTTCATATATCATCATGACTTAATAACCCGAAAACCAGTGACCTGGCAAAAGGCTTTCAAATGCTGGACAACAGGACAACGTAATAGTGCTTGTTTTTCACCAAAAAGGTTAGCACGTGTTGGAACAAATGGGCCATGAAGTATGGAATTTTCACCCTGTGCTAAAGACCAATAGATTGGGTGCTTTTATTTACTATCATATGTATATATTAGGGCCGTCAATTTATTTAAAAAAATTAACTAATTAATCGCACAATCCTGTGATTAATCGCGATTAATCGCATTTTCCCCAAGTTGTTTGAAACAATGAAATAAATCAATTAACACAATGAAGTATATTTTAAATACATTATTTTATGATAGTCTCTCCTGTGAACAATACAGAATAGTCAGTCGTATCAAATATAGCAACTTTATAAACAAAGTGTTGAAGTGCAAGTTATATATTTAAACCCTGAAGGTTATCAAAAATACTGGATCATCTTGGCAATAGTCCAAATGAAATAAAACATTTTCAAAAACAAAATGACAAAGTGTAAGGTGAAACCATCAATGTCAAAGATAGATTATTTTAGAACGTAAGCCTATAGGCCAAAATAATTGCACTATATGTAAAGTTGCCAGATTAATTTTAAAGAAGTCTATAACAGCCTTTGTAATATGAATGACAAAAAGAATGAAGTGAAATTAAGTTTGGTTATGTCGGGTTGGTTAGGGTCTCCATGAGAGTGACGTTCTCTGCTTTCTCCAGCAGGTTATGTCTCAAAACAATTGTTTTAGAGGGTAGATTGTATGATGGGGATCCCAATGCAATTGGAATGATTTATTTCAGTCCCTCGTCTTCTACTGTGTTTATCGGGCGGCAGTTTCTATCTATTTATCTAAAACATCGGTTAAAGATTACTTGTTTGGTCAAAAGCCCGATTTGGCGCACATTACTGCAGTAACGCGGATTGGCGGATTGCAACATCAATAATGATCGGGTGTTTCTGTCCTATATACTCTCTAGTAACGTAAATAATGAACATGTGTTTGCTTTTATATGATAAACTAAAGACGAGCTGCTTCTATGGTATTTGAATTCGGTTTAGCAAACCGAAACCGAAACTTAATAAAGTGGTGCGTTAATTGCGTTAAATTATTTTAACGCGTTAAACATTTGAAATTAACGCATCAGATTAACGCGTTAAATATCCCAGCCCTAGTATATATATATATATGTTTTTTAATTTAACCATATTTTACCAGGTATATATCCATCAAATTGTTGTGATGATCAACAAAGAAGGATACGAAATCACACAGTAACTCATACAAAAGGCCTTTTTTTGACCAAACTTCCAATTTCTAATTAGTTAATGTGAAGCCGTAATGTATTGACGTTTCTCAGAGGAGCTGAAAACTTTGTACAGTGCCTGCTTGGTAAATTTGATCAAAAATCAAAGAATTCAGAAAATGTTCTTCATGTATATGAGTTTCTGCTGAATGACATAAGATGTAACTTTCAATAAGATCAACTCAAGGGGATCCAAGTTAGAGTGTTGTTTTCTCACCAACCATGACCTACAAGTTCGTACCTTTGTTCAGTAGAAAAGTCTTCCTCTTTGATGTTTCCAGCTTGTCCCATAGGCTGCTCACTCTTCATGGACTCACAGCTGGTTACAGTGGAGACTGGCTTCGTCTGAATGGTAACGCTTCAAAAAAACAGAGACCAACATTACCTCTCATCTACTCTGAGATGGGAAACATAAGATCCTTAGAGTCGTATTTCATTTATTTTAATTTTAGAACGCTATTCATTTCATATATCATCATGACTTAATAACCCGAAAACCAGTGACCTGGCAAAAGGCTTTCAAATGCTGGACAACAGGACAGCGTAATAGTGCTTGTTTTTCACCAAAAAGGTTAGCACGTGTTGGAACAAATGGGCCATGTAGTATGGAATTTTCACCCTGTGCTAAAGACCAATAGATTGGGTGCTTTTATTTACTATCATATGTATATATTAGGGCCGTCAATTTATTTAAAAAAATTAACTAATTAATCGCACAATCCTGTGATTAATCGCGATTAATCGCATTTTCCCCAAGTTGTTTGAAACAATGAAATAAATCAATTAACACAATGAAGTATATTTTAAATACATTATTTTATGATAGTCTCTCCTGTGAACAATACAGAATAGTCATTCGTATCAAATATAGCAACTTTATAAACAAAGTGTTGAAGTGCAAGTGTGAGGAATCCCTCTAGCGCAGCTCCCCTGCCCTCTGGTGGCGGGTTTCGCCGTTCGTCGTCGCCGACGTATTAGCGGCCGCCGCCCCTCATTTGTCACTTTGTCTAGTCCTGTCTATTGCACACACCTGGTGTTCATTCCCCATTAGTCTCCTATATAGGCTTCCTCTGTGGGGTCATGTCCTCGTGTGGTATTGTTGACTGTTGTACGTGTGTACACGCCTCCCGGCGTTATATTAGAGACATTTGTGTGTCTATTTTCATATTGAGCCCTTGTTGTCGGGCCTTTACTTTTAAGCGCTGTGTCGCTGGTTTTGTTTCGGTTACGGTACTAGTGAGTACTTAGAAAGTGGCGTTGTCACGAGATTACATTAAAACCTCATCAACGCTACGGATCCTGGTCTGCCTCCTTTTCTGCATTTACACACCTCGCCGGCTACGAGACAGAGCCGGCGTGACAGAATACCACACCCAAAAGAAAGGGAAAGGACCATGGATCCCGCAGGACAGGCGACCCTCACCCGTCACGAGGAGATGCTCGCGTCCCTGGGAACGGCGATGGACCGGGTGATGACCACCATGGAGCGGCTGGAGAAGAGACTCCCCGATCCTGCCACGGCGGCCCCGGTTCCCTTACCGGCATCTCCACCACCGGCAGCTCGGGCGATTGCGCTCCAGCTTCCGGGGCATTATGACGGGGCAGCGGATCGCTGTCAGGGTTTTATTCTCCAGCTCGAGCTGTATTTTAGCTCCCTGAACGCGGTTCCCTCAGACCACGAAAAGGTGTCTGCGTTGGTCTCTCGCCTCACTGGTAAAGCCCTCGCATGGGCTAATTCCATATGGAATGGAGGAGGGCCGATCCTCCATCAGTGGGAGGCATTCGTTCGGACCTTCCGGTCCATTTTCGACAAACCCCCTGAGGGCCGGGAGGCGGGCGAGTGCCTCTTTCACCTGAGGCAGGGGAGCCGGAGCGTTCAGGACTTCGCGTTGGAGTTTAGAACCCTGGCGGCGGGGGCTGGGTGGGGTGAGCGAGCATACATCGATGCTTTTCGGTGTAGTTTGAGGCCGGACGTCCGTAAGGAGTTAGCATGCAGGGATGCCACATTGTCCTTTGACCAACTGGTGGACATGGCAATCAAGCTGGATAACCTGCTTGCGGCTCGCGGACGTACCGGTCCGGCTCCGCTCGCTCTGCCTGGTCCCGCGGCTGCTCCGTTCCTATGGAGGTGGGAGGCGCTGCGCATCGGGAGACCGCGCGGCAGAAGGAGTGCACCTTTTGTGGCAGAGGGGGGCACTCTGCCTCCCACTGTTACCAGAGGCTGGGTAGGAAGTCTGACACTTCTGCGACGCAGGTAAACGCACCTAACACCCGACTGGAACCCTCTGACGCTCATGTCACTCTACCGGTGCGTTTCCCCGGTTTTCACACCATGTCCCAGTGTAAGGCACTAGTCGATTCAGGCGCAGCTGGGATTTTTATGGACAGGTCTTTTGCGCATACGCTGAACATTCCGCTAAAACTGTTGGACTGTCCTCGACCAATCACAGCCCTAGACAATCGTCCGCTGGGGTCTGGGGTGGTGAGGCAGGTCACAGTTCCCATCTCTATGATCTCTAATAACAATCACACCGAACATATTACCTTTCATATAATTGAGTCACCTAATTTTCCCGTGGTGTTGGGGTTGCCCTGGTTGGCGTTGCACAACCCCCAGTTTTCATGGCCTCGGAGGGTTCTAGCGGAGTGGGGACAGGAGTGTCAGGGAAGGTGTCTGGGTGTTTCCATCAATGCGACATCTGTGGAGAGTCCAGACAGTGTCTCCACTGTGCGCATTCCTCCGGAGTATAGTGATTTGGCAGTTGTATTCTCCAAACAGTTGGCTACTAAATTACCACCCCATCGTCCGGGGGATTGCGCGATAGACCTACAGGTAGGCGTTGTACCACCGCACAGTCACGTGTATCCCCTGTCCCAAGCGGAGACAGAGACGATGGAGACGTACATCTCTGAGTCATTGAGTCAGGGGATAATTCGCCATTCCACTTCTTCCGCCTCCTCGAGTTTCTTTTTGTGAAAAAAAAGACGGGGGTTGCGTCCCTGTATAGACTATCGGGCATTGAATAAAATTACAGTTCGTTATCGGTATCCTCTCCCTCTGATTTCGACTGTGATAGAATCAATGCACGGGGCACGTTTTTCACAAAACTGGATCTCAGGAGCGCGTATAATTTGGTGCGTATCCGAGAGGGAGATGAGTGGAAGACAGCCTTTAGCACCACTTCAGGGCACTATGAGTACCTGGTGATGCCGTATGGGTTAATGAATGCGCCGTCGGTTTTCCAGTCCTTTGTGAATAACCTGTTTCGGGACATGGTCGGCCGCGGTGTGGTGGTGTACATTGACGACATCCTGGTGTACTCTGCTACCCGTGCGGACCATGTCTCCCTTGTTCGCAGAGTACTGGAGCGACTGAGGGAGCATGACCTATATGCCAAATTGGAGAAGTGTCTGTTTTTTCAGCGAGCAGTCTCGTTTCTCGGGTTCCACGTCACAGCGCAGGGAGTGGAGATGGAGATTGATCGCGTGGCGGCCGTGCGTAATTGGCCCATTCCCACCACGGTTAAGGCGGTACAACGGTTCATCGGGTTTTCCAACTTCTATCGTAGGTTTATCCGAAACTTTGGCAAGGTAGCAGCTCCTATTACATCCCTGTTGAGGGGTGGGCCATCTCGTATTCGCTGGTCGAACGAGGCAGACTGTGCGTTTAGTGCATTGAAAACACTGTTCACCTCCGCACAGGTGTTGGCCTACCCAGATCCGTCGCTTCCGTTCATAGTGGAGGTTGACGCGTCAGAGGTTGGGATTGGTGCGGTGCTATCCCAGCGCTCGGGCACGCCCCCTCAACTCCGCCCCTGTGCCTTTTACTCGCGGAAGCTCAGTGCGGCGGAGCAAAACTATGACGTAGGTGATAGGGAGCTGCTAGCTGTGGTTAAAGCTCTGTCTGAGTGGAGGCACTGGCTCGAGGGAGCGAGACACCCGTTTGTAGTCTGGACTGACCACCGTAACCTGGAGTATATTAGGGCAGCTAGGAGACTGAATCCTCGTCAGGCTAGGTGGGCGTTATTTTTTACTCGGTTTGACTTTACGATCTCGTACATTCCGGGTACAAAAACGTCAAGGCAGACGCACTGTCCAGATTGTATGACACCACGGAGAGATACGTGGATAATTCTCCCATTATTCCCTCTTCCTGTATAGTGGCACCGGTGGTGTGGGCGGTGGATGCGGACATCCAGCGGGCGTTACGCACAGAACCAGCTCCCCCACAATGCCCAGAGGGGCGTGTCTACGTGCCGCTGGATGTTCGTGATCGGCTGATCTGCTGGGCCCACACATCGGTGTCAACGGGACACCCTGGGATTGGTCGGACAGTGCGCTGTCTCACCAATAGATATTGGTGGCCTAGTCTGGCCAAGGATGTGAGGGTGTATGTTACCTCCTGTTCTGTATGCGCTCAGAGTAAGGCACCTAGACACCTTCCGGCGGGTAAGTTACATCCTTTGCCCGTTCCACGGCGACCATGGTCACATATTAGTGTTGATTTTTGACTGACCTCCCTCTCTCCAAGGGTCACACTACAGTCCTGGTCGTCGTGGACCGTTTCTCAAAGGCCTGCCGCTTTCTGCCCATGCCAGGTCTCCCGACGGCCCTGCAGACCGCGGAAGCCCTGTTCACACACGTCTTCCGGCACTACGGGGTCCCGGAGGACATCGTATCTGACCGGGGTCCCCAGTTTACGTCGAAGGTCTGGAGGGCGTTCATGAGACGGTTGGGGGTCTCGGTCAGTCTGACCTCTGGGTATCACCCCGAGGCTAATGGGCAGGTGGAACGAGTCAATCAGGAGATAGGGAGGTTTCTGAGGTCGTATTGCCAGGACCGGCCAGAGGAGTGGGCGGAGTTTTTGCCATGGGCAGAGTATGCTCAAAACTCGCTCCGTCACTCCTCTACTGACATGTCACCTTTTCAGTGTGTCTTAGGGTATCAGCCGGTCCTGGCCCCTTGGCAGCAGAGCCAGCCCGAGACCGAGACTCCAGCGGTGGACGACTGGTTCCCGGCGCGCGGAGGACACGTGGATTGTGGCTCATCGGCACCTGCAGCGCGCCGGACAACGTCAGAAGTCCGCCGCTGACCGGAGACGTAGTGACACGCCAAACTACGCTCCGGGGATCGGGTCTGGCTCTCGACTCGAAACCTTCCGCTCCGCCTGCCCTGCCGGAAGCTGGCTCCGCGGTTTGTGGGGCCGTTTAAAGTCCTGGGGAGAGTGAACGAGGTAACCTACCGATTACAGCTGCCACCTGATTATCGAATTAATGCCTCGTTCCATGTGTCTCTCCTCAGGCCGGTGGTCGCTGGTCCCCTCCAGCAATCTGAGGTGAGAGAGGTCCCCCACCCCCTGGACATTGAGGGGGTCCGGCGTACCGTGTCAGCACCATCAGAGACTCCAGACGCCGGAGAGGGGCCTCCAGTACCTTGTGGAGTGGGAGGGGTACGGTCCGGAGGAACGCTGTTGGGTGCCGGCGAGGACGTACTCGATCCTACGTTAGTGGAGGCGTTCCATCGTCGGCGGCCTGATCGTCCAGCTCCGCGTCCTCCGGGTCGGCCTCTGGGTCGGCGGCGACGGACGGCTGGAGCCGCCCGTCAGGGGGGGAGTACTGTGAGGAATCCCTCTAGCGCAGCTCCCCTGCCCTCTGGTGGCGGGTTTCGTCGTTCGTCGTCGCCGACGTATTAGCGGCCGCCGCCCCCTCATTTGTCACTTTGTCTAGTCCTGTCTATTGCACACACCTGGTGTTCATTCCCCATTAGTCTCCTATATAGGCTTCCTCTGTGGGGTCATGTCCTCGTGTGGTATTGTTGACTGTTGTACGTGTGTACACGCCTCCCGGCGTTATATTAGAGACATTTGTGTGTCTATTTTCATATTGAGCCCTTGTTGTCGGGCCTTTACTTTTAAGCGCTGTGTCGCTGGTTTTTGTTTCGGTTACGGTACTAGTGAGTACTTAGAAAGTGGCGTTGTCACGAGATTACATTAAAACCTCATCAACGCTACGGATCCTGGTCTGCCTCCTTTTCTGCATTTACACACCTCGCCGGCTACGAGACAGAGCCGGCGTGACAGCAAGTTATATATTTAAACCCTGAAGGTTATCAAAAATACTGGATCATCTTGGCAATAGTCCAAATGAAATAAAACATTTTCAAAAACAAAATGACAAAGTGTAAGGTGAAACCATCAATGTCAAAGATAGATTATTTTAGAACGTAAGCCTATAGGCCAAAATAATTGCACTATATGTAAAGTTGCCAGATTAATTTTAAAGAAGTCTATAACAGCCTTTGGAATATATTTGACAAACAGAATGAAGTGAAATTAAGTTTGGTTATGTCGGGTTGGTTAGGGTCTCCATGAGAGTGACGTTCTCTGCTTTCTCCAGCAGGTTATGTCTCAAAACAATTGTTTTAGAGGGTAGATTGTATGATGGGGATCCCAATGCAATTGGAATGATTTATTTCAGTCCCTCGTCTTCTACTGTGTTTATCGGGCGGCAGTTTCTATCTATTTATCTAAAACATCGGTTAAAGATTACTTGTTTGGTCAAAAGCCCGATTTGGCGCACATTACTGCAGTAACGCGGATTGGCGGATTGCAACATCAATAATGATCGGGTGTTTCTGTCCTATATACTCTCTAGTAACGTAAATAATGAACATGTGTTTGCTTTTATATGATAAACTAAAGACGAGCTGCTTCTATGGTATTTGAATTCGGTTTAGCAAACCGAAACCGAAACTTAATAAAGTGGTGCGTTAATTGCGTTAAATTATTTTAACGCGTTAAACATTTGAAATTAACGCATCAGATTAACGCGTTAAATATCCCAGCCCTAGTATATATATATATGTTTTTTAATTTAACCATATTTTACCAGGTATATATCCATCAAATTGTTGTGATGATCAATAAAGAAGGATACGAAATCACACAGTAACTCATACAAAAGGCCTTTTTTAACCAAACTTCCAATTTCTAATTAGTTAATGTGAAGCCGTAATGTATTGACGTTTCTCAGAGGAGCTGAAAACTTTGTACAGTGCCTGCTTGGTAATTTTGATCCAAAATCAAAGAATTCAGAAAATGTTCTTCATGTATATGAGTTTCTGCTGAATGACATAAGATGTAACTTTCAATAAGATCAACTCAAGGGATATCCAAGTTAGAGTGTTGTTTTCTCACCAACCATGACCTACAAGTTCGTACCTTTGTTCAGTAGAAAAGTCTTCCTCTTTGATGTTTCCAGCTTGTCCCAGAGGCTGCTCACTCTTCATGGACTCACAGCTGGTTACAGTGGAGACTGGCTTCGTCTGAATGGTAACGCTTCAAAAAAACAGAGACCAACATTACCTCTCATCTACTCTGAGATGGGAAACATAAGATCCTTAGAGTCGTATTTCATTTATTTTAACTTTAGAACGCTATTCATTTCATATATCATCATGACTTAATAACCCGAAAACCAGTGACCTGGCAAAAGGCTTTCAAATGCTGGACAACAGGACAGCGTAATAGTGCTTGTTTTTCACCAAAAAGGTTAGCACGTGTTGGAACAAATGGGCCATGTAGTATGGAATTTTCACCCTGTGCTAAAGACCAATAGATTGGGTGCTTTTATTTACTATCATATGTATATATATATATATGTTTTTTAATTTAACCATATTTTACCAGGTATATATCCATCAAATTGTTGTGATGATCAATAAAGAAGAATACGCAATCACACAGTAACTCATACAAAAGGCCTTTTTTTTGACCAAACTTCCAATTTCTAATTAGTTATTGTGAAGCCGTAATGTATTGACGTTTCTCAGAGGAGCTGAAAACTTTGTACAGTGCCTGCTTGGTAATTTTGATCCAAAATCAATGAATTCAGAAAATGTTCTTCATGTACATGAGAGTTTCTGCTGAATGACATAAGATGTAACTTTCAATAAGATCAACTCAAGGGGATCCAAGTTAGAGTGTTGTTTTCTCACCAACCATGACCTACAAGTTCGTACCTTTGTTCAGTAGAAAAGTCTTCCTCTTTGATGTTTCCAGCTTGTCCCATAGGCTGCTCACTCTTCATGGACTCACAGCTGGTTACAGTGGAGACTGGCTTCGTCTGAATGGTAACGCTTCAAAAAAACAGAGACCAACATTACCTCTCATCTACTCTGAGATGGGAAACATAAGATCCTTAGAGTCGTATTTCATTTATTTTAATTTTAGAACGCTATTCATTTCATATATCATCATGACTTAATAACCCGAAAACCAGTGACCTGGCAAAAGGCTTTCAAATGCTGGACAACAGGACAACGTAATAGTGCTTGTTTTTCACCAAAAAGGTTAGCACGTGTTGGAAAAAATGGGCCATGTAGTATGGAATTTTCACCCTGTGCTAAAGACCAATAGATTGGGTGCTTTTATTTACTATCATATGTATATATATATATGTTTTTTAATTTAACCATATTTTACCAGGTATATATCCATCAAATTGTTGTGATGATCAATAAAGAAGGATACGAAATCACACAGTAACTCATACAAAAGGCCTTTTTAACCAAACTTCCAATTTCTAATTAGTTAATGTGAAGCCGTAATGTATTGACGTTTCTCAGAGGAGCTGAAAACTTTGTACAGTGCCTGCTTGGTAATTTTGATCCAAAATCAAAGAATTCAGAAAATGTTCTTCATGTATATGAGTTTCTGCTGAATGACATAAGATGTAACTTTCAATAAGATCAACTCAAGGGATATCCAAGTTAGAGTGTTGTTTTCTCACCAACCATGACCTACAAGTTCGTACCTTTGTTCAGTAGAAAAGTCTTCCTCTTTGATGTTTCCAGCTTGTCCCAGAGGCTGCTCACTCTTCATGGACTCACAGCTGGTTACAGTGGAGACTGGCTTCGTCTGAATGGTAACGCTTCAAAAAAAACAGAGACCAACATTACCTCTCATCTACTCTGAGATGGGAAACATAAGATCCTTAGAGTCGTATTTCATTTATTTTAACTTTAGAACGCTATTCATTTCATATATCATCATGACTTAATAACCCGAAAACCAGTGACCTGGCAAAAGGCTTTCAAATGCTGGACAACAGGACAGCGTAATAGTGCTTGTTTTTCACCAAAAAGGTTAGCACGTGTTGGAACAAATGGGCCATGTAGTATGGAATTTTCACCCTGTGCTAAAGACCAATAGATTGGGTGCTTTTATTTACTATCATATGTATATATATATATATGTTTTTTAATTTAACCATATTTTACCAGGTATATATCCATCAAATTGTTGTGATGATCAATAAAGAAGAATACGCAATCACACAGTAACTCATACAAAAGGCCTTTTTTGACCAAACTTCCAATTTCTAATTAGTTATTGTGAAGCCGTAATGTATTGACGTTTCTCAGAGGAGCTGAAAACTTTGTACAGTGCCTGCTTGGTAATTTTGATCCAAAATCAATGAATTCAGAAAATGTTCTTCATGTACATGAGAGTTTCTGCTGAATGACATAAGATGTAACTTTCAATAAGATCAACTCAAGGGGATCCAAGTTAGAGTGTTGTTTTCTCACCAACCATGACCTACAAGTTCGTACCTTTGTTCAGTAGAAAAGTCTTCCTCTTTGATGTTTCCAGCTTGTCCCATAGGCTGCTCACTCTTCATGGACTCACAGCTGGTTACAGTGGAGACTGGCTTCGTCTGAATGGTAACGCTTCAAAAAAACAGAGACCAACATTACCTCTCATCTACTCTGAGATGGGAAACATAAGATCCTTAGAGTCGTATTTCATTTATTTTAATTTTAGAACGCTATTCATTTCATATATCATCATGACTTAATAACCCGAAAACCAGTGACCTGGCAAAAGGCTTTCAAATGCTGGACAACAGGACAACGTAATAGTGCTTGTTTTTCACCAAAAAGGTTAGCACGTGTTGGAAAAAATGGGCCATGTAGTATGGAATTTTCACCCTGTGCTAAAGACCAATAGATTGGGTGCTTTTATTTACTATCATATGTATATATATATATATATATATGTTTTTTAATTTAACCATATTTTACCAGGTATATATCCATCAAATTGTTGTGATGATCAATAAAGAAGGATACGAAATCACACAGTAACTCATACAAAAGGCCTTTTTAACCAAACTTCCAATTTCTAATTAGTTAATGTGAAGCCGTAATGTATTGACGTTTCTCAGAGGAGCTGAAAACTTTGTACAGTGCCTGCTTGGTAATTTTGATCCAAAATCAAAGAATTCAGAAAATGTTCTTCATGTATATGAGTTTCTGCTGAATGACATAAGATGTAACTTTCAATAAGATCAACTCAAGGGGATCCAAGTTAGAGTGTTGTTTTCTCACCAACCATGACCTACAAGTTCGTACCTTTGTTCAGTAGAAAAGTCTTCCTCTTTGATGTTTCCAGCTTGTCCCATAGGCTGCTCACTCTTCATGGACTCACAGCTGGTTACAGTGGAGACTGGCTTCGTCTGAATGGTAACGCTTCAAAAAAACAGAGACCAACATTACCTCTCATCTACTCTGAGATGGGAAACATAAGATCCTTAGAGTCGTATTTCATTTATTTTAATTTTAGAACGCTATTCATTTCATATATCATCATGACTTAATAACCCGAAAACCAGTGACCTGGCAAAAGGCTTTCAAATGCTGGACAACAGGACAACGTAATAGTGCTTGTTTTTCACCAAAAAGGTTAGCACGTGTTGGAACAAATGGGCCATGTAGTATGGAATTTTCACCCTGTGCTAAAGACCAATAGATTGGGTGCTTTTATTTACTATCATATGTATATATATATATATATGTTTTTTAATTTAACCATATTTTACCAGGTATATATCCATCAAATTGTTGTGATGATCAATAAAGAAGGATACGAAATCACACAGTAACTCATACAAAAGGCCTTTTTTAACCAAACTTCCAATTTCTAATTAGTTAATGTGAAGCCGTAATGTATTGACGTTTCTCAGAGGAGCTGAAAACTTTGTACAGTGCCTGCTTGGTAATTTTGATCCAAAATCAAAGAATTCAGAAAATGTTCTTCATGTATATGAGTTTCTGCTGAATGACATAAGATGTAACTTTCAATAACATCAACTCAAGGGGATCCAAGTTAGAGTGTTGTTTTCTCACCAACCATGACCTACAAGTTCGTACCTTTGTTCAGTAGAAAAGTCTTCCTCTTTGATGTTTCCAGCTTGTCCCATAGGCTGCTCACTCTTCATGGACTCACAGCTGGTTACAGTGGAGACTGGCTTCGTCTGAATGGTAACGCTTCAAAAAAACAGAGACCAACATTACCTCTCATCTACTCTGAGATGGGAAACATAAGATCCTTAGAGTCGTATTTCATTTATTTTAATTTTAGAACGCTATTCATTTCATATATCATCATGACTTAATAACCCGAAAACCAGTGACCTGGCAAAAGGCTTTCAAATGCTGGACAACAGGACAACGTAATAGTGCTTGTTTTTCACCAAAAAGGTTAGCACGTGTTGGAACAAATGGGCCATGTAGTATGGAATTTTCACCCTGTGCTAAAGACCAATAGATTGGGTGCTTTTATTTACTATCATATGTATATATATATATATATGTTTTTTAATTTAACCATATTTTACCAGGTATATATCCATCAAATTGTTGTGATGATCAATAAAGAAGGATACGAAATCACACAGTAACTCATACAAAAGGCCTTTTTTAACCAAACTTCCAATTTCTAATTAGTTAATGTGAAGCCGTAATGTATTGACGTTTCTCAGAGGAGCTGAAAACTTTGTACAGTGCCTGCTTGGTAATTTTGATCCAAAATCAAAGAATTCAGAAAATGTTCTTCATGTATATGAGTTTCTGCTGAATGACATAAGATGTAACTTTCAATAACATCAACTCAAGGGGATCCAAGTTAGAGTGTTGTTTTCTCACCAACCATGACCTACAAGTTCGTACCTTTGTTCAGTAGAAAAGTCTTCCTCTTTGATGTTTCCAGCTTGTCCCATAGGCTGCTCACTCTTCATGGACTCACAGCTGGTTACAGTGGAGACTGGCTTCGTCTGAATGGTAACGCTTCAAAAAAACAGAGACCAACATTACCTCTCATCTACTCTGAGATGGGAAACATAAGATCGTTAGAGTCGTATTTCATTTATTTTAATTTTAGAACGCTATTCATTTCATACATCATCATGACTTAATAACCCGAAAACCAGTGACCTGGCAAAAGGCTTTCAAATGCTGGACAACAGGACAGCGTAATAGTGCTTGTTTTTCACCAAAAAGGTTAGCACGTATTGGAACAAATGGGCCATGTAGTATGGAATTTTCACCCTGTGCTAAAGACCAATAGATTGGGTGCTTTTATTTACTATCATATGTATATATATATATATGTTTTTTAATTTAACCATATTTTACCAGGTATATATCCATCAAATTGTTGTGATGATCAATAAAGAAGAATACGCAATCACACAGTAACTCATACAAAAGGCCTTTTTTTACCAAACTTCCAATTTCTAATTAGTTATTGTGAAGCCGTAATGTATTGACGTTTCTCAGAGGAGCTGAAAACTTTGTACAGTGCCTGCTTGGTAATTTTGATCCAAAATCAAAATCAATGAATTCAGAAAATGTTCTTCATGTACATGAGAGTTTCTGCTGAATGACATAAGATGTAACTTTCAATAAGATCAACTCAAGGGGATCCAAGTTAGAGTGTTGTTTTCTCACCAACCATGACCTACAAGTTCGTACCTTTGTTCAGTAGAAAAGTCTTCCTCTTTGATGTTTCCAGCTTGTCCCATAGGCTGCTCACTCTTCATGGACTCACAGCTGGTTACAGTGGAGACTGGCTTCGTCTGAATGGTAACGCTTCAAAAAAACAGAGACCAACATTACCTCTCATCTACTCTGAGATGGGAAACATAAGATCCTTAGAGTCGTATTTCATTTATTTTAATTTTAGAACGCTATTCATTTCATATATCATCATGACTTAATAACCCGAAAACCAGTGACCTGGCAAAAGGCTTTCAAATGCTGGACAACAGGACAACGTAATAGTGCTTGTTTTTCACCAAAAAGGTTAGCACGTGTTGGAACAAATGGGCCATGTAGTATGGAATTTTCACCCTGTGCTAAAGACCAATAGATTGGGTGCTTTTATTTACTATCATATGTATATATATATGTTTTTTAATTTAACCATATTTTACCAGGTATATATCCATCAAATTGTTGTGATGATCAACAAAGAAGGATACGAAATCACACAGTAACTCATACAAAAGGCCTTTTTTAACCAAACTTCCAATTTCTAATTAGTTAATGTGAAGCCGTAATGTATTGACGTTTCTCAGAGGAGCTGAAAACTTTGTACAGTGCCTGCTTGGTAATTTTGATCCAAAATCAAAGAATTCAGAAAATGTTCTTCATGTATATGAGTTTCTGCTGAATGACATAAGATGTAACTTTCAATAAGATCAACTCAAGGGGATCCAAGTTAGAGTGTTGTTTTCTCACCAACCATGACCTACAAGTTCGTACCTTTGTTCAGTAGAAAAGTCTTCCTCTTTGATGTTTCCAGCTTGTCCCATAGGCTGCTCACTCTTCATGGACTCACAGCTGGTTACAGTGGAGACTGGCTTCGTCTGAATGGTAACGCTTCAAAAAAACAGAGACCAACATTACCTCTCATCTACTCTGAGATGGGAAACATAAGATCCTTAGAGTCGTATTTCATTTATTTTAATTTTAGAACGCTATTCATTTCATACATCATCATGACTTAATAACCCGAAAACCAGTGACCTGGCAAAAGGCTTTCAAATGCTGGACAACAGGACAGCGTAATAGTGCTTGTTTTTCACCAAAAAGGTTAGCACGTGTTGGAACAAATGGGCCATGTAGTATGGAATTTTCACCCTGTGCTAAAGACCAATAGATTGGGTGCTTTTATTTACTATCATATGTATATATATATGTTTTTTATTTAACCATATTTTACCAGGTATATATCCATCAAATTGTTGTGATGATCAACAAAGAAGGATACGAAATCACACAGTAACTCATACAAAAGGCCTTTTTTTGACCAAACTTCCAATTTCTAATTAGTTATTGTGAAGCCGTAATGTATTGACGTTTCTCAGAGGAGCTGAAGACTTTGTACAGTGCCTGCTTGGTAAATTTGATCAAAAATCAAAGAATTCAGAAAATGTTCTTCATGTATATGAGTTTCTGCTGAATGACATAAGATGTAACTTTCAATAAGATCAACTCAAGGGGATCCAAGTTAGAGTGTTGTTTTCTCACCAACCATGACCTACAAGTTCGTACCTTTGTTCAGTAGAAAAGTCTTCCTCTTTGATGTTTCCAGCTTGTCCCATAGGCTGCTCACTCTTCATGGACTCACAGCTGGTTACAGTGGAGACTGGCTTCATCTGAATGGTAACGCTTCAAAAAAACAGAGACCAACATTACCTCTCATCTACTCTGAGATGGGAAACATAAGATCCTTAGAGTCGTATTTCATTTATTTTAATTTTAGAACGCTATTCATTTCATATATCATCATGACTTAATAACCCGAAAACCAGTGACCTGGCAAAAGGCTTTCAAATGCTGGACAACAGGACAACGTAATAGTGCTTGTTTTTCACCAAAAAGGTTAGCACGTGTTGGAACAAATGGGCCATGTAGTATGGAATTTTCACCCTGTGCTAAAGACCAATAGATTGGGTGCTTTTATTTACTATCATATGTATATATTAGGGCCGTCAATTTATTTAAAAAAATTAACTAATTAATCGCACAATCCTGTGATTAATCGCGATTAATCGCATTTTCCCCAAGTTGTTTGAAACAATGAAATAAATCAATTAACACAATGAAGTATATTTTAAATACATTATTTTATGATAGTCTCTCCTGTGAACAATACAGAATAGTCATTCGTATCAAATATAGCAACTTTATAAACAAAGTGTTGAAGTGCAAGTTATATATTTAAACCCTGAAGGTTATCAAAAATACTGGATCATCTTGGCAATAGTCCAAATGAAATAAAACATTTTCAAAAACAAAATGACAAAGTGTAAGGTGAAACCATCAATGTCAAAGATAGATTATTTTAGAACGTAAGCCTATAGGCCAAAATAATTGCACTATATGTAAAGTTGCCAGATTAATTTTAAAGAAGTCTATAACAGCCTTTGTAATATGAATGACAAAAAGAATGAAGTGAAATTAAGTTTGGTTATGTCGGGTTGGTTAGGGTCTCCATGAGAGTGACGTTCTCTGCTTTCTCCAGCAGGTTATGTCTCAAAACAATTGTTTTAGAGGGTAGATTGTATGATGGGGATCCCAATGCAATTGGAATGATTTATTTCAGTCCCTCGTCTTCTACTGTGTTTATCGGGCGGCAGTTTCTATCTATTTATCTAAAACATCGGTTAAAGATTACTTGTTTGGTCAAAAGCCCGATTTGGCGCACATTACTGCAGTAACGCGGATTGGCGGATTGCAACATCAATAATGATCGGGTGTTTCTGTCCTATATACTCTCTAGTAACGTAAATAATGAACATGTGTTTGCTTTTATATGATAAACTAAAGACGAGCTGCTTCTATGGTATTTGAATTCGGTTTAGCAAACCGAAACCGAAACTTAATAAAGTGGTGCGTTAATTGCGTTAAATTATTTTAACGCGTTAAACATTTGAAATTAACGCATCAGATTAACGCGTTAAATATCCCAGCCCTAGTATATATATATATGTTTTTTAATTTAACCATATTTTACCAGGTATATATCCATCAAATTGTTGTGATGATCAATAAAGAAGGATACGAAATCACACAGTAACTCATACAAAAGGCCTTTTTTAACCAAACTTCCAATTTCTAATTAGTTAATGTGAAGCCGTAATGTATTGACGTTTCTCAGAGGAGCTGAAAACTTTGTACAGTGCCTGCTTGGTAATTTTGATCCAAAATCAAAGAATTCAGAAAATGTTCTTCATGTATATGAGTTTCTGCTGAATGACATAAGATGTAACTTTCAATAAGATCAACTCAAGGGGATCCAAGTTAGAGTGTTGTTTTCTCACCAACCATGACCTACAAGTTCGTACCTTTGTTCAGTAGAAAAGTCTTCCTCTTTGATGTTTCCAGCTTGTCCCATAGGCTGCTCACTCTTCATGGACTCACAGCTGGTTACAGTGGAGACTGGCTTCGTCTGAATGGTAACGCTTCAAAAAAACAGAAACCAACATTACCTCTCATCTACTCTGAGATGGGAAACATAAGATCCTTAGAGTCGTATTTCATTTATTATAATTTTAGAACGCTATTCATTTCATATATCATCATGACTTAATAACCCGAAAACCAGTGACCTGGCAAAAGGCTTTCAAATGCTGGACAACAGGACAACGTAATAGTGCTTGTTTTTCACCAAAAAGGTTAGCACGTGTTGGAACAAATGGGCCATGTAGTATGGAATTTTCACCCTGTGCTAAAGACCAATAGATTGGGTGCTTTTATTTACTATCATATGTATATATATATGTTTTTTTTTATTTAACCATATTTTACCAGGTATATATCCATCATATTGTTGTGATGATCAATAAAGAAGGATACGAAATCACACAGTAACTCATACAAAAGGCCTTTTTAACCAAACTTCCAATTTCTAATTAGTTAATGTGAAGCCGTAATGTATTGACGTTTCTCAGAGGAGCTGAAAACTTTGTACAGTGCCTGCTTGGTAATTTTGATCCAAAATCAAAGAATTCAGAAAATGTTCTTCATGTATATGAGTTTCTGCTGAATGACATAAGATGTAACTTTCAATAAGATCAACTCAAGGGGATCCAAGTTAGAGTGTTGTTTTCTCACCAACCATGACCTACAAGTTCGTACCTTTGTTCAGTAGAAAAGTCTTCCTCTTTGATGTTTCCAGCTTGTCCCATAGGCTGCTCACTCTTCATGGACTCACAGCTGGTTACAGTGGAGACTGGCTTTGTCTGAATGGTAACGCTTCAAAAAAAAAAAACAGAGACCAACATTACCTCTCATCTACTCTGAGATGGGAAACATAAGATCCTTAGAGTCGTATTTCATTTATTTTAATTTTAGAACGCTGTTCATTTCATATATCATCATGACTTAATAACCCGAAAACCAGTGACCTGGCAAAAGGCTTTCAAATGCTGGACAACAGGACAACGTAATAGTGCTTGTTTTTCACCAAAAAGGTTAGCACGTGTTGGAACAAATGGGCCATGTAGTATGGAATTTTCACCCTGTGCTAAAGACCAATAGATTGGGTGCTTTTATTTACTATCATATGTATATATATATATATATGTTTTTTAATTTAACCATATTTTACCAGGTATATATCCATCAAATTGTTGTGATGATCAATAAAGAAGAATACGCAATCACACAGTAACTCATACAAAAGGCCTTTTTTAACAAAACTTACAATTTCTAATTAGTTAATGTGAAGCCTTAATGTATTGACGTTTCTCAGAGGAGCTAAAAACTTTGTACAGTGCCTGCTTGGTAATTTTGATCCAAAATCAAAGAATTCAGAAAATGTTCTTCATGTATATGAGTTTCTGCTGAATGACATAAGATGTGACTTTCAATAACATCAACTCAAGGGGATCCAAGTTAGAGTGATGTTTTCTCACCAACCATGACCCACTAGTTCGTACCTTTGTTCAGTAGAAAAGTCTTCCTCTTTGATGTTTCCAGCTTGTCCCATAGGCTGCTCACTCTTCATGGACTCACAGCTGGTTACAGTGGAGACTGGCTTTGTCTGATTGGTAAGGCTTCAAAAAAACAGAGACCAACATTACCTCTCATCTACTCTGAGATGGGAAACATAAGATCCTTAGAGTCGTATTTCATTTATTTTAATTTTAGAACACTCTTCATTTCATATATCATCATGACTTAATAACCCGAAAACCAGTGACCTGGCAAAAGGCTTTCAAATGCTGGACAACAGGACAACATAATAGTGCTTGTTTTTCACTAAAAAGGTTAGCAAGTGTTGGAAGAAATGGGCCATGAAGTATGGAATTTTCACCCTGTGCTAAAGACCAATAGATTGGGTGCTTTTATTTACTATCATATGTATATATATATATATGTTTTTTATTTAACCATATTTTACCAGGTATATATCCATCAAATTGTTGTGATGATCAATAAAGAAGAATACACAATCACACAGTAACTCATACAAAAGGCCTTTTTTTGACCAAACTTCCAATTTCTAATTAGTTAATGTGAAGCCGTAATGTATTGACGTTTCTCAGAGGAGCTAAAAACTTTGAACAGTGCCTGCTTGGTAATTTTGATCCAAAATCAAAGAATTCAGAAAATGTTCTTCATGTATATGAGTTTCTGCTGAATGACATAAGATGTGACTTTCAATAACATCAACTCAAGGGGATCCAAGTTAGAGTGATGTTTTCTCACCAACCATGACCCACAAGTTCGTACCTTTGTTCAGTAGAAAAGTCTTCCTCTTTGATGTTTCCAGCTTGTCCCATAGGCTGCTCACTCTTCATGGACTCACAGCTGGTTACAGTGGAGACTGGCTTCGTCTGAATGGTAACGCTTCAAAAAAACAGAGACCAACATTACCTCTCATCTACTCTGAGATGGGAAACATAAGATCCTTAGAGTCGTATTTCATTTATTTTAATTTTAGAACGCTATTCATTTCATACATCATCATGACTTAATAACCCGAAAACCAGTGACCTGGCAAAAGGCTTTCAAATGCTGGACAACAGGACAGCGTAATAGTGCTTGATTTTCACTAAAAAGGTTAGCAAATGTTGGAACAAATGGGCCATGTAGTATGGAATTTTCACCCTGTGCTAAAGACCAATAGATTGGGTGCTTTTATTTACTATCATATGTATATATATATGTTTTTTAATTTAACCATATTTTACCAGGTATATATCCATCAAATTGTTGTGATGATCAACAAAGAAGGATACGAAATCACACAGTAACTCATACAAAAGGCCTTTTTTTGACCAAACTTCCAATTTCTAATTAGTTATTGTGAAGCCGTAATGTATTGACGTTTCTCAGAGGAGCTGAAAACTTTGTACAGTGCCTGCTTGGTAAATTTGATCAAAAATCAAAGAATTCAGAAAATGTTCTTCATGTATATGAGTTTCTGCTGAATGACATAAGATGTAACTTTCAATAAGATCAACTCAAGGGGATCCAAGTTAGAGTGTTGTTTTCTCACCAACCATGACCTACAAGTTCGTACCTTTGTTCAGTAGAAAAGTCTTCCTCTTTGATGTTTCCAGCTTGTCCCATAGGCTGCTCACTCTTCATGGACTCACAGCTGGTTACAGTGGAGACTGGCTTCGTCTGAATGGTAACGCTTCAAAAAAACAGAGACCAACATTACCTCTCATCTACTCTGAGATGGGAAACATAAGATCCTTAGAGTCGTATTTCATTTATTTTAATTTTAGAACGCTATTCATTTCATATATCATCATGACTTAATAACCCGAAAACCAGTGACCTGGCAAAAGGCTTTCAAATGCTGGACAACAGGACAACGTAATAGTGCTTGTTTTTCACCAAAAAGGTTAGCATGTGTTGGAACAAATGGGCCATGAAGTATGGAATTTTCACCCTGTGCTAAAGACCAATAGATTGGGTGCTTTTATTTACTATCATATGTATATATGTATATATATGTTTTTATTTAAAAAATTTTACTAGGTATATATCCACAAATTGTTGTGATTAAATAAAGAAGAATACACAATCACACAGTAACTTGAAACAAAATGCCTTTTTTAATAAATCAATTAACCAATGAAGTATATTTTAAATACATTATTTTATGAAGCCTCCTGTAACAATACAGAATAGTCATTTCTCAAATGAAAACTTTGAAACAGTGCCTGCTTGAAGTGCAAGTTATATAAAATCAATGAATTATCAAAAATACTGTTCATCTTGAATGACAAATGAAATAAAACATTTTCAAAAACAAAATCAAAGTCAAGGGGAAATATATATATATGTTTTTAATTTAACCATATTTTACCAGGTATATATCCATCAAATTGTTGTGATGATCAATAAAGAAGGATACAAAATCACACAGTAACTCATACAAAAGGCCTTTTTAACCAAACTTCCAATTTCTAATTAGTTAATGTGAAGCCGTAATGTATTGACGTTTCTCAGAGGAGCTGAAAACTTTGTACAGTGCCTGCTTGGTAATTTTGATCCAAAATCAAAGAATTCAGAAAATGTTCTTCATGTATATGAGTTTCTGCTGAATGACATAAGATGTAACTTTCAATAAGATCAACTCAAGGGGATCCAAGTTAGAGTGTTGTTTTCTCACCAACCATGACCTACAAGTTCGTACCTTTGTTCAGTAGAAAAGTCTTCCTCTTTGATGTTTCCAGCTTGTCCCATAGGCTGCTCACTCTTCATGGACTCACAGCTGGTTACAGTGGAGACTGGCTTCGTCTGAATGGTAACGCTTCAAAAAAAACAGAAACCAACATTACCTCTCATCTACTCTGAGATGGGAAACATAAGATCCTTAGAGTCGTATTTCATTTATTATAATTTTAGAACGCTATTCATTTCATATATCATCATGACTTAATAACCCGAAAACCAGTGACCTGGCAAAAGGCTTTCAAATGCTGGACAACAGGACAACGTAATAGTGCTTGTTTTCACCAAAAAGGTTAGCACGTGTTGGAACAAATGGGCCATGTAGTATGGAATTTTCACCCTGTGCTAAAGACCAATAGATTGGGTGCTTTTATTTACTATCATATGTATATATATATGTTTTTTATTTAACCATATTTTACCAGGTATATATCCATCATATTGTTGTGATGATCAATAAAGAAGGATACGAAATCACACAGTAACTCATACAAAAGGCCTTTTTAACCAAACTTCCAATTTCTAATTAGTTAATGTGAAGCCGTAATGTATTGACGTTTCTCAGAGGAGCTGAAAACTTTGTACAGTGCCTGCTTGGTAATTTTGATCCAAAATCAAAGAATTCAGAAAATGTTCTTCATGTATATGAGTTTCTGCTGAATGACATAAGATGTAACTTTCAATAAGATCAACTCAAGGGGATCCAAGTTAGAGTGTTGTTTTCTCACCAACCATGACCTACAAGTTCGTACCTTTGTTCAGTAGAAAAGTCTTCCTCTTTGATGTTTCCAGCTTGTCCCATAGGCTGCTCACTCTTCATGGACTCACAGCTGGTTACAGTGGAGACTGGCTTTGTCTGAATGGTAACGCTTCAAAAAAACAGAGACCAACATTACCTCTCATCTACTCTGAGATGGGAAACATAAGATCCTTAGAGTCGTATTTCATTTATTTTAATTTTAGAACGCTATTCATTTCATATATCATCATGACTTAATAACCCGAAAACCAGTGACCTGGCAAAAGGCTTTCAAATGCTGGACAACAGGACAACGTAATAGTGCTTGTTTTTCACCAAAAAGGTTAGCACGTGTTGGAACAAATGGGCCATGTAGTATGGAATTTTCACCCTGTGCTAAAGACCAATAGATTGGGTGCTTTTATTTACTATCATATGTATATATATATGTTTTTTAATTTAACCATATTTTACCAGGTATATATCCATCAAATTGTTGTGATGATCAATAAAGAAGAATACGCAATCACACAGTAACTCATACAAAAGGCCTTTTTTTAACAAAACTTCCAATTTCTAATTAGTTAATGTGAAGCCTTAATGTATTGACGTTTCTCAGAGAAGCTAAAAACTTTGAACAGTGCCTGCTTGGTAATTTCGATCCAAAATCAAAGAATTCAGAAAATGTTCCTCATGTATATGACAGTTTCTGCTGAATGACATAAGATGTGACTTTCAATAACATCAACTCAAGGGGATCCAAGTTAGAGTGATGTTTTCTCACCAACCATGACCCACTAGTTCGTACCTTTGTTCAGTAGAAAAGTCTTCCTCTTTGATGTTTCCAGCTTGTCCCATAGGCTGCTCACTCTTCATGGACTCACAGCTGGTTACAGTGGAGACTGGCTTTGTCTGATTGGTAAGGCTTCAAAAAAACAGAGACCAACATTACCTCTCATCTACTCTGAGATGGGAAACATAAGATCCTTAGAGTCGTATTTCATTTATTTTAATTTTAGAACACTCTTCATTTCATATATCTTCATGACTTAATAACCCGAAAACCAGTGACCTGGCAATAGGCTTTCAAATGCTGGACAACAGGACAACATAATAGTGCTTGTTTTTCACTAAAAAGGTTAGCAAGTGTTGGAAGAAATGGGCCATGAAGTATGGAATTTTCACCCTGTGCTAAAGACCAATAGATTGGGTGCTTTTATTAACTATCATATGTATATATATATATATGTTTTTTTATTTAACCATATTTTACCAGGTATATATCCATCAAATTGTTGTGATGATCAATAAAGAAGAATACACAATCACACAGTAACTCATACAAAAGGCCTTTTTTTGACCAAACTTCCAATTTCTAATTAGTTAATGTGAAGCCGTAATGTATTGACGTTTCTCAGAGGAGCTAAAAACTTTGAACAGTGCCTGCTTGGTAATTTCGATCCAAAATCAAAGAATTCAGAAAATGTTCCTCATGTATATGACAGTTTCTGCTGAATGACATAAGATGTGACTTTCAATAACATCAACTCAAGGGGATCCAAGTTAGAGTGATGTTTTCTCACCAACCATGACCCACTAGTTCGTACCTTTGTTCAGTAGAAAAGTCTTCCTCTTTGATGTTTCCAGCTTGTCCCATAGGCTGCTCACTCTTCATGGACTCACAGCTGGTTACAGTGGAGACTGGCTTCGTCTGAATGGTAACGCTTCAAAAAAACAGAGACCAACATTACCTCTCATCTACTCTGAGATGGGAAACATAAGATCCTTAGAGTCGTATTTCATTTATTTTAATTTTAGAACGCTACTCATTTCATATATCTTCATGACTTGATAACCCGAAAACCAGTGACCTGGCAATAGCCTTTCAAATCCTGGACAACAGGACAACATAATAGTGCTTGATTTTCACTAAAAAGGTTAGCAAATGTTGGAAGAAATGGGCCATGAAGTATGGAATTTTCACCCTGTGCTAAAGACCAATAGATTGGGTGCTTTTATTTACTATCATATGTATATATATATATGTTTTTTAATTTAACCATATTTTACCAGGTATATATCCATCAAATTGTTGTGATGATCAATAAAGAAGGATACGAAATCACACAGTAACTCATACAAAAGGCCTTTTTTAACCAAACTTCCAATTTCTAATTAGTTAATGTGAAGCCGTAATGTATTGACGTTTCTCAGAGGAGCTGAAAACTTTGTACAGTGCCTGCTTGGTAATTTTGATCCAAAATCAAAGAATTCAGAAAATGTTCTTCATGTATATGAGAGTTTCTGCAGAATGATAATAAGATGTAACTTTCAATAACATCAACTCAAGGGGATCCAAGTTAGAGTGTTGTTTTCTCACCAACCATGACCCACTAGTTCGTACCTTTGTTCAGTAGAAAAGTCTTCCTCTTTGATGTTTCCAGCTTGTCCCATAGGCTGCTCACTCTTCATGGACTCACAGCTGGTTACAGTGGAGACTGGCTTCGTCTGATTGGTAAGGCTTCAAAAAAACAGAGACCAACATTACCTCTCATCTACTCTGAGATGGGAAACATAAGATCCTTAGAGTCGTATTTCATTTATTTTAATTTTAGAACGCTATTCATTTCATATATCATCATGACTTAATAACCCGAAAACCAGTGACCTGGCAAAAGGCTTTCAAATGCTGGACAACAGGACAACGTAATAGTGCTTGTTTTTCACCAAAAAGGTTAGCATGTGTTGGAAGAAATGGGCCATGAAGTATGGAATTTTCACCCTGTGCTAAAGACCAATAGATTGGGTGCTTTTATTTACTATCATATGTATATATGTATATATATGTTTTTTTATTTAACCATATTTTACCAGGTATATATCCATCAAATTGTTGTGATGATCAATAAAGAAGAATACACAATCACACAGTAACTCATACAAAATGCCTTTTTTTAACTAAGCTTCCAATTTCTAATCAGTTATTGTGAAGCCGTAATGTATTGACATTTCTCAGAGGAGCTGAAAACTTTGAACAGTGCCTGCTTGGTAATTTCGATCCAAAATCAATGAATTGAGAAAATTGTTCTGCTGAATGACATAAGATGTAACTTTCAATAACATCAACTCAAGGGGATAGCACGTGTTGAAACAAATGGGCCATGAAGTATGGAACCAATAGATTGGGTGGTTATGTTTCTCACTAAAGATGGCAAGTATGTCCTGAATGCAATAGTCTTTTGTGGCACCAACTCTAAAGGTTCTGGGTTTATATCACACTAATGTCACATACAAATCTATGGACTTCATTTTTTGTCAATATAACTAATCGAAAGATGTTAGGTCAAACATTTTAAAATGTTTATTTAACAAATGGTTTTAATGATAAATTTAGAAGAATCGGCATCGACACAGTAAAAATCATACCAAAAGCTCTTTTAAACTAAACTACTATGTAATTAGTTTATGTTCATGTTTGATCATGTAATGACTAAAGGGCTATTTGTCCTTTTTTGTTACTTTCTGTTTAACACTAGTCACATTTCTTCCATGAACACACCCCGGAAATCATTCACATCAGGTAACCATTATTCCAATTAGTAAGTGTATACTGTATATGTTCCCTCAGTTTCCAATGTCTATGTGCTTCATTGCTGTATGTCAGTTCTTTGAGTTGGTGTTTTGTGTTTTTTGTATACAGCCTTGTGTAATACTTTAGTAGTTGCTAGATAGCGCTCATTTATTTCAAAATTGTATATGTTTTTTCCGTTGGTTGAGTTTGTGTTTGAATCTGAAACCCACAAACGTATACTTGCCTGCGCCTGGTTCCACCCCACCATCACAAGTTTGTGACAGAATGAAGCACCCAACAAGGAATCAGCAGTTACAGAAGCTTCCCTAAAAAATATTTAGGGGGAGCAATGGGGGTTGTTGGAGAGCTCCTACCTCTTTCCTCTGCCAGAGCCTGCCGAGGATTGGCCTCTACCTCTGCCGACAGTGCCTGCCGAGGATTGGCCTCTACCTCTGCCGACAGTGCCTGCCGAGGAGTGGCCTCTATCTCTGCCGACAGTGCCTGCCGAGGATTGGCCTCTACCTCTGACGACAGTGCCTGCCAAGGATTGGCCTCTACCTCTGACGACAGTGCCTGCCGAGGATTGGCCTCTACCTCTGACGACAGTGCCTGCCGAGGATAGGCCTCTACCTCTGACGACAGTGCCTGCCGAGGATTGGCCTCTACCTCTGACGACAGTGCCTGCCGAGGATTGGCCTCTACCTCTGAAGACAGTGCCTGCCGAGGATTGGCCTCTACCTCTGACGACAGTGCCTGCCGAGGATTGGCCTCTACCTCTGACGACAGTGCCTGCCGAGGATTGCCCTCTATTTTTGCCACCGGAGCTTGAACAGGACTGGTCTCTACCTCTTCCGCCAGGTCCCGCTGAAGATTTGTCTCTACCTCCGCCTCTGCCTCCTCTATCATATAATCAACATTTTAATGTAAAGATCAGATAATTATTACAATGATATACATTCTTAAAATTATTATCACACCTTGTAGCTTTGGTCTCATCTTTAACCTTTTTACTGGCAGGGTCCCTTTTACTTCTCTCCCCATGGAGACTCTTTGCCACCAATCTTTACAGGGTCTTTTACAAACACGTAACAACGAACTGAAAACATACACTGCGAATGAAATCTAATTGTGCAATGACGTGACCTACATACAAAAACAGTTGTCACTAATCACATACACTCACCATCATGAAACGTAGTGTAAAACAATATCAAGCACACGTGAACCTAACCAGGAACCTTAAATAGCCCACTGATTAACTAACCTATGCCGGTGCCTTAGCCAGGGGCGTAAATCCCTGGGATCAGGACCCCCCCCCACCTAAGGGTTGTCCCCCCTAAAAATATAATTGACACAATGCTGTGTATTGTATATAACATAATGATCTATACTTAAATATCTGGCTAAGATGTAAAATACAAACCCCCCAAAAATGCTTTTTAAGTTTATAAACATTTTGAGTCCCCCCTCCCTCGCCTCACAGTGGTTTGATCTAATGCCTGCTGTACCTTAGGATCTGCTGCAGTCTCACAGGCTATACCAGAACGGTAGTGACAGGAATGTAGTAAGTAGGCGGTTCAAGGCCATTTTATTCTCATTAAACATCGGATGGAGTTTTTCTTTTCTCAAATAGAAATGATGTTGAGTAATTAATGAATTAGTCATCATGACAAAAAGTTTGCTATGTCAGTGTAATATAATGTAACGTACCTAGCTTGTTTAATAGCTTGTTGGATAGAAATGCACCCACTAGCTAACGTTTACACGGCGATAAGCCTAACGTTATGTGTGTGAAATTATATTAGGGTTAATATTGAAGATCTACAGTTGTGTTTTGCTCAATATGAATTTAAGTGGCTGATCAGTGAAACATATATCCTCTGTCCCAGACGAAACAGCGACAGTAAGTTGGAGAGTCTCAGGGAGACCAGCGACAGTCAGGTGGAGAGTCTCAGGGAGACCAGCGACGGTCAGTTGGAGAGTCTCAGGGAGACCAGCGACAGTCAGTTGGAGAGTCTCAGGGAGACCAGCGACAGTCAGGTGGAGAGTCTCAGGGAGACCAGCGACAGTCAGGTGGAGAGTCTCAGGGAGACCAGCGACAGTCAGGTGGAGAGTCTCAGGGAGACCAGCGACAGTCAGGTGGAGAGTCTCAGGGAGACCAGCGACAGTCAGGTGGAGAGTCTCAGGGAGACCAGCGACAGTCAGGTGGAGAGTCTCAGGGAGACCAGCGACAGTCAGGTGGAGAGTCTCAGGGAGACCAGCGACAGTCAGGTGGAGAGTCTCAGGGAGACCAGCGACAGTCAGGTGGAGAGTCTCAGGGAGACCAGCGACAGTCAGGTGGAGAGTCTCAGGGAGACCAGCGACAGTCAGGTGGAGAGTCTCAGGGAGACCAGCGACAGTCAGGTGGAGAGTCTCAGGGAGACCAGCGACAGTCAGGTGGAGAGTCTCAGGGAGACCAGCGACAGTCAGGTGGAGAGTCTCAGGGAGACCAGCGACAGTCAGGTGGAGAGTCTCAGGGAGACCAGCGACAGTCAGATGGAGAGTCTCAGGGAGACCAGCGACAGTCAGGTGGAGAGTCTCAGGGAGACCAGCGACAGTCAGGTGGAGAGTCTCAGGGAGACCAGCGACAGTCAGGTGGAGAGTCTCAGGGAGACCAGCGACAGTCAGGTGGAGAGTCTCAGGGAGACCAGCGACAGTCAGGTGGAGAGTCTCAGGAGACCAGGGACAGTCAGGTGGAGAGTCTCAGGAGACCAGCGACAGTCAGGTGGAGAGTCTCAGGGAGACCAGCGACAGTCAGGTGGAGAGTCTCAGGGAGACCAGCGACAGTCAGGTGGAGAGTCTCAGGGAGACCAGCGACAGTCAGGTGGAGAGTCTCAGGGAGACCAGCGACAGTCAGGTGGAGAGTCTCAGGGAGACCAGCGACAGTCAGGTGGAGAGTCTCAGGGAGACCAGCGACAGTCAGGTGGAGAGTCTCAGGGAGACCAGCGACAGTCAGGTGGAGAGTCTCAGGGAGACCAGCGACAGTCAGGTGGAGAGTCTCAGGGAGACCAGCGACAGTCAGGTGGAGAGTCTCAGTTGTGTTAAGCTTAGTTCATATTTTTGGAGGTGTGTGGTTGTCAGGGTTGTCAGATGAGCTTTACCAGTGGCTCACTAACTTACATTATGATTAGCTAATTTAACAAGTATGTAAAAAAAGATATTTGGTTAGATAAGACAATTATTACAAGTATGGAACATATTTTTTTTCTTTCCAGGAGTCAGACTGTTCTGAAACTGTGAGAGTAGAGGAAAGGTCAGAACCAGGGACAGATCCAGAAAGAGCAGCGCAAGGAGATGATATTGCCAGGAGATGGCAAGGCATTGCTTGAGGAAAATTGTAAGCTCAGTACGGCATGTTGCAATGCAGGGACAATATTTAAGAGGGCACACTGAAGAACGTGGTAATCTGTATCAGCTCCTGAAACTTAGGGCGGAAGAGGATGATCCCATTTTATTGAAATGGTTAACAGATCGCACCACTGCATAGACAAGCCCTAAATTTCAAAATGAAATCCTGAGCATTATGGCCAATACGATAATCAGAGGCATTGCCAATGACATAAGGTCTCTAGCCCTTGTTCAGTTTTCTGTGATAGCGGATGGTACGCAGGATATTTCTGGTGTTGAGCAGGAAAGTGTCTGTTTGCGCTATGTGGACCATGACCTTGTCCCAGTTTATTGGGTTATACAGTGTTGCGGAGACAACAGGCCAGAGCCTTGCCAATATGGTAAGAGCCTTGCCAATAAGGCTCAATCTGCCCATGTCTGCTTTACGTGGGCAGAGTTATGATGGTGCCTCAAACATGGCAGGAAAGTACAGTGGTGCACAGGCAATAGTGAGCAGCAGCCATTAGCCCTCTGACACAGTGTGCGCCACAATGCACATAATCTTATCACACAGGCTGGGTGCTCAGCCTCCCCAATGATCCGGGACGGCCTTTCTTGGGTCCACCAGTTAGGTGTCCTTTTTGGCCAGTCAGGGAAATTTAAGAGAATGTTTGAAAACATAGAAAATGCACCCATCACCACAATGAAACCCCTATGTCCAACTGTGCGCAACTCTGCTGTAAAAGCTGTTCTAGGGCAGTATGAGCGGGTACTTTGCAGCCTAGAGAAGATGGCAAAAAGTACATCTTGAACAGCTTCAACTGCCAGTGGCTTATGTGAGCACTTCAGCAAAGGTAAGACTGTGTTGGGCCTCGCACTTGCTTCTGCTGTTGTTGGAGAGCTTGAGTGCCAATTAACATTTCACTGCAGAAGAAGATCCAGACTGTCTCTGGAATGCAGGCTGCAGCTGATTGTGTCCGATCCTCTCTTCAGGGAAAGAGAAATGACAAGACCTATCTTGAACTGTATGAGAAAGCTACAGCATTGGTTAACTCCATTGAAACAGTTGATTCTATTGAGACAACACATTCAAGGCGCTTTGCTGGCAAAGCAGTGGAACATTACAGGGCAGAGTTTAAAGTATTGGATTGTGTGGAGGTTCAGTTTGGTGATCGTTTCAACCAGGACAGTCTAAAGACTCTGCAACACTTAGAGGGTGTCTTTCTGACCGGGGAGTTAAGTGATACAATAAATGAGTACCCTGATTTGCATAGAGGTTCTCTCTCAGTACAGTTGTCCCTTTTCCTCCAGAAATACCTCTGTAGTAGCAGCAGTGTAGAGGCAGCAGAGGCCCTAAGAGGAATGCCAGTGGAGGTGCGGGGGTTGTTTGATCAAGTTGATTTCCTCGTCAGAATTCTCATGGTGGTACCAGCGTCCTCATGTGAAGCTAAGAGGAGCTTCAGTGCATTGCGGAGACTGAAGACATGGCTAAGAGCGACAATGACCCAAGACAGACTTAACAGTCTGTTAGTCTGCCATGTGCACAAAGAAAGGCTAGATAGCCTTAATATAAACAACATATGCCAAGAGTTTGTGGGGCCCAGTGATACCAGGAAAAATACATTTATTACTTTCGTTTAGTGCATATGTCGTCTTTTAAGTGTGCTTTAAGTTACAGCTATTTGGTACCTTTGTTAAGTGCCTATCCCGTCATGTAAATTTGTCAACCGTATATCACAACAATTCCGTTCCCTGGGAAATATTGTAGAAACACAAGATTAGGTTACTAGTGAAACGTAAGTAAGACGTAAAAAGCAAAAAGTCACATCATGCGGGTGGAATCAAACCACCGCCGACGGCTCCGTAGCCAAGGGCTCTACCCACTGTACCACCCTGCACTCTTCTTACAGGTTTTCTTATTGTATCAATTTACAGTGGAAAAACGATGTGTGCACTCTAGGTTTTCGTCAGGGTTAGTTTCCTAATGTTAGGGTTAAGGCTAGGTTTGTAATGTTAGGTTGAAGGTTAAGGTTAGTTTTGTAATGTTAGGGTTTGGGTTAATATCCTGTGAACAATTGACCCTTCGCTAAGCCACGCCCGAAAACCGCCACAGGCCAGTCGTGGTTTAGCAACCGTAACTAGGCGCAGGAGGTCTGTCATGCTTTCGAGCGAGGGAAACATGCCATAGCGTTGTGCTTATGGATTGTGTAAATATGATACCCGATATCCTAAAAGTTTGGACAGTGTAATGTTTGCTCACTGGCTAAACTGTATTTGTATTTAATGAACGGGACCGACACCAAGCTTCCGAACTTTACATCTTTATTCTTCCAAGTCCCTATCTAGTCTCGCGTGAGGCGGGACTTGCCCGAGAGCTACGGTGTCCTCTTTAGGACATACAGTCAGGATGTTACATCTCCCTTCTCAAAAGAAAAAATGGCATTACCTAAACACACACAACAGTGATTATGTGAACATAACAATTGTGCTAAGTGCACAAATAAACAGTCTTACGTTTACAGTCTGCAGTTGTTAGTGTCATTGCAATAATGTAAACAAGTATAGACAGCAGTTACATGGCATAAGACTTGTGCACAAATAAGTCCAGAGTCAGGGATAGTGTTTCCATTTTGCATAACTTAAAGGTGAACTAGTTCTTGCAAAAGAAACAGAACAGGCAGTCAACTGATTTCACAGTGTTTTTCACAAGTAGCAAACATGTAACAGGTATGAGAACACTTTTTCTCTTGCTTTTTCTTACAAGAGACACAACAACAACTTAAGTGCAATCTTACAATGTTTTTTTTTTTTTTCGGGCAGCGATCCGCCTACACCCTTTACATTATAGGTCAAGGATTTGTCTTGGCCTGGAGATGCGGCCAAACCTTGTTGTGTAATTGGGTTCTTGTTGGTTTGTTAATTGTGGGTGGTCTGCAGGTTCGGGGTGTGTTGGCTGTGTGTCACTGGTGTTTGTGTCTGCTCGCTGTGTGTCTCTGGTGTCTTGAGCATCTCTGCTTTCACGGAGGTGCCAACGGTTGCGCCGTAGGATCTGTCCATCCTCTGTCTGGATGTGGTAACTCCTGTGTGTGTGTGCATGTTGTGTTACCGTTGCAGGTCTCCAGGAGCCATCTTCCTGACGGAAACGGATAGGTGTGCCAACAGGTAGGTGAGGCAATGGCTTGGTGCCTCTGTTGAAGTATACTTGTTGGCGGTGCTGGCATTCCTTTCATCTGTCTTGGACAGCTTTCTGGGGTGTTACCCGTGGCTGCAGATGCCTGCTGGTCGCTGGGAGTATGGAGCGCAGTCGTCGGCTCATCAGAAGCTGGGCCGGTGACTGAAGGTTGTCAACTGGAGTGTTTCTGTATTCCAGCAGAGCGAGGTAGGGGTCTGTATTTTCGGCTTTTGCCTTGTCCAGGATGCGTTTTGCTGTCTGGACGGTCTTTTCAGCAAGGCCGTTGCTCTGTGGGTAACACGGACTTGTGGTGGTGTGGGTGAAGTCCCACACGTTTGCAAAACGGTGGAACTCCTCAGAGCTGTAGCATGGTCCGTTGTCACTGATGACTGTCTCAGCGATGCCGTGGCAAGCGAACGCAGACTTGAGTTTGGCGATTACTGCCAGGGATGTGCTGCTTGTAAGCTGCTCCATTTCAAAGAATCTACTGTAGTAGTCTACGATGATGATGTAGTTTTGAGCGTTCCATGTGAAGAGGTCTGTGCCTACCACTTGCCATGGTCTCTCGGGTATGTTATGTGACCACAGTGGTTCTTTGGGGTTAGCATCACGTCGTTCCTGGCATATACGGCACTGCTCTACTGTTGCTTCTATTTGTTTGCCCATCCCGGGCCAGAACAGGAGGTCTCCTGCTCTGTGTTTGCTTTTCTCCACGCCCATGTGTCCTGCGTGTATGCGCTGGATCATGTCTCCTCTGAGGCTCTGGGGGACTATGATTTTCTCACCTTTGAAAAGTATTCCCTCCATCTCAGAGATCTCGTCTCGGTGGTTCCAATATTCTTGGATGCTGGGTGGGCATTTCCTCCTTTCGTCAGGCCATCCGTTCTGTGTGGCTCTTCTGAGTGCGGTAAGCTGTGCGTCCTGTGCAGTTGCATCTTTGATCTGCAGTAGCTTGCTGTCGCTCACTGGGACAGTGCTTATGAGTGTATGTACCTGTGCTTCCATGCTCTCCATCAGGCTGCTGTCTTGGTGCTCGATGGATTTCCGGGACAATGTATCAGCCACTGGAATGTCCTTTCCGGGTCGGTGGATGATGTGGATGTTGTATTTCTGGAGCTGTAATATCATCCTCTGTAGCCGCGGTGGGGCTGCCGCCAACGGCTTTCGAAGGATTGCTTCCAGCGGTTTGTGGTCAGATTCCACAATCACTCTCCGGCCGTACATGTATTCATGGAAACGCTTACAGCCGTATAAAACTGCATACAGTTCCTTCTCTATCTGAGCGTAGTTCACTTCGGTGCTGTTGAGTGACTTGGAAGCGTAGGCAATGGGTCTTTCGTCCTGGAGCATGACAGCGCCAAGGCCACATTTTGAGGCGTCTACTTGGAGTCTCAGTTCTTTTTGTGGGTCGAAGTATGCGAGCACAGGGTGTTCTGTTATCAATTTCTTCATCTGCGTGAATACTTTGTTGTGGTTGTTGTCCCATAAGAATTCACTGTCCTGCTTCAGCAGTTGGCGTAGTGGTGCGTTTATCTCGGAGAGGCGTGGTGCGAATCTGGCCAAATAGTTAATTATCCCGAGAATGGTTTCTAACTCCTCTCTGATTGTGGGTGGCTCCATGTCTTGTATCGCTTTTACCTTCGCTGGGTCTGGCTTGACACCTTCTCGCGAGAGCTTGTGGCCGAAGTAGCTGACCTCTGATACGCATATTTGGCATTTATCAGGATTTAGCCTTACCCCTTTTTCCCTTGTACGCTTCAGCATGGCCCTGAGGTTGTCGTCATGTTCACGCTTTGTCTTGCCGAAGACGAGTATGTCGTCGACGATGGCAGCTACACCTGTGAGGCCTTCATATGTCTCATCGACGCGTCTTTGGAATTCGTCTTGGGCTGAGTTGATTCCAAATGGCAGCCTCAGAAACCTGTATCTGCCAAAAGGGGTGTTTAATGTTGTTAGCAGGGACGACTTTGCACTCAGCTTTATGGCCCAGTAGCCGGATCTGGCGTTGAGGACGCTGAAGTACTTCGCTCCAGCGAGTTTTGTGGTGACATCCTCTAAGGTCGGTAATGGGGCCTTTTTATCGCCTTGTTGAGGTCTCTGGGGTCCAGGCAGATTCTCAGCTTGCCGGTCTGGGGTTTCTCGACGACAACAAGGGCATTAACCCATTCTGTGGGTTCTGTCACTTTGCAAATTACGTTGCTCTCTTCCATCTTGTCGAGCTCTTTTTTCAGCCTGTCTCGCAAGGCAATCGGTACTCTTCGCGGCGGGTATACTACTAGTGTGGCGTGCGGGTCGACATGGAGCTTGCACTCCCCTGGAAACTCTCCTATACCCTGGAAGACGTCGGTGTATTCTTTAAGGGGGCTGTCTGTGTCTGTGCATGGTTCCGCTTCTTCGTCGGCCACAGCTAGTATCAGCTTGATTAGCTTGAGGTCCAGACTAGCTCTCATCCCTAGGATGGGGGGTGCTTTGGTGTCCACTATGTAGAATTCAAGCACAATGGAGGTGTTTTTATGCTTGCATTTTAGATGGCAGGTGCCTTTCACTTTCAGGAACTCACCACCATATCCTGAGATTTTTTGAGTGGTTGGTTTTATGGCAGTATCCCTAAACAGCCTTTCAAATATCTGTACTGGAATTGCATTGGTCTGTGCGCCAGTGTCAATTTTGAATTTAATTTTTTGAGTCCCGATTTCAATTTCGGCATAGGCTTGTTCGTTACATTTTCCTGTGTTTTCACGTGTAAGTCCGTCAATAAAAAGTTCTACCTGCTCGTCTTCAGTGTCTTCATCCATTGTGTGGATCACTTTCCTTGTATAGGTGTTTGTGTAAAGTTTTGACTTACAGACTTTTGCAAAGTGATTGAGTTTTTTGCATTTCATGCATTGCTTGCCTTTTGCTGGACATGCGCCGTCCCTGGTGGTATGCAGGCCGCAGCATCTATCACATTCTCTTTGTGCTGTGGCGGGCTCTCTTGGCCTGGCTTTGAAACTTGTGCGCGCCGGTTTGTGTTCCGGTCTTCGGGCTATGGCGTGTACAGCGTCGTTGTTGGGGTATTTACCTCCCACCATCTCTTGGTGGGAGGTAAACTTGCTGGAGTTGGACTTGCTCATGGGATCGCGCGATGTCGATGGCTTTGTCTAGTGTTAGCTCCGCACCGTGGCTGAGCAATTTCTCCCGCACTCGCGGTGAATTTGTAGCAAAAACGATTCGGTCTCGCACCATCTCGTCGCTATTGGGGTATCCACAGTCTTTAACTAACAGCTTTAGTTCTGTGACAAAGTGTTCAAAAGTTTCCCCGTCACCTTGTGTTTTCTCATGGAAATGATATCTCTCATATATGGAGTTGGATTTTGGTGTGAGGTACGCGGTGTACTTGTCGTAGTATGTTTGTAGTTTCTTCGCTTCGTCGTCTGTTAGTGTCCATGTGTTGAAAATGTCGCGCCCTTTTTCCCCGATCCAAGAGGAGGTAGCTGCATTTGTCCTGTTCGCGTTTCTCCCGCAGAGGTCCAGAGAATATTAGCTCCGCGTGCTGCTTGAAACGCCGCCATGCTTCTGGTAAGTTAGCTGATTCCCAATCCATCTCGGGTGCTGGGACGCCGAAACTATCCATGTTTCTTTCGGGACGTGGGTCCTAACCTCTACTCTGACACCATGTAATGTTTGCTCACTGGCTAAACTGTATTTGTATTTAATGAACGGGACCGACACCGAGCTTCCGAACTTTACGTCTTTATTCTTCCAAGTCCCTATCTAGTCTCGCGTGAGGCGGGACTTGCCCGAGAGCTACGGTGTCCTCTTTAGGACATACAGTCAGGATGTTACAGACAGGGAGGTGGAATTTTTTTCTTTCCCAAAACCTAAAACCCAAGGGGCGAAATGCCAGGCGTGGACAGAGGCTCACTGACATACTTTAAAATACCCCCTGAGTACCCCAATCCGATTGCGGCTCTCCCGGTATCAGGTCTAAGGACGGAACATCAGGGGGCTTGCCGGAGATCTCCAAGGAAAAGGTTGGTATGTGAACTTAATCAGTTCATTAACAGTAGTCATCATGTGCTCACTATAGGTACATTTTATTTGGGCAGCGAGATGTATTACAGAACACACATGCTCTAATGCTTTATACTTTACAACTACCGATGATATGTAAGCAGTAGCCTGGCGCGCTAAAAATATAAGCGGTAGAATGTTAGCATTGTAAAGTGGTCAAGCAAATGGCTTAGTTATTCCACAAGATTTGTGGATAAGCTGCTTGATTTACAATTATTAGATTATATTCACTTACCCTGCTGTGCATGAACATTGCTGTTCCTCAATTTGTGTGTTTCCCACTTGAATGGTTAGTATGAGGCAGCTGCTTCTTGCGCTGGGACCTAGGCTTTAGCTTCAATTTTAAAGACGTTATTCTCTAATCGGTTGCATATTATGTCGTGGATATATCCCTAGAATGCATACTGCAGCCCCTTTTGTCTTGCCCTTTCAGATATTTCACCTGTTCGCCAAAAATGAATAAATATCTCATTGGGAATGTCTGACACCGGTGCATACATACTGCAATAGACGTGCCAGGCTCGAAAGCTTGACAGGCGTAGCAACAGCAACTATGGACGGCGTGGCTTAGCGAAGGGTCAATTTTAAGAACCCTGATTAAATTGCATAACGACTTAGATATAAAAAGCGACCCTGGTGGAGCAGTGGGTAGGGCGCTCAGCTGCGGAGCCGTAGGCAGTGGTTCCTTTCTACATGCTATTTTTTAGCATAATTGCATGGTAATTGCATACGTTCACTAGAAACACAATCACGTGTTCCTACAATAGTTCCCAGGGAATGTAATTCTTGTGATATTGGGCTGAAATTTGTAGCATTTTTTATTCCTGCTTCTTAAACAGTTTGGTACAAAAGCATAGTATTTATTTTATATGGGCACATTTTTAAAATTAGTCATGTTTTAAGTTAAGTTTTTTGGCTTGATGGTAAACCAAGTTAAAAATAAATACATGGTTTTAAAGAAGAATATTTTGGTCAATTTAGTCAGCTTTTTCATTGAATCAAAAGAAACACTGAAAAGAAGGATAATGGTACAGTCTCCATGCTACACTAATGATCATATTAGGGCTTTTTGCTTTGTACACAAATCCTCTACTAGTTGTGGCTGTATTACTTTTTGTGTCCCCTTCAAAAATTGCTCTTCAGAAATGTTATGTTTATTGTCCCTCCTTACTGTTAGATCAGATTTACGCCCCTGGCCTTAGCTAAACTCAAAACAGCTGTGCTCCTAATTTACTCAATACATGTAGGTGCTCTCCCTAAACCCCCTGTGTACAACACAGCTCACCCAAATGTGACACTCTTTTTAGAGTCATGGTCCACTTCACTTCTCTCCCCGGAGTAACTCATTTCAGAAGTTCTCTCACTGCTCAAACCTGTAAACACATCATGAAAAAACATGTCCTTGATCAAGACCCAAACTGTAAAGACTACAGAGACAATATGTAGATCAGACAGAAACGGAGAAGACTTACACATTACCTCAATAAAAGAAATACACATCACTAAAAAACATGGACTGAAATCCTGTTTTGACTTACCTCTTCAATTCTACATTTTACTGATGACAGACTAAACGATTGACTTTCTCTTTGAAAATGTATACTGACCAATTAAGCCAAGTAGCAGTCCTATAAATGTAGAGACAACTAGAAAGGTGAAAGAAATAAGATAGCTTGGTAGAACCCATATTATAAATGTTTGTGCTGACACTGACCAAATGCCTGTAAATTTACTTTCCTTCCCCATGCGACAGGAACAAACTAATGAATGCTCAAACAGCTATTACAATTCGATTGCGAATTGAAAATTGTTTCCCTCAAATGCACAATAATTACTTTAAATTATACCAAATTAAGTTACTTATTTTATGTGGGTATGGGCAACATAGGAATTAAATACTTGAGCCCGAATGCATTGAGCACAATAAATCAGACAGTTGGCGTTAACAGTGGCGCAACAAAAATCCCTTGAAATGCTGGTCTTTTTTGGTTACAATTATTTTTACAGTTTATTATAGAATCCATTACTTCAGTGGTTTTATACTGTACAATTGTATTTCCTGTCAAAAAATCATTTTTTTCAAGATTTATTTGGTTTAATTTAAAATAAATAGAGTGGTAATATGTGCACTTATTAAATAGTAGTGGACACTTTTTGGCCATCTATATTCATTTGCCAGGTGGTTTTAATATTTTGGTTTCACTTCATTCGCCACCTTGATTTTACAACAGCCAGCCTGGTCCTTCTGACGCAAAGATAAACAAGATGCGCCATCTGCTGGTCATTGTGTGTCAGCAACATTCTCCCATTCAAACCAATGCATGGGTCATGTGACCCAAAACCGCGAAAGGAGTGGGTATCTGAGCCTACGCGCTTCTAGTGTTAAACGAGCATGGGACGAAAGGCCCAATAAGCGCAAGTATAACCAGAGGCCAGGAGAGCCAGTCATATACAGAGAGAAAATATAAAAAATACATTCATTTACCAAGGGTAAACTAACATAATACACCGGTAGAACGACAGTTCGGTAGATAAGCCGCAGAGCAAATACAAGCAAAGAGGTAATTGTATACAAAGAGACAAAAATAAATAAATAAATAACCAAGGGTAAACCAACATAATACACTGGTTGAAGGACAGTTCGGTAAATAAGCCGCAGAGCAAATACAAGCAGAGAGCAAATTGTATACAAAGAAGAGACAAAAATAAAATAAACCCCCGTACTAGCTTAACAAAACGGGAGAAACGACATTAGCCTTCCCTTCATGACCGAGATCAGAAAAAGGTAAATAACATTCTACACAGAATATTTTGCCGTAATAAAGAAAACAATAAATGGCGACACCGGGTAGTAGGGATTTGCATGAACCAACTGGACAGCAGTAGAAGAGACGGAAGAAACGTTTTACTGTCCGGACCAATAGTAGCAAGCGTAACACATTACCTTCGAGCCACTAGCTAGTGAGCATGTTGAAAGGTAGAGTCGTACCACTTTTGGGCTTCACCTGCAGAGTCAAACACCAGCCGTTCACCGGAGTGTTCAACATGGAGACTTTTCCTCAGGGAAAAGCGGACCTTCCGGGCATAAAGTTGCCGTTTGACGCCCAGAAAAGTGGCAAGTTTTTCAGACACAGGCGAGATCATGTCCGGGAAAAAAATATCTTCCCGCCACGGAAAAACAGCTGAGACTTGTTGCGCCAGTGCAGTATCCTCTCCTGATCCTGGAAATTATGGAGGCAACAGATCAGCGGCCTAGCTCTGGCGTTGGTTGGGTCGTTAGCAAGATTTTGGGTACAGAGAATAGTACGCCACTAGGCCCCAGGACCTACAGGAGGAGCAAAGAGACGAAAGTGAGCGTGTCACCTAGCTCCATCTTCTCCGGCACATTCAGAATCCGAACGTTGTTTCGGCGTGATCTAAATTCCAAATCGTCCAACTTGTCTCGGAGCCTGCAATGATCCTTGGATAAGTGAGAAACTGTGTCTTCAAACCGGACTAGACGAATGGAGTATTCCGATAGGCCCGACTCCACATCCTTCAAGCGGCTGCCCTGGCCTTCCACCGTTGCACGGAGCGCATCAATCGAGGAGAGCGGGACAATAGCATCAGTGACTGCGGTCCGAACCGTGTCAGCGATGGAGGCTCGAACAGATGCTGCTACATTAGCCTCGATGGAGGAACACAGGGCCCGAAACTCAGTGGAGGTGAGTGAGTCAGGGAGGCTAGAGGTGGGGCCCTGGGGGCTAGTTTCACGAGTGTCTGTGGCAGACATCTTAGCAGGCGTGCGAGAAGGCCGCTTGGTTTTCTGACTGTGCGACATGAGACGTGACAAAAGCAAAATATATAGAAAAATATATAGAAAGTTGGATCAGGCTACAGACTAAAATAAAAGGTTTGTAAGCCACAAGTAAAAATTAGCTAGCCAGCGAGAGCCTCCCCAGTTTGCGACTACTCGATTCGCATGCTCAAACCGGAAGCCGAAGTTTTGCAACCTTAATTAATGCGTGTTTCCTGTAGAAAATCTACATCTGCCCCAAGTGTTTTTAAATGAGAAAATACACTAGACCTCTTAACTGGGGTGTTCATTGATTTAACGTTCCAAGATAAAACTTAATAGGTGTAGGTGCACCCCCACCAACACAAACAGAAAGAAGAAACTGATCCGCCAAGCCGTTGTGAAGAAAGTAAAAAATAGGGAAATAAAGAAAAAATTATCGGGGAGAACACAGAAATAATAACCAAAAAGAGACAAGAAAACATCCATACAAAAACATTAACCCCGCCCCCAAACCAGAGTTACCAGTCTCAATATCCGAAGACAGCTCCAGAACTGACATAGCTCCCGTGCATTTTAAGCAGTGAACGTGGGAGACTCCGTCGCATATAAACAACAAGAACTGAATGCATTTAGCAACTTTAGCAACCATTCCTGAACAGTGTACCTCAGTTATACAGTATTAAAATGCAGTACACGCATATACAGTGACCACATTTACAAGCATATACACACACGAAAAAGACACGACAATTAATAATTTCAAAACATGCAAGCAGCGGGAAGCGTGCATACATTGTGGGTGGATTTTAAACGTAAACACATATTTGGATACGCAGCCACAGGCCCACACGAAACCTTTCAATGCACACACACGTACAATCCCACACCCCTACCTGCGTTCATCTATACATACACAGTGGCCAAGAATACAAACATAAGAAAATGCTAGTATAATACTGAGCATATATACACTATACCCCAGACACGCATGAGATAAACGCACATATAGAAAGCCATGACAATTTTTAATATATATATACATCTTTTTAGGATTTGTTGCTTGTCAGTTTTAATCATCACAATTAAATGAAATAAACATTTGAAATATATCAGTCTGTGTAGAATGAATGTATACGTTATACAAGTTTCAGTTTTTGAATGGAATTACTGAAATAAATCAACTTTTTGATGATATTCTAATTATATGACCAGCACCTGTATATATATACATAAACAAAACTATATATAAAAAAACAAAAACCCATATATGCGTGCCATTAAACAGAACGAAGGACTGATGTGCTTAGCCAATCAGAATCGCGAACGACCGGGCCATAGGCTACACACCATGAGATTAGCTTAACAGAGCCGAGCCGAGCCAGGCCTTCGCCTCTTCAGGGGGAGCAAACCAAAGGTTTTCACCGTTGTGGTCTACGTGCAGGTTAGCCGGGAAGCCCAGAGAGAACTGAATTATCTTCTCGTGGAGAATTGGTTTCACGTCGACAAACGCTGCTCTTTTCCTTGGCCACGACAGACGTGAAGTCTGGGAAAATTTGGATTTTCTTTCCTCGAAAGTGAAGTTGTTCCCTCGCAGGCTTCCGGAGTATTGCCTCCTTATCCCTGAAATTGTGGAACTTGACAATCATCACTCTCGGTCCCGATTTGACAGGGCTGCCCGTAGGGTGGGGGCCAAGGCGGTGAGCCCTGTCAAGCTTCATGGGGGATGGTGCAAGAGAAACCCGACATAAAAGCCACAGGATCCACTCCCTCCAGTCTCTCCGGGATACCTACCACACGCAGATTGCAGCGACGTGATCTCGACTCGACTCCTAATAGTCCCTTTTATGTGTTATAGTAGGTTGTTCCTTTATTTGGCTTGGTTACGCGTTGTTAGCAGTAACAGGGCTGTGGCCATTGTTTTTTCTTTAGTTCTGGTTGAATGTTGTAAGAAAGAGAGATGTCAGATGGCGAGACTCCGTCCCTTTTTTTGCCAGACTGCTGTTTGTTCCAACTATCACCATCAGGTGTTAATACGGAAATGTGGCTTTAGAGACCTTTCATCTGGGTATACGCGGGGTCTTGAAAAGTATTAAAAGGTGATAAATCAATTTTGGGAAAATTAAGACCCTTAAAAAGTATTAAAAAGTCTTATCACGGCTTTATAAAGTCTTAAATATTGAATGTATTTTTTCTGAATTAGCTGTCCAACAGTCCCAAAAACATCATAAAAGTGTGTGAATTTAGTCATTTTTATTTTAAAAAAACTTTCGTAAATGGGCGGAAGTTCAAAAGCACAATGTACGCTCTGGCGTTCCCAGTGCGTATTACAACGAACCGAAAGGTTGGTGAACGCATGAACAGAATGGGGAAGTGCAAATTTGCAGCGTCCTGGCTGGAAATGCCAGACTTTAAAGAGGGGCTGCAGCCAGTCGAGGGGAAAATCAGGGAGGCATATTGTACATTATGCAAGAAAAAAATAAGTATTGTGTCAATGGGCATTAACTCGTTAAAGTCCCACACGTGTTGTGCTAGCCACAAAGCCGCTGCTAGCCGCCGAGAGCGGCAGCTCTCCATCGCTAGCTTCTGTGGTAATTGCGTTGCTACAGCTACGACCCGGGCTGTCTCTGCTTCATCTTCTGCAGTTGACATCAGAGTAGCTCTGGGCGGCACAGCAACACTGCGTGCTGAGGTGTTGTGGTGTCTCCACACAGCGGAGAAACACCATTCACTGAACTCAAACGAGAACTTGGCTGAAGTTTTCAAGGCTATGTTTCCAGATTCAGATATAGCAAAGTCGTTCACTTGTGGCAAGGACAAAACTGGATACATCATAGGATTCGGGTTAGCACCACACTTCAAGCAGGAGGTTATCAACACCATCAACAAGGCTGGCCAGTTTGTGTTAATGTTTGACGAGTTGCTCAACCAGTCAACAAAAACGAAACAGCTTGATGTCCACATTCGATTCTGGGAAGATGACCGTGTCCAATCTAGGTACCTGCTTAGTACTATATATTATATATACTCTATATACTCACATTTTTATTTATTTCATTTTCAACCTGTTATGTGTGTGTTTTGAGAAGTGTCATATTAATAAAGATCTGTTCTGGCTAGGTACCTTGGCTAGGTAAGTTAAATTTAGGGCTGCAACAACGAATCGATAAAATCGATAAAAATCGATCATTAAAAAAGCTGGGAACGAATTTCATTATCGACACATTGTGTCGCGCAACACGCCACTCGGTCGCGGAGATAAAAGCAATTGAGTTGAGTGCGGTGCGGAGCTGTAACGTTGTTTTGATGGCGGAGTCGACAAAATCAGTTCGACCGAAGTCATCCAAAGTGTGGGAGCATTTCACACTAAGTATATACATAAATAAAAAGTGTGTTAATTGCAAGATATGCAAAAGCGACATGACATGGCACGGGAGCACCACGGTGATAATACAGCACCTTAACCGGAAACACGGAGTCCTTGGTGCGGAGAGTTTGTGTGTATGTTTGTGAGTGGGAGTTTTGTGGCCATGTACGTCTGTGAGTGTAGTGTAAAGAATAAGTTCTGAGGTTCAAACAAATCATTTTAAGTTTTCTGAATTGTATTTTTCTTTATTTTTATAAATTATTTATTGTTTTGACAGGTTAGGTCCTTAATAAAAATAAAAATTGCTGTGCACTTTTTATTATTAATTAGCTCAAGGATGTGCAAGGAGTTTGTGCACTTTCTGAAAAATTTTTGCACTGTGAATTGCACTGTCAGTTCTGTTTTTCAGTCAAGGGTTGGATATTAATGCTTTTTAGTTTTTATCACTGATGTAAATGGTTACAGCTTGAAGTGGTGGTGAGGTATTAAAAAATATTGAGAAGTCTTGAAAAAGTCTTGAAAAGGTATTAAAATTTACTTCAAGATTCCTGCATATACCCTGTTTCATGGAATTATTAGTTGGTTGATTTCTTGCAAACAATCGTAAAACTTGGAGTTTTTAATGCTGAGGGTATTTCTGTGTATATTGGCTTACTCCTGTGGTAGAAATCAGGAATGCTATGTCTACCCAATCAATATATTTTGTGTGCATTAACTTTGTTTATAAGTTTGGGGTGCGGTTGTTAGGAATGTGGGGAGGGATATAGCAGACAAAGGACTGGCTGAACAGGGCATCGATTGGTCCTAGGCAGGGTCGTGGGGTACATGTGTTTATTCCTGATTGGTTTGACCTTTCCTAATAAAGGCTGAGAATGCCAGGAGATCGGCCCCTTTTGCCCCCTTTTTTCCTTTGGCCTGCTCGCGAGTAGAACTGTAAAAGTGGTGCAGAAGTTTACTTGTGGCTGTAAACTTTTATCTGTTTCAAATAAATACCCTTAAAAGTTAGCACGTTCGACTCTGTGGTCATTGAACCTGTTTTTCCTACGATACTCCTTGCCTAGGACATGCAGAGTGGATCTGTGGCCTTCAGGCTCCATCGTGTGGCCGTTGTAACACGTTACAGTCAGTACTTTCACCTCAGGGTCGAATAGTTTGTCTGACTGCATTGGTCTTCTCGCCTCCATTCACATGGGTGATCGTGGCGGGCTAAACTATTAGGAACGAAGCCCAACTCATTACTGGAGTTATATTCCAGAATTACTATCGTTTGCAACCATTGTGATAATTTGGACACATCATTATATAAGCTTGCAATTGTACTTGCAACTACAAATCCCAAAATAAAACCACACATTTCTAAATCACAGAGTTGAGTCACTAATGCCATTACATTCACACAAACAACACAGACAAAACACACATGGTAGCGGCAAAGTACCAACAAAGAGACATTTTGATAAAGACTGACTTATAAAAGAAAGATGTAGACAACAGCATACATGAAAAAACATAGACCTGGCAGAAAACAATATAACGCAATACGCAAATACAACAAGACAACAGGACAAGACTACAATTAATCAGCACATCAGTTAAAGCAGCTAGAGGTTTCAGTGAGGGTGTTAACTATTGTGGGTTCAAAAGTAGAAATCACATGTCACACACCTGTCATTGTCTAAGGTGTAGGAGTCCAAAGAGAAACAAGAGAAAGATCTCTGCAGACTTTGGATCAATGCATCTCATGTATCAGAGTCAAATCATTATTACGCGTTTATTATCCCTGACAGTTGATCTAGATTCTCTACTCTTTCCTCCATAAACATCATGGACATCAGCCACCTGATCCAGGGGCAGTTTGTGCTGCTAACATCTAGCAGACTAAGACGGTATAGAGCTCCAATACATGCAGTATTGTAATGTTATGTGTATACATTTAAAAAATTGCCCTTTTCTGGCCCAAATTACAAATGTGGCCCTCCATTTAATTTCAGAGACCTGATGTGGCCCCTGAGCTGAAAAGTTCTCTCTCCCCTGGTCTAGACAGTGACACAAACACAGGGTGACACAAACACAGGGTGACACAAACACAGGGTGACACAAACACAGGGTGACACAAACACAGGGTATACGACGGACATGCATGTCTCTGATTGTCTCCAATTATACATTATATGATAATACAAATACATTATAAGTTGAATATTGAAATAACTCCACTATTAATAGACTTCCTTTTCTTATTTAAATCAACTATAGGCCACGTTAAAAAATTAACAACAGAGATTTTAAGCTTCCGCAGTCATTGTTAACAACCTTCTATCAGCTATGTTTTTTTTTTATTGACTCAGAATCCAAGCAACGCTCCTTGCCTCCAACTAAGTTAAGTGAGCGGTGTACCCCCAACCCCATTCTTTGGTACTGAGAGACAGAAATGCTCCGCAGTAGCATAAGTCAACCTTGCGGCACACATCGAGTTGGTCAGAACATAGACCCTCGACAAACCGCTGCAACACCAAACACCTTTTTTTCCCCACCACGTCCATATCTACAAAATACCACTCTGCAACACATCACTAACAGCCCCTGACCAAACTCGAACGAGCCCCACATTGTGTGTGCCTGCTTGCCTGGTTGATGGAGGGTTTTGTGAGTTTTGCACAACATCGCCGTTAATAAGGAAAATTATTGATTTTTGAGAAAAATGCTGAGAAATGTACTTAACACCATCAACAAGGCTGGCCAGTTTGTGTTAATGTTTGACGAGTTGCTCAACCAGTCAACAAAAACGAAACAGCTTGATGTCCACATTCGATTCTGGGAAGATGACCGTGTCCAATCTAGGTACCTGCTTAGTACTATATATTATATATACTCTATATACTCACATTTTTATTTATTTCATTTTCAACCTGTTATGTGTGTGTTTTGAGAAGTGTCATATTAATAAAGATCTGTTCTGGCTAGGTACCTTGGCTAGGTAAGTTAAATTTAGGGCTGCAACAACGAATCGATAAAATCGATAAAAATCGATCATTAAAAAAGCTGGGAACGAATTTCATTATCGACACATTGTGTCGCGCAACACGCCACTCGGTCGCGGAGATAAAAGCAATTGAGTTGAGTGCGGTGCGGAGCTGTAACGTTGTTCAAAAGTAGAAATCACATGTCACACACCTGTCATTGTCTAAGGTGTAGGAGTCCAAAGAGAAACAAGAGAAAGATCTCTGCAGACTTTGGATCAATGCATCTCATGTATCAGAGTCAAATCATTATTACGCGTTTATTATCCCTGACAGTTGATCTAGATTCTCTACTCTTTCCTCCATAAACATCATGGACATCAGCCACCTGATCCAGGGGCAGTTTGTGCTGCTAACATCTAGCAGACTAAGACGGTATAGAGCTCCAATACATGCAGTATTGTAATGTTATGTGTATACATTTAAAAAATTGCCCTTTTCTGGCCCAAATTACAAATGTGGCCCTCCATTTAATTTCAGAGACCTGATGTGGCCCCTGAGCTGAAAAGTTCTCTCTCCCTGGTCTAGACAGTGACACAAACACAGGGTGACACAAACACAGGGTGACACAAACACAGGGTGACACAAACACAGGGTGACACAAACACAGGGTATACGACGGACATGCATGTCTCTGATTGTCTCCAATTATACATTATATGATAATACAAATACATTATAAGTTGAATATTGAAATAACTCCACTATTAATAGACTTCCTTTTCTTATTTAAATCAACTATAGGCCACGTTAAAAAATTAACAACAGAGATTTTAAGCTTCCGCAGTCATTGTTAACAACCTTCTATCAGCTATGGTTTTTTTTTATTGACTCAGAATCCAAGCAACGCTCCTTGCCTCCAACTAAGTTAAGTGAGCGGTGTACCCCCAACCCCATTCTTTGGTACTGAGAGACAGAAATGCTCCGCAGTAGCATAAGTCAACCTTGCGGCACACATCGAGTTGGTCAGAACATAGACCCTCGACAAACCGCTGCAACACCAAACACCTTTTTTTCCCCACCACGTCCATATCTACAAAATACCACTCTGCAACACATCACTAACAGCCCCTGACCAAACTCGAACGAGCCCCACATTGTGTGTGCCTGCTTGCCTGGTTGATGGAGGGTTTTGTGAGTTTTGCACAACATCGCCGTTAATAAGGAAAATTATTGATTTTTGAGAAAAATGCTGAGAAATGTACTTATGAACACTCGGTTTAAATGTGTTATTCTGAACTACACAACCACTTATTGTTCTGCTGAAAAAAATGCATTTAATATATTATTCCAATGCACCACATTATTACAACTGAAATCTGAATTAAGTCTTTAATCCTCACTACCAAATTCTTATTTCAGATGACTGACTGTGTGAAATGAATGTCCATAACCATAAATGTCTAGTACTCACTATGAAGTATGTCGTTTTCCTATTCACCTGTCCACTCCGTGTGTTGTTGTGTGCTCCCTCCTGTCCCGCTAACATCTGTATCTGACAGTAATCATTTACAGTCAAGTCAGTAACAGAGTTTGTACCAATCTGATAAGAACTCTTGGTTGGACCGGTTGTTCTAGTTGCAAACATTCTGACGAGAATCCTATTTTCCGCTCATTGTCACACCTTGATCTAGTTCACCTGTCTTGTCATTGTCTCCACACCCCCACCAGGTGTCTTCCATTCCACTCATGTCATGCCCTCAGGTAGGAAGTCTAATGTCTTGCCAACACCAACAGTACATTGTTGTCTTTACATTTTCTAGCATTTATGGATTTATAATGATTTTGAAAGAACTTTTATAGACAGCAGCCATCTGTGTGATCTGGAGAATCACAGAACGGCCGGTACTCCAGGACGGCCGGCAGGCCGGAGCAGCACCCGCCACACACGCAGTCATCACCTGTTTTTTCCCCTCCCACTAATCTGTTTCACACTCCAGTACTGTAGGTGGCAGCAATGCACCTTTACGTTGATGCCAGCTGCACTGGTCGTGGCCACCAAATAAGGAGAAGAAGTGGAAGCGGAGGAAGTAGTGAGCCAGACAGCTATGCAGCAACATGCCATCAGTGATGAGCGACAGAAAGATGAGCTGGTTCCAGATACAGGGCTGGTTCCAGATACAGGGCTGGTTCCAGATACAGGGCTGGTTCCGCAGGCAGATACAGGGTAGGGGTGCACGATATATCGACTCAATACCTTTATTGCGATATCACGTTGCACGATATCAATATCGAAAATGTCACAAGAAATGCGATATTTATTTATACATTTATTTTGTGAAGAGACGCGTCGTTTGGTTTGGTGGCTTAGTTGTGTTCGATTTAAGCGCACGCTTGAAAACTATATATAATGATCATGTTTCATTGGTCAGTTGCCCTGTCACATGCAAGTGTGAGCGAACGGGTCCACTAAACGAACAGACCCACATTACACGTGACGTATGTGTGAGCGCACGGGTCCACTAAACGAACAGACCCTCATTACACGTGACGTATGTGTTAACTCCGACAACGTGAGTGAAATGAAATGAATGACAAAGAAAGAAAAAGCAAATTAGAGAAGCTAAAGAAAAGTTTAAGCCAACTAATGTCGCTCAAGCTGTTGTACTCTGCAAAACCTGCGGTATGGTGATACACCGGGCAAGAGGAAATACAACCAACCTATTTCCCACCTTAATAACTACCACAAGCCACTATAGGATGAGTGCAAACGCCACAATCGTGTCGCAGGAAAATCTATACGGAAATAATAACGGCATTATAATTGTTATAATTACTTTTGGTGCCCCCCCCCCCAACACTTTGTGCTCTACGCACAGCGCGTGATGCGCGTGGTTAGAGCGGCTGCGGTGACAACATGTCCTGTTTTATAGACATGCTCTTTATTTATTCATCTTGTACCAGTCCAATTTGACTGTTAGTTAAAAAAAACATGGTGTTGTAAGAACTTGATTTTGTTTATACATATATTAATCTATTTTGAGGCATTTTCCCATAACTTTAGTGTTTTTACATATGTTTAAGAATATCGAAAATAATATCGATATCGCAATATTCATGATCAGTATGCAGAGGCTCAATTGTCCCTGCCCGACACGCCAATTAAGACTCATCATGCAGGGTAAAGTTTATTTTCTTTGATTAAAACTGCAGTGCGGAATATTTATATTGTGTTTTGCAGCATTTAGATATTGAAATTTGGTGTCAGGTGCGACATTCCCGGGCTGGAGCACCAGCTAATTTGGGCCAATTTAGACCTTTTTTAGTGTACTCACTTTTGTTGCCAGCGGTAAACACATGGCTGTTATTTTGAGGGGACAGCAAATGTACACTGTTATACAAGCTGTACACTCATTGATTTACATTGTTGCAAAGTGTCATTTCTTCAGTGTTGTCACATGAAAAGATATAATTAAATATTTACACAAATGTAATTGATCCAGGTCAGATCCAGTTCGTTTGTGCATTTCTTCTTTGACGTTGCAACTTACCAAGTGGCATATATATGAATGTTTTTCAGGAGATTCTATTTTGGGGTCAAAAAAGTGGATGCTCTCCATTGAAGGAAAAGTCTTGATTCAGCCCACTGACCACCAGACGGACTTCCCTTCTGCACTGTCAATTCTCTTCGCATCCTACTACGTGTTTAACATAGAATACCAAGTGGAGGCGGCCACAACCCTGGTAATAACTGTCTTTTCACCTTAGATACAGATTGTCCCTAAAGGATTTTATTTTGTTTACCTGCAAAGTACGGGTCAACAATATATCAGCATAGGAGGGGATGATGGCAAGGCAAAATCCTATGACACAAGTCAAGGTAAAATATGAAGTTGCATAATTTTCAGCATTATGGTCATATAGTATTATGGTCATATCTCTCATCTCATCTTCAACCGCTTATCCGGGGTCGGGTCGCAGGGGTAGCAGCTCTAGCAGGGGACCCCAAACTTCCCTTTCCCTGGCAACATTAGCCAGCTCCGACTGGGGAATCCCGAGGCGTTCCCAGGCCAGTGTGGAGATATAATCTCTCCACCTAGTCCTGGGTCTTCCCCGTGGTCTCCTCCCAGCTGGACGTGCCTGGAACACCTCTCTAGGGAGGCGCCCAGGTGGCATTCGTACAAGATGTCCGAACCACCTCAACTGGCTCCTTTCTACGCTCTACTCAGAGTTCCTTTCAGATGACTGAGCTTCTCACCTTATCTCTAAGGGAGAGGCCAGCCACCTTCCTTAGAAAACCCATTTCGGCAGCTTGTACACGCAATCTTGTTCTTTCAGTCATGATCCAGCTTTCATGACCATAGGTGAGAGTAGGCCTTCTGGCTCAGCTCTCGTTTCGTCACAACAGTGCGGCAAAGCGAAAGCAACACCGCTCCCGCTACTCCGATTCTCCGGCCAATCTCACGCTCCATTGTCCCCTCACTCGCGAACAAGACCCCGAGGTATTTAAACTACTTTACCTGGGGTTAAGGACTCACTCCCTACCCGGAGTAGGCATTCCACTGGTTTCCTAATGAGAGTCATGGCCTCAGATTTAGAGGTGATAACCCTAATCCCAGCCGCCTCACACTCGGCTGCGAACCGATCCAGTGAGTGCTGCAGGTTACCGACCGATGAAGCCATCAGGACCATATCATCTGCAAAAAGCAGTGATGTAACCCTCAGCCCACCGAACGGAAACCCCTCCCCACCATGACTATTGTCATGGAAATTTTAGACTTTAATCGCTGAATTCGAACTTAAAGTAAGACGCACGAGAGTATGTTACAGTTTGACACTTTTAACAGGTTTAATTGCAAGTAAGAAACCATTTCTCAAATACAGGTTTAAGCTCTTGCATTGATCAGATCAATCCCTATAGCAAGCTTAAAGAATAGGTTTGAGGAAAGTCTTCATCAGACAACAGGACAATAACCTGTGCTGGATCAGACTGACCTGATGAGGAGAACTTCTGCAGGGGTATTTAAAGGAATGAAGTTACGCACACTCATTGACATACAGTATTGATGGAAGACAGATGAGGTCCTTAGAATTAGGCAGGACAGTTTGATTTGCACAAGGGGGATGTCAAAACCTGACCCCTGTGCCTCAAGCAGTATGAGTGGAGACCACATGTGGTCATCAGATAACCACCAAGTCATTGACTCAGGAACTTAAGGAGGAGGTCAACTATCTTTGTTGTTCTTAACAGACAAATGCCCATACAATTCCTAACAGCCAAGCCGGCACCGCAAAGTAACTTAGTGACATCTATTTCCAGCCCCAGGACCTTTCTTGAGGTCAATAGGCATGTGTCCCCTATCATGAAACTTAATTCCAGTGGAACAGAAGGTTTATCCTAAACATTCTTTCCTCTGTGCCTTTTGGCCTAAACAACATCTATAAGACTTACATGTTAATAAACTTCTTGAGTGATCATAAAATTCCATAACACTATGCCTTGATATCCTGTCCATGAATATCACAAACAGGATTGGTGACAAAGCGCAGCCCTGGCGGAGGCCAACCCCCACCGGGAACGAATCCGACATACTGCAGAGAACACGGACACAGCTCATGCTTTGAGCGTACAGAGATTGGATGGCCCTGAGAAGAGACCCCCTCACCCCATACTCCCGCAGCACCTCCCACAGAATATCCCAGGGTACCCGGTCATACGTCTTCTCCAGATCCACAAAATACATGTAGACTGGATGGGCATACTCCCAGGCCCCCTCCAGGATACTTGCGAGAGTAAAGAGCTGGTCCGTGGTTCCCCGGCCAGGACGAAAACCGCATTGTTCCTCTTCAATCTGAGGTTCGACTATTGGCCGAACCCTCCTTTCCAGCACTTTGGAGTACACTTTACCAGGGAGGCTGAGGAGTGTGATACCTCTGTATCTCTGGTCCCCCTTTTTGAAGTGGGGAACCACCACCCCGGTCTGTCACTCCTCTGGCACTGTCCCAGACTTCCATGCAATGTTGAAGAGGTGTGTCAACCAAGACAGCCCTTCCCCACCCAAAGCTTTTAGCATTTCTGGACGAATCTCATCAGTCCCTGGGGCTTTGCCACTGTGGAGTTGTTTGACTTCCTCAGCGACTTCCCCAGGGAAACTGAAGATGACCCTCCATCACCCTCCAGCTCCGCCTCTGTACTATTGGGCGTGTAGGTCGGATTCAGGAGCTCCTCAAAATGCTCTTTCCACCGCCCGATCACATCATCAATTGAGGTCAACAGTGTCCCATCCTTACTGTACACAGCTTGGATGGTTCCCCGTTTTCCCCTTCTGAGGTGCCGAACGGTTTTCCAGAAGCATCTTGGTGCCGACCAAAAGTCCTTCTCCATAGCTTCTCCAAACTTCTCCCACACCCAGCTGCTTTGCCTCTGACACGGCAGCGGCTGCAGCCCTTCAGGCCTGTCGGTACCCTGCAACCTCCTTCAGTCGGACAGCTAGGGTTACCACCCCTTGAGGCACCTAGGACCTTGAGACCACAGCTCACCGCCGCTGCTTCAGCAATAGAAGCTTTGAACATTGCCCACTCAGGTTCAATGCTCCCAACCTCCACAGGGATGCCTGAAAAGCTCCGCCGGAGGTGTGAGTCGAAGATCTTTCGGACAGGGGCCTCCTCCAGACATTCCCAGTTCACCCGCACTACCTGTTTGGGCTTACCTGGTCTGTCCAAAGTCTTTCCCCACCCTCTGATCCAACTCACTACCAGATGGTGATCAGTTGACAGCTCCGCCCCTCTCTTCACCCGAGTGTCCAAAACATGCGGCCTTAGATGGTTGAATTTGAATGAACTAGAAAAAAGTTTATAAAGAAATATGTTTCACTAAATAAACAGAACGAATTCATCCAATTACATCAAAGTATACAGCCCATTCATTTAATTTGTAATTATTTATTAGTTCCATGTGTCATGCACCTATTGCACTCAATAATATAGGCTATACGAATAAACCTCAGTGAACCTCATTCATATAGCCTACAAAAGATTTCAACAAAATATCGTTTTGTATCAAAATTAAACGAATATAAACCCTAATTATTATTAGGCTTACTACAAATGAAAGTTACTCACAGAGTTTCATGCACACAGAGAAGGACGTGGGACATACAAAAGTCCGGGACGCATACGGCAGAAAGAGCATGAAACTGAACTCGTTTGGTCCGATCTATATGAAACGGGACTCGTTTGGTCTGATCTATATGAAACGGGACTCGTTTGGTCTGATCTATATGAAACTGGATATATATAACGGATTAGTTTGCTGCTTGCTCATGTGCACTCGCAACAACACTAATGAACACTGTGTGCGGTGCAACCGGTTAGTTTGCGTGTCCTGCTCAGGCAGACAAAAGACCGCGAAGACTTGGTTGAATTTGAATGAACTAGAAAAAAGAGGTACGTTTATAAAGAAAAAAATGTTTCACTAAATAAACAGAACGAATTCATCCAATCACATGTATGTATAGAGCCCATTCATCTATACAGCCCATTGATCCATACGGCCCATTCATCTATCCCATTCATATACAGCCCGACCGTGACCAATATACAAACTGTGTTCTAAAATACGTGTTTTATTGTCTACAGTGCCTTAGTTACTGGACTGTTATTACTATAATACATTTTACAAATAAAAACGATCGAATTATACACTGTAGTGTTGCAATATGTCTATAGCTACGGCCAATCATGCGCAAATCATTTGATTGCACATCGCTTGTGATCTAAAATGTTTCAGCATTTACTACATCAAAATAGGACATATAGATTGATGGATTTTCATTTATTCGATTTTTAGAAATTTAAATGTCATAGCTTGTGCATTTTAAAATCATGGTTTTATATTAGTATTCTATGGTTAGGCCTACATAAGACAATAAATACATACTATTTTATTAAAATGTTTTACTTCATAATTTATCCTAATTCATTTAATTCAGGATGATAACACAGATTATCTGATGCTGTAGATGGATGGCAGGTTACACAGTGAATGGATGGTGAAGCTGCGGATGAGAATGTAGGTGCTAATTGGGATGATTCGTATGCTAATGACACCAGCGGGCGCGGGGCTCTGGCGATTTAAGGAGTGAAAACAGCTCTGGTGCTTCTAGTGTTAATACACAACACTTCAGATTTGGTCAGAACATATCAATGCCTGCACAGCCAGCAGACAATCAGGAAAATCCACAACCCATGAAAATGGAGAAATTGGTACATCCAGATGTTGGACAGTGGTGCATACTAAAATATGATGATGACCTGTACCCAGGCATTGTCCTTGACACAGACAAAACTAGTGTTCAAATCAAGTGTATGCATCGTGTTGGACAAAACACATTTTTATGGCCTTCTCGTGATGTCATCCACTGGTACCAATTTGATGAAGTCATTGAGATGATTCCAGCTCCACATCATGTGACATCTCACCATGTAGAGGTTCTGAAGGAGGTTTGGGCCAGACTCTCAAGATAAAAGCCTGAATAAAGTGACACAGTGACACGTTGACACACACACACACACACACACAATGTAATGACCCACTGATTGTTACTGCACCTGCAGTATTGTTTTTTTTATGTTATTATGAACTTTTATCTGCTGCAGCATTGTTTTATGTTATGTTATTATGAACTTTTATCTGCTGCAGTAATGTTTTATGTTATTATGAACTTTTATCTGCTGCAGTTTTGCTTTATGTTCCAGCACTGAGGAATGTTTTAGAGACTAGTGAATTTACCTATTGTGCCCATTTGTTAAAAGGTTCTGTTCGGTAATCTATTTTAGTTTTTTTTTTACCAAAAATATTTGAAAGTTACTAACGACCGTACTGTCTGCAGTAGTTTTCTTTGTTAAAAATTCTCACTGCAGTGCAGATAATAAAGTAAAAACGAATAAAACTAAATATAACTATGTCTTTATTACATGGTTGCCTAAAATAAAATAGTGTTTTGTTTGAGTCTCAAAGAAGGATTTTCATATTAAACAAATAAAAATTAAAAGTAGGGCAATGTTTCCTTTCAACCCTGTTACACTATTCAACCCCATCACAGTATTCTCAACCCTATCACATTAATATTTTTGGAAAATAAAATAAGTTAGACAATTAAAAAAAAAAATCTAAGTGTTAAGGGCTAACACAGTAAAATTGTGGTTTTAGTGAAACATTTAAATAAAAAAAATTCTTACTAAAATAAAGAGACCACGGACAAACAATTTGGATATTTTTATCTTCCATCACATGCAAATGTGAAAATTATCATACATTTTACATTTGAAGTCATTGAATTGGTATGAGGGACACATGAGCAGTAGTTAGATGTTTGTCTTATAACAAGTTTTGTTTAAAATCCTGTTTAAACTAATTACATTTTGTCCGTTACAGGGTTGCGAAAAAAAGGTAAGAAATGAATGAAAAATTAAAATAATAAAGTCTTTAATGCCTGAAATGGGAAAATATGATTTTTTGAATGTTTGATATGTGCCTAATAATGTGGGGTATTTAGAATTGGTTTTGCAATCTGCATGCGCGCACACAACTTTGTAAATGTGCCCACGTAAACGAACGGAAGTGTACATTCCAGAGAAGAAGACGTCACGAGTGGCATACGGTCAGCAGCGCCTGCATCCGACAAGTAAGTGATATTTATCTAGATTTAAGGCTACATGTAATGCTATATTGTGTATAGATTTTTTTTTTTTTATTGCTTTCTTAACTTACATTGCAGTAATTGAGCATTTCACCCAGTCCAAAGCCTAACAGTTGGCTAGGCTGCTGTTACACCTAGGAGCAGGGGTCCGTTCTCCGTACGTTGCTTAATACATCCGAGATCAAATGAGACGTCCAAGATGACATCATCCGGCTTCTCATCATCCGGCTAATTCGGTTCTCTGAACACACCTGCTGTTTACGATGAGTATGGCTGGATTGAGTTAGGTGTGATAATTGCGCATCCACGTGTTGGTATAAAAGGCGACATGTATCGATAGTAGAAACCTTGATCAGCGACACTCCCATGGCTACTCATCATGTCTAAAGATCGCGCACAGGTTTTCTCCGCAGCAGAACAAGAGCTTCTAATGGAAGGTTATGCGGAATTTGATTTTTTAATTAAAACTCAAGGGAACACCGCAAAGTCTGCAAAAGCTAGGAGAGAGGGTTGGCAAAAAGTAGCAGACAAATTAAATGCGTAAGTGGTCACTATTTTGCTTCTATCAATTGTTACGGTATTGTTGTATTTTAATAATGTCATAATTTAATTTCATATTGACAAATCTTTGTATTTTTTTCATCCACAAATGGCACAGCGTGACATCCGTTCGTTATATAAAAGGTGTCTACAAGAAAAGGTTGCGTATTATCTGTTGTGGCCATTTCCATGTGGTCCGGTGGGTCTCTTTGCACCCCCTGCTGGTCTTGAGGTGTTCCTGCCATGCCTGGATCCTGCACACCTGCCATCCATCAACTAATCAACCACCCTATATCTACCCCGGTTTTCCAGCCACTCCTCGTCAGATCGTCGCTTCCGTAACAGTGGTAGCTATTTCACGACTCGACCAAGAACTATATTGAATTATTCCCAGTGCAATACTTCCTTGTGTTATTTTTTGACTATTCTCTTTTTCTCCCCTGTTTCCAGAACCGAACCAAGTGTTTGTCCTCGACCCCCAGCAAACCAAACTACCAACCTGTCTTGCTGTCCGGACACCCTCAACTTAGCCATCATCTCCAGACCACCCTCGCCAAAATAAACCACATTCATTTTTCACCACCTTTTGTGTCTCTGTGCTGCGTTTGGGTCCGCTCTGTGATACACACCATAACAATTATCACCTGAAAATACAGAAAATAAAGGGAGGAATGGAAATGGACAAGGTAAAGAAGAAGAAAATGGAACTAGAAACAGAGTTGCTCCAAAAGGAACTTCAGAGTAAGTGTTTATACCAAGATTAATTTCAATAAAACTCATGGAACAAGCATAATGTTTTGTCTATTTTTTTCTGAATGTTTTGCTGTAAAAATATCAGAAATGATGTTCCACAATTCTGTCCCGTGCAGCTCTGCTCCTTGGTTGGTCCAAATGCACTGGCTGGAGGTCATCATAAGGCTGCACCTCCACCACAGGGCTCCTCTCCTTTCTGATGGTGGTAATGTTGTGGAGTATGGCACATGCAACAACATCACAGGCCCTGTCAGGTGCAACCCTCAGACTTTTCAGACACTGAAATCTTCCCTTTAGTTGCCCAAAGGTCATTTCAATGCGTGCCCTTGTCCTGGCTAGAGCTGCATTGAAACGGGTTTGTGGTCGGGCGATTGGGTCAGGGCATCTCCAATAGTATACAGAAACAAGCCACTCGCAAAGAATCGTAAGGCTATGCAAACGGTTTGTGCCGTTGTTAAAACCCCACTCCGACGAGTCGAACATTTAATGTGTGGATCCAACATATGAATTATGTATTTGATACCCTCACGGGAAAACCGATATCTCTCAAAGAATAAAGTTTCGCTCTGCGCTAAAGGGTCTTGTCTATCTCTCAATACGAGATTATTGCGAAAAGCTCTGCGAATTAATCTTGCACCTTCACCAACAGGTTGTTCGCGTAAAAATGGACAGGACATGGCTGTGAATGACTTCCCACGTCACATCCCCGCTATAAAGCAGCCATCTAATCGTGTTTACATAAAATAAGCCTGCTCTGGAGCAGGTTCAAGCTTACCCACCCGTTGCTATGACAAAAAGTACAGGATGATCTTCTGAGAACCGAACTAACCCGGATTATGCCAAATTGACAACAATCAAATCTGGCTAACTGAGTTAGCGACATACGGAGAACGGACCCCAGGGGGGTGTTCTCCGTACGTCGCTTAATACATCCGAGATCAAATGAGACATCCAAGATGACATTATCCGGCTACTCATCATCCGGCTAATTCGGTTCTCCGAACACACCTGTTTACGATGAGTATAGCTGGACTGAGTCAGGTGAGATAAATGCGCGTCCACGCGTTCGTTTAAAAGGCGACATGTATCAATAGTAGAAACCTTGATCAGCGACACTCCTATTGGCTACTCATCATGGCCAAAGATCCCGCCCACTTTTTCTCCTCAGCAGAACCAGAGATATTGATGGAAGGTTATGCGGAACTTGAATGTTTAATTAAAACGCAAGGGAACATCGCAAAGTCTGCAAAAGCCAGGAGAGGGCTGGCAAAAAGTAGCAGACAAATTAAATGCGTTTAGTGGTCACCATATGGTTCTATCAATTGTTACGGTATTTATTTTAATAATGTCATAAATGCATTTCATATTTTCTAAATGTCAGAGCCACCACAGGACAGTACATTTCTTCCACAATTCCCACTGCGTAAAATACGATTTCTGCGCACATTTATTCATACAAACTCCAACACACATGTTCCCATGTTCTAGTCGGTCCATGAGTAATCCCCTAATTAAATGGTAGTCTTTACTACTTATATTGTTCTTAGTCACCTAAGTCTCTTTTAAAGCAGATAAATGCATGTGTTTGTCTGTTCATATCAGCAATCAAGAATGAGAAATCAGAATTAAAAAAGTGTTTAATCGCCATGAATGTGTTAACAGACAAGGAATTTACTTTGGCAGTAAGGTGCGTATACATAAAACATATGAATAACAATATAAATTATACTAAGGAGCTGAGGGGGTATATGGATAAGTAATATACAAAATACTGTACCAAAATACAGTATTTTGTCATTTGTTGCTGCATTAAATTAAGTATACCTATAATCCAAATGACTGGTACAGTAATTTCAGCTGTTAAACATTGGGTAATGATAAATTGCTTTCACTTGTGAAAGTCAAAACTGTGTAGGAATGTAAAAATATGACCACACTTTTCGCATCTACAATAAAGGAACGAGCCACTCGCAAATAATATTAAGGTTAAGCAAACGGTATAACGGTATATCCGACGAGTCGAACATCTAATGTGTGGATCCAACAAATTAATTATGTATTTGACACCCTAACGGGAAAACCGATAAATCTCAATAGCGTTTCGCTCTGCATTAAAGGGTCTTGTCTATCTCACAATACGGAATTATTTAATAAGCTCTGACTGCGAATTGTTCTTCTCTTAACGTACAGTACATGGCTGTGAATGACTTCCCACGTCACATCCGCCTATAAAGCCGCTATCTAATCGTGTTTACATGAAATAAGCCTGCTCCGGAGCAGGTTCAAGCTTACGCACCCGTGTAAACAGTGGCATTAGCCCATGTTTACCATACAGATAAACCCAGAACATCCCATCCCTATCACCAATATTTTTTAATAATCTCTAACATAATAATAATAATAATAATAATAATTATAATAATAAGATTAATTAATTCAGTAACAATAATAACAGAAAATCTGCTTGCACAAATTATATACATTTTCATAAAGTTTTTTGAAATAACTTAACTTGCTCGCGTGTTTTAAATACATAGTTCCAGGTATATCTTCAAACAAATTTGAAACACATTTCTAGCCAATCACTGTAAGGCGACTCCTACGCACTGTGGTCTTGCAGAGGTACGTCGATGGTTACAATTATAGCTAGTAAAAATAGTGACATGAATAAATCGTGTGACGAGAGGGCTCTGTGAGCGAGCTTCCCCCGCCGCGACTTTCAAGCATTTTTTCCACCGTCACTTTTCGTAAAACTCAGTCAATATTCAAATCTACACAGATGATTTCTTACCTCAAAACTTACCAGAAGTGGATTTAGTGATGAAATAAGGTCTGAAAATTGTCAAATATAAAACTTTCTATTGCTGGCCTCTGTCTAGAGCTCGCAATGATGATGCAGTTAATAGTGATGATTCTCTCTGACCAATCAGCAGTCACATTTACTGCCAGAATATTTCCTTCCGCTCTGGTTTACCGTCACTTTCTGCCGCTCGGACAATCAAGTACTTGCTACTCACCTCCCGATTCCTTACAGGAGTTACGCTGCTCTTATAACAGCACCTGTCACTTGGATGTTTTGTCTAGAACGAGGAGAAGAAGCTAGCAAAGCGTTTAGTGTTGCAGTGCCCGCAGAGTGTGCAAGTGAAAACATTTGTAGCACATTGTAGACATTTTTTGTAGCAGTGGTCCTGATTCAGCAGCGGTGCACAAAATGAGAGGCTAAGTGCTGCAGGGGAATGGACAAAAGGGAAACACTGCAGTAATATGAACCTTAACACAACATTATGATATACACACACATTGTGTGTTAATACATGCTTGTGCTGTGTGTGTATAGGTCATGTATTGTCTTTGCTTTAAAAGAGGATTACATTACATTGATTAAGGAATAAGACATTTTATTAACTGAGCTAGAACTTCATGCTGCTCCAAGGAAGCTGGAACATGTTCAAGAGCGAGAGTCTCCAGTAAGGTCTGAATATGCAAGCTCGCCATCATCGTCTACGTCATCCAGGCGATCAAGCTCTGGCTCTACAGTCATTCCACCATCAACTACATCCAGGTGATCAAGCTCTGGCTCTACAGTCATTCCGCTCATTCGGGGAAAGCAGATTTCAAGAGCAAAAAAAGCGTTCTTTTGGTACTTTTATAAATATTTTACCTTAGTCATAGTTTGGGTTCATACTGTTACGTCCCCAGAGTTCTGGGTTCGTTTATATGCATGGTTGTTACGTCCCCAGAGTTCTGGGTTCATTTATGTGTATGGTTGTTACGTCCCCAGAGTTCTGGGTTCGTTTATATGCATGGTTGTTACGTCCCCAGAGTTCTGGGTTCTTTATGTGTATGGTTGTTACGTCCCCAGAGTTCTGGGTTCATTTATGTGTATGGTTGTTACGTCCCCAGAGTTCTGGGTTCGTTTATGTGTATGGTTGTTACGTCCCCAGAGTTCTGGGTTCGTTTATGTGTATGGTTGTTACGTCCCCAGAGTTCTGGGTTCGTTTATATGTATGGTTGTTACGTCCCCAGAGTTCTGGATTCGTTTATATGTATGGTTGCCGCTGGTTCCTTGTGTTTTGTGTGATTGTCTTTCCTAAACAGGCAAGACGGCTTCTGATGGTTCCGGCAGCTGATTGGTGATGCGGCCGGTGATTGGGACTTGGAACTCCGCCCAGTCATTAGTGGCTGCACCTGGCTGGGTTCCTTAACACTAGAAGCGCCGGAGGTGGGTCATTTGACCCAGAGGCACGTAAAAAAATCTTTTTGCGGCACTCTAACTTACAGAAAAATCCTTTTAGATATGCTCCTAGATAGGCATGCTTTATCCCCCTGTTTTTTACCTGTTAAAATAATCACTGGAAATGCGAATTTAAAGCTATTTTGCCGAAGTTATGTGCTAAGTGGCTATCCGCCATCTTGCTTGTATTTTTTTCACCAATATATCTTGTTGTCTGTCACCAGGTGGCGCTTGAAACCCCGAAACCAGGTCACATTTTCTGCAAGTGAATTTCATGCAATGTGATATTATACAAACACGAAAATAACACAATGATTAATTTTTATTACACCAAATAAATATTTACTTTTTGTAGACAATTTTGAGTTAACATGAATGACGTGAATATAATCCTGCTGCTTCTGTATAACGAGGCGGCATCAGGGAAGTTCTAAACAACAAACTTATGTCGGCTATGTTTCACAGCCAACCATATTTCACTTTCAAAGATGCTTTTCAAATAATAATGGCCTACTGAAACAATAGGCAATTAATAATAGTTGATACATACACAATATTAGCCATTGTAAAGTATATATAATCCATTTTGTGTGTATACGATGTACGTGGTGTAAAAAGAGCCGTAACTTACATAGACTAATATAGACTGCTAATTAATATTGTTCAACGATATTATCACACTGATTATTTTAAATTAAAACAAATTAATTTAGACGTATTGCAGACTATAATATTGAGGTAAATGCGGTAAATTTTCTGATATATCGTTCTGTTGCTTCGCCATCGAAGCATCAACGTAAATCAATAATAAGAAATGTTTATATGAAGTTGAAACGCTCTATGCGTTTATTCACATTATATTCTGTTATAATGCATTATTGCAATAATAACATTAAACTAATTTGATATCGATGTAGCCGAAGCAACGTCCTATATACTGTTGAAATACGGAAACCTCTTGGAAACCGTAACTTTTCAAGAAATGAAAATAATAATTGACCACGGCCTCCACCACATTGTCAAAGTTGGTATATTGTCTTAGGTTCAGTTACGTGTCATTATATTCATAATTTGCTAAAATAAAGTTCTATCGGAGTTCCTACAAGGCATTTAATATTGAATGCGAGTTGTACCTCATCATTGATTTGAACGGGCATTGCATTCGTATTACCAACTTTTAGTTCACATTATTTAGGTATATAGTTGCTGGATGGTATATAACCTCATTTTAGACAATAGTCAAATGTACAACGTGAACTGAATATTTATTTTTTCAGAAGTGTTTATTCGCCATGAATGTGTGTACAGACAAGGAATTTACATTGGCAGGAAGGTGCATAAATAAAACATAAATAGAAAACTAAATTACACTTGGGATATAGGGGTATAGGGATATTAATATACAAAATGTCGTATGCATATTGATGTTTTTATTCGTTTCATTTCGATACACAACACTACTTTGTTGAAGATTCTTGTAGGCTATATCAATACACTGATGTTTATTCGTTAGACTCTATTAGCCACCGAGTCGTGTCTGGTACAGTTGCATAGAGAAGGTCCCACAGAATCACCCATGCGTTGAATGGAGTAAATCAGATAATGTGTGCCGGAGACAGAGGTGGTAAAAGTACTCAGAAGTTATACCAGGGTATATGCAGGAATCTTGAAGTTAATTTTAATACCTTTTCAAGACTTTTTCAAGACTTCTCAATATTTTTTAATACCTCACCGCCTCTTTAAGCTGTAACCATTTACATCAGTGATAAAAACTAAAAAGCATTAATATCCAACCCTTTACTGAAAAACAGAACTGACACAGTGCAAAAAATGTTCAGAAAGTGCACAAACAGCTTTGCTCCTTGCACAACCCTGAGCTAATTAATAATAAAAAGTGCACAGCAATTTTTATTTTTATTAAGGACCTAACCTGTCAAAACAATAAATAATTTATAAAAATAATGAAAAATACAATTCAGAAAACTTAAAATTATTTGTTTGAACCTCAGAACTTATTCTCTACACTACACTCACAAACGCACACACAAACTATCCGCATGAACAAGGACTCTAACGTGTTTCCGTTTAAGGTGCTGTATCATCACCGTGGTGCTCCCGTGCCATGTCATGTCGTTTTTGCATATCTTGCAATTAACACACTTTTTATTTATGTATTTCCTTAGTGTGAAATGCTCCCACACTTTGAATGACTTCTGTCGAACTGATTTTGCCGACTCCGCCATCAAAACAACGTTACAGCTCCGCACCGCACTCAACTCAATTGCTTTTATCTCCGCGACCGAGTGGCGTGTCGATAATTAAATTCGTTCCCAGCTTTTTTAATTATCGATTTTTATCGATTCGTTGTTGCAGCCCTAAAGTTAACTTACCTAGCCAAGGTACCTAGCCAGAACAGATCTTTTTTAATATGACACTTCTCAAAACACACACCACAGGTTGAAAATTAAATAAATAAAAATATAGTATATAGAGTATATATAATATATAGTACTAAGCAGGTAACTAGATTGGACACGGTCATCTTCCCAGAATCGAATGTGGACATCAAGCTGTTTCGTTTTTGTTGACTGGTTGAGCGACTCGTCAAACATTAACACAAACTGGCCAGCCTTGTTGATGGTTTTGAACATTTCGGTGCGTTGTAATACGCACTGGGAACGCCAGAGCGTACATTGTGCTTTTGAACTTCCGCCCTCCTGCCCGCTCTGGTGATCTCAGAGGCAATTTACGAACGTTTTTTTAAATAAAAATGACTAAATTCACACACTTTTACGATGTTTTTGGGACTGTTGGACAGCTAATTCAGAAAAAATACATTCAATATTTAAGACTTTATAAAGCCGTGATAAGACTTTTTAATACTTTTTAAGGGTCTTAATTTTCCCAAAATTGATTTATCACCTTTTAATACTTTTCAAGACCCTGCGGATACCCTGTATACTCAAGTAAAAGTATTTGTACTTAAATACACTATTACTCCAGTACAAGTAGAAAGTCCTCCATTAAAAGATCACTTGAGTAAAAGTACAAAAGTATCCGATTTAAAAAGTACTTAAGTACTGGAAGTAAAAGTAAATATTCAAATTAACTGTAAATATCAATAATTAATCAAAGCAATTGTTTTCGGGTGATATCCAATGTTTTTATTGAACAAATAATAACATTATATACTGCAATTAAGATTAAGATCAGATTTCCTATCAATGAAGTACCTTAAAAGGATAGTTCACCCAAAAATGAAAATTGTGTCATCATTTACTCACCATCAAGTTGTTTCAAACCTGTATGAATTTCTTTCTTCTGCTTATCTCTGCAAGATAGACAGAAAGAATGAATTAATATATGTGCATTTCCCCAAGTATAAAACTGTTATAAACAACCATATACAGTAGCTTACATGTGACTTGCCAATTGTTATCAAGTTATCAATGCAGTGATCGATAGTTAAGTTAGCAAAGGGTGTGCTGGCCTCACATGATGTAAGACAGGGTTCCTACGGGTGCTTGAAATCCTTGAAAGTGCTTGAATTTTGATGATGTGTTTTCAAGGTTTGAAAAGTGCTTAAATGTTGGATAAAGTGCTTGAAAATGCTTGAAATTGTAACTGTATTTATTTCCCAACAAATATCTAATCTGCATGAATAGTTCGTTATTTAAATGGAGATTTTTTTTTTGGGAGATCGTAAAATGAAACCTGCTGCGCTCGCTTATGCATGTGTGACTGCGATCTGCCAGTCTATTCCTTGTGTTCCTCTCCCATGGTCAAGCCTCTGTCGAGAGAGGGTTTTCTGTTAACAAAGAGGTGATGGTGGAGAACCTGCAAGAGCATTCTCTTATTGCTCAGCGGATCATTCATGACCATGTGAACCATATTGGAGGGCTGCTCAACATAGTCTACACGAAGGAACTACTCCTCTCTGCAGCTGCTGCCAGGCAGAAATAATATATGGATGACCAAAAACGTCGAAAAAAAGATGAGGAGACTGCTCAGAAGAGAAAGGGAGTAATGGAGAAGATAGCTGAGATCAAGGCCAGAAGAGAATGGAGGAGGACGTAAGGGTCCTTCTGAAATCTGCAGATAGTAATGCAGAGCTGCAAAAGAAAAACAAAAAAGTCTGGAGGCTGTAGAAAAACAGCTGAAGGAGCTCAAAGACACTCCTTAATAGGTCCTTAATGTATTATTTGGCCTAAACGTGCATTGTTCGGTGTTTAGTGCAGTGTTTTGTTCTGTTTTATTTAACAGAGTAAGTTGATTTGTTTAGTTTTGTTTGCTCAATATTGTTAAAAAGTTCAGAGGTGAATCTGATTGACTACTTCAAAGACAAATGTTTGCATTTATTTTGTTTTCAAATATCTGATCCTTCTGCTATTTCAAAAGACAATTTTGTCTGTTTATAGCGTTTATCGCTAATGTGATATAAACAATAGATATTAAATTTGACTATGTATTGGTATGTAATTCACGGTGATGTAAGGTGCTGGAAAAAGCTTTAAAAAATACCTTGAAAGTGCTTGAAAAGTGCTTGAATTTGACCTTGGAAAAGGTGTATGAACCCTGGTAAGAGCTGCCCATGTGTGGCACAGGAAAAATCCACATTCACTTTTTTTATAATTTTAATTTCTGAAATTGTAGGCTTACCATTTCTTTAAATAATGTTTTCATGTCATTATTTCAATTTTTTTTATTAGAAATAATGACATTCAAACATTATTTAAAGAAATGGTAAGCCTACAATTTCAGAAATTAAAATTATAAAAAAAGTGAATGTGGATTTTTCATGTGCCACACATGGGCAGCTCTTACATCATGCATAGGCTTATAGCAAGAGGCAACATAGCTGCATTCAAAAAGTATAAATAGGTTATATTATCTGCTGTTATTTTGTAACCTGTTTAATGTCATGAGATGTTTTCACATTAAACAGTGTGCAGTGAAAGAAAAAAGTTTGGGAAACACTGAGCGAACGTTAGTATGGCAAATTTGACTCCAAGTCTACCCCCGACTGGATCATCCATGACCGATCGATCGGCAGCATGCAGGGAAGAACCAACCAGCTGAGCTTACTACTTGCTTGATTATTGATTATCTCCTGCATCCAGCTTACGCTAATCACACACAACCCCAAGCCACCCACGTTAGCTATCAATATACTATTGTTAGCTAGGCTAGCTGTGTACAAGGCACATTTCAATATGAAATCAAATCACTCGGCAAACAATAGTAACAAAAATAACGTCAACTCACCTAATATGTTTTTTCAAATTTGAAGGTGAAGTTTGAAAGGCTGAAATGTCATTCACCCGTGGCAGGCAAAGTTGACATCTCAATAGATTCGAATCTTCCTTGACAGCAATGAATTTGAACATATCCCGTAGATATGGCCATGGGTGATGATCCCTGTCGGTCTCGGGAATCTCATTGCTGGGCATGCTGGCAGCGAGAGCTGCGTGTTCACCTGTTTCAACGCCGGACATCTTCTACTTCGCAATGACGGACTGACAACAACTAACATAGGCTAGCCTATGTGCGCGTATGCTGGGAAAGAGCTCGCGGCCTCGCGCATTGTTTTTTTTTAAAGGAGCCCTACGGCCTTGCGCATTTTTTTTTATTAAGAAAAACACGTTTTTCATTGTTTTGGAAAGCCAGTGTAATAATACTTGGAGCGGGCATGGGGAAATGTATCGGAGTAAAAAGTAAATTTTGTCTTTTATATTGTAGTGGAGTAAAAGTAGATGCAAATAAAAAATACTCAAGTAAAGTACAGATACCCAAAAAAAATACTTGAGTAAAGTAACAAAGTATTTTTACTTCGTTACTTACCACCCCTGGCCGGAGAAATGACTTTTTGAACGTGGGCAGTACAACCGAGAATGCACACAATGACTGGCTGCGCTGAGATCTGAGACCGCATAGTCCCGGAGTTCCAGCGGATGAACCACGCCTCTCACAGCCGAATGGTTGGAAGGATATGGGGATTCCCACAGAACCACGCCTCTCACAGAAGGATAGGGGGAATCCCACAGAATTACGCGTACTTTGAATGGAGTGAATCGGATATAAAGTGTCATTGCAATTCACATAGGAATACAAGCAAAGTTTTGAATTAAATACTTTAATTTAAAAGTAACCTTATATTTGTGGGCTGACATTGACAAAACTGCTGATGCGGATTTACTTCATTCCCCACCCGACGTAAAAAAACGGAATTATAGTCAGTACTTTCTTTTATTAATATTATTAACTGCAACGCCAGCGGGCGCGGGCAGTTTGTTGGCTCTCCTATAGTGCTGCTAGACGATGTTTATAAATCTAAACTAATTCAGCAAGTTTAGAAACGTCGGTAGAAACTTTAGGCTTCATTCACATGCAAATCACCTCCATTTACAATGCAATCCGTTTGCCCCACACCCCCCAGCTGCCGGGTACTAACTTCAGGCTATTTTATGTGGGGGCAGTGTCTTTATAATGTGAATGCGCGATAGAGGGAAACAATGGAACTGGCCAGTGACCTGAATTTTCTTTAAGAAAGGGAGATGATAAATACATTTAGATCATGTATGTTGTTAGAACGCTGTATAACACAACTGCGTTGTGTCGTTTTCTGTTCTATTTCCACGTATTGTGTACATAACATACATTTCTCACCATGTGTGTGTCACATTAATAAAATACAGTGAAACCGCTCACAGACTTGATTATGTGGGATAATGGCTTTATATGATATAGTTAGTGTTATCTGGGCCAAAATGAGAGAGTTACATGAATGCGGCTCTTAGGATTATATGTCCCCAACCATGCATGTTGTTTTCTGGCTGAGCTTCCCGTCAAATGCCAACAATTCGCGAGTCTGTATATTCATGTTATATTATAATTAATTTTATCATCATAATTTGCTAAACTAAAGTTAAGTATTATTACAAGGTATTTTTGAATGCGAGATGTACGTTTTGCTCATTATTAATTTGAACGGGCATTAAAGGTGATAAATACTTTTAGGTTGTGTCTTTGTGTGGGTACCATACATTTCTCATGTGTGCGTCACATGAATTAAATACTTCATATCATTCATGTTAACTCAATCATATCTACAATATACGTCAAGTTAATTTTTGTTAATTTAAAATTATTTGTGTGGTATTATGGCACCATAAAGACCTAAATATATGTGCTTGTCGTTTTGTGGCTGTTTGCCCGTGATGGGACTAAAAATAATTTAGTGTGGCAACTCTAATTTCCAATGTGGCCAACTTTTCTGAACGGTTGATGTTCTACAAATTAGTGCGTCGCACAGCGGCGTGGTTGGTATCATTGGAAATGTGAGTTTACACAGAATTTGGAAAGGAGTAAATCGGAAACTGCCCGTGGGAGAAACGGGTCCCAGAGTGTTATGGTAATGTTTTAAATTATGCTGTACAAAGACTGCGCACCCACGGAGTCATGTTGGTAAGGTTGGAATCACCCATGCTTTGAATTGCTACCCTGCAACACAAACATGTTTAAGTTCCAGGGATCCACGCCCCTCACAGCCGGGTTGGGGATCCCACAGAACTATACGCATACTTTGAATGGATAAAGTGTAATCGCAATTTACATATGAATAGGCTACGGGCATAGTTTTGTATTAGAGGAATTTAATAGATAAAAAAATATGTTTTTAAGTAACCTTAAATTTGTGTGCTGACACTGACGAACTGCGGGTGAATTTACTTTCCTTCCCCATGCGACGTGAACAAACTTTTGATAGCTCAAACAGCTATTAGAATTTGATTGTGTTAGGCCATAGAAAATTGTTTCCCACAAACACTCACTAGTTACTTTAAATTAAACCAAATTAATTGACTTATTTTATGTGGGTATGGGCAACATAGGAATGAAATAATTTAGTCTGAATGCAATGAGCACAATAAAACAGACAGTTGGAGTTAAGTGGCGCAACAAAAATCACTTGGAATGCTGGTCTTTTTGGTTACAATTACTTTTACAGTTTATTATAGAATCCATTACTTCAGTGTTTTTATAATGTATAAGTGTTATTTCTGTCAATATTTTAGATTTTTTTCGAGATTCATTTGGTTTAATTTAAAATAACTAGAGTGGTAATGCGGTACCATAAAAGCCTAAATCTATGTGCACTTATTAAATAATTGTGGACACTTTTAGGTAATCTATATTAATTGTAAATTTTGGTTTCACTTCATTCGCCTCGGTGATTTTACAACAGCCAGCCCGGTCCTTCCGACGCAAAGATGAATCTGAGCCTCCGCGCTTCTAGTGTTAAAAAGCCCAGGTTTTGGATCAGTGAGAGGCTGGCTCTTGCTGCAGACGGCTTTGGTTTGTACCCTATGTGGGGATCCGTTTGAACTCTGTGAACTGTATTAAGGGTTTTGTTTAGAACTGTTCACCTTGGTTTTGTGTAGCCGTTGCCTGCGTCTGTATAGTTTGTGTTAATTATTCCTTTTTCTTTTGTTCACAGGAAGTTGGGGAGTATATTTTGAGCTACCTCGGGGTATACATCACCCGTAGGATTACTCCCCTGTCTAAGAACACCAGCTAGACCTGGGCAGACCACCAGGTGTATGTTTGGTTAGGGCACCTGGGTCGTCCGCCAGATAGGTGTTGTATTCGGTTGTTCGTTATTGGTTTTGTTTTGGGTTAGATAGGTTAGGGGTGGGGTTTCTTTGTTGATTTCTTTGCTTTGGTCTGTCCAGCCCTCCCCAAGTTCCTAACTAATTTACTATTGTATGTTTAGTGTACCACAATAATACTGTGGCAAAAATAAAGCATTTATACAGTATTTGGGATTTTGGTGTCCTTGTCTCGCACCACGACTCCATAACTCTTTTGCTGGAATCGGTGGGCCCGAGTAATGGGTTGTGTGGTAGGGCTGTAGCAATACACTAATCTCACGATACGATATATATCACGATATTCAGCCAACGATACGATTCGATATAATTCGATAATATTCTACACAATTCGATACGCTTACATCATTTCCTGATAGATTTAAAAGGGGACAGAGTGATTTTGGTGACATCTTGTGAGTGTTTAATTTACTTGGATTAATTTAAATGAAAACTCAAAAAACATCAGACAGCTTGCAAAATAAATGCTGGACAAAATGAATCAAAGATGTGTTGAGAAAATGTGTTCCATTTATTGACACAGTGCAAAGTGAACTGTAGCTTACAAGCCTAAAAGTAAATAAAGTGCAACATTGCAATTTGCAATTAACAATGGAGAGTTAAAGTGCAAGTGGCCTGTTCTGAACAGTTCCTTTGACAGCTTTTTAGCTTGACACTGAACATGAGGTAGCCAGTCTAGCCGCCAGGTAAGTAAACATAGTAGTACCTTGGTGAAGCAGATGGAAACTTGTGGGAACAACCGCCATCGATGTCCAGGGTAGTTTGTTTTGGGTCACACGGCTTTGGGTCATCCGTAAGCATAAACTTGTCCTGGTGGTGACGTTTTAGGTGTGCTTGTAAATTTGTGGTATTGCCGGAATATTTCACGTTAGTGCCACATAGCTTACAAACCGCGACGCTTTTATCCAAGTCGTTGCTTTCCTTCTTTTTTTTAAAAGCAAAGTGCTCCCACACATCTGCTTTTATGCAGGCGGGTGCCGGATTTATATTTGCCGCCATTGTCTGAATATCCTTGGTAAACAGGAAGAGGTAGACGTCTGTGTAAAGTTAGTACGGGTAACTTGCTCTACACAGCAACACTAGCGGCTGGCTGACCAAATCGCTCTTCCTGCAACGCGAACGGGGGTAAACACGGGGGACTTGAATGGGACATATCAGTGTTTCCTCTATGTTGATTTGGTAGTGGCGGCCCGCCACGGCTAAATTTCTGCCGCCACGGTGTCAGAATATGACGGTATCAGAATATGGCCGTACAGTACAAAAGCGAAAAGCCGTCTATCAGCATGTCGGAGACACGCGCTTCACACAGCTGACAAGGGAGAGAAAGGAAAAAAGAGAGACCGCAGCTTTCTGGAGAAGAACTTGAGTGGCAATCGGGAGGCTGTTGGGCCGTTGACGAGGGAAGGGAACGCAATTGTATACCTCCATGTGGAGTTGGCCACAATGAGCAATTAGTGCAACTCTTGGCATTTATGTAGACCTTTTGGATATATCTGCTGTGGTTAAAACAATACACGCTGCGGCGTTTTGACACTGTAAATTGATACAATATGAAAACCCATATTATCAAAACCCGGGCTAAGAGCGCAGGACGGGGCAGTGGGTGGAGCAGTGCGCAGTGGTGTAGTGGTGCGTATACGCAAGTATACGGCGTATACCCACCTCTGAGGAGAGGGATTTACAGTATAATTTAAACCATTCCCGCAAGTATAGTTTTTATAGTGCGAGAAATTCCCGCACAAATATATTTGCTTCATCTCAGACCGAGGTAAAGTTGGTTGGAAATTCGATATTGGATATTCAACAGAGAGTTGGAAGTGGAAATGAGGTCCGGTTTTCCCGCAAGCAGACACAAACCTCTGTCTGCTTATAGTTAGGGACCGTCTATAAAGTACAAGTCTCTACGTTATTTATTCAATAGCTGTTTAACCATTTGGCCTTGAAACTTCAAATCACTATCAGATTGTCACCAGTAACGTAATCGCGTGTTCCTACAATAGTTCACAGGGAACGTAATGATTGAGATTTTTATTTTTTTTTGCATGCGTTCGTAGATGCATGTGAGAGAAGTCCCTCCACACTAAAATGTGTTAAGCACAGGCCAAGAAGTGCTGTTATTTGTATTTATTGATATTCACATTTAAAATGGAGCTTTCCGTTACAGGATATTCTTAGGAAATGACTTCCATTGCAAAACATACTTTAAGCAAGTAAACACTTTATTGAACAGCTTTCTGTTATTTGTATTTATTGATATATATTTAAATGGTGGTAAAGATTATAAAGACAGCATACGTTTTAAACAGTACATTAGCCCCCCCACCCCGAAAAAATGGGCTGGTTGACTACACATCTCCCTGGCTGAAAATCAGTCCCACTCCGGCCCTAATGAAGACCAGGTATGCAAAGTTCACATTACCTACACAGTGTTTAAGGGAAAGACAACGCTTAGGCTATCTAACGGCGGTGGCGGCGGCGTGCGGGTTGGGGGTTGTTCAGACAAACCTGCCCCCACTGCAAAAAAAAATCCTAAAGGAAACACTGCGTATGTATCGATACTCGCGGCAAAAAAAATGGATATAAAATAGATTTATTTCGCATAATCGATTAAAATCGCCCGGGCCTATTGTCTGGTTCCCTCCCTATCGGGGGCTAGAACGTAACAAAAGGGGGCTCGTCCGGGATCTGGATGCCCGTTGCTCGGACCACCAAATGCTCAGTGATTGGGGTGTGTTGTTGGGGTGTGAGTAAGGTCTCGCATAGTAGTTGTTGTTCTGTCTAATATTTTAATGGCAGCTACTTCAGATCTGGCAGGCTTCATTGCGGAGCCCGCATTGGGTTCATTGGTTAACCTGCGTAAGGTGGATTTGTTTGCACAAGTGGTCTATTACAATCTTACAGTTGATAGGCAGGCTCGTAAAGCAAATTTAGTATTGGTGATTAAAAACATTTATTGAGTCTGTCCAAGGCAGGACTTTTGGCTAAAGAGGAAGGGGACACAGAGGATGAGAGCGAGGACGGGGGCGCCGTAGACAATCTCTCGCCTGCACGGTCAAAGGGCGGTATAGGAGATGGGGAAGCTCCGGTGCCTCGAACTTCGCCAAGGTATGACCCGTTGTCTCCTGTGTTTCCGGAGTCCGTAGAGGTCGTTCGGCTGAAGCTGAAAGCGGGCCGCCTGGAAGCAGATCTAAAAGACAGAGAAGACAAAAGGAAGTTTGAAATAGAAATTAGGAAACAAGGAAGCTCGAATACACATTCAGCGAATGGAGCTGGAGGCTAGGGTGTCTCCTCACCCATTTGGCAAGCCCAGTCATTTTGATGTAGGGAGGAACATTGCGGTGGTTCCCCCATTCTGTGAGTCTGAGGTTGACTCATACTTCTCTGCTTTTGAGCGGGTAGCTGCTGCCTTACAGTGGCCAAAAGATGTTTGGCCTCTAATTCATCAATGTAAGCTAACTGGGAAGGCCCAGGAGGTTGTGGCCTCTCTCTCTATAGAGGATAGTCTACATTATGATGTGGTTAAAGCTACTGTGCTGCGTGCCAATGAGCTGGTGCCCGAGGCTTAGAGACAACGGTTTAGAAATTACAAGAAAAGCAGTAGTAAAACCTTTGTGGAGTTTGCCAGGGACAAAGAGTCCTTGTTTGACTGCTGGTGTACAGCCAATAAGATATCTACTTATGAGGCTCTGAGAAATCAGATGTTGCTGGAGGATTTTAAAAACAATCTTCCTGAAAGAATAGTGATGCATCTTAGTGAAAACAAGGTGGCAATGTTGGGTGAGGCGGCGGTCCTGGCCGATGAATATATGTTAACGTATAAAACGGTGTTCATGGCCTCCAGTCAAAGCAGGACATCCGTTTCACCAGCGGCCGGTGCATTACGCTCTTCACACTCTCCTACTGTACCTTGGAAAGAGGAGAGGGAATGTTTTTATTGCCTCCGGAAAGGCCATTAAATTTCAGATTGTTTACTGCTTAAGAACAAGACTAAGTCACCTCCACCTGTCCGTAAGATTCTTGGTTCCCTATCAGGGAACTTCGAGATGCGTGAAACGCTATGGGAACGCTCTGTGTGAGTGCGTCATGAAGCAAATGTGTAATCAGTCCAATGGCGTGACAGAACGTCACAGACGGGTGACATCGCGACCAGGAAATCATAAAAGCATCCCTAATTACCGGCACCTTCAGTTTTTTGTTGCTTCAGCAAGTGCATGTTGTGACAGTCCTCGCGGGTTTCTGCTATTACGTTGTTAATCAGAAAGTGTCTTTGCATTTATGTATAAGAGTTCACCGCGATTATGGCAACCGAGCGGCGTTTCAGACAGTGTGCTCCTCCCTGCAACCGCTTTCTCACGGGCCGGGATACACATAGTCTATGCGTAGTTTGTTTGGGAGCGGAGTATGCTCAGTTAGCCTTTGATGAGGCTAGCTGTAAGCATTGCGACCGCCTCGCCATGCGTACACTGCGCTCTCGCCTGGCGCTTTTCAGGAAAGCGGCTCGGTTCGCGTTCCCCGCGGCTCAGGTCCCGTCGCTGCCGAGGCACGGCGCCGACTGGCGTCGTGGGGTTCGCAAGCGGATCTAGCGGGCGGGTCCGAGACGGCTTCTGCATTTTCCCGGTCCTCGTCTACTAGAGCCAGTGCCTCAGCTCGGGGTTCGGGAGCACCCGCGGGGGTTTCTTCCGCCCTGGATGAGGCACCATTTTCTCAGCCGTCTGGATGAGCACCATTTTCTTCCGCCCTGGATGAGCCGTTCTCAGGTTGAGAACCTCGAGGCGGAGGCTGAATTGTTGATTCAGTCACCCGCGAACGAGGAGCTGCTGGAGGTACTCACCCGAGCTGTGGAAAAGCTCAACATCGAGTGGCTGGCTGACAGGCAGGAGTCTGCTTCAACCAGTAGTTTGAATGAACGATTCTTGCCTTCCCGTGCTTTACCTCCTCGCCGATGTTTGCCTTTCTTTCCGGACCTCCACACTGAGGTGTACACCCGGTCTCTTGGCTCTGTCATATCCTCACATGGCCTCTCCTATCACTGCTATGCTGATGATACCCAACTATTTTTCTCATTCCCACAGTCTGAAACCCAGGTGGCATCCCGTATCTCTGCATGTCTGACTGACATCTCGGCCTGGATGTCTGCACACCATCTGAAACTCAACCTAGGTAAAACTGAACTGCTCTTCTTCAAAGGAAGAGCCTGCCCGCTCCAGGATCTGTCCATTACGGTGGACAACGTCACAGTCCCTGCTACCCAATGTGGGAAAAACCTTGGCGTGACCCTTGACAACTCCCTCTCATTTTCTGCACACATCAAGGCGGTGTCCCGGTCTTGCAGGTACATGCTCTACAACATTCGGAAAGTAAGGCCGTATCTTACGCAGGAAGCCGCACAAGTGCTGATCCAGGCACTTATCATCTCCCGTCTCGACTACTGCAACTCCCTTCTGGCTGGTCTCCCAGTGTGCGCCATCAAACCCCTGCAACTCATTCAAAATGCAGCAGCCCGCCTGATCTTCAATCTACCAAAGTTCTCCCATGTCACTCAGCTGTTCCGCACACTACACTGGCTCCCGGTCGAAGCACGCATCCACTACAAAACCATGGTGCTAGCCTATGGGGCAACAAGAGGAACCGCCCCCTCCTACATCCAGTCACTAATCAAGCCGTACACACCCACGCGAGCACTTCGTTCTGCCACCTCAGGCCTCTTGGTAGTGCCATCCCTACGGGAGGGCAACTCTCGATCTGCTCAGTCTAAATTGTTCTCCGTGCTTGCCCCGCAATGGTGGAACAACTCCACTCTGGAGATCAGATCATCGGACTCTCTACCAATCTTCAAAAAACGTCTAAAAACATTCCTCTTCAAATTGTACCTCCAGTAGCTCCATGAATGGAGCTCCACAACTCTCGACCGTTTGAAACTTCACTACCGAATCATTCTTCTATCTCTAGCACTTCCCCCTGCACCCACCCAGGAACAATGTACTTATTGCCTTTTTGATGTGTGTTTTTAGCTATATGTGAAATGCCTGCACTTATTGTAAGTCGCTCTGGATAAGAGCGTCTGCTAAATGCGCAAAATGTAAATGTAAATGTACGCAAAATGAGGTCCTGGAAAAGGCCGGTGTCGTCCCGGATATTTAATCCGCGGATGAATATGTATTTGAATGTTGCCGAGGCTAATGTTCACGGGTACGAAGCGATGCCGGTTGGGGAGGAGGTACTGGCTAGCCATTTATCTCCCGCGGCATCGTCTCTTAGGACACCGGCATTGCCCTCCAAGCCGTTGAAGACTACTCCAACGCTGGTGGGCAAAGCTTATTCGGCGGCGGGTCAGGCAGCTTCCTGCCTGCACACTATGTCTATTCTACAGGCATATCAGGCAGAGCTGCTTAGCGACGGGGCTCATGGGGAGAGTTTAAGTCCTGACGTTGTTCGAGAACTTCGTCAGGCGGCATATTTTTCTCTTCGTGCCACTAAGGAGACGGCCAAATCAGTGGGCCGGTCTATGGCAGCCTTGGTGGCTACCAAGAGGCATCTCTGGTTAAGCCTCTCTGATATGAGAGATAGGGAGAAAGCCTTCCTTTTGGACGCGCCTCTTTCACCCGAGAGCCTCTTTGGACCTGCTATTGGCTCGGTCGTCGAGAGGTTCCAGGAGGAAAGAAGGCAGACGGCTGCCTTCCAGAAATTTCTCCCCCGTCGTCGTCGCGTTGCAGGGGCTGTCGGACGGGGGCAGCCCCGCCCGGCGCCGAGCACGGCACACCGGGCGCAGCAGAGAGTGAGTGTCGCTACTCGTGCTCCCCCACTCGATGAGTGGGCCGGGAGGCCGCAGGCGGGGCCTTAGAGGGGTAGGACAGTTCCGAGGGCTGTCGCTACCCTCAAGAAGGCTTTGTCCAAGAGACCCTGACAGGGTGGTCGGGCTGCTGGGGGTGGCCCCCACCAGGGGAGTAGTGAGCTTCTCCTGGTGCCTTCAGCTGGGCAGGGGCTCAGGCGGCCCAGCCGGAAATGATGGATTTCCCTTCATTAGAAGAATGGGATTCGGGGTAAGTGGCTCCAAATCATTTGGATCGTCAGAGAGTTTGGTGATAGGCCGATCATTTTGAATGGCTTCAGCTTCACACATAATTGTATGAAGCCCATCATCGTTCAGGGTCTGCTGTTGGAAGAACTGAACCTAGAATCCTTCTCACCATGCGGATAACCTGCTCCCAAACTCCACCATGGTGCGAACCTGCTGGAGGATTAAAACTCCACTTAACTCCCCTTTGCCGCAGAGCTCCCTGAATTCTTCCATGATCCAAAGCTGCGAGAGCCTCTTTTAATTCCCTCTCTGCTCCTATAAAGTTGGTTCCATTGTCAGATAAAATACCAACAACTTGACCTCTCTTACAGATGAAACGTTGCAGAGCATTGATACATGCATCAGTGTCCAAAGAGTCAGCCACTTTGAGGTGGACTGCTCTGCTTGCCAGGCAGGTTAGTATCACACCATAGCGTTTGGCTGCACCACGCCCTTCCTTACTGTAATTGTGCCACAATATACAACGCCAACGTTAGTAAATGGTAATCCTTTCCTCTGGTTGGTGCAGACACCAGCCTTGCGGAACCCTGTGTTCCTCTGCTTGGTGCAGACACCAGTCTTGCGGAACCCTGTGTTCCTCTGGCCTTATAGGTGGCCACGCCAAAACCTTTTCCATATACGCGGAGGCAACCTTATACTTGTTGCCGAAGTGTTGTTCAAGCAGCTGCTTTGCTTTAACATAACCTAAATCCAGTGCCATATGCTGGCAACTTCGTACCAGCTCCCTTGGCTGTCCTCTCGTGAACTGTTTCAGATATTATAAACAATCACCTTGACTGACCTTATCCTCTACTGCCTGCTCAAACGCTCGATTCAATGAAATGTATTGAAGAGGATCCCCATCAAATAAAGGAATCTCTCTTGCAGGCAATAACATGAAGCGTTGCTGTTGGACCAATGCCGTAGTTATTTCGTTTTGCCTTTCCATTATGGAACAGATGTTCCCCAGTTGATGGTGTTCTACTGGCTGAGCACTGAACGGGTAGGATCTTGAAGGTTGTGCTGGTACAACATAGTGATCGTCCATTTGCGAACCACTCCTCTGGTTTAGCCCAGCCTGGCCTTGTTGACTAGCCTGATGAGTTAGTATAGCTGTAGGTTGTTGAATGCCTGTTGGCAGTGACCAATCCTGGCCCTGCTGTGCTTCGTGGTGGTTTACAGGCCTGTATTCCTTTGCCCCGGGATTAAGCTTGTTAACAGTTGCCGCTCTTTTACTTTTACTCATGTAAGAATTCATTCCAATAGATGTGGTATCAACAATGTCAGAGGCAGAGACCAGCATTTCTAGCTTAGCATTGGAGGCAGCTAGCATAGTTTCCAGCTCCAGTTGCTCTCTTCTCCTTTTTAATTGTTGCTCCTGTTCCGCCAATGCGTGCATTTCCTTTAAAGATGCAACCCGAGCCAGCAGTGCAGCTCTTTCCGCCCTTTCCATTATTTTGGCAGAATTAGTGGATTTTCCACTGCGAAAACTCCTCCTGCTTAGTTGCTTGCTAGGGACATTTGAAACACTGTCCTCTGGCCGAATATCATCACTACCCTCATCATCCTTTTTATCTTTCATTGAGGGAACAACACATAACCAACGTTTCACCTCAGACCGTAACTCATCGTTGCAGATAATTTTTGCTTTGAACCAAACACCATGTTTTTTTCCTTTCACCCTCAGGTAACATGACCAGCAGGGAATCATGAACACATTTTACATCATCGCACAAATCAACAAGAGTACCCATAGCACATTGTACACCTTCTTTATCACCTATTCGCATAAGCTCTTTAATACGTTCCCTTAGCTTAGAGGATTTATTTAATTTAGCCATCCTATCATCATCATTTTGCAGCCTTCCCAACTTTTGCTCGAATGCCTTTGCAGTTATTGTTACAACACGATTTTCTTTTAACACATCAAACCCATTTGCTTTACTGTTAAAGGTTACTGTTAAAGGCGCAACCACCTAGGCAGCTGACGCGTATTTTTCAAGAAGACTCATTGCGTACATGAATGTCACAGAGCTAATAGACAAGAGTCAATGTCATTCCACTAAAAAATTCCTTTGTTTAGCTCTTTAACCAATGCATTGGAATTTTACGCCCGGGTAAGTCCAAGTAGTGTGCACACTTTATGAATGACAATTCAAACTTGTAGCACTACAACGCACCTTACGTGGGACGCCTTGATGAAATAACCCCAGCTCACGATGTCCTCACACTGGTGGATGATGAAAGAAGTTTTAAGTTGTCCTTTAACAATCGAGCAGCCCTTGCCTTAACTCCGGGTCAGGTGGATCTGCACCGCCGCGTCCTCTCCCCGATGCTGCCTTCTCTCGCCGGGTTCCAGTGTGTAATACAGCCAGGCAGATAAACAATGAGCATCTTTCAGATGTCCGGTTTCCAGCAGCCACTCCGCATGACTTTAACTGTGAACATATAACTCCACACGCGACGATCTTCCAGCTTCATAAAGCCTAGTTTTTGACTTGTGTAACCGCAAAACACTTACACAGAGGGGCTGAAGTGGCTATTTGACGCGCTTCCCGTGTCTTGATTGTTTGTTGAGAAATGAGGTGACAAAAGTTCAAGTCCTGATTTCTCTCTGTCGTGAGAGATATGATTTATTGTCACATAAAGTCCTTATTATCCATAACAAGCCATATTACTACTTCATCGACAGTGCCACATTCTCCAACACATGTCCATAGCGGTCAAAAACTAGTTATCCCTTTCCCCTCTGCCGCACCTGCGTCTGATTACCCCCTCATATACAGATGAGCCACATTTAAAACCCATGCCCTGACAATAGCACCACCTATTGGCCAAACCTGGACATAAAACACTGAAATGGCTCTTACAGACGCCTATTTCCATATCTCCATCCTTCCACAACACAGTTGTTCCTGAGGTTCGCTTTTGGGGGCGAAGCGTACCAGTATTGGGTTCTTTTGTTCGGCCTAGCACTCTCTCCCCGTACGTTCACGAGATGTATAGACGCTGCCCTGGTGCCGTTGCGCCTCCAGGGCATACGCATCTTAAATAACATTGACGATTGGTTGATTCTGGCTCCTTCGGAGCATCTAGCGGTTCGACATCGAGATGTCGTTCTGGCTCACATCAACAAACTGGGGTTGAGGCTCAATGCTGGGAAGAGTGTGCTATCGCCGTTACAGGTGACCACTTTCCTAGGCGTAGTCTGGGATTCAACCACGATGCGGGCACATCTGTCTCCTGTTTGCTTCCAAAGAGACATCACACTGTCCTCTGTGGTTCTCACTGACTCATCCAGCCCCGCTTGGGGTGGATGCCATGGTGCAGGCATGGCTGAAGTCACGCCTGTACGCTTTTCCCCCGGTTGCTCTGCTCTCAGGAGTTCTGGAGAGGGTCCGTTAGGAGCAGGTCAGTCTACTGCTCGTAGCACCGTACTGGCCGGCCCGAGTGTGGTTTGCGGACCTAATATCTCTCCTCGTCGGTTCTCCTCTGGAGATTCCGATCAGGAGGGACCTGCTTTCCCAGGTGCATGGGTTCATCCTTCACCCCCGCCCAGAGCTGTGGAAACTATGGGCCTGGCCTCTGAGGGGGCCCGCCTCTTAGATTCAGGTCTCCCGACTGAGGTCGTTGAGACCATCCTTCACTCCAGAGATCCAGCCACAAGGAAGGCGTATGCCGCTAGGTGGAAACTGTTCGCCTCTTGGTGCAGAGAACGGCAGTTAGACCCAGTTAACTGCCCGGTGTTTGCAGTGCTGGAGTTCCTGCAAGAACGCTTCTCTACAGGTCTATCCCCGTCCACACTGAAGGTGTACGTGGCGGCTTTGTCCCTTTAAATGGAGTTTCTCTGGGTAGACACCCACTGGTATCACGCTTCCTTCGTGGCACCCGGAGGCTGAGGCCAGCAGCCGGCATGAGAGTGCCATCCTGGGATCTGGCCATTGTGCTAGAAGGCCTCTCCCGTGCTCCGTTCGAGCCCATTGAGGAGGTCCCTGATAAGTTTGTGACTCTCAAGACGGTCTTCTTACTTGCCATCTCTTCCCTGAAAAGGATTGGTGATATGCAAGCTCTGTCGGTGGCGCCCTCATGCTTGGAATTCTCACCCGGTATGGTCAAGGCGTTTCTACTACCTACACCCGGTTATGTCCCCAAGGTCCCAACTAATATCGTTGGGCCTATTGTGCTGCAAGCCTTTTGTCCTCCTCCTTTTCTGACGTCGGACCAGAAGAAGCATAACCTCCTCTGCCCTGTGGAGGCTGTCCGAACAATTGTTCGTGTGCTTTGGACCACCCAAGAGAGGGGGTCCTGTGTCTAAGCAGAGGATGAGCAAGTGGGTGGTTGAGGCCATCTCACTTGCTTACGAGTTGGCTGGTCAGCCTTCACCTTTGGCTGTTCGAGCCCACTCGACCAGGAGTATGGCGGCTTCAAAAGCCCTTTTGTCAGGTAAGGTTTCTCTACATGACGTCTGTGATGTGGCGGGTTGGTACTCATCGCACACGTTCGTGAGGTTTTACCAGCTTGACTTTAGCTCCACGCCAGGAGCGCAGGTGCTTTCGTCCGAACGTGCGCTCTGACTTCACATGGCGGACACTTGCTCGTATGGCAAAGTGGGTAGTGGCGTTCCCATAGCGTTTTGACGCAGCTCGAAGTTCCCTTATAGGGAACGTCTCCGGTTACGTATGTAACCTTAGTTCCCTGAGGGGAACGAGACACTGCGTGTCTGTGCCATACTCCCAGCATGCCCTTGGGACTTGCTTCAGCCCATCAGAAACTGAAGGTGCCGGTAATTAGAGGTGCTTTTATGATTTCCTGGTCGCCTGTGACGTTCCGTCACGCCATTGGACTGACTACACATGTGCTTAATGACGCACTCACGCAGCGTCTCGTTCCCCTCAGGGAACTACGGTTACATACGTAACCGGAGATGTTTTACTCACTCTGTTGCTTGCCAGGAATTGCTAGCGAGGTATTCATAAGGAAACCAGACCTGGTATATTCTCCGTTTGTGTTTGTAGGGTGTTTCATGCACAGGGAGAACTGAAGACAATAGGACAATTAAAATCTTACGCAACACTGGTGCAGCTCAGTCAGTAATACTGTCAGGTGTGTTGCCATGGTCTGACCAGACATACTGTGGCTCACATATACTTTTATGTGGTATTGAAGCCAACCCAGTTTCTGTGCCTTTACATTGGGTTCACTTGTCTGATTTGGTTTCAGGTCAGTTCCGTGTTGGGGTGTTGCCTACGTTAGCAGTGGAAGGAGTAGCACTATTGTTGGGAAACGTCATTGCTGGGGGTGTCTCCAGTACTAGAGGTAATTGACAGACCACCATCTGATATTTCTGACATTGCTCTAGTTCAGAAATACCCTCAAGTATTCCCTGCATGTGTTTTGACAAGGGCACAGGCTCGCATGCAGGGGGATACAGTGAATTTGTCTGACACTATTTTTGAACGAGTTGGACCTGTAGATGTAGAACCTAAAACAGAGGGGGCACCTTCTGTACAGGCTGAAAAAGGGGGAATGTGGAACAACTCCCCAGTTAGGTGATGTGTTGTCATCCATCACACCGGAGAGGCTGATTAGGTGGCAAAAAGAGGATGTCAGCCTTAAAAAATTATTTGATTCTGTAGTCTCTCTGGAAAAGGCAAAAGTACAGGGGGCTGCTTACCTTGTGGACGCTGGTATTCTAATGCGTAAATGGACTGTGCATAGAATAGGTGAGGACTGGGATACAGTTTGGCAAAATAGCTAAAACACAGACCGTTTTATTAGCAATTGAAAGGACAACGAACTACAAGATGGCGGACAAACGCGACCAACACCAGTGCAGACATTTGTTATCCATAATGAAAATATTGTACTTACATCAGCCAAAGTCGATCATTTTTGCATTCCAGATAGTCCTAGGGATATAACCAGCTGTGTTTCTTTTGATAAAATCCATGTTAATGACCCAAAATAATCCATGTTCTTGTCCGAGTTGGAAACGTAATTCTCAAGTTGAACAACATGACGCAGCACTCTTTGCTCAAATACACCGCTTCATCTCTTGTTTATCCGGGAGTAATTGCAGTCTTTGTGAAGATTAGAAATTAATTCACCCATAGAAACTGACCCCGTCCTTCTAGCTTGTAATTTGACCCAGTAGGAGTGACTCTTGTAAGGAGAGAGAATCTCACTATTACGCGTGGGGAGATGGGGCAGTCCTAGTTCGAGTGACAATATTTCTGTCCAATGACAACGTACGGATTTGAAACAAAGCTTGGTAGATAGCCAATGAGCAGGCCTTTCTTTTGATATGCGACCCTTTACTCTCGTCTCTATTATATAAGAGCTATAGCCGTGCGCAACCCGAGCAACAACAGGAGAGTGATCTTCTGAGTTTCTACAACTTTGTTTTACGCACAGCAACAGGACGGTACTACATGAAAATGGCTCCTAAGATTGGAAAAGCTACTTCCAAGAAGAAGTACACCAACGAGGAGATATTGGAAGAATTACAGAGGGAGAGTCCAGTGGAGTTTGAAGAGGACTCAATGAGCGAGAATTCTTTTGACTCCACAGAAGACTAAATGTTTATTGAAGGAATGGATCCAATTTTAGATGGGTGAGTGAAATTGAATGAATCAATGAAGTTATTGTTTATAAGTATATTTGTTCAAGAATGTTACTCGCATGTTATTTGGCTGTGGTAATTACTTTTTTTTTAATATTGTTTGTGCGTGCGGGCGCGCGTGTGTGTGGATGTGGCTATTGGATGAGGCTATTGGATAAAATGGATAATTCTAGTCTAAATATAACTGTAATGAATTAGTTTTTCATAAGTGACAAAGCTGATTGTGTTTTTAGTGAAACATTGAATGTATTTCTGTTCTCAACCGTTTTATTTGTTTGTGGGTGTGTGGGTGCGTGCGTGCGCGTGTGTGGATGAGGCTATTGGATGAAATGGATAATTCTAGTCTAAATATAACTGTAATTAATTACTTTTCATAAGTGAGAAAGCTGATTTGTGTTTTTAGTGAAACATTGAATGTATTTCTGTTCTCAACCGTCTTGTTTGTGCGTGCATGTGTGTGTTTTTGGCTGTGCCAGGGGCTATTGGACGAAATGGATAATTCTAGTGAAACTAACTGTAATTATTTTTCCACAGTGCCCTCAGCAGATTCTGCCTCCACCTCCACCCCCGCTCGGCCATCGAGAGGCGTGACCCCCGCTCGGCCATCTCGAGAGGCGTGACCCCCGCTCGGCCATCTCGAGAGGCGTGACCCCCGCTCGGCCATCGAGAGGCGTGACCCCCGCTCGGCCATCGAGAGGCGTGACCCCCGCTCGGCCATTGAGAGGCGTGAAGAGGCCAGCCCAGAAGCAGAGGGATGCCAGCACCACTGAGGGGGAGGAGCGTTGGCACACTGTGCTGGAGGATGATGTGGAGCCAGAACAACCCACATTTTGTCCTACAAGGCAATCTGGACCGCAGCTGGAGACGACTGGGGAGTTTAGCGCCCTCCAACTGTTCCAGCTGTTTTTTACTATCGGTGGTTGCTACATTGGTGACGAACACCAACAGGCACCGGGCTAAAAAGCAGGCTGTCAAAAAAGACCCGTGGAGACCGATTTCCTTGACTGATATGTACGCATATTTTTCAATGGTAATTTACATGGGTCTAGTAAAAGTGTCTGCTTTTCACAAGTACTGGAGCAGCTCAAACCTCTACAAGATGTGTTTTCCTTCTTCTGTAATGTCACGCAACAGGTTCCTGGCCATCGCCCAGGCACTTCACATCAGTGACCCAGAGGAGGATGCAGAGAATGAAAAGAAGAGGGGCCCCGCAGGTTTTGACAAGCTCTGCAAAATCAAACCACTCTACCAGAGTATTGTTGAGGCCTGCAAAGTATATTTTCAGCCTGCCCAGAACCTGTCCATCGATGAGAGGATGGTGGCTTCAAAAGCCAGAACTGGACTGAAACAGTACATGCATAACAAACCCACATAATGGGGTTACAAGCTTTTTGTACTGGCTGATTCGAAATGTGCCTACACTTGGAATTTCTTTTCTGTTAGGGAAACAGTACAGGAATTGTTGGAGTTCAGCCCTGCTGACCTCGTGTTCGGACACAGACCTAAGGGTCCGTTGAAAGTGTTAAAGGAGCGTGTTCTATCTGATGCGCCTAGTAGTACCACCAGGAATGTGTTAGACTTTCTATGTCAGATGCGGGAGAGGCTGCATGCTGCTTGCGTGCTAGCTCAGGAGTCTCTCGTTTCCTCTCAGTATGATAAACAGTATGATAAACAGGCAAAAGACTGTGCGTTTTTGCCAGGGGATCAAGTACTGGTTTTGTTACCAATTCCAGGTTCATCACTGTCTGCTAAGTTTTTCGGACCGTATGTTATGGAGCGAAAAATCTGTGATACTAATTACATTATTAAAACACCAGATCGCAGGCGCTCTTCTCGTTTGTGTCATATTAACATGTTTACATCCTTTCATGTGCGTAATTCTTCCAACATCACCTCTAGTGCTCCGGTTCAGTCTGTGGGATCCAGCGTGGCGTTGGTGGCACCGGTGCCCACTGTGGACCTAGAGGAGAACAACGATGGTTTGGAATTGCGTCACTCGCTACAACAGTGTAAACGTCTTAGTAATTCAGAGATGCTACAAAATTTACCTTCATTAATGGAACATTTGGATGACAGTCAAAAAGATGATCTTGTGTCTCTAATACAGTCTTTTCTTACTGTGTTCCAAGATGTACCTAAGAGCACGTCTGTTTTGGCGCACGATGTGGATGTTGGCAATACATCTCCTATTCGGCAACATCGTGTATTGGGTATATACAAAAAAACGGGAGTTAATGAAAGGTGAGGTTGACTACTTGTTACAACATAACATGGCAAAACGTAGTCATAGTGCTTGGAGCTCTCCGTGTATTTTAGTTCCGAAACCAGACGGTACCTCCCGTTTGTGTACGGATTACCGTCGAATAAATGCAGTTACTGTGCCAGATTCCTATCCACTACCAAGGATAGAAGACTGTATTGACCGGATTGGTTCGGCTGTGTTTTTAAGTAAACTCGATTTGCTTAAGGGTTATTGGCAGGTTCCTCTAACGCCACGGGCTTCTGACATTTCGGCTTTTGTGACCCCAGATAGCTTTGTGCAGTATACAATTATGCCATTTGGAATGTGCAATACACCCGCTACATTTCAGCGGTTAGTTAACATTGTTTTTGAGGATGTTCCAAACTGTACAGCTTACCTGGACGATGTTGTAATATACTCACCGACTTGGGATGAACACCTCGCCACGTTGAGCTTGGTCTTCCGGCGTTTAGAAAACGCTTCGTTAACCCTCAACTTGGCCAAGTGCGAATTTGGTAAAGCTACGGTAACATACCTGGGGAAACAGGTCGGTCGTGGGCAAGTGCATCCTATTGCTAGCAAGGTAGATGCGATTGCTAGCTATCCTACCCCTAAAACACGCAGACAGTTACGTAGATTTCTGGGAATGGTGGGGTACTACAGCACTTTTTGTAAGAACTTTTCAACGGTAGTAGCACCACTTACCACCTTGCTCAGTCCCAAACTGACTTTTAAATGGTCCGCAGACTGTAGCTCTGCTTTCGAGTCAGCGAAAGCACTGCTGTGTAGCGCCCCTGTGCTAACAGCTCCCAACTTCGACAAACCTTTCAAGCTGGAGGTAGACGCCAGTATGGTGGGGCTGGGGCGCTCCTTTTACAGGAAGATGAGGAAGGAGTAGACCGGCCAGTTAGTTTTTTCTCCAAGAAGTTCAATCTGTGCCAGACACGGTATTCTACCATTCAACAGGAAACACTAGCTTTGTTATTGGCCTTACAGTTTTTTGACGTATACGTCGGGTCTAGTGTTGTCCCTGTAAAAGTGTTTACAGACCACAATCCGCTTGCATTCCTAAAAAGAATGTATAATCAGAACCGCCATCTTACGCGGTGGGCTCTGATCTTACAGGGATATAACGTCTGTATCGAGCACATTAAGGGAACATCTAACATTGTTGCCAACGCACTGTCCCGGTCTACGAGGACTAGTTGTGTGCGAAGGTGGTTTGCACACTTTTTTTTGGGGGGGGGGCGTGTTACGTCCCCAGAGTTCTGGGTTTGTTTATGTGTATGGTAGTTACGTCCCCAGAGTTCTGGGTTCGTTTATATGTATGGTTGTTACGTCCCCAGAGTTCTGGATTCGTTTATATGTATGGTTGTTACGTCCCCAGAGTTCTGGATTCGTTTATATGTATGGTTGCCGCTGGTTCCTTGTGTTTTGGGTGATTGACTTTCCTAAACAGGCAAGATGGCTTCTGATGGTTCGGCAGCTGATTGGTGATGCGGCCGGTGATTGGGACTTGGAACTCCGCTCAGTCATTAGTGGCTGCACCTGGCTGGGCTCCTTAAAAAGCCCAGGTTTTGGATCAGTGAGAGGCTGGCTTTTGCTGCAGACGGCTTTGGTTTGTACCCTATGTGGGGATCCGTTTGAACTCTGTGAAATGTATTAAGGGTTTTGTTTAGAACTGTTCACCTTGGTTTTGTGTAGCCGTTGCCTGCATCTGTATAGTTTGTGTTAATTATTCTTTTTCTTTTGTTCACAGGAAGTTGGGGAGTAGATTTAGAGCTACCTCGTGGTGTACATCAACCGTAGGATTACTCCTCTGTCTAAGAACACCAGCTAGACCTGGGCAGACCACCAGCTGTTTGTTTGGTTAGGGCGCCTGGGTCGTGCACCAGATAGGTGTTGTATTCGGTTGTTCGTTATTGGTTTTGTTTGGGGTTAGATAGGTTAGGGGTGGGGTTTCTTTGTTGATTTCTTTGCTTTGGTCTGTCCAGCCCTCCCCAAGTTCCTAACTAATTTACTGTTGTATGTTTAGTGTACCACTATAATACCGTGGCAAAAATAAAGCCTTATTTATACGGTATTTGGGATTTTGGTGTCCTTGTCTCGGACCATGACTCCATACCTCCTTTGCTGGCATCGGTGGGCCCGAGTAATGGGTTGTCTGGTTCCCTCCCTATCGGGGGCTAGAACGTAACAATACCCATATATCTATACAAATGTAATAGATCCACTAAGTCTGAGCCCTAATACTCAGTCCCCATATCCCCCCAGTCCGACGCCCCTGCTCCCTGTCTCCACAGGTGTATCCTATGCGGAAGTGTTTCATCGACTAAACGTTGACGCACGTATCAATTCTCCTCTCCCTTTACATCGGTCACAATTATTTGCAGTTTATATGAACCACAAATCTCACATATTTCAATGGGCTATCTTAAGTAGCGGATCTGCGTCACCGCTCTCAGAAAACTACAGTCACCAGTCTGCTCACCAGCCGAGAAAAATTACATTTCGATTTCCAAACTCAAATGTTTCACTTTCAAATCCTGATAAGTAACCAACTAGCTTGCTATTGTTGTTATTATGTTAATATACCATTTTATACACCGGCTAATACATTTTTAATGGGTGTAGTTTTACAGATTATGTCAAATAATTTCACAGCCTTGAGCTAGCTAGCTAACTTTACCTGGGGTTAGCTTAACTGTAACGTAAAGGCATATTGCAGGTAAAAACATGAGATTCATTTATAACATTGAATGAAAAAAAACATATGAAACGTTAATGTGGGATTCTAAATGTTTTATAAGACATTATAATATATTTTGTAAGAAAGGTGACTGTTTATGTTAGTTGTTACCCCTTTGAATGTACTGTTCGCGCGTGTCTGTTTATGATACCTTTTGGGGACATTGATGTGTTTTTTAACCTTCCGTACGGGGACACGATGACCAACTTGGGACAAAATCTGTGTCCCCATAAGGCTGACCATTGGTACTGATAGAAAATAGCATGTTCCTTACTTGTGACCTCAGGAGGTGGTTTTACCAGTGTTGGAGTGTGAGGGTGTGTACTCGGATTTGACCCCTGGAGCCGGGTCTTGGTACTGCAGTGTGCATATTTAATAAATCTCCGCCTCATATTTACATGTATGGCGGGAAACCAAGAAGATGTGTTTCCCCCTATGGTTCGGTCCTGGTACAGCATTGCGCATAATAAATAAATGCCACATATTTGGATATTACATAAAGAAGTTAATGTCCAAACTATCGTTTGATGTAAAATCTATTTACTCTGCAGCATAACTCCACTTACAGCTATCGATTTAGCTGGGCAAAAGGCAATAGATCCGGTTTCGCGCAGTAGATGAGATATAGGTGATATGTATAGGTAGACACAGTATAGTGCAAATTAATTACAAAATCTGCACTTGTCTAAAAACAACATGTAATTTCAGTAAATTTTTAATTACAATGTTCACTTCTTCAGTTAATTCAGGTAATCACGTTAACGTACAGTACGCAATCTCCGAAGTCAGAGACTCATTAAGACAACTTCGAAACTAACTAAAAATAATTAAAAAATTACATTGTAATGAATACAAATTTAAAAAAAATTATGCTTAGATTAAATTTTGGTGTGCATATTTATCACATGGATTTCTTCAATTGGCTTTGTTTTAGTTTATTAGTACTTGTCAAGTAGCCTACTTAACCTGCAAAATCACCACTGGTTCCCACAAAGCATTTAGGAGTCTGTATTTTATTTATTATAGTTACTCTTCAACTCTGAGTGACGAAATCTAAAACAAATCCATAAAATAACATTGTATGATTTCAAAAATCATTTTGCAGTTTATTGCATCACATAAGTATTTGATACATCAGAAAAGCCCAACTTAATATTTGGTGCAGAAACCTTTGTATGCAATTACAGACATCATACGTTTCCTGTAGTTCTTGACCAGGTTTTCACACACTGCAACACAGATCTTCAGCTCCCTCCAAATATGACTGGCTAGGCCACTCCAGGACCTTGAGATTCTTCTTACAGAGCCACTCCTTAGTTGCCCTGGCTCAGGTCATGCTGGAAGACCCAGCCATGACCCATCTTCAATGCTCTTACTGATGGAAGGAGGTTGTTGGCCAAGATCTCGATACATGACCCCATCAATCCTCCCCGCAATACAGTGCAGTCGGCCTATCCCCTTTGCAGAAAAGCACCCCCAAAGAATAATATTTCCACCTCCATGCTTCACGGTTGGGATGATGTTCTTGGGGTTGTACTCATCCTTCTTCCTCCAAACAAGGCCAGTAGAGTTTAGACCGAAAAGCTGTATTTTAGTCTCATCACACCATGTGACTTTCTCCCATTCTCCCTCTGGATCATCCAGATGGTCATTTGCAAACTTCAGATGGGCCTGGACATGTACTGGCTTGAGTGCGCTGCAGAATTTTAATCCATGACGGCGTAGTGTTACTAATGGTTTTCTTTGAGACTGTGGTCCCAGCTCTCTTCAGGTCATTGACCAGGTCCTGTCATGTAGTTCTGGGCTGATCCCTCACCTTCCTCATGATCATTGATGCCCCACAAGGTGAGATCTTGCATGGAGCCCCAGACCGAGGGAGGTTGAACGTCATCTTGAATTTTTTCCATTTCCGTTGCCTTCTCACCAAGCTGCTGCCTATTGTCCTGTAGCCAATCCCAGCCTTGTGCAGGTCTACACATTTATCCCTGATGTCCTTGCACAGCTCTCTGGTCTTGACCATAGTGGAGAGGCTGGAGTCTGTATGAATGAGTATGTGGACAGGGGTCTTTTATACGGGTAACTAGTTCCAACAGGTGCCGTTAATACAAGTAATGAGTTCAAACAGGTGCAATTAATACAAGTAAAGAGTGGAGAAAAGGAGTGCTTCCTAAAGAAAAAACTAGTTGGTAGGTGATCAAAAACGTATGTAATGCAATAAACTGCAAAATTATTTTTTTAAAATCATACAATGTGATTTTCTAGATTTTTGTTTTAGATTCCGTAGAAGAGTACCTGTGATAAAAATGACAGACTCTTACATGGTTTGTAAGTGGGAAACACTGGTGATTTTGCAGGTTATCAAATACTTTTTCTCCCCACTAGATAACTGAGGGGAACACTCATTTTAACGATGCCATGTTGACACTGTTTGGAAGTTGCAACACTGAGTTTAAATGACTGCAAACACTCCCATATGATACTTAATTTGGTACCAACTCTATATCATAAGTATATTTTTTCCAGTTCGTATTAATTTTAAATAACTTTCATATATGATCTGTAATCAAATGTGTTGCATCCTACAAGTCCCCTCATTTAAAACCTTGCATCACACTTGAACAGGATAGATAGCCTGTTAGAAGATTTGATACCATTAAATGTTTTATATTTTTACGATCAATTGTACTTTCTTTTTTTGATTCCTTCTTTAATTAACGTGACAAAATATTTTGTCTTTTATTTATATAATAATACAGAGCTTAACTGTAGAGACCTACATTTCAGTTGGATTACACTATATAAAGAAGTGAACCAATATCAAGAGCCTATGTTGGTTGACTGTTGTGAGTTTTTCCATCTAATACACGCACACTCGAGACCCGTGTATGTCCCGTGTAAGACTATCCGGGTCCCCACGTAATCAACCCCTCCCCCACATCGATGCTCGTGATTGCGTCTCGTGACTGGACGAGCAGGTGCAAATGCAGCATCAACTTGTTCATCTTCAAGGTAAGCGAAACACTTGTATTTCAAATGTAATTTTTGTGCTAACTGCAAAACAAATGCCACTATAATGCTATAACCATATATTATGGAGAAGGTTAATAACAAAGCAAGCCTTGTTAACGATAATTTTAACTTTGCACTTTACTGTTCTAGTCGGGTTCACTCATGTTCGCTAGCTTGCTAACACGCCTATGCATTTGCAACGTAAATGGAAGCTATTTAGCTAATTACCACTTCTAAGCTAACCGACTATATAGCTAGGCACGACTGAAACTTAATGCATGACATGAATCATATTTGTTTGTGTGTGCTGTATAACTAAATCACATGTTATTGCTAATCGACATGTGTGTTATATATGATATTAGCTTGTATGTTAGGGTGGACTACTACAACAATTAGCTAAATAGAGTATCGGATCAGTGGTCATTGCTTTACTTCCGCACTACAGCGTGGTCGGGTTGTATGGCGGGAGAAAAGCTGGCAACATCTAAACCAGGGGTTTTCAAATTCGGTGAATGTCAGCCTCCCCTTAGAGTAGGTAAGGACAGCCGAGCCCCCCCTTCCCCAAAATCCCGTCCGCCTACCCTAACCCACACACGCCTCTGCAGTAAATGCCATCTTCTGTGTATTCCAGGCAATGACGAGTTTCAATAACAACTGATAAAATGTGTTTTTTAATATTGTATTTTATTTCCACTTTTTTACGGGAAATTCATTAATGATTCTTTGCAACAGCACCAACTTTATGCAGGCCTAATTGAGGCTACATCAGTAGGCCCAACCTAGGGCTGGACGATATGGCAAAATTTTATATCACGATATATTTCTTAATTTCGGACGATACGATATAATTCCGATATCGATATGAACAATATAAAAGCCTCAGAAAAAATGCCAAGAACACCCACAACAGATGTATGTACCTAGAATCTTCTGAAAAATACATTTGCCAAGACTATTGAACCTCCTCCTATAAAATTCAATATCATTTTAGAAATAAAACGGTACAAATAGATTACAGTTCACCTTTTATTTGAATTGAACCTTTATACAAACAAGAAAAGTCAAATAAACAAGACCGAGACTGACCTTATCAATATATTTAACTTTAAACAATAACATCGGCTGATTATATTATTCTTTACACAAAACTTCTTGTAACAAAACTTGTTCTGATAAACATATCGTTTAACGTTAGTGAATATTTTTGACAATGAAACGGTGAGTTCATGAGTTCGCTACGTGACCATGGATTTAAGAGACACGAGAGAGAAGCTCATGAACGCGCATGTTGCTATCGGTTGCAACATGCGCGGAGAATGAGAGTGCTCAAAAGCGCATGTCCATCATGACGTCATGGGCCAGTCAATGCGGAAGATCCAAGCTCCATGTTGGCTTTATGCGCTTTTGAGCCTCTCATTCTCTGGCACATTTAGCATCACGCTGAAACCTGAAGTTTATCAGATCTCAGAAAGCTGAACCACTTCCATACCACTGAATTAGTCTTTCCTTTCATATCAACAGTCTGCTTTCTCCTCACTTATGGAAGCTCGTTCAGTCACGCTCATTTTGTAGCTTAAACTTGCCGTGTTGGAGATCAGCGAAAATATCGAAAATGTGTTAAGAAATCATATCCCCATTATTGATTTTTTTTAACCGCGATTTATATTGATATTGAATTATTGTCCAGCCCTAGCCTAACCATAAGTCAACAAAACATGCTTAACAGTAGCTGCGGTATGGTTTGTTTTAATTTTTCTTCACATGTCAGTGAAACCGCTGATCTAAACTACACCAGTTGAGTAAAAAAAAACTCATTAGATAAATATCTGAATGTTCATTTAAACATTATAATGGACCTACTGTATATGTGTTTTATGTTGCAGAACAACTTCAAACATCTTTAAATGCTTGAAATTATGGATTTCACTGGTAGTTTAAGAAAACACTTGACTGCAATGTAGGCAACACAATCCCATTTATACCATATTAAGATTATTCTTGTGTTTTATCTGACAGGCTAAGAACTATTTTGTCATCCAATTGGCAATGAGTCACTTCCTGCATTTAAACTTATGTCTCATACTACTAAGGTTATTGAAAGTGTTCACCCATGGAGAGAAGACGGCGGCTTTGACCAATACAGGATGCTGAGTATCATATACAAGCACGGATTGATAAACCATGTCTCCAGCAGCGTTTTGTCAATGAGTTTAAAGGTAAATGTTAAACTCCTGAATATTATTTAGTTGGAATCAGTGAAATGTTTGCAGTGATCAAGTCCCTTGCTCACGATTTTTGAGGGCGGTTCCAAAAAGGGTCAGGGGTGATGTTCTTACAAAGCATTTCAGAGTATGCGCCAAAGATACTCGCCCAAAACGTGGCAAGCTTGGGGCAGGACCACATAGTATGGATCCCAGGTCTAACGAGCTGGAAGACATCTCCATTTGTACCCAGGCCTCGACAGAGTCCTGCACGGGTCAATTTTTGGAGACCCGCCCCCGCCCGTACCCGCAAAGTTCAGCACCAGATCCGACCCGTCACCCGTGATAATATCAAAATTAAATCCGCACCCGCCCAGACCCGTTAATATTTGGCCCGTTACCCGACCCGTGCCCGCGATAGTTTTATTTTTTTAAGCTGTGGAAAAGTCTCTCTCACTCGCAGCGCTCGATGCTGGGATGGAGAGAACATTCCGCGCAATCATTTCCAGGTTTGGAAATGATTTTGCATGCTCCTTCCACCACAACAAAACATCGAAAAGATCCCCCTTGGGTGGCTTAAATTCTATATATGCATGAACCTAGTCCTCGGGCGGCGCAGTGGTGGTGACGTGATGGGTCCGGTCAAATGTCATACCCTTGTTTTGTAGCCTATGTGTAATGGTAATTTAGATTTTAGAAATACAAATATTGCACATTTTTTCATCCGCGCTACTACCCGCCCGCAAAGATTTAATTATCCGCCCGCATCCCCGCCCGTGAATTTTAGGAATGTCACAATCCACCCGTTTTGACCACTTTTATGCGGGTACCCGCGGATACCCGACCCGTTGCAGGACTCTGCCCCGAGATACTTAAAGCCCTTGCTGGCAATCCTAAATGGGAAATGTGGTGCAGGAATGGAAGTTGCTGCTTGATTAAGAGGGAACATTTCACTCTTTTCAAAGTTGATTTTATAGCCAGAGAGCTTAACTGAGCCAAGGTGTTGAGGATGGATGGAACAGAACCAAGGGGGTCCGAGACATATAAAAGAATGTCGTCTGCATAAAGGGATATCTTATGTGTGATCTATACCCCGAAAGTCACCTGACTGCCTAAGTGCAATGGCCAGCGGTTCGATGGCAATGGCAAAAAGAAGAGGCGACAAACTGCAGCCTTGGCGTGTGCCTCTCCCCAGGGGGAAGCACTCTAATTGCTGCCCATTAGTGATTAGTGTGGCAGTAGGGTGAGAGTAGAGGAGGCTTATCCAGGAGACAAAGGAGTCCTCGAACCCAAACTTTTTCAAGGTTGCAAACAGGTATTGCCATTCAACACGGTTTAACGCTTTTTCTGCGTCAAGAGACAGAATAATTTCCGCAGAGTGAGACAGAGGGGAATAGATAATGTCGAAAAGCCTTCTAAAATTTGAGCTAGAATGCCTATTCGGGATGAAGCCAGTCTGGTCCTCCGCGATGATTTGTGGAATGACTGCCTCCAACCTGGCCGCCAAAACCTTAGATAGAATTTTGTAATCCACATTCAGCAGAGAGATTGGGCGGTAGGAGGAACAGTGGAGTGGGGACTTGCCCCCTTTTGGTAGAAGTTTTATAGCAGCTTGCCACAGGGTTGGCGGGAGAGATCCAGATGAAAGAGATTCATTAAACATGGCTTGGAGCAGCGGGCAAAGCGTGGTTGCAATTTTTTTATAAAAATCGGAGGAGTACCCATCTGGACCAGGAGCCTTGTTGCATTTCAAGGAGTCAATAGCTTTAAGAATCTCCGCCCCGAAGATTGCCCCCCCTAGCACTAGAAGCGCCAGAGCTGTTTTCACTCCTTAAATCGCCAGAGCCCCGCGCCCGCTGACGTCATTAGCATACGAATCATCCCAATTAGCACCTATATTCTCCTCCGCAGCTTCACCATCCATTCACTGAGTATAACCTGCCATCAACAGCATCAGTTCATCTACTGTGTTATCATCCTAAATGAAATGAATTACGATGAATTATGAAGTAAAACATTTTAATAAAATAGTATGTATTTATTGTCTTATGTAGGCCTAACCATAGAATACTAATATAAAACCATGATTTTAAAATGCCTCCCCGGGAATCATCACCTTAACGTGGTGGAGAGGTTTGTGTGCCCCTATGAACCTGAGGGCTTGGTTGTCTGGAGCGTCATGCTCCTGGTAGGGTTTCCCAAGGCAAAGTGGTCTCAGGCGAGGGGCCAGACTAAGAATGGTTCACCAAGACCCCATGAAAGATAGAGGGAAAAGGAGCGAGACCCTGCCTGGAGGAAGCCCAGGGCCCTCGTCTGGAGCCAGGCCCAGACGGCGGGCTCGAAAGCGAGCGTCTGGTGGCCGGGTTTGCCACGGAGCCCGGTCGGGCACAGCCCGAACGAGATACGTGGCATCTCTCTCCTCTCCATCCTGTGGGCCCACCACTCACAGGAACAACCACAGGGGTCAGGTGCGCTGTCATATGGGTGGCAGTGAAGGTGGGGGGTCTCGACGGATCAGACCCGGGCGGCAGAAGCTTGCTTTGGGGACGTGGAACGTCACCTCACTGGGGGGGAAGGAGCCAGAACTTGTGCGTGAGGTGGAGCGATACCAGTTGGATCTGGTGGGACTTACCTCTACGCACAACCGTGGCTCTGGAACCTTACTCCTGGATAGGGGTTGGACTCTGTTCTCCTCTGGAGTTGCCCAGGGTGAGAGGCGGCGGCTGGTGTGGGGATACTCACGAGCCCACGTCTGAGCACGGCGGTGTTGGAGTTTACCCCGGTGGATGAGAGGTTTGCCTCCCTACGCCTAAGGGTGGTGGGGGCAAAACTCTAACTGTTGTTTGTGCTTATGCACCAAACAGCAGTTCGGAGTATTCAGCCTTCTTGGAGACCCTGAAGGGAGTCCTATATAGGGCTCCAGTAGGGGACTCCATCATTCTGCTGGGAGACTTCAACGCACATGTGGGCATCGATGGAGACACCTGGAGAGGCGTGATTGGGAGGAACGGCCTCCCTGATCTAAACCCGAGCGGTCGTTTGTTATTGGACTTCTGTGCTAGTCATGGATTGTCTATAACAAACACCATGTTCGAACATAAGGAGGCGCATAAGTGTACATGGTACCAGAGCACCCTAGGCCGAAGGTCAATGATAGATTTTGTGATTGTATCGGCTGATCTAAGGCCGCATGTTTTGGACACTCGGGTGAAGAGAGGGGCAGAGCTGTCAACTGATCACCATCTGGTAGTGAGTTGGATCAGAGGGTGGGGAAAGACTTTGGACAGACCAGGTAAGCCCAAACGGGTAGTGCGGGAGAACTGGGAACGTCTGGAGGAGGCCCCTGTCTGAAAGATCTTCAACTTACACCTCCGGCGGAGCTTTTCAGGCATCCCTGTGGAGGTTGGGGGCATTGAACCTGAGTGGGCAATGTTCAAAGCTTCTATTGCTGAAGCTGCGGCGGTGAGCTGTGGTCTCAAGGTCCTAGGTGCCTCAAGGGGTGGTAACCCTAGAACACCGTGGTGGACCACGGTGGTCAGGGAAGCTGTCCGACTGAAGAAGGAGGCCTTCAGGGATATGCTATCCCTGGGGACTCCGGAGGCAGTTGCAGGGTACCGACAGGCCCGAAGGGCTGCAGCCGCTGCCGTGTCTGAGGCAAAGCAGCGGGTGTGGGAGAAGTTTGGAGAAGCTATGGAGAAGGACTTTCGGTCGGCACCAAAATGCTTCTGGAAAACCGTTCGGCACCTCAGAAGGGGAAAACAGGGAACCATCCAAGCTGTGTACAGTAAGGATGGGACACTGTTGACCTCAACTGATGATGTGATCGGGCGCTGGAAAGAGCATTTTGAGGGGCTCCTGAATCCGACCTACACGCCCTCTAGTACAGAGGCAGAGCTGGAGGCTGATGGAGGGTCATCGTCAGTTTTCCTGGGGGAAGTCGCTGAGGTAGTCAAACAACTCCACAGTGGCAAAGCCCCAGGGACTGATGAGATTCGTCCGGAAATGCTAAAAGCTTTGGGTGGGGAAGGGCTGTCTTGGTTGACACGCCTCTTCAACATTGCATGGAAGACTGGGACAGTGCCAGAGGAGTGGCAGACCGGGGTGGTGGTTCCCCTCTTCAAAAAGGGGGACCAGAGAGCGTGTGCCAATTACAGAGGTATCACACTCCTCAGCCTCCCTGGTGAAGTGTACTCCAAAGTGCTGGAAAGGAGGGTTCGGCCAATAGTCGAACCTCAGATTGAAGAGGAACAATGCGGTTTTCGTCCTGGCCGGGGAACCACGGACCAGCTCTTTACTCTTGCAAGGATCCTGGAGGGGGCCTGGGAGTATGCCCATCCAGTCTACATGTGTTTTGTGGATCTGGAGAAGGCGTATGACCGGGTACCCCGGGATCTTTTGTGGGAGGTGCTGCGGGAGTATGGGGTGAGGAGGTCTCTTCTCAGGGCCATCCAATCTCTGTACGCTCAAAGCATGAGCTGTGTCCGTGTCCTCGGCAGTAAGTCGGATTCATTCCCGGTGGGGGTTGGCCTCCGCCAGGGCTGCGCTTTGTCACCAATCCTGTTTGTAATATTCATGGACAGGATATCAAGGCGTAGTCATGGGGGGGAGGGGTTCCCGTTCGGTGGGCTGATGGTCACATCACTGCTTTTTGCGGATGATGTGGTCCTGATGGCCTCATCGGTCGGTGACCTTCAGCACTCACTGGATCGGTTCGCAGCCGAGTGTGAACCGGCTGGGATGAGGGTTAGCACCTCTAAATCTGAGGCCATGACTCTCAGCAGGAAACCGGTGGAGTGCCTACTCCGGGTAGGGAATGAGTCCTTACTCCAAGTGAAGGAGTTCAAGTACCTCGGGGTCTTGTTCGCGAGTGAGGGAACAATGGAGCGGGAGATTGGTCGGAGGATCGGAGCAGCGGGGGCGGTGTTGCATTCGCTTCACCGCACCGTTGTGACGAAAACAGAGCTGAGCCGAAAGGCAAAGCTCTCGATCTACCGGTCAATCTTTGTTCCTACCCTCACCTATGGTCATGAAAGCTGGGTCATGACCGAAAGAATGAGATCGCGGGTACAAGCGGCCGAAATGGGTTTTCTCAGAAAGGTGGCTGGCCTCTCCCTTAGGCATAGGGTGAGAAGCTCAGTCATCCGAGAGGAACTCGGAGTAGAGCCGCTGCTCCTTTGCCTAGAAAGGAGCCAGTTGAGGTGGTTCGGGCATCTTGTACGAATGCCACCTGGGCGCCTCCCTAGAGAGGTGTTCCAGGCACGTCCAGCTGGGAGGAGACCTCGGGGAAGACCCAGGACTAGGTGGAGAGATTATATCTCCACACTGGCCTGGGAACGCCTCGGGATTCCCCAGTCAGAGCTGGCTAATGTTGCCCGGGAAAGGGAAGTTTGGGGTCCCCTGCTAGAGCTGCTACCCCCGCGACCCGACCCCGGATAAGCGGTTGAAGATGAGATGAGATTTTAAAATGCACAAGCTATGACATTTAAATTTCTAAAAATCGAATAAATGAAAATCCATCAATCTGTATGTCCTATTTTGATGTAGTAAATGCTGAAATATTTTAGATCACAAGCGATATGCAATCAAATGATTTGCGCATGATTGGCCGTAGCTATAGACATATTGCAACGCAGACTCTTGAAATAAAAACATTAGGCTACAGTGTATAATTCGATCGTTTTTATTTGTAAAATGTATTATAGTAATTACAGTCCAGTAAAAATATTTTTCTTTATAAACTTACCTCTTTTTTCTAGTTCATTCAAATTCAACCAAGTCTTCGCAGTCTTTTGTCTGCCTGAGTAGGACACGCAAACTAACCGGTTGCACCGCACACAGTGTTCATTAGTGTTGTTGCGAGTGCACATGAGACAGCAGCAAACTAATCCGTTATATATATCCAGTTTCATATAGATCCGACCAAACGAGTCCCGTTTCATATAGATCGGACCAAACGAATTCAGTTTCACGAATTTCAGTCTCTTTCTGCCATATGCGTCCAGGACTTATGTATGTCCGACGTCCTTTCTGTGTGCATGAAACTCTGTGAGTAACTTTATTTATTGCTCATTTGTAGTAAGCCTAATAATAATTAGGGTTCATATTCGTTTCATTTCGATACAAAACAATATTTTGTTGAAGACTTTTGTAGGCTATATGAATACACTGAGGTTTATTCGTATAGCCTATATTATTAAGTGCAATAGGCACTTGACACATGGAACTAATAAATAATTACAAATTAAATGAATGGGCTGTATACTTTGATGTAATTGGATAAATTCGTTCTGTTTATATAGTGAAACATATTTCTTTATAAACGTACCTCTTTTTTCTAGTTCATTCAAATTCAAACAAGCCAATCTATATATTGTCTATGTGTATCTTGCAGTCTATTGTCTGCGTGTCGCCCATTCAACCATTGACGTCATAAGCTCAGCGAGGTGTGATCTGGGTACCGCAATTAGCCCCTCTTGGGTACCAACGCCCAGCGGCGTGGGCTTTTGGCGACAGGAGAGCAGTTTAGGCATAAAAAAAATGTAAATAGTACTTTTATATAGTGTTCGGTTTGTGATTTTGCAATTCTGAAAACGGGACAAGGTAAAATGCACGTATTTAGGAAAAGTCATGGAAGGACGAGACTGTAGCTTTTCAACATTATATATTTATTTCAATTACTAACTGCAATGCCCGCGGGCGTGGGCTGTGGTGCTTCTAGTGCTAGTAAAGCTGCCTGTTCAGGTGGAACAGAGGGAAAGGGAAGGTTATCAAAGAAGTGATCGAGTTGCGAAAAACCACCACACTCAGAGGTATATAACTCACTGTAGTATTGTTTGAAGGTGCCGTTAATTTCTCAGAGGTCTGTCACCGTTTACCCTGCTTGACCATACATTTTTGGAATAAGACGAGATGATTGGGCTTGACGAGCTTGCTGGGCCAGCAGCCTGCCGGCTTTATCTACCGAGTCGTAGACCTTAAATAGAGCCTTTGTTAGTAAATAGGTGGCTTTGCCTGTAGACAGTAAGTCATATGCTGTCTGTAACCGCAGTCTCTCCTTAAAGAGGGCTGGGGTCGGAGACAAGGAGTAGTGGCTGTCGACCTCCGCAATGGCTCTAGAGATGTCATTAAGTTCCAAGACTCTTGCTTTTTTTGCCCTGGAGGAGTATTCAATTATTTGCCCTCGAAGATAGGCTTTGAGGGTCTCCCACAAAATGGAGTGGGAAACTTCTGGAGAAGCGTTGGTGTCCATAAAAAAAGTCAATCTGAGAAGTGACGTGGTTTATAAATAGTTTGTCCGCCAAAAGAAGAGAGTTAAGCTTCCAAGTGCGAGAGGGCTTAAGACAGTTGGGTAGAGCTATGTGAAATGACACAGCCCCATGATCCGATATGGTAATACTATGGTACGTGCAAGTGCTGACATGTCCCAGTAGTCTATTGTCTAAAAGAAAGTAATCGATGCGAGTGTATGTGTGGTGGACTCTGGAGAAGGAGGAGAATGCCTTTTGGCTATTAAATTTGAATCTCCAAACGTCCGAAAACCCATTGTGCTTTACAAAATCATTGACAACCTTTGCGGATCTGGTAAGGGGTTGGACCTTGAACAGCTCTCAGGGCTACCAGCTTAAAGAACAACTAACTTAACATCGAACTCTGTTTTAACAAACAAATAAAACATTCATAATACACAATATTCCAGCTCGTATCTTGCAACTGTACAGAGACACCATGTGTCTGGGAAAGGGAATTGGAACACCCGTGTGCAGTAGGCATGAAACTATATGCATATTCGTGTGTAATCGTGTGTAACAGGGGGCGTGGGATATATCCCACATAATTAGACTACATTATGGCCACCCACCAGCGCGCATCTACATATAAAAATTAAGGAAAAACACATACAGCGCCCGCTGCCCCACGTCTGCAATCGGCTACGCAAACGAGCAGCCGCAATTTGTCAGGGCACGCCGTGAGTGCGCCCATGCAGTCCAACTACCCCACGAAATGGCAAGCTTACATTTAGTGATCAACCGTATTAAGCTACGGGAATACATGTATCAGGCATAACGTCAAAGGAGCAAACAAATATAAACATAACCCTGACCAGTACCATATAAACCACAGAATAACATTCCTTATATAGCTTGCAACCCTTTATAACCGGAGGCTTTACGACCGTGCACTGCATTACACCACTCGGGATGACAAAAACACAAATCTCACCAGCAACTAGTGTGGCTTATCTGGCCTCAGAGTGGTTACAGCTCCGTCAAAGTCAGGGAGTAGTATAAGCAGTAGAAGTACCCGGTCTGTTGTTTCGAAGAAAGGTTGACACCTCTTCAGGGGAGGAGAAGAGCAACTTCTGACCGCTTCTGTCTGTAACCTGGAGTTTGGCAGGGAAGAACATCCGATATCCGAACCTGCCGCTTCTCAGCTGAGATTTCACCGTGTAGTATGTCGCTCTTTTCCTGGAGACCTCCGCGCTGTAGTCGGGGTAGATGTGCACTTCGGAGCCGCGGAAAGATAGGGGCCCGGACTCTCTAGCTAGCTTCAGAATGCGCTCCTTGTCTCGGTAACGGTGGATCCGTTGTCGTGGACATTTAGACTTTAATCGCTGAATCCGAACTTAAAGTAAGACGCACGAGAGTATGTTACAGTTTGACACTTTTAACAGGTTTAATTGCAATTAAGAAACCATTTCTCAAATACAGGTTTAAGCTTTTGCATTGATCAGATCAATCCCTATAGCAAGCTTAAAGAATAGGGTTGAGGAAAGTCTTCATCAGACAACAGGACAATAACCTGTGCTGGATCAGACTGACCTGATGAGACAGAAGTTCACACAGTATTTATAGAGAATCAGTAACGCACATACTTGACACACAGTATTGATGGAGAACAGATGTATCCTCAGAAGTAGGCAGGACAGTTTGATTTGCACAATGGGGATGTCAAAACCTGACCCCTGTGCCTCAAGCAGTATGAGTGGAGACCACATGTGGTCATCAGATAACCACCAGGTCATTGACTCAGGAACTTAAGGAGGAGGTCAACTATCTTTGTTGTTCCAGCCAAGCCGGCACCGCAAAGTTACTTAGTGACATCTATTTCCTCCCCAGGTTCCTTTCTCGAAGTCATAAAATCATTACCCATGTGTCTCCTATCATAAAACTTAATTCCAGTGGAACAGAAGGTTTATCCTAAACATTCTTTCCTCTGTGCCTTTTGGCCTAAACAACATCTATAGGACTTACATGTTAATAAACTTCTTGAGTGATCATAAAATTCCATAACAATCTGCCCTTTTTAACATTATAAACCCTTAATCATGTTAAACAATTTAAGAGTGTCAACTCTAAATTTTAGTTAACTCAAGCTTAATAATTACTCAGAACCAATCAGGAATATATGGATTCACCACTGTCATATGTCTAAAACTGTAACCTGTTAAGAAAAATAATTCTACCAAACATAATACACAATAAATTGAAATAATCCAATGTCAGTACAGTACTTAGCAATATTCAACAGTGTCATCTTCATATTCTACATTTCTATTCCTCCATCTAGTGTGTGAGGAACTAATCATTAGCCATATTAGAAAAAAACATCAGTAAATATGTTGGCACTCCTTGATCATCAGAAACATTCACATGACAGATCATTGAGTCATTATTGCAAACACATTCAGTACTGTTTATAAGTGAAGAAACATCAGTCCAGGTCCACATACTCTCATTCTGACCCACTGTAATTTTAGGGTCAGTCATAATGAACCATTCATCATTGGGTTGGCAGTTGCTTACATTACATGTTATCTGTTTTTGTAACAGCCCTTGAGATCGGGCTTTAACGCCTTTCTCAATACCTGTCTTATTTAAGTTTACATTTGGTTTGTTATGTCGTAGGTCAGTGAACCCCAGTACAATTACAACAATGAGACTAAAAGCAAGATGTAATGCAATGTTGCATCTCATTCCCCCAATCCTCCTGTAGGGGTTCTATGGTCGTCTCGCTGGTTTCATGGTGTGCAGGCTGTTTTGGTTTCTCTGATTACTACTGACTGTGTTGGGGGTCAGAGGTTGCTAGCACGTGACCCGTTCAAACAGAAATGAGGATACTTATTCCTTGCCTGTATTCTCCAGAGGTGGAGCCTTTTTCTCTTTACAGTCCATAACTTCCTTGGAAAGTGTACAATAACATTCACACAATTTGTAATTGCCTCCTTTGTGGTCTGGATGACACGTTTTTCCTTGGTTCTGGTTTGACCTTTTCTGTGGTCTGTACCTAGTCATTCAGTAAGCTTCTGATATATGTGTGTGTGTGTGTGCGTGGGGGTAGGGCTCAGATGCTCTGCTCCAGTTGTTCATGGTCCAATCTGTTGATTTTTAATGCGACACAACCTGCAAACAATTATTGCATTCCATGTGTCAGTTAACATCTTTAACAATAGAATTACATTGTGTTTACTGTTCAGCTTTAATTTTGCTAAGCCAAATACATTTGTAATAGCTATTCTCCTCAACCATTCAAATGTTTAGACATGTTATCAAACTATACAGTTTAATTGCCTAAAATCCAAATTTAACAAATGTTATATTCTTGAATATATTTATTACGTCACTTCCCCTCTTGGTTTCTCCTTAAGTTCATCAACAATGGAGAAAACAACCAACTTCTTAAATTTATCCAAGATTACCACATAACCAAAATATGGTTTATGACCAGCCATCTGTTAGCTCTGGGCTGAGCCACCTCACAATCACACAGTAAACCAGCCCCCCCTTCTAAATAAGCAACTTGGGTGTGCCCCCTCTTTTTGAGCCAGAGAAGCACCCCAGGGAGGGTCAAAGAAAAGTTCATAAACACCCCTAAATTAACAGAAATCATCTCTAGACAGGCAGACACAGAGTTACAGTTAACTTTCTGCCCTTTTAACAATCAAGAACTCAGAATGTCTTAAAATATGTTACTCAAAATAGCCAAGAGCCAATAATAAAAATAAAAGGGTGTATCAGAAATACACTTAACCCACATGCCCACAAACAAAATGGAACATTATTAGTATTCCAGGTAAAAACATGCAGAGTTATAATCGGAAATACTCTTAATTATGTCATTAGCGCAAATGTTACATAATGCCTAAGAAAAATAATAGGCCTACAATAAAATAGGAATTCCTCGTGCACAGGAAAACCTGAAAATAAATGTGTCGACAAAACTTTGGCCTGGGACCCCTGTCCCAACTTCATGAAGCTTTACCCCAGATCATGCATGAATCACACCTAGGTCATTTTAATATGATATTTGCGTACGCGTACGAACGAACCTGGACAGCGAAAAATAAGACCTCTCACTAACAATGAGCTGATTTCTACTGAGAATTTACCCTGACAGTAGCTATGCAGTCCCCTAGTTGTAACCGGTTCACTTAGGGACAATGAGATATCAACCATCATGGGTCCAGTCACGCTCCCCGAGCTGCACGGACCTGACAAACCCCGTTTATCAGGCGATCTCGCAATGTACGCTACACTACGCTAAACACCTAACTTTAAGCGTAAGCATAGTGCCAAGACACCGGTACTCCTCCCCAGTGGAACGAAAATCTCACACAACCATACGTCTGCATAGCAACTCAACACTCAGAATGAACAAGTCTTCACTAAACAATTACTTTAACTTTAGATACTATCGTAATTAACTAATTACAGAATCAACTTGATTTTATTTATAGAAATACCTTAATTTGTTGCAGTGTATTCTGTTTTGGATTTATCTATTTTCATGCATCCATTGTGTACACACGATTAGAACATAAAAAAGTTGTAGCAAAAAGTTAATTTAACTTCGGTTGCACTCATACATCCATTAGAAATAATTTAATTACATGCTTATATTACAAAGATTAGAACCATGTATGCAGAATAAATCCAGTGGGTGCTGTCTGATGTAAATGCCCTCATACTATATTTTACTTTTGTTACCTTCTGTGTGGTTTCCTCTCCTAGCCCCCAAAACAGACTTCACTGGCACAGACACCCTGTCCAACATACCTGTCTCAGGTATAAGCAACTGCACCCCTACCCCATTACACCATATCACTGTTGCCGGTCTCAAAATATAGACTGATAATTGATTGCGTAATGGAAGTGAAAAGTATAAATGAGGACTAGCAAGTTTATTTTGGTCTTGCAGATGCTAATTTGCCAAATGAGTGCATGAAGGTAAGTGCATAAGTGCCCCAGACTGGGTCAGTTTGTGGATCTGCATGTATTCATGATTGTGAAAGTTTCCAGTGTCTGGTTCCATTGTCTAATGAAAATGTAATTATACACTTGCATTGCCCAAAAACATAACTTCTACATTTATTGGTTGACATACTACGTCAATCGTAAAATTGACCCACATAAGTATGGACACTAAAACGTTTCTTATGTTCTGTACAAATTTGAAATTGCACAATGCCAATGTGGTTGCATGGTGTTTTGATGCAGGTATGGATGACTCATCAAAACAGTGCTATAAAGTATAGTAACATAATTACTCAACAAATTATAAATGGAATAATACACATGGCTTATTTTGGTAGCATTAGCATGATAGTTTGAGGCTGACTTGGACTTAATAAATCGAATAACTAATCCATACCGTATGACCATAACCAAGACAAGTCCGATTACCAAACCTGCATTTTTTTGCTGGCACCCTGACATATTTGCATTTAAAAGGTATGTGAAGTGTTTTCATTGTATTGTTTCTAAGTACTGGTGTACAGAACAAAAGAAATTCATATTCAACATGAAAGTCGTATCATCCCTAGTTCCCTATCAGGGAACTTCGAGCTGCGTGAAAACAGTATGGGAACGCTCTGCGTGAGTGCGTCATGAAGCACATGTGTAATCAGTCCAATGGCGGGACGGAACGTCACAGACGGGTGACGTCGCGACCAGGAAGTCATAAAAGCACCCCTAATTACCGGCACCTTCAGTTTTTTGTTGCTTCAGCAAGTGCATGTTGTGACAGTCCTCGCGGGTTTCTGCTATTACGTTGTTAATTCAGAAATTTTCTTTGCATTTATGTACAAGAGTTCACCGCGATTATGGCAACCGAGCGGCGTTTTAGACAGTGTGCTTCTCCCTGCAACAGCTTTCTCACGGGCCGGGACACACATGTTCTGTGCGTAGTTTGTTTGGGAGAGGAGCATGCTCATTTAGCCTTGGAAGAGGCTAGATGTAAGCATTGCGACCGTCTCGCCATCCGTACACTTCGCTCTCGCCTGGCGCTTTTTCAGGAAAGCGGCTCGGTTCGCGTTCCCCGTGGCTCAGGTCCCGTCGTGGGGTTCGCAAGCGGATCTAGCATGCGGTTCCGAGACGGCTTCTGCATTTTCTCAGTCCTCGTCTACTAGAGCCAGTGCCTCAGCTCGGGGTTCGGAAGCACCTGAGGGGGTTTCTTCCGCCCTGGATGAGGCACCCTTTTCTCAGCCGTCCAGTTCTGAGGAAATGGAGATTGAAAACCTCGAGGCGGAGGCTGAATTGTTGGTTCAGTCACCCGCGAACGAGGAGCGGCTGGAGGTACTCATCCGAGCTGTGGGAAAGCTCAAGATCGAGTGGCCGGCTGTTACATGTCCCATGTTTTCCCATGTGTGGTGTCCTGCGCCTTTAACTGTGTGGGTGTGTGTGTGGTGTAGAGTGCTTGTTCTGTGTGTCTGTAGGTCACAGGTGTGCAGTTGGCGAGGAGGCGTGGCCTGCCTGGAGACCTGGCAGCTGGGGGTAATCGCCTAATGACCTGGGGTCTATATAAACCACCGTTGCTGTTGGAGGAGAGGAGAGGAGAAACGAGACGCCTTGTTTTTGTCGTATTGTCTGTTGAAGGCTTTGGTTATTGGTGACTCCGGTCCTGTTAATGTCAACTGTACTCTTTGTTCCCCGGGTTCTGGAGAAGGGGTAGGTAGTTCTGCCCATGGGTGTACATCTGCATCACGTAGGTACTCTCTGTTATATACCCTATGTTAGCTGGGCGGGTGTCACCCCTGTAGTTTTGTTAACAGAGAGGTAAGCCGGTTAGGGTATGGACTGTGTTAGGTAGGGAGAGGTGTGTAGTAGAGAAGGGACCCTTTTGTTTAATTTCATTACTTTGACCCCGGCCCCAAAATTCCCTTCTCCTCCCTTCCTTAATTGTGGTTATGGATTCCCAGTGGTTGTCTGTATGTACTTGTGTTGTGAGTGATTCCTTTTGCACTACTAAACGTCCTTGAAGGACAAAATTTGAGTTCTGGATGTCGTCTCTTATTATTTCTTGTCAGTGCACCCCACACTCCTTCACCGTCCATATCGGTATACATTTGGGTGAACAAGCACAGGCGTTGCGTTCCCCCACCTCCAACGAGCTCCAACTGAGGTGGAAACGTAACACCGGCTGACAGGCAGGAGTCTGCTTCAACCAGTAAGTTGAATGAACGATTCTTGCCTTCCCGTGCTTAACCTCCTCGCCGGTGTTTGCCTTTCTTCCCGGACCTCCACGCTGAGGTGTCGGGGTCCTGGAAAAGGCCGGTGTCGTCCCGGGTGTTTAATCCGCGGACTAATATGTACTCCAATGTTGCAGATGCTAATGTTCATGGGTACGGACCGATGCCGGTCGCGGAGGAGATACTGGCTAGCCATTTATCTCCCGCGGCATCGTCTCTGAGGACACCGGCATTGCCCTCCAAGGCGTTGAAGACTACTTCAGCGCTGGTGGGCAAGGCTTATTCGGCGGCGGGTCAGGCAGCTTTCTGCCTGCATACTATGTCTATTCTACAGGCATATCAGGCAGAGCTGCTTAGCGGGGCTCAGGGGGAGAGTAAGTCCTGACGATGTTCGAGAACTTCGTCAGGCGGCAGATTTGTCACCTCGTGCCACTAAGGAGACGGCCAAATCAGTGGGCCGGTCTATGGCAGCCTTGGTGGCTACGGAGAGGCATCTCTGGCTAAGCCTCTCTGATATGAGAGATAGGAAGAAAGCCTTCCTTCTGGACGCGCCTCTTTCCCCCGACGGCCTCTTTGGACCTGTTATTGGCTCGGTCGTCGAGAGGTTTCAGGAGGAAAGAAGGCAGGCGGCTGCCTTCCAGAAATTTCTCCCCTGTCGTAGCCGCGTCGCAGGGGCTGTCGGACGGGGGAAGCCCCGCCTGGCGCCGAGCACAAAGTAAAAAAGTGAGTGTTGCTTCTCGGGCGCCCCCACACGATGAGTGGGCCGGGAGGCGACGCTCACAGGCGGGGCCTTCGAGGGGTAGGACAGTTCCGAGGCCTGTCGTTACGCCCAAGAAGGCTTTGTCTAAGAGACCCTGACAGGGGGGTCGAACTGCTGGGGGTGGTCCCCACCAGGGGAGTAGTGAGCTTCTCCTGGTGCCCTCAGCTGGGTGGCCTAGGCGAGCGTTTTCCCGAGGGGCGCTTGCCTCTTCCGAGGAGGGGCCCAGAACTGTCGAACCAGTTGTTCCCTGCCAGTGCGCTTTTACAGGGCACTGTGTCTGCAGTACCTGTTATTCCAGAGGCCAGCCTCGAGAGGCTGGTGCCCCTAGTAGATTTTCTGGCAGAGTGGAAGACCCTGCCGAATATATCTCAGTGGGTCCTGTGGATAATCGAGAGCGGGTATGCCATCCAGTTCAGGACGCATCCGCCTCGTTTCAATGGGGTCCTGCCCACAGTGGTAGGCCCAGAGCAGGCTCTGGTACTGGAGCAGGAGGTACAGGCTCTCCTGCAAAAAGGGGCTATAGAACGAGTTCTTCCTCTCAGCAAGGAGTCGGGCTGGTACAGCCGGTACTTTGTTGTTCCCAAGAAGGATGGGGGGTTGCGTCCTATTCTAGACCTACGTCTGTTGAACCAGACGGTGGGGAGACTCAGCTTCAAAATGCTCACTCTCAAACAGATCGTATCACAGATCAGGTCCGAGGACTGGTTTGTCACGATAGATCTGAAGGACGCCTATTTCCACATCTCCATCCTTCCACAACACAGGAAGTTCCTGAGGTTCGCTTTTGGGGGCGAAGCGTACCAGTATCGGGTTCTTCCGTTTGGCCTAGCACTCTCTCCCCGTACGTTCACGAGATGTATAGACGCTGCCCTGGCGCCGTTGCGCCTCCAGGGCATACGCATCCTCAATTACATCGACGATTGGTTGATTCTGGCTCCGTCGGAGCATCTAGCGGTTCGGCATCGAGATGTCGTTCTGGCTCACATCAACAAACTGGGGTTGAGGCTCAATGCTGGAAAGAGTGTGCTGTCGCCGGTACAGATGACCACTTTCCTGGGCGTAGTCTGGGATTCGAAAAAGATGCGGGCACATTTGTCTCCTGCACGTGTTGCGTCGATCCTCGCAGCTGTCGAGCAGGTGAGGCTAGGCCAGTCACTCACTGTGAAACAGTTTCAGAGACTGTTGGGTCTACTGGCAGCAGCGTCCAACGTTATTCCTTGAGACCTTTGCAGTGGTGGCTCAGAACCAAGGGGTTCTCCCTGAGGGGAAACCACTTCCGCATGATCAGTTACGCGGCGTTGTCTCCGCACACTGATCATGTGGAGGAAGCCTTGGATCCTAACCCAGGGTCCCGTGTTGGGAGCTCCGTGTCGTCGTGTTACACTAACGACGGATGCCTCCCTCACGGGCTGGGGGGCGATCATGAGTGGTCGCCCAGCCCAAGGTATTATGGCACATAAATTGGCTAGAGATGCTGGCAGTTTACCAGGCTCTGAAGCACTTCCTCCCAGACCTAAGGGGTCATCATGTTCTTGTCCGGTCGGACAACACATCGGTGGTTTTTTACATCAACCACCAGGGGGGTCTTCGCTCACGCCCACTTTACAATCTGGCCCACCAGGTCCTTCTGTGGTCCCACGGGAAGCTCCTTTCTTTAAGGGCCATTTTTATCCCGGGGTACCTAAATCAGGGGGCAGACACCCTGTCGAGGTGGTGAAGCTCCTATGGTCGCACTTCGGTCGGGCGGAAGTGGACCTGTTTGCGTCCAGAGAGACGGCACACCTCTGTGGTTTTCGCTGACTAATCCTGCCCCGCTAGGGGTGGATGCCATGGTGCAGGCATGGCCGAGGTCACGCCTGTACGCTTTCCCCCGGTTGCTCTGCTCCCAGGAGTTCTGGAGAGGTCCGCCAGGAGCGGGTCAGTCTACTGCTCGTAGCACCGTACTGGCCGGCCCGAGTGTGGTTTGCGGACCTAATATCTTTCCTCGTCGGCTCTCCTCTGGAGATTCCGATCAGGAGGGACCTGCTTTCCCAGGCGCATGGGGTCATCCTTCACCCCCGCCCGGAGCTGTGGATACTATGGGCCTGGCCTCTGAGGGGGCCCGCCTCTTAGATTCAGGTCTCTCGACTGAGGTCGTTGAGACCATCCTTCACTCCAGAGCTCCAGCCACAAGGAAGGCGTATGCCGCCAGGTGGAAACTGTTCACCTCTTGGTGCAGAGAACGGCATGTTGACCCAGTTAACTGCCCAGTGTTTGCAGTGCTGGAGTTCCTGCAGCAACGCTTCTCTACAGGTCTATCCCCGTCCACACTGAAGGTGTACGTGGCGGCTTTGTCCGCATGCCATGTCCCTCTAAATGGAGTTTCCTTGGGGAGACACCCACTGGTATCATGCTTCCTTCGTGGCACCCGGAGGCTGAGGCCAGCAGCTGGCATGAGGGTGCCATCCTGGGACCTGGCCATTGTACTAGAAGGCCTCTCCCGTGCTCCGTTCGAGCCCATTGACGAGGTCCCTGACAAGTTCGTGACCCTCAAGACGATCTTCTTACTTGCCATCTCTTCTCTGAAGAGAATTGGTGATATGCAAGCTCTGTCGGTGGCGCCCTCTTGCTTGGAATTCTCACCCGGGATGGTCAAGGCGTTTCTACTACCTACACTAACATCGTTGGGCCTATTGTGCTGCAAGCCTTCTGCCCTCCTCCTTTTCTGACGTCGGACCAGAAGAAGAATAACCTCCTCTGCCCGGTGAGGGCCTTAGACGCCTACGTCCACAGAACTGCCCTGTGGAGGCTGTCCGAACAATTGTTCGTGTGCTTTGGACCACCCAAGAGAGGGGGTCCTGTGTCTAAGCGGAGGATGAGCAAGTGGGTGGTTGAGGCCATCTCACTTGCTTACGAGTCGGCTTGTCAGCCTTCACCTTTGGCTGTTCGAGCCCACTCGACCAGGAGTATGGCGGCTTCAAAAGCCCTTTTGTCAGGTAAGGTTTCTCTACATGACGTCTGTGTTGCGGCAGGCTGGTCTTCATCGCACACGTTCGTGAGATTTTACCAGCTTGACTTTAGCTTCACGCCAGGAGCGCAGGTGCTTTCGTCCGAATGTGCGCTCTGACTTCACATGGCGGACACTTGCTCGTATGGCGAAGTGGGTAGTGGCGTTCCCACGCAGCTCAAGTTCCCTGATAGGAAACGTCTCCAGTTACGTATGTAACCTTAGTTCCCTGAGGGGAACGAGACGCTGCGTGTCTGTGCCATACTCCCAGCATGCCCTTGGCACTTGCTTCAGCCCATCAGAAACTGAAGGTGCCGGTAATTAGGGGTGCTTTTATGACTTCCTGGTCGCGACGTCACCCGTCTGTGACGTTCCGTCACGCCATTGGACTGATTACACATGTGCTTCATGACGCACTCACGCAGAGCGTTCCCACGCAGCGTCTCGTTCCCCTCAGGGAACTAAGGTTACATACGTAACCGGAGACGTTTCAGTCTGACTGAAGAAATAGACCATTCCAGGTTACTTAAATCCAAATTCATTTATAAATCTTTTTCGAGTATTGCATTTCACTCTTTTTAAAACAATAGTTTTTGGTACACTGATTGTTATTTTTGGTGCAACAATTGCAGGCCAGGATTGACAAATTAAAAGAGCACCACAATAGGTGTGCAACTCGCTATATACAGCAGAGAAGAGAAACGCTCTTCAAAGACAGCGCAACTTACTCTTACTGTAATTGGCAAACTTGGATGAAATGGTGAGTCATTTTATTGTACAGTAACAGAACTTAGGTTAATTATTAATTACATTATTATTACTGTTTGTAATGAAAAGGCATACGGGTTAGGGATCTACAGTGATTTTACAATCTATGTACTTTAGTTAAAAAATCATTCTACACTCTTTCTGTAGCATTGAAATTTTTACAACAACAAACCTGAAAATTTGGTTGGCACTTTAACCTTATAGTTAGTGATGAGTATTTATGATACCTTTTGGGGACATCAACCTGTATTTTAACTATCCTTATGGGGACACCTTGCCTAAGTAGGGATTGCATTCTATGCATGATAATATAACTTGTGCAGAATTCTCAATACCTTCTACCTTTATATTTGTCATGTTTGACTGATTACAGCTTGCCTTCCAAAACAACATGGACACAGATTCCAGCTCCGCAGAAGATGGGAATGTGTCCCACTCCAATCCCAAGGTGAGAAAGTATAGATGATGGCCACAGGTCATAAAGGTTTAATGAATTCATAAATTTTATCCTGAATGATTTTTGTAATAGTTTGAAAGGCAACCCTTTCAATTTTTGTTTGATACTTTAGACCCATTCTTACTTAATAACTTGCATTTAATGTTGCATTTGTTTTTGCAATAAGATATTAAACTAGAGAAATTGCATGCATGTAACAAATATTTGCTTTTACATTTTTTTTAGCAGTTTAAAATGTAGGGTATTTTTTGTGGATGTTAGAAGGAAATATGTTTATTATACACACATAGGGAGATATTGTCGTTCTGTTTGTGACACAGACCTTGTATTTAGGAAATATAATTTGCTAAATTCTGATTTATTTCAGTTTAAAAAACAAATGCTTGGATATGATTCTGAAGACTCACTAAGCAGTATGGAAATAACAGAGGATGAATATGTGCCAGGGTCAGATTGTAAAAGTGAGACCAGCTCAGAGGGACGTAGTATATTAAAGAAAAATGGTGCCACCATTGCCAGTTCTGCTGTTAAAGATGGAACAAGAAAAACATACAAGGGACCTAGAAACTGCAACTCTGAATCTGACACATCTGGGGAGATGAACATATAAATGTACAGTTTTCTAAGAAAAGCCAGTTGCCTAATATTGTCTCACTGTTTGCGATCAAACAGGCCCCTCCCTGCCACCGCCACCAAAGAAATACAAGTCCAGCTCCAAAATCAGTTCCGACCACCAAGTGATTGGTCAAGTGCACACCAGGGAAACACTACACAGTCGTCCCAGGTTCAGCACCCTTGAAAGGCCACACAGTCGTCCCAGGTTCAGCACGCTGGAAAGGCCACACAGTCGTCCCAGGTTCAGCACCCTTGAAAGGCCACACAGTCGTCCCAGGTTCAGCACCCTTGAAAGGCCACACAGTCGTCCCAGGTCCAGCACCCTTGAAAGGCCACACAGGCATCCCAGGTCCAGCACCCTTGAAAGGCCACACAGGCGTCCCAGGTCCAGCACCCTTGAAAGGCCACACAGTCGTCCCAGGTCCAGCACCCTTGAAAGGCCACACAGTCGTCCCAGGTCCAGCACCCTTGAAAGGCCACACAGTCGTCCCAGGTTCAGCACCCTTGAAAGGCCACACAGTCGTCCCAGGTCCAGCACCCTGGAAAGGCCACACAGGCGTCCCAGGTCCAGCACCCTGGAAAGGCCACACAGGCGTCCCAGGTCCAGCACCCTTGAAAGGCCACACAGGCGTCCCAGGTCCAGCACCCTTGAAAGGCCACACAGTCGTCCCAGGTCCAGCACCCTTGAAAGGCCACACAGTCGTCCCAGGTCCAGCACCCTTGAAAGGCTACACAGTCGTCCCAGGTCCAGCACCCTTGAAAGGCCACACAGTCGTCCCAGGTCCAGCACCCTTGAAAGGCCACACAGTCGTCCCAGGTCCAGCACACTTGAAAGGCCACACAGTCGTCCCAGGTCCAGCACCCTGGAAAGGCCACACAGGCGTCCCAGGTCCAGCACCCTTGAAAGGCCACACAGTCGTGAGGGAGAACGCAGATCTCACCATGGAGAAGATGTCTTCCCAATGGAAGAGAAAAGTAAGTGTTCTAAACTAAAATACTTGAAAACTATTTGAAAAAACATTTGGTCTGACATTCAGAATTCCAAAAGCAAGGGTTGTACCTGCTTTCTGACACGAGCAAAGCTCTCTGAAGCTATGCGCTTATACGAGCCCCCGCATTCCCAGTTCCACTTAGAATTGATTGACTCCGTAGACCAGCTTCAACAACTTAACAGACAGCTAACAAGTGAGGAAAAAGAAAACTCATGGTAGGTTACTACATGATGTAATTATTCCACATGCAATATCTTATAAACATATAGTTGTACCTCATATACATTTTTGCTAAATTCTTCCTTCAGACAGCTCCGATGTCAAAAATTGGTGGAGCTACCTTTCGGGAAAATGTCAACAATGTGATGAAAAGGTCAGTGTCTGAAGTTGGGCTGTTAATATCTTAAGATCTATGGTCTACATACATACTCTTAAATGAGTACACCAAAATGTCGATCTGACTCACATGTTTGCTCGATGCCCCTCTTCAGAACTACTGGGGCGCCATCTTTAAGACCTTATCGGAAGTGTAGGAAGTCACTTTGGACCCTTGCCCGCTGATAGCCGTCTTCGGTCTGCCTGGGGGTGTGTCTCTCCTTTCCCGCAAACATGCTGATATAGTTGCCTTTACGTCCCTGCTGGCCCGTCACAGAATCCTCCTGAACTGGAAGTCTGCCCGCCCTCCATCTGCCTCATGCTGGCTGAGGTACGTCATGCACTTCCTACGGCTGGAGAAGGTAAAGTTCGCTCTTAGGGGCTCCAGCTCCGGCTTCTCCAGGAAATGCAGCCCTTTATCTCCCACTTTGAGGGACTGGTGAGACTGCCCTCAGATTAGTGTAAATGCTCTGTCCCACTGGCCGTTATCGTGCCGACCGTCTGCTCTCTTTGTATTTAGCTGCTCCGTGTCTGTCTCTTGTTGTTTTGTCTGTCCTACATGTCCGTTTAGTGTTGTGCGCTTCGGCTGATGGGAGCCCTATTGACATATTTTACTTCTACTTTGTTGGGGTCCCATTGGGCGAGGTGGGGGTTTATATTTTTGTTTTTTGTTTAAAAGAAAAAATCCTGGACTACTGTTTATGTCATTCTCTGTTGTCATATGTACTCTGTCCAATAAACAAATAAAAAAAAATGAGTACACCAAAATGTTGTGAAATTAGCTTATTCACAGTCAGAGTTGGATACGACGAGACACTCTTCTCGTGTCTGTGTGCAGTAACTCAGTCTGACGCACCCACTGTTAGCCGAGGAGTTAGCCGCACACATGTGCGCACACAGGCATGTACCTCTGGACATTATTTTACATTTCTTGCAGTACAGCATGTATAACTTTGTTTATTCCCATTTTTTATTTACAGAGTGCTCACAATTAACCTCATGTCCAACATGAACATGGATGGGACTGGTGACAAGCTGCCATTTAGAAGAATGGATCTTTATAATGTCATGATGGGTAATTACATTTCCTACCTACATCACATATAGCTCTATTCTCTTCATTATTTTTATTTCATCATTATGTGAAAGTAAATGGCAGTTGCTGCTATATTTTTCAGGTGCCATTCAGAAGTCACAACATGGGATCACTGAAGCGTCCATTGGCAGCCTGATGGCGAAACATTTGACAGAAGAGGGGGCACTGGGCGCCGGAAGTTAGGAGCGGATGCAAACAGAAATGTAGATTTAGGCCAAAACCCATTTCTGTTTTTCCCCTACACCATGTCCTTCAAAACAGAGTGGTCAGGGGAGAAAATATTATTATGTTAAATTTCATATTATATGGTTTGATGATGCCTTTTAAAATAAAAAATACATATCAGATCTCAAAGTATGCGTGTGTTGTCAGTCATTGTACATTTAGGTTGAAATTGAGTGATGCTTAACATCAAAATATGTCAATAAAGTTTTATGTAATTTTGACATCAAAATGAGGTCAAAATGACATCAATATGACGTCGAGAGAGCAAGCTCTTGACATCACATTGACGTCCCGACTCCAACTTTCATTTTTTACCTACCTCATGGTGTTAATTTGATGTCAATGTTTGATGTCAAATTGACGTCACTGTGCCCGCTGGGTTGCATTTATAGAACACTTACCTGCGTAGTACAGGCCCTGGTGAAGTTAATATTTCATTTGAATTGAAAAAAGTAAAGTAAAAGGCCAGTAAGAGTATTTTATCAAATTGTTAAAGTGTAAAAAGCTAGATTTTCAGCAATTTTGCCTGCAGTCTCTTATCCAACACTGGTATGTTTTACACAACTACAGTGCACTGGTTAGTTTAGCAGCTTGTTTTAACGAACAAAATGAAACTAAAGCTGACTGTATGTAGTCTGTTTTACTTGGTTTGATGCGCATCTAAACTTCTCTGCTGGCTGAGATTAACCAGCCCCAGTGCAGGACAGGAGGAAGGACTGATGTAGACTGATGGGGGTGGGATAAATAATTGATTCTTAGATGCATCGCTATGCGGACGTGAATTGATTAACAAATGTCGAATTAAATCGGGACTGACAGGAAGAACGAAAGACTCAGACCCGGCCGAACCCGAGACTCGAAAGATGAACGAATCATTTCTCTTTCCGGTACTAACAGCATAGCCTCTATGGGACTGACAGGAAGAACGAAAGACTCAGACCCGGCCGAACCCGAGACTCGAAAGATGAACGAATCATTTCTCTTTCCGGTACTAACAGCATAGCCTCTATGGGACTGACAGGAAGAACGAAAGACTCAGACCCGGCCAAACCCGAGACTCGAAAGATGAACTAATCATTTCTGTTTCCAGTACAAATTCAAAACCCATATGTTGTGCAATGCGCATGCGCGGTCAACACAAAATGAACGAATCACTCTCGGTACAGACTCGGTAGTCCCGAGTCATATTAAAGATTCGTTCAAAATGAACGACACACCACTATTGGCAAGCATTAGTGACAGAATTTCAGCTCAACCACTGCGTTTGAAAAAATATCATTATTAAACCACCGGCTTCCACTTAGTTGAAGGTAAGTTTGGTCATGTTAGTTAATTTTATTTTTATTAATGTATTTATAATGTTCGCTGTTTTAGCTTTGTTGTCACAGTCTTAACACTAGAAGCGCCAACAGCCCACGCCCGCGGGCGTTGCAGTTAGTAATTGAAATAAATATATAATGCTGAAAAGCTACAGTCTTGTCCTTCCTTGACTTTTCCTAAATACGTGCATTTTACCTTGTCCCGTTTTCAGAATTGCAAAATCACAAACCGAACACTATATAAAACTACTATTTACATGTTTTTTGATCACATGTCTGATCTATATGAAACTGGATATATATAACGGATTAGTTTGCTGCTGTCTCATGTGCACTCGCAACAACACTAATGAAAACTGTGTGCTGTGCAACCGGTTAGTTTGCGTGTCCTGCTCAGGCAGACAAGACGGCGAAGACTTGGTTGAATTTGAATGAACTAGAAAAGAGGTAAGTTTATAAAGAAAAATATGTTTCACTAAATAAACAGAACGAATTCATCCAATCACATGTATGTATAGAGCCCATTCATCCATACGGCCCATTCATCTAGCCCATTCATATACAGCCCGACTGTGACCAATATACAAACTGTCTTCTAAAATACGTGTTTTATTGTCTACAGTGCCTTAGGTAGTGGACTGTAATTACTATAATACATTTTACAAATAAAAACGATCGAATTATACACTGTAGCCTAATGTTTTTATTTCAAGAGTCTGTGTTGCAATATGTCTTTAGCTACGGCCAATCATGCGCAAATCATTTGATTGCACATCGCTTGTGATCTAAAATGTTTCAGGATTTACTACATCAAAATAGGACATACGGATTGATGGATTTATTTATTCGATTTTCAGAAATTTAAATGTCATAGCTTGTGCATTTTAAAATCATGGTTTTATATTAGTATTCTATTAGGCCTACATAAGACCAGTGTTGGGAGTAACGGCGTTTAAGTATAACGGCGTTACTAACGGAGTTACTTTTTCAGTAACGGAGTAATCTAATTAATTACTGTTTCCATCAGTACACCGCCGTTATTTTTATTGTGATTGAAAGCGTCGCGTTACTACAATTTGGTTGAATGAAGCGCGAGGTGTCATGCTTTGGCTACACAACAACTGCAACTGGGGTGGGGGTGATGACGTCGTTGCAAATGCGATGATGATTGGCTGGGTGGGCGGTGCCTTGCTCACGCTGTCTCGCTGCACGCACTACCACTAAACAAGACAGCGTCAGCGACAATGGCGACGAGCCGGGGAAGTTCAAAAATAGCGGTGTCAAACTGGAAGTACTGTGTACCGGCACTACTTCTCGCTCATTGAAGTCAAAGGCAAGAATGTTTATGTTACATGCACGCTATACCCACATTGCCCAGGAAAAAAGACGTTATCCACGTCTGCCTCAAGCAAAGATTTCTTTTTACCCAGGTTTTTGTGTCTTAAGTTTGCACTTGAATTTTATTTTCAATATTTATTTATGTTTTTATCATATGCATATCATATGGCAGCTGCAATCTATTGAGTTCAAATAAATACCAAATGTTCTAAAATACTGTGTTTTATTCTTCAATAAGTTAATATAAACATCTTTGACGTTAAATGTTATAGAACGTAATAGCGTTTAGAACGTAAACAAAATAATGTCAGTTACTTTGCTGAGTAACTTAATTACTTTTACAATGTGGCAACTGAGTTACTAACTCAATTACTTTTTGAGAAGTAATTTGTAACTGTAACTAATTACTTTTTTTTAAGTAAGATGACCAACACTGCATAAGACAATAAATACATACTATTTTATGAAAGCTAAACATTGTCCATAGCTAAACTTGAATTGGAATTACTATGAAAATGAGCATAGTGCCTAAAAATATTCACCTGAACCAAATATTTAACGTGCAGCTCGGTCGCTAAGTCACCAGAGCCTGGCTGGTAGCTAACCTGGTACCTAACTAGCCTAGCTACAAGCTACTCCTCCCACGTAGCAGGGGATATGTTTTTTTTAACGAGTCGTGGGTGTCTTATTGCACTATTGCGGCCTCGTGTTCCGGACCTCCTGTAATTTTTTTATTCTAAAAATAATATTTGAGGCGAAATTCGTATTTTAACATAACATAATCTGTGTTTACAGATGGCTAAGAAAAAGAGGGAATGGCAAAAATGCCAAAAAGAGCTCAGTCTACTTCTCCAGGGATCTGACACTGATGACGAACACCAGGACATTGAAAATAGTGACAGCCTGCCTGGGACTCCGAGTAGTGGAGGCAGTGATGATGAACACAGTTTTATCAGTGACAGTGTTCCTGGGACGTCAGAACGTTTTGACTTTGACACTGATGTGGACTATTGGTCTACTGACTCAGATAATGAACCAAATAATGACGCTGAGGTGACCAGCAGCTTTGAAGACGACCTGTGACAGTGGGCCTTAGACCATAAATTGACACACAGAGCACTAAATGGTTTATTGCCCTTATTAAGAAAGCAAGGGCACCAATTGCCTGTGGATTGTTGGACACTTGCTACACCACAACAGAGCCTAAATGTGGCAGGCAGTACAAGTACTACGGCTTAGGAAAGGAGATCTGTCGTTATTTAAGTCAGAGGGAGAGTAATGATGTGCACCTCAGTGAAAACATTGATAACATCCCACTTTCAAAAGTAGTAGTGTCCAATTTTGGCCATTTTGATCCATTTCTTGTAGCTATGTTTAGTGGACAAAGGAAGCCAAGTCCACTCGAGGAGTATCTTACAGACTTTTTGACAGAGTACAAACGTCTTAAAGAGAATGGTATAGTTCATAAAGGCCAGATTTAAACAGTAAATATTGATGCTGTAATCTGTGAAGCGCCAGCAAGGGCATATCTGAAATGTATTAAGGGTCATATTTCCTATGAGAGTTGTGAAAGATGTTCAATCAGAGGTACTCATTTTTAGGGAAGAATAATTCAGCGAACAGGAATGCAGTACTCGAACAGATGACGGTTTCTCTAGAGTAGAGTACAGGAACCACTAAACCGATGCCAGCCACTTCATTGCTGCAGGAATTTCTTGCATCAGCTCATTTGTCCTAGATTACATGCACAGCTTGGGAGTATTTAGATGTCTGTTTACTTACTTGACTCGTGGGCCAAAAATCTGCCGTTTATCTGTGACGCAAAAAGATGTAATTTCTCAAAAACTAATTGCACTTGGAGGGCAGATACTGAGTGAATTTGCTCAGCAACCGCAGGGATTACAGAAATTAGATAGGTGGAAAGTCACTGAACTACGTACATTTTTGCTTTACACAGGACCTGTGGTACTAAAAACTGTGTTGTCCCCTGAAGGATACAAACATTGCTGGAGTCAAATGATAGGATTCGAAATGCCTATCTCCAATATGCTCATGAGCTAATTAACACTAGAAGCGCCAGAGCTGTTTTCACTCCTTAAATCGCCAGAGCCCCGCGCCCGCTGGCGTCATTAGCATACGAATCATCCCAATTAGCACCTACATTCTCCTCCGCAGCTTCACCATCCATTCACTGGGTAACCTGCCATCCATCTACAGCATCAGATGATCTACTGTGTTATCATCCTGAATTAAATGAATTAGGATGAATTATGAAGTAAAACATTTTACTAAAATAGTATGTATTTATTATTTAGTCTTATGTAGGCCTAACCATAGAATACTAATATAAAAACATTATTTTAAAATGCACAAGCTATGACATTTAAATTTCAAAAAATCGAATAAATGAAAATCCATCAATCTGTATGTCCTATTTTGATGTAGTAAATGCTGAAACATTTTAGATCACAAGCGATGTGCAATCAAATGATTTGCGCATGATTGGCCGTAGCTATAGACATTTCGCAACACAGACTCTTGAAATAAAAATATTAGGCTACAGTGTATAATTCGATCGTTTTTATTTGTAAAATGTATTATAGTAATTACAGTCCAGTAACTAAGGCACTGTAGACAATAAAACACGTATTTTAGAACACAGTTTGTATATTGGTCACGGTCGGGCTGTATATGAATGGGCTAGATGAATGGGCCGTATGGATGAATGGGCTCTATACATACATGTGATTGGATGAATTCATTCTGTTTATTTAGTGAAACATATTTTTCTTTGCAGTCTTGTCTGCCTCAGCTGGACACGCAAACTAACCGGTTGCACCGCACACAGTGTTCATTAGTGTTGTTGCGAGTGCACATGAGACAGCAGCAAACGAATCCGTTATATATATCCAGTTTCATATAGATCAGACCAAACGAGTCCCGTTTCATATAGATCGGACCAAACGAGTTCAGTTTCATGCTCTTTCTGCCGTATGCGTCCCGGACTTATGTATGTCTCACGTCCTTCTCTGTGTGCATGAAACTCTGTGAGTAACTTTATTTATCGCTCATTTGTAGTAAGCCTAATAATAATTAGGGTTTATATTCATTTAATTTCGATACAAAACGATATTTTGTTGAAGTCTTTTGTAGGCTATATGAATACATTGAGGTTTATTCGTTAATTATTGAGTACAATAGGCGCTTGACACATGGAACTAATAAATAATTACAAATTAAATGAATGGGCTGTATACTGTTCGTTCTGTTTATTTAGTGAAACATATTTCTTTATAAACTTACCTATTTTTCTAGTTCATTCAAATTCAAACAAGCCAATCAATCTTTTGTGTGCGTGTATCTCGCAGTCATTTGTCTGCGTATCGCCCATTCAACCATAGACGTCATAAGCCCAGTGAGGTGTGATCGGTATCTGGGTACCCCAATTAGCCCCTCTTGGGTACCAACGCCCAGCGGCGTGGGCTTTTGGCGACAGGAGAGCAGTTTAGGTATGAACAAAACATGTAAATAGTAGTTTTATATAGTGTTCGGTTTGTGATTTTGCAATTCTGAAAACGGGACAAGGTAAAATGCACGTATTTAGGAAAAGTCATGGAAGGACGAGACTGTAGCTTTTCAACATTATATATTTATTTCAATTACTAACTGCAACGCCCGTGGGCGTGGGCTGTTGGCGCTTCTAGTGTTAAACACTGTCATGTGCTGTGCTGACCTGTAAGGCAAAACCTTATATAATATACATGGTTTACTTAATCTCCATGAAGATGCCAGACATTTCAACTGTTCCTTGAATGACATTTCCTGTTTTCCATTTGAGAACTACCTGCAACAAATCAAGAAACACGTGAGGAGCGGGACGAGTCACCTGGAACAAGTCACCAGGCATTTGTCAGAAATTAAACAATCAGGAGTGGATCAAAGCAATGTGCCCCCTGTAGTGTTTGCTTCTGTTAAAGAAAGGGACAGTTGTTTTATCTTGAGACGACAGATTTGCTTTTGTGAAGCAGAAAAATGTAATATTTAGCAGCGTCAGTAGTGGTTGCAAAATCAAATACAAAAAGTATGCATGGGATTTAATCACCGTTCTGTGAACGCTGTGTCAGGGGAAAGGCGCACCCCTGATGACAAAAGAAATGGTTTGACATGATTGAGGCAAAATAAAGTATGGCCAAACACAAACGAGAGATGCTGACCACAGGAGGGGGAAAGGCTTGCACTGTCCTTACTGAGCTGGACCAGCGCATCGGGGACATAATCGGAATGACCGCAATCTCGGGTGTGCCAGCCACAGAGAAGTTAGACACAGACCTGGGCCCAGTGTCTCCTATACCATGTGCCAGCCACAGAGAAGTTAGACACAGACCTGGGCCCAGTGTCTCCTATACCATGTGCCATCCACAGAGAAGTTAGACACAGACCTGGGCCCAGTGTCTCCTATACCATGTGCCATCCACAGAGAAGTTAGACACAGACCTGGGCCCAGTGTCTCCTATACCATGTGGCATCTTAGAATCAGAAGGTAAGCAGGTTTTCCCATAATTCATAGAATCGATGGTAGGCCTACTATTTATCCAATTGTCGCTGTAAGATCATAGAACATGTGACAAACATGTGTAGACACTAGTGTGTAAAAATAAGGCAGGTGAATCTTTTTTTAATACGTTTTATTTTCAGAATGTATTTTCAGATGACCTTGCGCTGCAGCAACCACCCTCTGAAGCAGAACCTGCCACCTCGCGCCCAGTACCGTCCTGCAGCAGAGCTATGCATGCACCCAGGGGGTCCCATGCAACCCGGAAAACCAAGAACGAATTGCCCAAAGCCTCGCACAAATAGCTGCAACACTGGCCACAACACTTAATAAAGATACAAGTCATTATAAGTCATGCATATTTATTGGAAATTACACACAAATCACACTGTAAAATGTAAGTGTTAGTGCAGTGTTTATTTTAAAATACCATAACGCAATGGAAATTGTGTTAAATATATGCAAATATGTGAAATAATTCATAATGTTAGTCTTCATTATATTTAAAGCACTTTACAATTGATGAAAACGCAAAGACTAATGATTTGTCACTAAAATGTCAGCGTGCAAATCTGCCTAAGAGTGCTTTTCACTGTGCATAGATTCTGTTCTTTCCTAAGAACAAATTCCAGATAAGTAAACATTGGTTAATTTCTTCTTAGAACAATTGAAGAATATAGCCCATTGTGTGCACAGGAAATGGTTCAGTCAGGATGAAAAATGGATTACTGCAGAGAAAGGGATCTGTTCCACAAGGTAGCCTGCCTCTCGCCAGAAACTGGTGGTTCTGTCCTCATACCCTTACGCCATGGAAAACAAACACAAAAGGTTAAATTTAGCTGTTTGCTAGATCCCAGCAGGGGTCATCTGTTTTTCTGCATTTTCCTCTGTGACTCCAATCAGCTGCATGTCATTTCTCACTACATCCATATCGCGCCCTCTCTCCTCCTGCCACAACATTCTTCTTCCAATGTAACGCTTATCCCTCTTATGAACAGAAAGAACTGAGGGCAGGCAGGCCACATGGTAACTGACATAGAGTAAGAGGTCATCAGCATAAAGTGACAGTTTATGGTCGATCCCCTCTCGTGCGATGCCTCGAAACGAGGCAGATGTCCGTAAGGCTATCGACAGAGGCTCAATAGCGATGGCAAATAAGAGTGGGGATAGCGGACAGCCCTGTCTGGTCCCACGTTCCAGGGCAAAATACTCAGAACCGATGTTAGAGAAGGAGTGTCTCCCTTTAATAAAACCAGTTTGTTCCTCCGATACGATCCCCGGTAAGACAGCTTCAAGGCGATTCGCCATCAACTTTGCCAGCACTTTCACATCAACATTAAGCAGGCTTAATGGCCTGTACGAGGAACATGAAGTAAGGTCCTTTCCCTTCTTAAAGAGGAGTGCAATAGATGCTTGAGTCAAGGTCTGTGGGAACGATCCACGTTACAGTGACTCATTGTAAACTGCCAAGAGTATTGCTGCCAGCTGAGCTTGGAATTTCTTAATGAACTCTGTTGGATAGCCGTCAGGCCCCGGAGCTTTGTTACTCTGCATTGACCTTATTGATGTAGTAACCTCCTCAAGGCTAAGAAGAGAATCCAGATGTGCAGCCACCACAGGGTCAACAGTGGGGGACTCCAGGCCACCCACGAACGTAGCCATGTCAGTTGCGTCTGACGGGAATCTTGAAGAGTACAGGGAGGAATAGAAGGACCTAAAAGTCTCATTGATCTCCTTAGGGTCAGATACTAAATTACCAGAAGCATCTGTAATTTGGTGAATTAAGCGAGAAGAAGCACGTCGTTTCAGTTGGTGTGCTAACAACCGGCTTCCCCATGTTCATAATAAGTAGCACGTGAATGTAGCAGTAACCGCTCCGCATCTTTAGTTGACAAGAGGTTAAATTCCGACTGGAGGTTTAAGCGCTGCTTATACAGTTCTGGGGACGGTATCAGGGCATATTGATGATCTAGGTCAAGAATGGCTCCGGAGAGTTCTTCCAGCCTGGCCCTACGGGTCCTGTTTAAGTGAGTGGAGTAAGAAATAATAACCCCTCTAAGATAGGCCTTAAGTGATTCCCAGAGTATAGAGTGAGAGGTCGAGCCCGTTCGGTTCAAAACAAGAAAGTTATCAGGTTATAAGGGAACAAAAGTCAGCATCGGACAGGAGAAGAGAATTGAACCTCCAGCAGGGAGGGGGACGAATGTGTGCTGATAGAACTATGTCAAGAGAAACGGGTGCATGATCTGAGATGACAATGGTCAGGTACTCAGACGACGCCACATAGGGCAGTAACGCACGATCAATAAAAAAGTAGTCAATACGGAGTAGGAGTTGGTGCACGTGTGAGAAAAATGAATACTGTCTGGCATGGGGGTTCTGAAATCTCCATGGATCCACAAAGCCATTCTGAGCCATGAAATCCGAAAAAGATTTAGACATGGCAGACAGGGACGTTGTGGCGGAGCGATCTAAAACTGGGGAAACAGAACAATTCAGGTCACCTCCAAAAATCAGAAAATGTATGTTAAGTTTCGCAACCTTAAGTGATCTTTTATGCGTAGATGAGTCTGCTTTAGATGGGAAAAGAGCCTAGATCTCTTAACAGGGGTGTTCATCGATCGAACGTTCCAGGATATAAACTTTATCGGAGCGTGTGAGCCCACTCCGGCATCACCCGTACCAGCCATGTAAATGATGATAAAAGGAAAATGAAAGAAAACATTGAACCATGTCCAGCATTACATAAGAGATGAGGAGACACACAAACAAAAAACATGAGAAAAGAATAATACCAGAAACAAACAAAACAATTAGACAACATAGACACTTGCATATACACAGATACCCCATACCCAACCCTTCCCCCTCCCGCCCAATCCCAAAGTCTCCCTCCATCCAGGAGAAAGCAGGATGATACAGTCGCAGCTACGGTGCATGTTAAAGAACTCTCCTACGTTCCCACGTAGGGGTCCTGCGACATATTGAGAAAAATATCAGGAAAAAGAAACTTCACTAGACACTCAGAAATAGCGAAACAGGGAATCCAATAACCAAAACGATACGGAAATGTACAACATTCGGGTACATCAACACCAACGTGTCCCGATTAAGACAAGAGTCATAGTAAAAGAAGCCATGTCGGCCGGACGTCAATCAAAGCATAATAACAAATGGGTGCACTAATGCGCACATCCGTAACAACCCTCCTCACAAGTGGCTAAAACATTCAAACATATAAACAGCATAAGACCTGATGTGAAGGAGTATCACAAACACACACATCCATACAAACACATATTTTCAAATACAAACATATTGAATGCAAATTGCATAAATAAGTATGAACAACTATGATGCGGGTTTGCGTAGTAAAACGACGACTCGGGAAAATAACGTATACGGATCAGTCACAAAAATAAACGCAAACACAACTTCAATGCAGTGCAACGTTAACTAACCTGGGGTCTGTTTCAAGAAGATGGTTTAACAAACTCTAAATCTAACACTGACCTCGAGAGTTGATTTACACCAAGATGGAAACGCAGAGTTTTCGGTTTCAGAACAGCTGATTTGAGTTGGTTCAATCAACCCAGTTTAGGTTCCCTCAGAGTTACGCACGTGCACCGCCACTATAAAAAGGCAGCATGAATGGAGCCGCGATACTACGATTCACCATGGCAACCAGCATTAAAAATCGCTCCGCGTACTTCACCCCAATAGAGCTGGAAATTCTGATGCAGGCTTACACCGACTTCGAACCCATATTTCGAAAAAAAAGCAACACAGCTGCTGCAGCAAGGGAGAGAGAAACGGCGTGGAAGAACATTGCTGCTCGGGTTAACGCGTAAGTTTAAACATATTAATGTAGACAAAAATTATAATTAATACCTTTCACCAAGTCCCAGTGAGGAATTACATTTTACACTCTCTGTTAGAACACACTGCACAGAGGCCTGAGACACACACCCATGCTCATATAAAGGCTAATCACATGTATAATATTATTGGTAAAAACTAGTCATTTCATGTAGGTGCAATCCGGGTGGAAAACGCAGTTGGAAGCAGCTGCGGATGAAATACAAGACCGTAGTTCAAACAGGTGAGAGGTGTAATAGACTCATAGCTATACCTCATTTCAGTAAATATTAATTTGCAATTGAATGTGCTATAGCTATACCCCCAACACATTAGCATATATATAAATAAATAAATGTCCTCACCTAACCTGTTTTGTTAAAATGAAAGGGCCCTTTTAATTTCACATTTTGACTTCTACTCAGCCAACAGAAAAAAAGCAGAGGCCCGCAAAACTGGTAGAGGACCAGCACCACCACCTCTAACAGAGTCAGAGGAGCTGGCACTGAGCCAGAATAAAGGAAGGCCAGTGTCAGAGGGAATCCCTGGAGGTAGCTCTTCCTATGAGCCAGCCACAAGTCAGGACCCAGGTGCCTTCATAAGATGTAATGGCCTTATATTGATCTTATTCCAATATATATTTAATAGATTAATTATTTCCCTTTAATAAGTTTGACATTTGTCCCAACAGATTCTGATGGTGTCCTGTCCCTTGTGGATCATGCCACAGCAGTTCTTATTGAAGCTGTAAGTAGACAATTACATAATCAAGACATGATGCAAACTGTTTAAACTGTGATGAAACAATGCTCATCTCCACAGGAGGAAACTGATGGAGAGGAGACATTGTCTGCTGTGACAGAGAGGGATCCAGAGAGGCCTGCAGAGGTTTTATCACTACTATGTTACTGATAGTCATCTCCACATTCACAATTCTTAACATGGCTATGTGGAATATGGAGTGTGAGATGTATTACTGGATATTCTACTTCTTAACAGAACATGGCTGGGCAACAGGAGGAAAGTCCATCGACATCCACAGCACAGAGGAACACAGTAAGATGTGCAACACCTGCCAGACGTTCATTCTGCGGAGATAATGTCAATACTGTGACTTCAATAGTATGATTTAATGTATTTCCAGTTACCTGTGAAGGACCTGTACAAGCTCCAGCTTGTCAAATCTTTGGAAAAAAGTGACTTGGAGATGATACTGTTGGACCGACAGATAAAAAAGACGGATCTGAAAATCCTTAAACACCAATTAGAAGTAGGTGCATGGTTACAGGTGAATTGGGTCAATCATTGGAACAAGGAAAAAAATGTTGCTTTTTTCGTTTGTAGGGAATGAAGACAAAATAAAATTTAATTTACTTTTCTTTATTTGGGTGGTGCTTGTCTTTTAGTCAGTGAAGTTATTTCTGCAAATAATGTCTCTGACTGCTCTACCATCCTGGAAATCGGCAGGGTGGTGGGGTCCTCATCAGGGTCTATTTGTAAGGCAGGGTGTTGCTCTCCTTTAATTGTGGCAATATTATGGAGAACAACACATGCCATAATAATGTCACGGGCCCTCTCAGGGGTTACCCTAAGGTGGTGTAGGCACTGGAAACGAGCTTTCAGCAGGCCAATGGGCATCTCTACCCGGGCTCTAGTCCTGCAGTGGGCCACATTATAGTTTCTTTCAGCACCTGGCTCAGGGTCAGGGGTCAGCAGAGTGGCCTGGCATGGGTAACCCCTGTCACCCAGCAGAAGGCCTTCAAACTCTCCTGTAATGTAACGTATACATTTGAGTGTAGTTGCGGGGGACAGGTGAATAATACTGCACAAAACATTAGGCTGCTTACCACGTTCCATTCTGTTGCTCAGGGCAGACTCACAATATATCCGTGAGTCATGCACCGACCCAGGCCATTTGGCCTCCACATTGGTTATGAGATATGCAGCATCACATATGATCTTGAGAGTGCAGATAATTACAGCTGTTACTTGCAGTATTGTGATGCGGTCTAAGACTTTTTTGGCCGTGGTCAATAACCTGCACATTAATGCTGTGAATGGACTTCCTATTCACATAGTCCGCTTCATTTTCTGAAGGAGCCGTGATTAGAATGTGTGTTCTATCTACGCAGCCAATGATGTTGGGAAATCCTAAAGGGAAATCAAATGACTTATACCATTCTGATCTTGCAGCACTATGTAATTAATAGAAATGTCATTATTCATTGTAAAGGGTTTTACACTATTTACCTGCAATCCTGTGGAACTCCTGTTTGATGGCTCTTACTGGTTTATGGCCAGGGAAGACTACAAAAACGTTTAAACGCTTTTCTGATGACTCTGCATACTGTGGCTTTACTTATATGCTCAGCATCACCAATGTTGTACAGAAAACTGCCGTTTGCAAAAAAACGCAATGCGACACAAATAACCTGCTCCGTTGTAAGTGCATGTCCACGTTGGGTGATGTTAGTGATATGAGGATGGATAAGGTTGTGTATGTATCTGATAGACTGAAGAAAAACGATACCGCTCAAAAAGGTAGGTATCTGGGAATGAGAAAACATCTACTCGAGGCCTCAATATTCTCTCCCGACGTATGTTTAACTCCCTTCTTAGAAGAATAGCTTCTTCATCTACGGGATCATTAACAAAAGGACATGCCATGTTCGAAAATGAAGTTAATAAACAATTCTAATTTATTCATTGAAATATCAAAACTGCGATTAAATACGCCCAACAGACTGTATAAAAGAATGAGGAAATGAAAGAGTGCTCTTAATAGCCGGTGCCGGTGGCCAGAGGGAGGAGACTGTGAAGCAAACTCGAGTTTCTTTAAAGAAAACCTGCTCCCGACCAGGTTAGGTTCACAGGCTCAATTACCATAGTGACTGACTCTGAGGTTTAGTTACCTCCCTTTCTGAAACAGACAACCTAGAGTTTCCCTCAAAACTTACTTTAGAGTTTTCACTAAACCGGCTTCTTGAAACGGACCCCTGAACAGCAGCCAGCCAATACAGATATAGTTAGCATCATAAAGAAATAGGCTATTAGTATTACATGTGTGATAGGACAATAAACATACCTAAAGGACAGTCCGTAGGCATTAAGCCCAGCTAATGGGTTTTAATAGGATCAATAATTACGGTCGAACCAGCGCTGGACGCCTTCATGAGCCTCTCCCCAGCATGCTCCAAAACAAGGCGAGCCGGGAAGCGAAGAGAGAACTTTATATTTTTTCGGCCAGCCGACGTTTGATGCCCAGGAACAGGGCTCTCTTCTTGGCGACGCTAGAGGTGAGGTCAGGGAATATAAAAACTTTATTTCCTCTAAAAATAAGCTGATCTCTGCTCTGCCGTCGGAGAACTCGTTCCTTGTCCTGGAAAGTGAAACCGAACGACGAAAACCCTTGGTTGCGGGTTAACGCCATCCGGCCTGGGGGGAGCACCGATACGATGAGCCCTATGCAGCTTTAGTGGGGCAGGAACGAGAGTGGTACCCAGTACCTCCGTGAAAAAGCCTGTCATGAAACCCACAGGATCTCCATGCTCCATCTTCTCTGGTATACCAACAATGCGAAGATTACACCGGCGAGAACGGGATTCTAGGTCTTCGGGTTTTTTCCTTGAGCTGTTGGTTCTCCGAGCTCAACCGGGCCAACGTCTTCTCATCTTCTCTCCATATGTCGTGTTCAAAGGCATCCTCTGCAGTAGACCGAATACCATCGAGCATGGAGGAGAGAGGGGCTATTGCAGTCTCAACGGCAGGTGTTACAGCTGCTTCAATGGCTGAATTTAGCTGGGTCTCAAGAACGGATGTTAATTCCGCGACCAGGACAGAACGGAGACTCTGTAAGCTAGCCTGTAAATCCACTAGTGTGAGCGGATGGGATTGATGGGACTCGCCGCCATTGCTAACAGATTCAGACATTGTGGATGAAGTGCCAGTTGTAGCCCGATTGCCTCTCCGATTCTTCGACATTCAACAGGAAAAGGTAATATAATAGCTAGGGAATAATTTTATTTATATCAAAACTGAGTGTAAAGCAAAAAATAGATCATAAAAGTGCTAATACGCGGCAGCCCCTGAGTGCACGACTACTCTCTCCACATGCTAAACCAGAACCCCCGCCAGATTTCAATGTTGACGATTTGGCATCATCCTGGATTGTTTGGTTCTCCGAAGCTCATCCTGGACTTGCTGTCATAGCAAGCTTAAACCTGCTCCGGATCAGGCTTATTTCATATAAACACGATTAGATCGCAGCTTTATAAGAAGAGGTGACATGGGAAGTAATTTCCCGTTTTTACAAGAAGAACCTGTTGAAGGTGCAAGATTAATTTGCAGAGTTTTTCTAAACAAGCAAGCAAGCAAGTTTATTTATATAGCACAATTCATACATAGAAGCAATTCAATGTGCTTTACAGAGGAAAATAATAAAATGATAAAATACATGCTTTTATCAGAATAAAAATAAATAAAAAATAAATAAATAAAATATGTGCATTTTATAACAATCTGTAATGCTGAAGTGACGGCATATGCAACCTAAGGCTCCCCTGTGGGAGAACGCTGGGCAGAGCCATCTACAAAATTACCACCAGGGTCGCTACATTACCCCCACCAAACGGGAGAGCGTGTCCTCACGCTTCACTTGTCCAAAGTCCCTCACGGAGACACGCCTCTCCGATGGCCTTCTGCCAATCCCACACCAATTCAGCGTCCGGCGGGGGGGAATTGAACCAGTGCCTTTCTCTAGAACATATAGGTATTTTTGCTCCGCTGGCCAAAGGTATACATTACAGGTTTTCATTTATGCCATGCATCAGAATAAAAGCATAAAAAGATCATTAAAATAGACTTAACAGTGTGATAAAGTTTAACACTAGAAGCGCCGGAGGTGGGTCATTTGACCCAGAGGCACGTAAAAAAATCTTTTTGCAGCACTCTATTAACCTACAGAAAAATCCTTTTAGATATGCTCCTAGATAGGCATGCTTTATCCCCCTGTTTTTTTCCCTGTTAAAATAATCACTGGAAATGCGAATTTAAAGCTATTTTGCCGAAGTTACGTGCTAAGTGGCTATCCGCCATCTTGCTTGTATTTTTTTCACCAGTATATCTTGTTTTCTGTCACCAGGTGGCGCTTGAAACACCGAAACCAAGTCGCATTTTCTGCAGGTGAATATCATGCAACGTGATATTATACAAACACAATGATTATTTTAAATTAAACCAAATAAATGTTTGCTTATTGTAGACAATTTTGAGTTAACATGAATGACATGAATATAATCCTGTTGCTTTTGTATAACGAAGCGGCATCAGGGAAGTTCTGAACAACAAATTTATAGGCTATGTTTCACAGCCAACCATATTTCACTTTCAAAGATGATTTTCAAATAATAATGGCCTACTGAAACAATAGGCAATTAATAATAGTTGATACATAAACAATATTAGGCTATGTAATATATATGTATATATACGATGTACGTGTGAAAAGAGCTGCAACTTACATAGACTAATATAAACTGCAAATTAATATTGTTCACCGATATTATCACACTGATTATTTTAAATTAAACCAAATTAATTTAGATGTATTGCAGACTATAATATTGAGGTAAATGCGGTACATTTTCTGACTTGAATATCGTCCTGTTGCTTCGCCATTGAAGCATCAAGGTAAATCAATAATAATAACTTTTTATATGAAGTTGAAACGCTCTATGCGTTTATTCAAGTTATATTCTGTTATAATGCATTATTGCATTGCATTGATAACATTAAACTAATTTGATATCGATGTAGCCGAAGCAACGTCCTACTGTTGAAATACGGAAACCTATCTTGGACACCGGCCGTAACTTTTCAAGAAATTAAAATAATAATTGACCGCGTCCTCTACCACATTGTCAAAGTTGGTATATTGTCTTATCTTCAGCTATGTTTGTGTCATTATATTCATGATTTGCTAAAATAAAGTTATATCGGAGTTACAACAAGGCATTTAGTATTGAATGCGAGTTGTACCTCATCATTGACTTGAACGGGCATTACATTCTTATTACCAACTTTTAGTTGACATATTTTCAGTATATAGTAGCTGGATGGTATATAATCTAATTTTATACACTAGTCAAATGTAAAACGTGAACTGAATATTTAGGAAAGTTTTATTTATTCAGAAAAGTGTTTGTTCGACATGAATGTGTGTATCAGACACGGAATTTACATTGGCAGGAAGGTGCATAAATAAAACATGAATAGAACAATATACATTATACTAAGGGGTAGATAGAAATATACAAAATGTTGTAAGCATATTGATGTTTATATTCTTTTCATTTCGATGCACAACAATACTTTGTTGAAGACTCTTGTAGGCTATATCAACACTGATGTTTATTCGTTAGACTCTGCTAGCCACCGAGTCGTGCCTGGCACCATTGGATAGAGGAGGTCCCACAGAATCACCCATGCTTTGAATGAAGTAAATCAGATAATGTGTGCCGGAGATATGGCTTATTGAACGTGGGCAGTACAACCGAGCCCACAATGACTGGCTGCGCTGGGAACAGAGACCATATAGTCGGAGTTCCAGCGGATGAACCACGCCTCTCACAGCCGAATGGTTGGAAGGATAGAGGGGAATCCCACAGAACCACGCCTCTCACAGAAGGATAGGGGGATTCCCACAGAATTACGCATACTTTGGAGTGAATCGGATATAACGTGTCATTGGTCTCTGTTGCTATGCTGATGATACCCAACTATTTTTCTCATTCCCACAGTCTGAAACCCAGGTGGCATCCCGTATCTCTGCATGTCTGACTGACATCTCGGCCTGGATGTCTGCACACCATCTGAAACTCAACCTAGGTAAAACTGAACTGCTCTTCTTCAAAGGAAGAGCCTGCCCGCTCCAGTATCTGTCCATTACGGTGGACAACGTCACAGTCCCCGCTACCCAATGTGGGAAAAACCTTGGCGTGACCCTTGACAACTCCCTCTCATTTTCTGCACACATCAAGGCGGTGTCGCGGTCTTGCAGGTACATGCTCTATAACATTCGGAAAGTAAGGCCGTATCTTACGGAGGAAGCCGCACAAGTGCTGATCCAGGCACTTATCATCTCCTGTCTCGACTACTGCAACTCCCTTCTGGCTGGCCTCCCAGTGTGCGCAATCAAAACCCTGCAACTCATTCAAAATGCAGCAGCCCGTCTGATCTTCAATCTACCAAAGTTCTCCCACGTCACTCAGCTGTTCCGCACACTACACTGGCTCCCGGTCGAAGCACGCATTCACTACAAAACCATGGTGCTAGCCTATGGGGCAGTAAGAGGAACCGCCCCCTCCTACTTGCAGTCACTAATCAAGCCGTACACACCCACGCAAGCACTTCGTTCTGCCACCTCAGGCCTCTTGGTAGTGCCATCCCTACGGGAGGGCAACTCTCGATCTGCTCAGTCTAAATTGTTCTCCGTGCTTGCCCCGCAATGGTGGAACAACTCCACTCTGGAGATCAGATCATCGGACTCTCTACCAATCTTCAAAAAACGTCTAAAAACATTCCTCTTCAAACTGTACCTCCAGTAGCTCCATGAATGGAGCTCCACAACTCTCGACTGTTTGAAACTTCACTACCGAATCATTCTTCTATCTCTAGCACTTCCCCCTGCACCCACCCAGGAACAATGTACTTATTGCCTTTTTGATGTGTGTTTTAGCTATATGTGAAATGCCTGCACTTATTGTAAGTCGCTCTGGATAAGAGCGTCTGCTAAATGCGCAAAATGTAAATGTAAAAATGTAAATTGGAATTCACATAGGAATACAGGCATATTTTTGTATTAGATAATTTAATTTAAAAGTAACCTTATATTTGTGGGCTGACATTGACAAAACTGCTGATGCGGATTTACTTCCTTCCCCAGCTGACGTGAAAAAACGGAATTATAGTCATGGAAAGTCAAGGCTGAACATTGTACATTGATTTTAATTACCAAACGCAACGCCAGCGGGCGCAGGCTGTTTGTTGGCTAGAAATTTCTAAATATAAATGAGTTCAGCAAGTTTAGAGACGTCGGTCTTTAGGCTTCATTCACATGCAAATCCCGACCATTTACAATGCAATCCGTTTGCCCCACACCCCCAACAACAGACTCCTCTATATCTTACAATGCAATCCGCTCACCCCCAATAAGACTTCCATATCTTAGAACTGAGTTCGCGAAATCATCCAACCATAAGAAAAACTAGACCGATTTGCACAAAACGAAATAGTTATTTTCTCAAATGTTCTCCAAACTCATCCGTCAGTTCCAAAGTCTCACAGTATAATATGATAATAGCTGCCGGGTACTAACTTCAGGCTATTTTATGTGGGGGCAGTGTCTTTATGATTTACATGTGAATGCACGATAGAGGGAAACAATGGAACTGGCCAGCCAGTGACCTGAATTTTCTTCAAGAAAGGGAGATGATAAATACTTAGACCGTGTCTTTGTGTGGGTATATGTTAGAACGCTGTATAGAATTATTACAAAACTGCGTTGTACTGTTTTCTGTTCTATTTCCACGTTGGTTGTTGGTGAAAAGCAAACGTATTTACATATGTATAACATGCATTTCTCTCAGACTTGATTACGTGGGATAATTGCTTCATATAGTTAGTGTTATCTGGGCCAAAATGAGTTACATGAATGCGCCTCTTCAAATAGGATTATTGTCCCCAACCAAAGCATGTTGTATTCAGTGAGCTTCCTGTCAAATGCCGACAATTCGCGAGTCCGTATTATATTATTACAACAAGGTATTTGGTATTGAATGCGAGATGTACGTTTTGCTCATTATTGATTTGAACGGACATTACAGATTGTGATAAGTACTTTTAGGTTGTGTCTGTGTGGGTAAACCATAAATTTCTCATGTGCGTCACATGAATTAAATACTTCATATCATATTAACTCAATCATGTCTAACAAGTTAACAAGTTAATTTTCATTAATTTAAAATTATTTGTGTGGTATTATGGCACCATAAAGACCTAAATATACATGCTTGTCGTTTTGTGGCTGTTTGCCTGTGATGGGACTAAAAATAATTTAGTGTGGTTACTCTAATTTCCAATGTGGCCAACTTTTCTGAACGGCTGATTTTCTAAAAATGAGTGCGTCGCACTACGGCGTGGTTGGTATCATTGGAAAGGTGAGTTTACACAGAATTAGGGAAAATTTGAAAGAAAATTTTGAAACTGCCGGCGGGAGAAACGGGTCCCAGAGTGTTATAGTAATGTTTTAAATTATGCTGCACAAAGACTCCGTGCCCACGGAGTCATGTTTGGTACGGTTGGAATCATCCATGCTTTGAATGGAGGTAAATCGGATAATGTGTGTTGGAGAAATGGCTTTTGGAACGTAATAAATAGCGTTTGGCTCATAATGAATTGCTGCCCTGAAAACATGAACATGTCTGAGTTCCAGCGGATGAACCACGCCTCTCACAGCCGGGTGGGGGATCCCACAGAACTATGCATACTTTGAATTGATAAAGTGTCATCGACATTTACATATGGATATAGGCATAGTTTTGTAATATAGGAATTTAATAAATAAACATACATTTTTAAGTAACCTTAAATTTGTGTGCTGACACTGACAAACTGCAGGTGAATACTTTCCTTCCCCATGCGACAGGAACAAACTACTGAATGCTCAAACAGCTAATTCGATTCTGTAAGGCCATTGAAAATTGTTTCCCTCAAACGCACACTAATTACTTTAAATTAAACCAAATTAAGTGACTTATTTTATGTGGGTATGGGCAACATAGGAATGAAACACTTCAGCCCGAATGCATGGAGCACAATAAATCAGACAGTTGGAGTTAACAGTGGCGCAACAAAAATCACTTGAAATGCTGGTCTTTTTTGGTTACAATTATTTTTACAGTTTATTATAGAATCCATTACTTCAGTGTTTTTATAATGTATAAGTGTTATTTCTGTCAATATTTTAGATTTTTTTCGAGATTCATTTGGTTTAATTTAAAATAGAGTGGTAATGCAGTACCATAAAAGCCTAAATCTATGTGCACTTATTAAATAATTGTGGACACTTTTAGGTAATCTATATTGATTGTAAATTTTGGTTTCACTTCATTCGCCACGGTGATTTTACAACAGCCAGCCCGGTCCTTCTGACGCAAAGATGAACAAGATGCGCCATCTGCTGGTCATTGTGTGTCAGCCACATTCTCCCATTCAAACCAACGCAATGGGTCTTTTGACCCAAATCGCAAAATGGGTGGGTATCTGAGCCTCCGCGCTTCTAGTGTTAAGTGCTCAGTCATATGCTTGCGAAAAGAGAAATGTTTTTAGCCTGGCTTTAAAAATTGATACATTGTTCACGTCTAAGCATTCGTTTAAAACGGGGGGGAGGAGTGGGGCATAGGGTGGGTGGTGGTGAAGGGGAGGGTGGTGCGATAGAGGGGGAAGGAGGGGTGTGGTGAAGTGGGAGAGGGGGGTCGTTGCGCCACAGCTCGGGACAAGGACAACTTCTGGAAGCAGTGAGTTATTTGGGTTAGAGGGTCAGGTGAGGGGGGGTGGATCCTCTCTCTATGCGCACTGTCCTTCATGCTTATCTTGTTTAGAGATGGCATTCCAAGAGCGTGACGTAGGTTGGCACCAAGCAGCCGGCATCCCATGATGTTTGGATGAACCCCATCAGGTCTAAAACGGTCTTTACAGTTCCAAAAAAGATTGAAATTGTCAATGAACTTTATCCCGTAGTTGAGACACGTCGACATCAGCCATGAATTCAGCCCAAGAAGTCTGCTAAAAGATTAAATTCCTTTCCCCAAGGTTGGAATGGGTCCTGAGATGAAAACATCTTGCCCTTGAGAGTAGCATACTTTTTCCAGTAGCAGAGAGAAATCTTGTTTCAGGGTCTCAGAGCCAGTTGTCCTATGTAAAATGGCAGTAGACCCAGTGTGGATGATAATTCTCATATTGCCTGGGTGTGTAGAGAGAATAGTTGGCAAGATTTCTGCTCTCTCACCGATGTGTCAGACACAGTTAAGTTTTCAGTCTTTGCCATTCTGATATGCATGGTTATGTCGTCCCCAATCAAAGTTGTGTCATGTTGATCAAATGTGGGCTCGTCAAATCTGAGTTTTGCTGAGCTTCTTCTAGCATTCATCCTAGCAGTGGTTGTGGGGCTATTTATTTGTTGTTGAGCCTTAATGCTAGTGTTGTGTTTAGCTTCCCGCATTGCGAGATAAGACAAGACCCTTCAGCGCAGATCGTTACTCTACTTATTGAGAGATATTGGTTTACCTGTGAGGGTATCAAATACATAATTCATATGTTGGATCCACACATTAGATGTTCGACTCGACAATGTCGGGCTTTAACAACGGCACACACCGTTTGCATAACCTTAAGATTATTTGCGAGTGTCTTGTTTCTTTACACTATTGGAGATGCGGAAAACTTGGGGTAAAGTGCGGTCTGTCGTGCCATTCGCAAAGTTTACCTGGCGCTCAAGCAGTTTTTAGGTGGTATTTCCAAGCCACTTAAGATCCCAGGTTGTATTACAGAGTTTCTTTGCCTTTGCAGCTAGGCCGAAATTCTAATTGTTAATGAAGATCAGGCAACCATGACCATGCGAATAAGTAGAACTTACAGTATCTGACCCTCAGGCTTACCGAATGTGATTGGCACCATAGACTACACACACGTCCCTATCAAGACCCCACCAGGCCCAAAAGAAGGAGATTATGTGAACCGAAAGGGGGTTCATAGTGACCCAAACCCCGGACCACAAACCCGTTTCAACGCAGCTCTAGCCAGGACAAGGGCACGCATTGAAATGACCTTTGGGCAACTAAAGGGAAGATTTCAGTGTCTGAAAAGTCTGAGGGTTGCACCTGACAAGGCCTCTGACATTATTGTTGCATGTGCCATACTCCACAACATTGCCATCATGAGAAAGGAGAGGGGAGCCCTGTGGTGGAGGTGCAGCCTAATGATGACCTCCAGCCAGTGCACTTGGACCAGTGGCAGAGCTGCACAGGACAGAATTGTGGAACACCATTTCTGATATTTTTGCATAAAAACATTCAGTAAATAGACAAAACATAATACTTGTTCCTTCAAGGTTTCTACTATCGATACATGTCCTCTTTTAAACCAATGCATGGACACGCATTTATCTCAGACGACTCAATCCAGCTATACTAATTGTAATTGGCAGGTGTGCTCTGAGAACCAAATTAGCCGTTGACGTGGTCCACAGTTGGCCATCCCAAACAGCAGGACACAACATCATGTGGAGTGTTTGTGTGCAAAGTGACAATGTGAATATCTATGTGGCCATTAATCATCAAAGTAATCATTATCATAAACAGTTTTAAGCTTGCAGATTTGATCACGAATAAAGACACTGTGCAGTACCCTGTGGACCAGGAGGGTGTTGCCAATTTAAGACTGGACATGCCAATGTCCTTGTTGAATGACACATGTATGGAGTACTCTTCCAGGTGCACTTAAATGTTGTATGTATTAAAGTTACATAACATTTTTGCCTGTATCATATTTTACAATGACTTGTCCCAGCTTAGTCAGGCTTGTGGGGAGGAAAGCACAGGTGCTTACACTGATGACTGGGTAGGAAGCATATTTTAGCTTCAGACCAACCCTTGAAGTGTATAGGTTACCTTAAAACCACCAGGAGAACTCTCCAAATAACTTATTGAACATTTAATAAAGTTATTGAACATTTGTATTTTTTCTCTTTTAGATTGCACCACCTGCAGTAAATGGTACCACGGTGTCTGTGTTGGGCATCCCTCCATAGACAGAGACTATTTTTGTAATGGCTGTACATTTTAAAATAATAAACAAAATCCATCATTCATTGTTGTCTTTCCTTTGTCACGATTATCCATCGGTATATTGCAGTTGAAGCCAATTGCAGAGTCGAATGGCAAGTTCAATAGTTTAAAATAAACACTGAACAAAAAAAACATACAATGCATTAAATAAGATTTTGCTCACTTTAAAAATGTTAAACAGGAGCTAAGGAAAAGGGGCAAGCAAGAGGCAAATATGCACAGGCCACTAAAAATAATGAAACATTGCTGACCTTGTGCCAGTCAAGGGAGGAAAACAGTTTACATAAACATTGACCATTTAACAGCTTGTTTCCCCAGAGCAGAGGATCCCAGCTAAACTAATTAAATTGCTTGATCTTTCTACTCTGGGCCATCATTCATTGTTGTATTTCCTTTGTCACGATTAAAAACATACACTGCATTAAATAAAACGTCTTCCTAACAAACGTCTAACACGGTGGAGATTGTTAAGGGTCTTTATTCCCGAAAGACAGGTCTTACAATCATGTACCACCGGCCCACATTGGGCACCAATAGAAAACCAAAAAACTCCAACAACCCCACCAAAACCAACCCAAACAAAAACACACGGTCCCAACGGGACCCGCCCCTCTCCGGGGACCTTGACCTATCTCAGGCCGATTTCCTCCTCTCCACCTCACATCCCCAACTACCAACCCCTCACACACCCAACACAGTTTCCACCCACAAAAGGCAGACACCCCCAGCCCTCCCAGAAAACCACAGCACTAACCCCCACTCCCTGTTGTCAATCCCAACCACACACCAAATACAAACCCAGCCCCACATCAAATGCAAACCCATACACAAAAAAATCCCACAGTTACCCAGAACACCCATACCCTGTATCAAAAACAAAGCACATAAAACCCCAGAGGTGCACCTTCCCTCCCACACCAAAACAAAACCAAACCCTAAGCCCACCCTGGGCACACAGCGAAAAGGGCGCCCTCTAACGGGCACCGGCCCTCCGCCCACACCACCATAAACACCCTACTCTAAACTAAACCCAAACCCCCCTTCCACCTCTCCCGGAGAGCGTGGAAACCCCACTTCTCCACCTCCCTCTCCATCCTCCCCCTCAGGTTACCCTCCACCCTGCGGACGATAGACTCCACCGTTACCCCAGTGCCCTTGTGCACCAACTCCACCCGGGAGTCCCACAGCCCCTGCATCGCCAGGCTGACCACTAGCCAGAGCAGGAACCGGTCCCGGGCCACAGGGACCCGTCTCCCGATCCCACGCTCCAGCCGGGCCCAGGTCGGCGCGAAAGCGCCGTCCACCCGGCTCATCAGGGGAAGCACCCGCCCCCACACCACCCCGGCGAACGGACAATCCCAAAACACGTGACGGATTGTCTCATCAACGCCACAGGTCGGCCTCGGACACATCGGTGACCGGGCCAACCTCCTGCTGTACATTGTGCTCCGCACCGGGAGACACCTGTGCAAAACCCTCCAGTGTAGGTCCTTCAACCTATTATCCAGGCCTTCCAACTGGACCGTCTCCCATACAACGGCAGGGAGGCCAACTACTGGAGGGGCGCATACCTTACTAAGTGCCTCCTCGTACAACAGCCGGTGGTCTATACCCACCACTGCCAAATCGATCGCCCCCTGGGCCCGGAGCCACTTCTCCGCATGGCCAAAGTGCCATGGGAGTTGCTCCGCCCTGGGACCCAAGTTAGACCAGTCTGACATAACCGACCTTGCCTGGTACGAAAAAAAGACCCGGAGGAAGTACCCCGACGGGTGCAACAATGGCCCGGCCATCTGCTCCAGCAAAGACGCCACAAAAATGGCGTCCAGCTTCAGGGGGAAGTGAGGTACACCCCGCCCTCCCGACCCCAACGGAGCATACATCCGGACACGAGCCACATACTCATGTCCACCTCCCCAGACGAAACCAAAGACCATCCGCACCACGTCCCTCCTCCAACAAGCCGGCAGCGGGTAGATGTAGGCCAGATATGTCAAAGCCGGGAGTACATCTACCTTGAGGACAAGGACCCTTCCGACCAGCGTCAGGGCCCTCGACCGCCACATCCCCAGTTTCCTCCTCATGCCCCCCAGCACAGCCTCCCAATTAAGGGACGCCGAGCCGAAGCGCTCGAAGAGTACCCCGAGGATTTTCAGCGGACCGCGGCACAGGGCAAGGCCCCCCGGCACGTCGGTCCTCTCCCTCCACCTCCCAAAAAACTTAACTGAGGACTTCCCAAGGTTCAGAGACGCACCCGACGCCTGTCCGAACTCCGCAAAAATCCCCAATGCCCTAACTAGGCATCTGTCCCGGCAGACCACGAGCGTGGTGTCATCGGCGTACTGGGACAGCTTGACCCGAAGGCCCCCGCCGCCCGGCACTGCCAACCCCTCCACGCCCCCGTCCGCCCTAATGGCAGCCGCCAGCGGCTCCATGTACAGAACAAAGAGCAGGGCCGACAAGGGACACCCCTGCCGGACACCCGCCCCCAGCCCGAAAACCTCACCTAGGTGACCGTTGATGTTGACACGGCACCCGACGCCCGTGTAGAGGCACTTCACCATGCCAGTGAAAGCCTCCCCGAACCCCATCGTGTCCAACACCCGGAAAAGAAAGCCCCTGTCCACCCGGTCAAAAGCCTTCTCCATGTCCAAAGCCGCCACCATCAAGGGGAGACCACGGTCCTCAACCCATGCAATGGCGTCCCTGATCAGGTTCAGGTTCCACCGGATAGACCGGCCCCGCACTCCACATGTCTGGTCCTCATGGACCACGTATGGGAGCGCCTCCAGCATCCTATCAGCAAGCACCTTCGCCAGGAGCTTGTAGTCCACACAGAGCATGGTCAATGGCCGCCAGTTCCCCAGGTCGGTGGGGTCGCCCCTCTTGAAGAGGAGGGACAAAACCCCTACCGACATTGAGCCCGACAGCCCCCCCGACTCCAGCACCGCTGACAAAACCTCTACGACCACTGGACCGAGAACACCCCAAAACTTGAGGTAGAACTCGGCCGGCAGCCCGTCCACACCTGGGACCTTACCCTTCCCCATCCGTTTGAGGGCCGACTCCACCTCGGCAAGCGAGATGGGCGCCCCCAACCCCTCCCTCATATCTTCAGGCACGCGCCTAGTCAAGTGGCCCAGGAACCCCGTCCCAGTACCCACATCGACCGGCCGCGCCTCAAAAAATCCACGGAAGTAGCCAGTGGCCGCCTCCACCATAGGGCCTGGCCCTCTGACTTCAACACCGGACGCACCCTTCACACTGGAGAAGACCTGCCTATGCCGACGCTCCCTCACCGCTCCAAAGAACATAGAGGAGCAAGACTCGTCTGCTTCCAAGAAAGCGTGCCGAGCCTTGGTGAGGTATGCCCGGGCATTTTTCTCATGTATCGCTCGGAGCTGCGCCTTCAATGAGGCACACCTCTCCGCGTCCATGCTTAACCCGAAATTCTGCGCGACATACTCCAGGTCCAGAAGTCCCTGTAGCCGCCTCAGCAATTCCCTCTCTTCTAAACCCTTTCCCCACTGGTAAGACCGACAAAAATCGGCCATCCTGCCCTTCGCCATCTCCCACCATTCCAGGATGCCCCCACACACAGCCCGAAGGCCAAGGAGACCCTCGAGAAACCCGAGGAACTCCCCCACGAACACCCGGTCCTGGAGGAGCTCCAGGCGGAGCTTCCAATAACCCCTCCCGAAGCCTCCGCCCGGGTCCCCAACCCGCAGGAGCACCCCATCGTGGTCGGAGAAAAAAACCGGGAGGAGGCGCCCCGCCACCTGCCCCACCGCACCCGGCAAGAACAGGTAATCAAGACGCCTCGCAACCCCCCTGGTGTTGCGCCACGTCGGCCCAGCCAAACCCGGGACCGTCCGCAGCGCTCCGTCCACCAGGCCCCTGGCCTCCAACAACCGTCGGAGAGCCAACACACTGCCCTCGGCATGTCCCCCCAACACCATATTAAAGTCACCTCCCACAATCAGTGCCCTGTTTGTGGCACACAGGGGGACCAGAGCCTCCACGAACTCCGCTCGCTCTGGCTCCGCCTGCGGCCCATACACACACACCACCCTCCACCTGTGCTCCCTGAGCCTAACGTCCGCCCCTATTATCCTCCCCGGCAATCCCACCAACCTATTCTCCACCCTGACCCCTCTATCCCCAAACAAAAACACCCCCCCACCGACCACACCGCCCCCCCATGTCCCCACTCCCTGGTGAAAACCACCTCGTCCCCCTCGTCCCTAAGGTGCACCTCTTGAACAAAACATACATCAAACCCCACTCCCCCCAAAGCCCCAAACACTGCCCTCCTCTTCACCCTGTTCTGTACCCCTCTCACATTAACGGTTAACACTGTGAAGCCCGCCATTGCAAGAAACAAAAACCCACCACCAACACCCTAAACCCCACCACCCCCCGAGTCCATCGGGTCCCCCCCGGCCATCCCCAACTCAGTCCCTGTGGATGCCATGGGGGTCCCTATGCCCGTCCCTCCAGAACTCGGGTCCCCGGCAAACGCCAGCTCTGTCCCCGTGGATGCTAGGGGGGTATCAATACCCGTCTCCTCCGACATCGGGTCCCCTTCGAACGCCCGCTCTGTCCCCGTGGATGCCAGGGGGGTATCAATACCCGTCTCCTCCGACATTGCCACCCCAACACCCCGCGGCTCCGCCTGGGTGGCTAGCCCTGGTTCGGAGACCCCCACCCCCTTGGCACCCCCCTTCCCCTTCTTCTTCTTCCCCTGCCCCTCCGCGCCGGCACTCACCCCTCCGCTGTCCCCTATGGGCCGCTTCGTCCCGGGCGTTGCCTGTCCTGGTGGGAGGGAGCCCCCCGAGAGCGCCTCCAACGCCGGTACCTCCCTGGCTGACATCCCCTCGGAGAGCTCCCGCAGTCCAGCGAGGGCCTCTTCAATTGCCTCCCCCGGTTCCGGCCTCTCCTCCTTCGGGGTCTCCTCCACTGTCCCCTCGTCCGACTCCCCTGAGTCCATCTCCGTCTCGCCCCTCTCCTGGGGCCCTCCTGTGCCCGTGGCCACCTCCTCCTGGGGCACCATCCCCGCCTGTTGCCGTGTTTCCCCAACCTCTTGTTCCTGGGGCTGGGGCTCCCTTCGCCTCTTTGCCACCCCTCCCACCACCGGTCCCATGCCGCTCGGTCCCTCTCCTCCTGCGGCCTCCGCATATGACCTCCTTCTCTGCGGGCAGGCCGCCACGAGGTGCTCCTCTGACCCACACTCCCGGCAGGTCTTCGGCGCCGGACAGCTGGCTACCAGGTGTTGGTCGGAGCCACACCTATTGCACAGGCGCCTCGACGCACATGCCAGCGTGCTATGCCCGAACTTCATGCACCTACGACAGAAAACGGGTTGCCGGGCGTAGTACAACTCGCCCTTCTCTCCACCGATAGAAAACAAGGCCGGGAGGTGGCGGTAGCCGTCCTTTCCATTAGGATCCTTGTGGAGGACCACCATAAACTGCATCCTAACTGTCCAGAACCCGTATGGGCCCCTGACCAACCTTGGCCCCTCCGTCACGGTGCAATACTGCGCCAGGAAGCCCCTCACCGGCCCCTCCTCCACATTAGTGTCGAACATATGGACGGTTACCATCGTTGCTCCCCCCTTAGAGAGGTCCGTCACTCTGAAGAGAGAAAACGGCCTGGTTTGCCCCCCGTCCTCCACTTTCTTTAAGGACGCCACCATGTCCTCCTCCCTGAAGTACGTGACCTCAAAAGAATTCGTCCTCAGGTTCCCCTGGAGGCCCTTCACCGTCACTGGGGTCACCTCCAACGTACCAAGCAGCATGATCCGGGCGAATTGCTCCCGGCTCCAGATCTCCCCCGCTGCTCCCTTCCATTGGAACTGGAGGGTGTTTTTCATCCCCTTCCCCAGCCCCGCCGCCATGGTGCTGCCTATACACGGCCACGCACCAGGCCTAAACAAAAACAAAAATGAACAACCAAGGCGAAAAGAGAAACTAAATAAAGGCGCACGTCGCGCCAAACAAAAATGGCAGAAAATGCCCTAATCCAAAACCAAAAATACCCCAACCGTGATCCCCTCCACCTGTGCCCCATACACCGCACGACAACAGGTGAAAAAAGGAAAAACGGCGCCACTCTCACAACTCCCTCCACAAAACTCCACACACACTCCAAACCGCAACTAGCTTGTGCGTAAATTGAAGAGAAACCAACAACGTAACATGACTTGAAACAATGCTAAACTCAGGGGAACCACACCCAGTGACTTACATACACCTCCTAATTAACAAACTCAAACCAGGTGTTGATAATTACCTCAACCAACCTAATGGAAAAGGTGAGCACATTACAGGTGCTGGTCATATAATTACAATACCATCAAAAAGATTTATTTCAGTATTTCCATTCAAAAAGTGAAACTTCATTACACACAGCCTGATATATTTTAAATGTTTATTTCATTTAATTGTGATGATTAAAACTGACAACATCAACTTTTTGATAAATTTCTAATTATATGTCCAGCACCTGTACAAAAAGAACGAAAGGTAGATGACTGGTTCCACTAGTCATCCCAGAAAGGTGGATGACTAGTTTCACTAGTCATCACATCCTTCGGTCACAGTATTGGGTCATTGTATTTCCTATAGTAACACAACCTAGAGCTTGCATTCCATAATGACCTTGAATTTGTGCATACTAATTAACATATTCACAATGCTATATGTAATGACTATAGTATTTTGTCTAGATTTGTGTGTGCTGCAAGATGGAATGTATAAGTGCAGCACCCCACTCTTAAGGCACATTCATACTGCGACACACAGCTACAAAGAGACAAGATAACATTAATTTCCAATGAGAGCCGGCTACACTATGACTGTGGGTGGACTTACGCTTGGAGTCCAAGTGGCGCAAAATTTCAAAGTAATATTGCATCTGTTGCAATGGGAGAAACGGAGAGATAGCTGAATATAATAACATCCCTCTAACCAACAATATGATTTTCTTAGGATTAGCATTCATGACAGAGCAAAACTGTTTGGGTTGGCATGAGAAATCATATTTTAGCATAAAACTACTATAGCTGAGAATGTTACCCTGTTCATCCAACAAATAAATCCTTTCTAAACCATTCTTCTAAGAATATGGTTTTGTTGCGGAATAATAAAGATATATTATTCCATATTGTTGTGTTGTGTGAAGTTGTGTTAGTATGCCAATTTCCAATACAATAGACCAATTATTTGTTTGTATACATTCGGGTTGCGCGCGCATCTCGGTTGCAGAAAACACGGCAGAGAGTATTTAGCTATATTGAAAGAAGTCAAAAGAAGAATCGTAAAAGCTAACTATCTTTTCAAAATGTACTCTGCTTACTATAACAACCTGTCACCCAGCAATAAGCACTGTTATTTAACTAAATTGACGTTAATGAGTGGAATACGTCTTACAGATCCTTATGCCATAGCGCCCTGTAAATGGTTAAACGACGAAACGAAATTGCCTAGCAATCAGTGGCAAGAAATATATACACAGCGTTTATACCCGGGAGAAGTTAAAAGCGTACAAATCTCTTGATGTGTACAACTTTGTTCTGTGTGGTCATGTCCAAGACATACAACTAGAGAGAAACACATGTTGTTTGTATGAATTATTTATTTGAATAGATTAAAAAAACGTTTAAAACAAGGTGGCTTATTAGTCGCTGAGAGTGCATGTCCTATGAAAAAGAACTGCCTTGAAATAAATACATGGGGAATTGTGAAATACAAGTCCCTCGAAATAAATAAATGTTGTCTTATGGAAAACATAATTTTGAAATAAAACCTATTTCTTTACATATGAAGTGATTTATACATTTATATTTACACATTTATGTAATTATTGCATAATTTCATAGATATATTTATTATTTCATAGCAGTATTTATCTATTTAATATTGACGCAAATGGCTTTCCATACTGACACCACAAACAAAATAAGAAAATCTATCAGGAAATGTGATGGGAGTTAAGGCGTCAGGGTCGCGGATCCACTGGTCTTTTGGGACTTCATAAGGATCGACATTTCCAATAAAGTTGATTCTTTCAACATAGCGTTTGAATGTTTCTGGTCGTCTTTTGCAACCGACATGCGCGGTTGAACATGCGTGACGTCGATGTGACGTAGGGTGATAATTGGTCTATAACACTTGTTGGTGAAGGATAGAGAGTTTTAGAGGGAGCTTGTTTATATTGAAGTCACATCTGAGTAGCAAATCTATTCCTCCAACCATTTTAAAGATTGATGCCGGGACACTGAACCATAGGCTGTCCAAATTACAAAGAAAAGATTGTAACCATTTCAATTTTAGCATGCCATTCATACAATCAAAATCAAAAGCGTTCAATCACCCTTCCTCATATAGTTTTAAAACATCACCTTTACTTATATAATGAACCATGTTCCTCCAAATGTAATTGAAATTAACTTGTATGACGATTTTAATATACTTAGGTTTAATAGCTAAAGACAAAACTGGACAAATATCATTCTAGATAAACGTTCTGCTTTGGTTAAAAGATTTTTTACGAATATGGACAGATCTATTTGGAGCCAACTAATGGGTTTGGCGAAATTATTCTCAATATTGAATTTAACATTTGACTCTTTGTGACACAGACTCCTAGATACTTAACTGTGCTTTTTAAAGGGATATTATGTAGTAATTCTAATGGATGGGCATGTATGGCCTTAAGCTCACACTTGTTCGAATTCAGTTTTATACCTGAGGCATTTGAGAAAAGGTTTATCAGTTCAATAGATATGGGTATTTGCTGCTTGTCCTTGGGAAATAAAGTATAATCAGCTAGATGACTTATAATTTAAGATTTATCCTAATGTTCACCCTTTTGATATTTTCAGTATAAGTTTTATCAAAATGGCCAGCATTTAAGCAGCTATTTTCTATTAATTTTTAAATGCTGACCATTTTGATTAAAATTATGATTCATCCATGTTAAAATCTCCAACAATTATATTTTCTGTCGGATAAAGCCCTTTCAATTCTAAAATAACATTTTCCAATTTGTTATGTAAAATTCAGTTCTGGTTGTTATTATTGTAACCAAAAAGATTAACCAAAATTAAGAATGTCCCTTCAATATCTAGAACCACAGCTATCCAATGCCCGTCAACTTTAAATACAAATTACAATATCCCCATGGCAATTTTAAAACAAAATTGCTGCCCCTGCAGGGGATTTCCTGCAAAACAAATATAGTTAGAACATTGACTTTTGAAAAATAAAAATATTGCTTTCCTTTTAAGACATTGTAAATTCAAAGAAGTGCATACTAAAGAATGTTTTAACGTAAACATAAACTTGTAACACTGGCTTACGAATATATAAGAAATACCAGTATTAACGTAATCAAACAAAAATATAAGTACTTACTCTACTGAGATGAATGATAAGGACCAAGGCAAGTCTAAGAGTCTCTCTTGTTTCTTCGTACATTTAACTTCTCTGTTTTATTTCATTCGTTATTGTATCCTTATTAGTCCATGTCTGTAATGTGCCGACCATAAATAAATCCGTATGGACCTCTGTAAAACACCTTAACTTGTTTTCTTGCTCTCTCACTAATGGGCCACAAAGCAGCACACATTTCACGGTCCTATTTCGTAATGTCCTCTGCAAACCCAATACTATGTTCCCTGCACATGGGAGATGTCTTCATGATTTTCCAAAATTCATCTCGGTACCAAATTGTATGATCATCTGTCTATTCTTCCTTCCGACCGATCCGATGCACAACATCCACAATGTCCTCTAGCACACAGCCCTGTGGGACACCGGTGTTCAGGGTCAGGGTCGAGGAGGTGAGGTTGTCCAACCTGACAGACTGAGTTTTGTCCAGGTGGGTCTGGGGAGAGGGGACAGTAGTGGAGATGGCGTCCTCAGTAGACATGTTAGGGCGATAGGAAAACTAATGTGGGTCCAGAATGTTTGTGTACAAATGGTCAAGTCTATTGTCACCTCTTGTCGGTCAGGAGACACCTTGGTGGATTTGGAAAAAACATTTTTCAGGCTGTAGTGGTTGAAATCCCTAGCAACAATTATAAAAAAATCTTGATGAGCAGTCTTTTGAATGCTAATGGCAGCTTGCAGTTCTTTCATCACAAGCTTAGCCATGGCATCTGGTGGAATATAGCCTGCGGTGACAACAATGTTTGTGAACTATCTAGGCAAGTAAATGGGTCTGCAGCTAATCATTAGATATTCCAGATTTGCATAACAGTGACTCCTGATGAGATTAGTGTTGGTACACCATGCGTCATTCACACAGTCCACCACCCCTGATCTTACTGGAGTCGGGTACTGTACGTTCAGCGCGAAAGACACTGAGGTTTTCAAGGCTGATAGCATTATACGGTATGCTGTTGTTAAGCCACGTTTCCGTAAAAACCATGACGTTGCAGACATGATCCTATTCTGTGAGATAATCCTCAGTCGTATTTCAGCCATTATATTCGCCAGGGATCGAACATTAGCTAGGAAAAGGATTGGTAGAGAGGGTTCATGAGGGTAAGGTTGTAGCATAGCTCGTAGACCTCGCGCATACGCCATCTTTGTTTACGTTCTCTATGTCTGCGTCCAAAATCGCGTACTTCCATACTTTATAGTATGCAAAAAACAGTACGCGACCAGAGTAGTATGTCCGAAATCATAGTATTCGAAAAACAGTATGCGAAAAGTACTCGGATGACCTACTACTTCCGGCGAGATTCTGAAGTGTGCATACGATGGACACTTTACTATCCCATGATGCAAAAAGAGAGAGGAGTTCTCGTTACATTTAAAAATGGTGGAAACCGGAGACGCGGCAGTCTTCAAGTGTAACTACTTTAGAAATGTTAATAAATAAAAAGTGTAACTACTTTAGAAAACACTTTTTTTGTTTCTTTGTGGTTAAATTGTATTTGTTTAACATCATATAAGTAAACGATTGACTTAACCCTCGTGTTGTCCTGGGGTCATTCTGACCCCAAAAAAAATATTTTGCCGAAAAATGTTTTTTTTCATTAATTGGTCTGAAAATAAGGGTAGTTGTTTATTACTATGCTCTTTATGAGTCAAACTAATTACTAGTAATTTGATTGAATTTTGTGTGTTTCACTAAATGTAATAACCTCTGTTGTCCTCTGGGGTCAAAAAGACCCCGCAGCACAAAGTAGTCCAATGGAGCAAATTGTCACATAATACTGCTTGGCAAAACAACTTTGATCATGTGTGTTTGTTGTGTGGGGTCAAGCAATGGTTATGACAACAACACAAAACAAAACAAGTATTTTCTCACAGGTGTTTGGGGCATTTCACATGTTAGTCTGAGAGAGTCAGGCAGCACAATGAGGAGGCAGAAGTTTTATAATGCACAGGAGGCTTGCAAGATAATTTATGATATAAAAGAAAATAATGACCAGGAGGACAATGCTGCATTTAATGAGGATGAATCAACTGATGAAGAGGGTTCAGGGTCAGAAGTGGAGGAACATAATGATGAGGTGATAGATCCAACATACTACTTCCTCTGAAGAAGCCCCCACATCTCTTGCTGCAGAAATGGAAGATGATTATGAATTTTAGGAAATGGATGAACGTGATGATGAGGAAGAATCTGAAGCTGATATGGAAGAAGTGGAGCACGGCACCTATTATGATGAAGATGAAGAATCAACAGATGAGGTAGAATGAGGAAGAGGACCCAGCTGAGATAGAAGAATATTTCCAGTCTAAGGATGAAACATTGATCTGGTCTTCCATCCCTCCCAGTGACCGGCGAAGAATGTTGTCAGCAGAGAGAGAGACAAGCCACAATGGTCCAACTGCATATGCAAGGTCTCAGATTGATGACATAAAGTCCACTTTTGACCTGTTTCTGCCTATTGAAGACATAGTGCTGAATATGACAAACAAGGAGGGGCAACGCATTTATGGTCACAAGTGGAGAAAGATGAATCAAATGGATTTGCAGGCATATGTGGGTATGTTTTATGTCAATAAGGTCTATTGGCTCTAAATTCCCCCAAAAAATCAAAATGTTTCTAATAATGGGTTGAACTGAAGTATGACTAAAGGTGTAATACAAAATCTATTGAAAATGTATACTGTATGCTTTATAAACAGTCAAACCAGGCGGGGTCATTTTTGACCCCAGAGAAGTGGAACATAATTAGAAACATTTTCTATCAATCTAACACATTTTTAAATCCTGTTTTTAATCTTTTATTTTCAGTAAGTGAGTACTGATACCTAATTTATGCGTTTTCTACTTGGCTTTTGTGTTCCTACCGAAGTAAATTCCTTGTTTGTACAACATTCATGGTGAATAAAACCCAATTCTGATATATTCAGTATTTTGTGTATTTACTTATTTTGTGTATTTAATTTTATAGTGTTACGCAGCTGCTACAAGACTTTTTCTTCATGGGGATCTGTAAAGTTACAATAAACTTCGTTTGCGCCATTCTGTCTGAATACATACAATTCGACCGGAAGTATTGATGCGCTTCTTGTTGCTGAAACGGAAGTCGTACCCCGGAAATGTGAAAAAGGCCTATAGGTTAAATTAACATAACAAGCCAGCGAGTCCAACAAGCGAGTTTCCCGGTAAGCAAGTTCACCAAGCTCCCGATGTCATTCAACATCACTAAATCCATCTAATTCTTCATCCTCTGTGTCACTTATGAACAAGACCGCCTGGGCGTGGAGACGTAACTTCACCGTTGACAAACCTGTGGACTCGTTCCTCCAGCGCCAATCAACCAAATCCAGAATCACAGTATCAATAATATAGTCAATTCATAGGAAAACAAAAACAGTACACTGTCAAAAAAGTGGATTATCAGCCCGCGATTAGCTTTCTTTGTTTTCTTCATCGCGGTGAAAGTTACCTCTGCTTTTCGCCAGTCCCTCACAAGTTTCTCACTCACTCCAAACTTTCTTTCTGCTGCTCGATTACCGTTTTCGGCTGCATACTTTATTACTGTAGCTGACGCGGAAGATTGTTGATGCGTCTCCATGGCGACAGAGTGAATGTGCGCAACTGTATTATCACTGAGTTACATCACTATATGCAGTTATAATAGTTATAATAATGTAGAGAATTTAATAATAATTAATAATAAGTGAAATACTGTGATAATGTTATTTTTTTTACAGAGAAATAACTAATTTGGTTCAATAAAGTTACACGCTGCGCCGGAAGTAGAGTCACCGGCGTAGGTAAGAGAGAGAGTTGAGAGAGGAGCGAACAAAAAGAGAGTTGTAAAGTGATGAACGTTTGAGATATTGTTTTATATTTTCTACCGCTGGTTGCACTTGGCAAACCGTTTTCACGGTGCAATTGTGCGGAGTTGTTTATGGTGTTTTTCTACAGAACGCTGGAAATAATAAACGCGCAAGTTTGCATCCGTTTCGAGACGTGGAGTATTTTGTATAACCAGGGTAGTTACAATTACCTGTAGTTTGTAATCCGCAGAATAGGATTTTCTTTTTGGGGGCATTTTCAGTTGTATTTAAGTTAATGTTAATATATAAGTCGCACCTGACTATAAGTAGCAGGACCAGCCAAACTATAAAAAAAAGTGCGACTTATAGTCCGGAAAATACGGTAACTCTTATTTTGGCCCAGATTAGATTGAGATTGGTATCGTTGCAAAGGTCTTTTCATCCAGATCACGCATGTTTAAATCGTCATGTGAGAACCGCATTTTCCTAGCGATTTGTGTGTATCATTTATGTAATGCAAAAAAATATATTGTGTTACGTGATAGGGCAATTGTCTACTACTATTTTATTAGACAAAAAGTGTCTTTGCACCATTGTCAAGTCCAACTGTCTGATGCATTGTGTGTTCAGAATGCATATTCTTTTTTTTGCCTTTGCTTGGTAAATTGTTAGTGTAGCCTTTCCAGCCTTCAGCACTTTTGTTGAATATTTTTCAGACTGTGCCTGTGTACAGGGCGGAATCTCGTCTGATTTTATTAATTGTACCAACAATTGTGGTTTTCTGTGCCAAAAGATTGCTTGCCAGTTACAGGGAGGTGAAGAAGAATTGTCAGTCTGCCTAAATCATCATATAAAGGATGCAAGAAATGTGATATTTTGTATAATGTAACAATTGAATTGAATGTTTTAACACAAATTTCTGCACGTATATTAATGGAACATTTAATTTTGCTCATGTGTTCACACTTGCACGAACACAGCCTGCTCTTGGTTATCGACGATTATTAATGCAGGATAATACTTGTGTTCTGTGTCCTTGACAGCAGGCACATGTGTAGTGATTATATTAATTTGTTATGCCGTTGAAAGCTATGATTTAGTGAAATGTGTCAAATCTTCTACTCTAACTTTTTCATGTTGAAAAAAGATTTGAGATTATATTTTTTCCTAACAATAAACCTTATATATATATATATGTTTTATAAACATAATTTACATTCGATACATTTGTGATAAACAGTGTTGCTTCTTCTCAATGTTGGAACCTTTCTTAGAAGAAATGTAAAACTTACAATTCAGGTCAATGGCTGGCCAATTCCATTTGTTTCCCTAAATCGCCTATTCACATGTAAATTAGAAACAGCTTTTCTACAAAGCAACATAGGTCACGCACAAATGATGTCTATTGATTAATCACTGCTGAATTTAAGAAGACTGGACGGCATTTTATCGACGGAGACAATGGAAGAACTTGCTGATAGTCTTTCAGAACTCCGAGCTCTCATCACCACACACTCAATGCCAATTAGAGAGCACAACAAAGATGCCTTTTCAGCTCCTCGTATGCCTTCAGGTAACGTTTTGATTCCTCTTTTAGATAACATTACTGAAACAATGGTAACATGGTGGTTTGCTAAATATATATATTAGAGATCCTGTAGGTTATATGACTTAAACTATCCGGCTTATCTACCTTGGCCATATCGTCTTTATTACATTGCTAACGTTTTCAGACCATCTCTGCACAACTTGTATCTCTAACTTATGTTTTTAGGCCGGCAAGGGAGACCTGAAATCGCAATAACAAGGCAGCAAATCAAGTTCCTGATGGGGCAAGGCTACACCGTCAAGCGCATGGCACAGCTGATGAAATGTTCTGCATCGTTTTTATACAAAAGAACCAGAGCGCTTCGATTACCAATTAGGAGTTCTAGGTCAAGTTCACTAACAAATGAGGAACTTGAACATCATATAAGAAGACTTCACAGACAGTATCCTAGATCTGGCAATGAGGTAAACTTGTTATTAGTTTCGTATAACTGTAAACAGTATTCCTGTAACATGTCTAGCACGCTGGCCCTTGTGATGTGTACATTAACCCTAACCCACAGCCATCTTTAGTGTTGGTCTAAAACCTTAGGCATAAAAGCAAAGTTGTCAACTTAATAATCAGCTCACGTTTTTGATCAAGTGGTCATTCAGGGTGATTCCTTAATTGGACTGGAAAAAATTATAATGTCTAATGTAAAAGAACCGCGATGCAATGTCAACATACAAAAAACATGAAAGAATTTGAGCAAGCTTGATAAATTAGTTATCTGCAAGGTTTGTCACAAATGTACCAATGCACGTAGGGACCAAAATATTCCTCCCTGTTCTAATGTTTTCATTTATTTTATGAAGGGTGATGCATCTTCCATTATGTAAGGTCTAGGTCAAATTAAAACTTTTCATACATCTTGACACGTCATCACGATTACCAACTTAATTTGAGGGTTTAGGGCACATCTGGCACAAAGCCATTATTTAATTCCAGGACCCTCTGAATATCATTAACAGTGCAATGATCTTCTTCCAGTGGGGGCACCCCTTTTTGGTAATAAGAGTTGGATCTATGTGTAATCAATGTGATCTGTAGTTATTTTTGGTCTTTTACTGTACCCTTCCTGAAAGCGACTTGTGCACCTTCTGGCTGTTGTAAGGCGCTATATAAATACAATTTGATTGATCTCCTATTTACACTGTGTTGTGGTGAAGAAGGGCAAGTCACATTGATCCAAGTGTAGTTAATTAATGAGGTCAGATTGACAATATCAAACATAGCCTGTTGCTATTTTACTCTTGAAAATTAAAGTAACTTAATAACACATAGACTGATAGGAAGCACTGATGGTAGTCAAACACTTCCAAATGTTTTTTTCATGTCTATTAGAAAACAATACAATCAGAGTAGGCAATGTCTTCTAAAAAGAAGATGAACTTGGATGAAATCCAATCATGGTTCAAAACATTTATTTGATCTGTCTCAGTGACATTTTTATTTACCCTGTAAGATCATTTAAAATTTTACTCAGTTATTTTTACCCTGTTAAGATAAATTAAAAATGAATTTCATGATGAATTCTCTTAAGTCTTCACAAATAGCATCATTAAGAAACAGCTATTAAACTGAAATATACTCAAAACGTCATTGATAATCATCCAGCTTGTTGTGGTGCTAATACCTTTGGCTCATACATTTTGCCATTGAACCACAACTTCCACTAATTATTCTTGGACAAAATACATTTGAGATATGTATTGGGGTGGATGAACTACTGTATCCAGCAATGCTTAATACAAGGTCTTATTATGGCGACGCCAACTCGAGCTCTGTCATTTTTCACTTAGAAAAACGTTAAAGAATATAGCACGCAGCCTGTGAAGAATGCGTTCAGCATTGTTTAATTTTAAGCCGTACGTAGACATGTTATCCGGGTTACTTGGCGAGTGGGCCTGACAAGGAAACCATGTTGTTTTCTACCTCATGTTTATTTAATAAAACATTTGAATGAAGATATCTCAAAATAAAGATATCTCCAAACAGATCCTTACTAGTACTTATTAAAATGGAGGATATCCAAATGATTGGATACTAGTAAATATTCTTTAGTTACTAGTATCTATTCGTGTTTTACTAGTAACTATTTATTAGATACTAGTAACTATTCTTTAGTTACTAGTATTTATTCAAATAGTTACTCATATCTATTCACGTTTTACTAGTAAATATTCATTAGATACTAGTATCTATTCTTTACTTACTAGTATCTATTGCAATTCATTAGTAACATTACTAGTTTTACCAGTAAGAATTGCTTATTTACTCGTCATTGTAAATTACTAGTAAAAATAACTACTTGATAGTTCAAGTTCAAATTTTACTAGTAACAATACAACTTGGAATTGGAATAGATACTAGTAACTAAAGAATAGTTACTAGTATCTAATGGATTGTTACTAGTAAAACTGTAATAGATACTAGTAAGTATTGGAATAGTTACTAGTTCGAAACAAGGTGGGGGGGGGTGTTGAGAGATACCTCCCTGAAATAACTTTTTGCAGGTTGAGAATGTGTGCATGTGTACAAATTATATAAACTGAATTGAACTGAAACTGAAATGGAAGTTTCACCATGAATAAAATGTAATTAAAAGACGCCACTGGTTCCAAGCGATTCCTAAAATTGACGATTTGCACATCCACTTGAAGTCCTCGTAGCAGTGGTGTAAAATAGAAGTTTCACCATGAATAAAATAAAATTAACTTTTTCACCTTCTAGGCCCCTCAGTGTGAGTTATTTTGCGAATGATTTCTGAATTTGCGCCGAGTTCCATAATGTGACTGACGCAACAAGAGGGACAGGCTGCTCCATTAGCTGCAGTTTACCAGAGCAATGCTGCTTGCTATTTATTTATTGTTTAGACCAATTAACTAAAATTATATTTCTATATGACTACCAAGAATAACGTAGTTAAAGCAGTATTAAAAGACGACCCGAATCATATCTGGGGACTTGTAGAGGTTTACGTCTTAGCATCTACTTTGGCTAGACACTACTAGTCAGCGCATAGCAGTCAATGTGTTAACTCATGTAATGGCTGAAACTTTTAGCATGTTATTTGCATTGCATTGCTCGTGTATATATTGTAATATGCTGTTTTTGCAGTGTTTACATTTTACGCAGTAACAGTTATCATTTACCCAACCCCCGTAATGTGATATGAACATATTTAAAAAAAATGTTTTGTGAATGTGGGTTTTTTAGACGAACTGTAGTCGATGCATTGACGTTTGCTGGTTTGGTTATATCTAAGGTTAACCGCATGGTCTGTCAACTTTTACGTAATTGTGAAGATTTTTTGAGACTGGAGAATTAGCTGAACGCCATCAGGACTGAGTGTTCATTCCTGACTACGGATAATGTTCCAACTAATGAGTGACTGTCAAAGAGGATGTAAATGTACTGAATGAGTACCGGCGCGAAAGGTGCACTTGTATCATCAATAAACAAGCTAACTGTCTGGCAATCATTTGAGTGGTAATACTTGATTTTGTTATTCACATATTTTAAAATGGTTATGACAACTAATACATTACGATTTTTGTCATCAGTGTAAATAATTTTTTTTAAGGTTGTATGGTCATGTGGCAATAATTCTTTCATTTCCAGTTTTGAAAGACTACTTTCTTAGCGACCGCTAGAAAATTTAGCAACAGATTGCTACATTTTTGCGGGATGTGAATTTCAGAAATATCACCTAGGAGACAGTGTGTTGGGAATAATGGAATAGTGTAGCTCAGGATGTTGGACAGTGTTTTGGTGACCGTGATCCAAAGTGAGTGAACGGGTTGACAGAGCCACATGGCGTGCAGATAATCATCTGTGCTACCTGTATTGCATTGTGAACAGATACCGGTGTTTGCTAGGCCCATTTTGAAAATTTTACTTTGGGTGATGTGACTCCTAAAAATGACTTTGTATTGTGTAACTAATGATATTGTTGCTTATATCATTAGTCTTTGTGCTGTATTTTTATCCTGGACAATAGAAAACAACTAATATTATGTTTAGCAGCCTATTTTAAATTTAATAATAATAATCATTCACCTTCCAATTTAAATATTTGCTACCGCTGTAATTGTTTAAAAATATACTCTATAAAAATGTACATTTGACATTGAGGAAAATAAACACTGTTTGTTTATCAGTAAATAAGTATGGTCTGGCCAGTCATTGTTGCGTAACTTTTTCTTGGACGTTCTAACGAAACGTTCCAAACACCTGGGTGTGATTGTACGCATCAGGGACCACTCAAACCAGAACACACAGGTTTGTTTATACGCGCAAAAGGGTTAAAAGACACCACTGGTTTTAAGCTATTCCAAAAGTTGGGAATTATATAATTCCTGAGCACATCCACTTATTGAAGTGGTGTAAGGGGAGGTGCAATATAATAGCGCATGTTTTGGCCTCTGGGAATTTTCTTTTCTCTCCAAGTTGAAGTTCAGGGTGTAGGAACATCAGCATTGTCACCGCATCAAAGCCAAATGGGGGAATTTGTGCACCCTCTGTTGCAAAAATCAGGATTTCTTCCTGGCTGACTTTTAGGGTTTCTTCATCCTGGATAAACGCCTCTTCTACCTAAATACAGAAAACAATGGACTTCACATTGTCTATTGTATGCTGGTAGAACTGAAAAAGGAAAAGTAATGCAGTTTTTGTAATGCAATTAACTGTTATTCAATCATAGCGAAAATACTTTCTTAATACTATCTGTTTCTCTCGAGGAAATTACATACTAGTGATTTTGTATGAACGATTTGTTTTTAGTTAGGTCTGCAGTGTTTTTACAGTTACTGTATGAAGAGAACGTTGTTTTGTATTTCGAAATGTAGAGTTTTTTTTGTTTACACAATGTGGTTTTGAGGCAAAAATTAAGGTCTACTATTTGTCTAATTGTGTGAGGTAGGTGTGTTAATAGTTTTGAAGGAGTATCTTAAGTGTAGGTAAACACTTGAGAAAACTGTAAATGGCCAATTGCGAATGTCTGTTGAATGCGTAAGATAAAACCAATTACAACAGGTTGAAGCCGGACTCACGGCGACGTAAATATTAGTAATCAGAAAGAGCTCCCACAGCGAGTTGTTTGCTTGTAACCATGGCAGCGTTGAGGCGTTGTATGTGAGATGAACTTTGACCCACGGCGATGCATTTTTGGACAAAACTGTATATTTTTACGGCGTTGTTACGTCGCCGTGAGCAGGTTGCTTTCGCCCTTACGCCGTCAACGTGACATGACCGTGACGTCTGGTCAGTGCTTTTAAATTACATTTAAAATCAAATAATGGCACATGCTTTTCCAGACGTTTGACGACACGGTTAGATCTTCTCGCTAGTTCTTTTCTGCTACAGCTAGCCGTGCAGTCATAGCCGGTTCGCCGCCCTGAGCTCCCAGCGCAGGTTCACCGTTTCAAGCCCCCACAGCCAATTCTCTGCCCTGTGCCCCCAGCCTAGGTTTCCAGCCCTGAGCTTCTCCCACTGTTCCGTTTTCTCCCAACGGAAAGGGCAACCCAGTGTACAACAGGATATTACTCGGTATTCCACAGTTATTTGTTTATTTTTTCATTTGTTTTTCCCAGAAAATAACCAGATAACCAGTTAATCAGATAACCAGCTTGGTCCAGGTAACCAGGTAATAAACCAAGTGGCTGCACACCGGGTTGAAAATCTTTGCAAACTAAACGAATCGCACTTCCTTTTCACGTAGTAAACACCGGTCACATGATCACAGCACAAACGGCTCTTAAAGAGGCACTACACTATTTGGCTACTAAGCCTCTATGTTTCTCCATAAGCGTTACTTGAAACATAACAAACTACAAAAGTGACAGAACTCCACAGAAAACACAACACCTCCCACTTAAGTTCCTGATCTTATGATCCAGGGAACTTGCCAAAAATCACTCACACAGCCTGTCTCTCACACACTATTAGTGACACTTTTTTCACATTTGAGAGAGCCCTTAACCTTGCACAATGTCTATGTGTAAGTGTCTGATGAAGGCACGACCGACGGAGAAGCAGCTTAGTCCAAGTCAATCACATCCCTTTGGCAGGTGTGTGGTGTACTGCCCGGGTATGGGATTTACATTTTGCGCATTTAGCAGACGCTCTTATCCAGAGCGACTTACAATAAGTGCAGGCATTTCACATATAGCTAAAACACACATCAAAAAGGCAATAAGTACGTTGTTCCTGGGTGGGTGCAGGTGGAAGTGCTAGAGATAGAAGGGGTGCTAGGAGAGGAGGAATGGGTGATAATCGTAGAGGAATGATTCCGTAGTGGAGTTTCGACCAGGCAAGAGTTGTGGAGCTCCATTCATGGAGCTTCTGGAGGTACAGTTTGAAGAGGAATGTTTTTAGACGTTTTTTGATGATTGATCTCCAGAGTGGAGTTGTTCCACCATTGCGGGGCAAGCACGGAGAACAATTTAGACTGAGCAGATCGAGAGTTGCCCTCCCGTAGGGATGGCACTACCAAGAGGCCTGAGGTGGCAGAACGAAGTGCTTGCGTGGGTGTGTACGGCTTGATTAGTGACTGCAAGTAGGAGGGGGCGGTTCCTCTTACTGCCCCATAGGCTAGCACCATGGTTTTGTAGTGAATGCGTGCTTCGATCGGGAGCCAGTGTAGTGTGCGGAACAGCTGAGTGACGTGGGAGAACTTTGGTAGATTGAAGATCAGACGGGCTGCTGCATTTTGAATGAGTTGCATTTTGAATGGGAGGCCAGCCAGAAGGGAGTTGCAGTAGTCGAGACGGGAGATGATAAGTGCCTGGATCAGCACTTGTGCGGCTTCCTCCGTAAGATACGGCCTTACTTTCTGAATGTTATAGAGCATGTACCTGCAAGACCGGGACACCGCCTTGATGTGTGCAGAAAATGAGAGGGAGTTGTCAAGGGTCACGCCAAGGTTTTTCCCACATTGGGTAGCGGGGACTGTGACGTTGTCCACCGTAATGGACAGATACTGGAGCGGGCAGGCTCTTCCTTTGAAGAAGAGCAGTTCCGTTTTACCTAGGTTGAGTTTCAGATGGTGTGCAGACATCCAGGCCGAGATGTCAGTCAGACATGCAGAGATACGGGATGCTACCTGGGTGTCAGACTGTGGGAATGAGAAAAATAGTTGGGTATCATCTGCATAGCAGTGATAGGAGAGGTCATGAGAGGATATGACGGAGCCAAGAGACCGGGTGTATAAGAAGAAAAGGAGAGGGCCTAGGACCGATCCTTGGGGGAACCCAGTGACAAGGGGCTGCATGTTCGACGGCGAGCCTCGTCACACCACCTGGTAAAAACGGTCCGACAAGTAGGAGGAAAACCAGGAATGCACCGCTCCTGAGATCCCCAGGTCAGAGAGGGTGGAGAGCAGGATCTGATGGTTCACTGTGTCGAAGGCAGCAGATAGGTCTAGTAGAATGAGAACAGAGGAGAGAGAGTTGGCTTGGGCCTTGCGTAGGGCTTCAGTTACACACAGGCATGAAAATCACTCACCTTTCGGCGAAATTCGCCGTTTTGAATCCAGAATAGATGACCTACGTGAATCGTGTAGATTCGATGAGAAAATCTTTGTTGGGGATACCAGAGATTTAGTGAACTACGAACAGGTGCGCGAGTGCATGAAAATATTAGCGCAAAGGGCCTTGCATCACCAGTTTCCTTCTCTGGGAAGGTAGGGGAATACCGTTACCTGATTGGTTTACAAGCAGTTCGCTTCGCTTGTGCTGACAAGAGCGCACACATCAAATTCAGAACCTCAAAAGCCCGTCTGGCCTCGGCGATTTAATCGACTTAATTTGGTGAGTGATGGTTTCAATAGTAACTCAGAAGCTCTGTTGCGATAGGCTTAGCTAACGTTATATACAGGTTGATGAATTAAGTCATTATACACAGCAGGAGAGAACGCAATGTTAACCAGCTAAAGATCTGCAGGGCTTGAATTTCGGTGCTGGATTGCGGGGATTGCGCATAATTTAAACCATTCCCGAACAAATGTATTTGCTTCATCTCAGACCGAGGTAAAGTTGGTTGGATATTGGATATTCAACGGATATTCGGAGGCCGAGATTCCCCGCACTCAGCCACACTACACCCCGTGATTGACCGACAGAAACCTCTGTGTGCTTATAGTTAGGGATCGTCAATAAAGTACAAGTACAGCGCAAGCAGCCACACTTCACTGCGGTGATCGACCGACAGAAACCTCCGTGTGCTTATAGTTAGGGACCGTCAATAAAGTCCAAGTCTTAAAGTTATCAGGGTATCCGCGGGGTCTTGAAAAGTATTAAAAGTTGATAAATCAATGTTGGGAAAATTAAGACCCTTAAAAAGTATTAAAAAGTCTTATCACGGCATTATAAAGTCTTAAATATTGAACATATTGTTTTCTGAATTAGCTGTCCAACAGTCCCAACAACAATTTAGTCATTTTTATTAAAAAAAACGTTAGTAAGTTGCCTCTAAGAGCACCAAAGCGGGCAGGCGGGCGGAAGTTCAAAAGCACAATGTACGCTCTGGCGTTCCCAGTCCGTATTACAACGCACCGAAATGTTTTAAGAGAAGGATGGTGAACGCATGAACAGAATGGGGAAGTGCAAATTTGCAGCGTCCTGGCTGGAAATGCCGGACTTTAAAGAGTGGCTGCAGACAGTCGAGGGGAAAATCAGGGAGGCATATTGTACATTAATCGATAATTAAAAAAGTTGGCAACGAATTTCATTATCAACACGTTGTGTCGCGCGACACGCCACTCAGTCGCGGAGATAAAAGCAATTGAGTTGAGTGCGGTTGCGGGGCTGTAACGTTGTTTTGGTGGCACGGAGTCGGCAAAATCAGTTCGACCGAAGTCATCCAAAGTGTGGGAGCATTTCACACTAAGTAAATACATAAATAAAAAGGGTGTTAATTGCAAGATATGCAAAAGCGACATGGCACGGGAGCACCACGGTGATGATACAGCACCTTAAACAGAAACACGTTGGAGTCCTTGATGCGGAGAGTTTGTGTGTGCGTTTGACTGAGAGTTTTGTGAATACATCTGTGAGTGTAGTGTAGAGAATTAGTTCTGAGGTTCAAAAAAATCATTTTAAGTTTTCTGAATTGTATTTTTCTCTACTTTTATAAATTATTTATTGTTTTGACAGGTTAGGTCCTTAATAAAAAAAAAATTTGCGGTGCACTTTTTATTATTAATTAGCTCAGGTATGTGCAAGGAGCAAAGCTGTTTGTGCACTTTCTGAACATTTTTTGCACTGTGAATTGCACACACATTGTCAGTTCTGTTTTTCAGTAAAGGGTTGGTTATTAATGCTTTTTAGTTTTTATCACTGATGTAAATGGTTACAGCTTGAAGTGGTGGTGAGGTATTAAAAAATATTGATAAGTCTTGAAAAAGTCTTGAAAAGGTATTAAAATTAAGTTCAAGATTCCTGCATATACCCTGGTTATGAATTCAGTAGCTGTTTAACAATTTGGCCTTGAAACTTCAAACCACTTTCAGATTGTTTTATAGAGGACACACACATTTTGCACTGCTTTGTTTTTTTAAGGAAATGGTGTAAGAGATGTTTAATAAACATAAAAAATAGTAAAAATCTATTTTTTTGTGAAATCACTTGGAAACCTCTATTTACTTTATATTGTCTACAAAGGTCTTTCACATGTGGAATATTTGAAATTTTCGTCCGTGGGAACATGCCCCCGGACCCCCCTATAAAGGTAATATCCTTCTCACCTTTTTCACACAGGGGTTTGGGCCAGGGAATAGGGTGATGTGCAGAATGTGGAGGTTTCAGAATGAGGCGGGTGTCATGGTGGCTGGGGTGAAAGAGTTTCGTCCTCCACCGGGAGAAGGACCACCAGTCTTCTCACGTCTCTTCTGATAACTGTCATAGAATTCGGCCCAAACGAAACTGACCTCTCAAAGCAGACGAGATCGCCAACTTTGAACCGGAACTTGACACCATCTTGAGCTTCAAGAGCTAGACCTCTGAAAGCTGTTAGACTTTTTTCCACAGACAGGACGGTCTTGCCTCCCACTTTGACTGAACTGGGGCCTGGCTGTTGGGCCAGGTTTCTACTGCTTGTCTCATCCAAGCAATGGTCCCGCATAACCGTGCCAGTGAACTGAATCTTCGGGGGTCCACAAGGCGCACAAGTGCAACACTGGTTGGGCCTGACCATTTCCTGGGCAGGGCTTCTGCTGTAACCAGTGCCGAGAACGCCTTCCTCCGAAGTCTCCATCTCTCTGGCAGTTTTCACAGGCCAATCTGATTCCGGCAACTTCAAGAATTTTGGGCCTTCCTGCCAGACTTATCCTTCAGCAAGCTCCTCAGGGGATGCCTCACTTGTGATGAGGTCGGCGATGTTCTGTCTTCCTTCGACCCACCTCCAGCTCTCTACTGATCCGGCCTTCTGGATTTCTCCAATCCGGTTTGCAAAAAATGTCTGATAGCCATAACTATCCTTCTGGATAGCTCCCAGGATTGTCTGACTATCGACAAAATGGACCCACCGATCAACCTTGATGTAGCAGTGCTTCTCGAAGTATGTCTTCAGGCGGGACGTAAAGACAGCCCCGCACAGCTCTGCTTTAATCATATCACCTTTCTGGTCTAGAGGGGTGAGCTTAGCCTTTGATTCAATTAACTTCACTACGACTCCACCTTCTGTCTCCCACCATAGGTGAAGAACGGCTCCGTGGAAAGCTTCACTACCATCGGAAAACGTGATTCCCATTGGGCGACCTCAAGTTCCAAGGAGCGTGAGACTCCTGTCGAATCTAAGTTGGCCAAGCCTCACATAATCAGAGTCCGGCGCTCTTCAACCATGGATGTGAACTGAGGCAGGTTTGCAGTTTCTCTCATGGCAACCTGAGCGATGCATCCGGCAGGCTTGTCGCCGATGTTAACTCTGACGACGGCAAACACACCGATTTCATCTTCGGGGTTATCCCTCCAGAGGAATCGATGGAGATGGACTTCCTCGTCCTTCAGCCACACTGAATTATGATTTTTTTTAACATTGCCAAGGGCAGCATGCAATCTGCTCCTGAATCTAAGCAGGACACCTCGGATCAGGTTGAGAACATCAGGGTCTTTGTGCAGGAGGTTGTTCAGGCTCAATCCACTGAACTCCTGGCTACTGTTTCAGACTATCCTCACTGGCGTTTAGCTAGAATGAGGATTTGGGGCAACCAGATGGCTGATGTACCAGATTGGCCCGTTCCAGCCCTTGATCTTTTCCTTTGTGAGCTTGATGGCTGCTCCTCTTGATACCATATCGCTGATCTGCTCTCCATATGCCACTTTCCGCACAGGTTCTCTTGCCAGCCGAGCCTCAGTATTTATAAAGGTTGCTTCTACTGTTCGGCGGTTATCTGGCAGAATCGCTGGGTTTACTTTCCATGGGTAGTCCGCATCCCAGTGTGGGGCGTCGCTGTGTTTGTCCGCTAGCACATAAGAGAGGCAGTCCTTTATATTTTCTAAGTCCCTTCTCCAAGGGTCATCTCTTTGCCTCTCGGAGGGCACTTGCTGCACTTGCAGCTCCAACATTTCGGGTCACATGCTGCTCCAATACTATCCCACTTGAACCACTCAAACATCTCCTTATTCGTGACAGTGGTGCTGCAGAGGGTCACTTCTTCCATCCTCGTTGGGTCCTCACTCAACTCTTTGGTGTCCACAAGGACCTCCTTGTACACCCTTGAGGATGTTCTCATTGACCTTGCAAAGTGAGTCTCAGACTGGTGCAGCATTAGGTCGACCACCTCGAAGAGATCAGGAAGAGTACCGCCAACAGTTTTGCCCAATGGGCCGTCCCAGGGTACTAGATCTCCCTCCAACTTGAACGGCTGTGGAACTAAACAACCTTTCTTGTCGCTGATCAGAAGATTGATGTTCTCAGGACGGACCAGCCTCTTCTGCAGTGATGTCAGGAAATATATTTTTGGCAGTTGTTGCGGAGTGACAGGCCGACTTATCTCTGCAGTACTCTCCAGGCCATAGCAGAGAAATTTGTGTTCCATTACCGTCCCCTTGATGGTCTTCACTCTTAGTCGCAGGGAGTACCTCTTGTTTATGACTGTCGTTCTCATCCCTCCTATCCCATGGACAATTAACTTGATGCGCTCACCAATCAGTCCAAGGCGCTGGGCAGCGTTATTCGTTATATTGTTGGTGTCAGAGGCAATGTCAATAAGAGTGCCTATCATCTGGCCTGAGTTAGTTGTCACTTCCAGTAACATTATTATAACTGAGTACTCTTTCAGTCCACCTCAGCAGTGCAGATCGTAGTTGAGGCTTTGTTGGAAAATGCCTTCCTGAATTCTGCTCTTAATTCCGGAGTGACTTTCGCCAGGAGCTCTTCTTGCTTGCTGGTCAGCCTGAGGCCATTTCTCTCAACCCTTTTGGTATCTTGCACCTCGCTTCCAACGTCTTTCACTTGAGCAATGGACTTGGCAGACAGTGATAGCAGATAGTGGTGAGGCTCTTCTTTGCGGCAGTCCATTTTACTGCAGAAGAACTTCGGGTTGCAACGGCCGTCCTTTAGGTGAACGCACAGGCACCTATTGCATATCCCATGGGTCTTTAGGTGGGCTTTTCTCTTCTGGAGATCCAACTCCTTGAAGACTTTGCAGGCAAATAGCCTGCCAGCGTGCGTCTCATCAGCACAGGCAGTGCACGAGCCAAAGCGTGGCTTCGCCTGAGACTCTCTTCGACCTGAGGTAGCTTTGGTGAACGCTTTCTTGACTCCTCCTTCTGGCTTCTCTGTCGGGCCTTTCACTGAGAAGCTTCCCACTCTAGGGCCTGCATCCAGCTGGTCTAGCTCCTCCAGGATCGCCTCCTTCTTTAGGAAGCGCAGTAAGCAGTCAAAGTGGTTATGTGGAGCAAAACCATTCACAGGCTCAGTCTTGTGCGCTATCCATTTCTCCTTCAGGGCGCTTGGTAGCTTGCATTCAAGGCTCCCAACGGTTCGTTATAACCTACTCTTCTCCCAGGATCACAAGGTTACTAAGGACCCGCTCCATCAGCTCAATTGCTTTCCTAGGATTGTCTCCCTTTACAGGGGGTAAGCTCTGAACCTCCTCGGATATCTTCAGGACTATTCTCGCCTTGTTCCCAAAACGGTTGTCAAGGCGCCTGAACATTTCATCCGCCAATGCACAGCTAGACAGAACCAAGTCTTTCTTTACCCTGTCGTCGAGGCTTGCTAGGAGGTGAAACCTTGTAACACCAGCCGTCCTCAGTGGGTTTCCCAGCTGTTCCAGCTCTTCCCACTCAGCCTTCCACCGATAGTAGTCCATCATGTCTCCGGAGAACTTGGGCAGGCGTGTTCTTTCAAGACTGATCTGTGGTCTGCAGCCGTACGCCCCGGGATGCTGGGATGCTATGTTGTGGTGCATATGGAAACGCAGCTGCTCCTGTACTGGATACAGGTGTTACACTGGGGATTTGGGGCTGCGTGCCAGCTCTAGTGGGCCCCTTGTCGGACTCGCTATGCTCTTCATTAGTATCTGCTTCATCAACCTCTTCTCCCCCGTCAACCTCTTCTACCCGCTTCATCTTTTGCCAGCTCTGTACCCAGTCTTGCAGTCTGTTTACCAGCTTGTATAGCTGCTGCTTATACACTGTTGTCTTGGCTCCATTGACAAGACATTTCTATTCAAACACCTTCTGCTCAAGCCTTTTGGTTCTCTCCACCAGGCCCTCTCAGGATTTGAAAGTCGTCCTCAGACAACTCCTTCACATCAGTGTCCTCCACTTGAGTACATTTCTCCTCTGCACCGTCAGCGTACCAATTAAGGTCAACATAGGCAAATTTGGACCATAACGTCTCTTTAGCGAGTCAGAGTGTTTCTGTATAGGTGGCAAGGCACGTCGCCATTTTCTCCTCTACATGACCCGCTTCTTTTTCTGTTTTTTCTTCCTCACTATCTACTTCTCCTAGAGCATCAACATATTCGAGTCCAGTATCGTGCAGCTTTCCAAAGTCCACACCAAGTGCTCTGATCTTGTCAATAAGCACCCTTTTTTCTAGGAGGTCTACAGTGAGGGATAACTTTTTGTCTCTCTTACTGAAAGAGATCTGGGCTGTTGAGCGCTTTCCTTTTAAGGCCACTAATTCTGCAGAATCCATCTTCCTTTCCCTGCACTGACCAAGGCGCTGTTTCACAGAGGGGTCTATTTGGCCAATTCCTCTTCTTGGTGCTCCTTCACTGGTCAATGCTGATAGGCAGTGGCAAACTTGGCTTAACGCTCTCGGGCCCTTGGTTTATTACTGTTCCGTTTTCTCCCAACGGAAAAAGCAACCCAGTGTACAAAAGGATATTAACTCAGTATTCCACAGTTATTTTTTCATTTTTCTTTCAGAAAATAACCAGTTAATTAGATAACCAGCTTGGTTCAGATATCCAGGAAACCAGGTAATTAAGCAAGTGAAAAAACTAAACAAATCGCGCTTCCTTTTCACACGGTAAACACCGGAGGTCCGCGGAGAAAACACCCACTTCCCTGGTGCTGCCACAGCAACCACCCACTGCTCCGGGGCAGCAGCCAGAGCCAGCAAGAGCTCTGGAGCTACAGCCACAACCCCAGCTCCAACAGGGTTATGACCCCTTCCAGCGCCAGCCGGTGGAGGACCCCTTTCGGCCACCAACCTTCAAGGCCCAGAGATCACCTAAGGGCCTGGAGTGCCAGCCTCCCGAGGTAATTAGAAGATGGTGGGGGGTGTGGTTCACCCTACAGGGCCAGCCTCTCCCACTCCAGCGTGAGTGCCCTGAGTGGCTCCTCCCACCACAGCGTGAGTGCCAGGACCAGCCTCTCCCACTCCAGCGTGAGTGCCCTGAGCGGCCTCTCCCACCACAGCGTGAGTGCCAGGACCAGCCTCTCCCACTCCAGCGTCAGTGCCCTGAGCGGCCCCTCCCACCACAGCGTGAGTGCCCTGAGCGGCCCCTCCCTCCACAGCGTGAGTGCCCTGAGCGGCCCCTCCCACCACAGCTTGAGTGCCAGGACCAGCCTCTCCCACACCAGCGTGAGTGCCCTGAGTGGCTCCTCCCACCTCCGCCTGAGTACCAGGACCAGCCTCTCCCACTCCTGCGTGAGTGCCCTGAGTGGCTCCTCCCACACCTGTGTCACCGCCTGCCAGAGCTCCCAGAGCGTCACCGCCTAAAATGGCGGACGCGACGCCGCCTATAATGGCGGACGCGCCGCCGCCTAAAATGACGGACGCGACGCCGCTAAAATGGCGGAAGAGACGCCGCCTTAAATGGCGGACGCGACGCCACCCAAGAAGGTGTACACGACGTCGCCCTAGAGGGCGATCGCAACGCCGATGTCCAACAAGGGGTGGACGTGAACAGTAGTCGGTCTCCGGCTAAACCGCTACCCCGCGGTTTCCCACCCTTTTTTCTTTCCCCCGCTGGAATTGACTTTGGGTTCCTTTTACGGTTGCTCCTTTATTTTGGGTAGGTAGGCTATCTGGGAGCTAGCCGTTAAGTGGGGGGTACTGTCACGAGTGGTGATTATTGGGTACTGCACTGTTTGGGTTTTCGGGTGCTCCACTTCCTGGTCACGATTAGTCACAGCTGTTTGGTATTATATTATTAAGTCGGGCTATAAAGGGATTGATAGGAAGTCACCTGGTTGCTGTTCATTGTTTCAATGTCACGTAGTCATAGAGGTGAGTGTTTTGTCGATTGGGATATTACTGTGGTTATTCGGGAATGTATTTTATGTAAGACTAGGGTTGCCACCTTTAATACAGAAAAATAAGGGACGCCTGCCGCGGGGGTGGGGGGGGTTGTGCTGGCGTATGTGGGGGTGTCCGATATCGTGCCAGTAGTGGTAAATCACAACTTAATACATGTTTTAATACAAATATTAAGATTAAACATGGGTTTGACAGTAAGACCACAAAAAATAGGCATTTGGAGGAACTTGTGAGATGTGAACCATATTTTATGAACGTATTAAATTAACAGATCCATAACTAACTAATAATGAACTGCACTTATACAGCATTTGTTCATCTTTGTTAATGTAATTTCTACATTTACTAATACTTTATTCAAATCTTGTTAATATTAGTTAATGCAATGTGAACTAACATGAACAAACAATGAACAGCTTTATTTCTATTAACTAACATTAACAAAGATTAATAAATACTGTAACAAATGTATTACTCATTGTTAGTCCATGTTAGTTAATAATACATTAACTAATGTTTAATAAAGTAACCTTTTGTAAAGTGTTATCAACCAATCATACCATAACATGATTCATTTACATTTTTAACATTATTTCTTAACAAATAGGCAGACTATGAAATCTAATGTAATCAATCAGAGCATTATTGAGGTGATTAAAAAATCTGCCTCAGAAGATGACTGAGGTATGAAGAACTGGGAGACAGTGCTTTGCTTTCTTTGACTTCTGGCATTGCGGGAATGTTGCTCCCCCGATGCATGCTGTCGCACATCTGACAACCCACCGTGGGCAACAGAGAACATTCGCCGACAAATTTTGCTTGATATTGGCTTGATATTCATTTACGCTGACACTTTTCAGCCATGTATTTGTTTCCTCCAACTCATTCGCTTTTGTTTCAGCGCTGGACGCGGGGGGTATCTGGAGCAGCCTCCGCCATTCTTTCAAATAGACTCTCTGCCAAGAGACCCGCCCTCCTCTGACTCTGATTGGCCGTGACCCTGAAACAAACCAATCAATCCAACGATGGCAGTCGCGAGTATTACCCAATCAGGGGCAGAATAGGACGAGTCTTCACAGAATGCCGGTGGGATGATTTGCATTGAGAGATTCATTCATTGAGACAACTCCGAAAATACATGACAAACCCCGTCCCATATTGATTCAAAACGGGACACGCTAATTTATTCTCAAATACGGGGCGATTCCGTATTTTAAGGGACGGGTGGCAACCCTATGTAAGACGCTACATGCACACTTTTATTTCCAGTATACCAGTTAGTCCTTTTCGCCGTACTCGGTGTGTTTTGTGTTTACACCTTTATAATAAACCTTGTTTTAAAATGGATTATACGACTGCACATGGCTTCACGCACTACACCTTGGACGGACCGTTACAGAACAGAATAAATTGTGTATAAAACTTGTCGATGTATCCGTCTGACAGAGCGGATAGATGAGGAGATGGATATATAGATATATAGATGGGGAGAAGGATATATATATATATATATATAGGCCTATATAGATAGATGAGGAGATCGATATATAGGCCTACATGTCGTTACAATCATAGTGTTCATGTATGCCTGGGTTCTATTTTAAATGTGTTTCATCATGACGCATGTCTTAACCATTCTGAAAGGTGCAACACATATCTCAGCCAACCGTTAGTCAGGTTAAATCATGTCAATAGGTATAATGTTTGTCTCATAACTACATAAAGTTTCACTGCGGGTAAACAGGCAAACCAAAAAGCGCAATCTACATCAATGTAATTGGTGTAGCGAGTGAGAATAAATGCTTTCATGTATCAAAAACATTTTCATTCGATCAATGTCCTAATAATTTGTGTCACATTATCAGCAACATTGTGCCAATAAATCGGCATTTTGCAATTATAGATGCCCACACTGTGCCCTACAAACAACATGTTCTCCTCTTTTCTACCTGTCCAACAGGAAACTTCGCATTAAGTAACGTTACTTTCCGGTTTTCCTTCGAGATTCATGACGTTTCAATCAATGAACATTAATTTAGGGCGTTTCTTTGACTATTTACGGGAAAATATGGGCGTGATATGAAGCCGTAAAAGCTGCGCCTCATTTAGAGTTCATTGTGATTTATAAAGCGAAAACGACGTAGGACCTGCGTGCGCACAGTTTAATAAATCCCAATATTTTTGTCCGTACATACATCCTACGTTTCGCCACTTCTGACGCAAATTGTACGCAAAGTTTTATAAATGAGGCCCCTGATCACAGCACAATCGCCTCTTAAAGAGGCACTACACTATTTGGCTACTAAGCCTCTATGTTTCTCCATAAGCGTTACTCTGGCTTAAGGTAAATATTTGATTTAAACATGTAAATGAAAATAACAAACTACACAAATAACAGAACTCCACAGAAAACCCAACACCCACTGTTTAGTCATTGTCTTATTATGTGTGCTTGACTATCTCCCACAGTTTTTGCACTAGATGGACAAAAAAGGTGTCAAAATGTGCGTTCCGAACTCTATTTAGTTGGCATTGTTTTGTAGAAGGTTTTGTTATGTAGTTTACGAAATATTAACGATATTCTCGCTAATTAATCCTCATTGAAATACATTGACAGAATCTTCAAAACTGGAGTGAGAAAGCCCGTTCAGCAGAAAATGTAGAGAACATATGTAAACTGCTCCTGCTGCCTGAGTTTCAATGCTATACACACAATTAGCATCAAAATGTTCAGCTATTTGTGCTGTCACTCAAAATGTTCAAATATAAGCTGTAAGATAAATATTGATTTCGTTATGTCCTTTTGTTTCCAACTTGCGCCTCCCCATATACATCCATAGAAACGGTGATTTTCTCCACTCTAATTTGAAAGCGATTTTTTTGTGTTTTTTTGGTCGTTTGTAAATTGTGATAGCGCCTACATTTCTGGGGTTACAGATACATGTTATACATCAAAATGTCCGCCTGATTCTCATGATGTTGTTTAAACTGTGTGAGTAAAACTCTGGTTAGTAGAGCTAAAAGTATACGACCATGTCTGAATCTTTTGAAATGATAGACAGATAGCTGCATTTGCTGGTTGTTGATTGGCTAATTAGAAGGAACATTCTGGAAGGGGCAGGGGGAGGAGGCAGCGCGCTCTGATATCAATGAGAACAGGTGTTCCTCCTGACAAAGGCATAGTTGCCTGGCTACAGCCAAAGACACTGACAGGAAACAGCCACAGACACTGCCTGCAGCAATGAATGAATGAATGGGTAAGTTCTTTCTCTGGGTCTCTGTTTACACGTTAGCATGTTAGCGCACTAGCTAGCGTTACCATGTTAGCTAGCGTTAGCTACTACTGTAACGGGCACGATACACTAGGCACTTCACAAGCGAAATTCGCCTAGCGAATTTTCGCCTCCCATTCATTTTCAATCAGGTCACGTGACAGTGTTGCGCAAGGCATTGTGGGATACCTGGCGACGCGAAGACAGCGAGCGATGCGTCGAAAGATAGGATCCATCTTATTCTATGCAAATTGAATGCGATTTTCGCTCTTACGCGCTTGGGCGATAGCCAATCACAAACGATGTGTCTGTGTACCTTCTATACACGGCATCCAAAATGTTACTACGTTCAAAATGGAGGAACATTTAATAATTGCAGTTTCTGGATTTCAAGAACTGTACAATGTGTCCCTTTTTATTATTATAGTTTAAGAGACATTTAATTTTCTTTTTGGGCTATTTTTCATTTGAAATGATGCTACAGTGCATGTTCATTTGGGAGTTGGCTGGCAAACAGCACAATTAAATGCTACTCATCGTAGGCAAATAGCAAGAAGTTAGGCTGGACTAATTGCTCTACGAAACCGGGTGTCCTGCCTCACAACCCGGAATCCCAATCTACTAAACTCGGCCTTGGTGAGCCGAAAATAACCCTGGAACCAGGGATCGTCAAGGCGGAGTTCCTGTTCAAGCCTATGGTACTCCCCATGAGTTCCTGTACAAGCCTATGGTACTCCCCATGAGTTCCTGTTCAAGCCTATGGTACTCCCCATGAGTTTCTCGGGACAAAAGAATAGGGTTCACCGAAATGGAACGGTGCTGCGGCGCAACACCCTGCGATGAAGCAGCAATGATAATGCAACAAGCCTCTTTCTCTCGTTATCCATGTTTGAAATAGAGATATTTTTGTGTAAATCAATTTATATACAATTATTCCCTCCACAGATATGTAATATGAAATGTATTTCATTTGTCAAGAATGCTTAAATAAAAATGCATATTGAGCAAACATAATACGTCGTCATGACACAAACAATCATACTAACAACTACTGAAACAATGTTTCACCCTGCTTATGGAAAATGATGAATTATGATTAATCTGGTCTATTTTCATAAACCTAATTCTTAGCAAAAGTGTGCATTGGAATAGTGAAGTGTAAACCTTCTGTGTCGCAACAAAAAAAACATACACGCCCACATACACGCCCACAAGCGACCAGCGATCCAAGCGTAGTCAAGCGAAAATCCAAATGCCTAGTGTATCGTGCCCGTAAGTGTATGCATACATTCAGACAGCCTGCAGCAATGAATGAATGGGTAAGTTCTTTCTCTGGGTCTCTGTTTACACGTTAGCATGGTAGCGCGCTAGCTAGCGTTAGCTAGCGTTAGCAACTACTGTAAGTGTATGCATACATCAAACAACAACGTTAGCATGCTAGCTAGCGTTAGCGCAGCTAGCTAGCTAGTTACTCTTGTATGTGTATGCTCCATCACTGGGTAGATTGTATTCAAACGACTTTTGTTAGTGTGCAAACTAACTAGCTAGCCAGTACTGTTTGTGTAGGCTCACTAAAACAACTAGGCAGGTTGCAATGGTGTTTAATAGGTTACTAGGTTGGTTAAAAGGCTGCTTACAATGCTGCTTAATAGGCAGGTTGCGTAACGTATGTTGTTTTTTTGTGTTTCACCTCATGCCAGATATTCTGTGTTACATTTTTTCTTTATTAATTGAACATTTACACAAACTTCAGAGTGTCTTCTTTCAAATGACCTTCACCATATGTTCCTACATGGTTCTGGTTTTGAGCTATAGGCATTTAGATTTGGGTATGTCATTTTAGGCGGAAATTGAGTTTGGGTGCCCGGTCAAGAAGAGGTTAATAGGCAGGTTACATGCTGTATATTAGGCAGGTTGCAAGCTGTTTAATAGGCAGTTTATAATGCTGTTTCATATGCTACTATCGTGCATGAAGCAGTAGTGTGTATTCATGAGTAATGACTGATTTAACACATTGTATACTAGCGATGCACCGATTAGGAAATTCTGGACCGATACCGATGTTTAACATAACAATTTGGCCGATGGCCGATGCCGATGTTTTTTATTTTTGTTATTTTTTCCTTCTTTTGTGCCACGGAAACATACAAGTATTTCGGCTCTTGTACTTTATTGACGGTCCCTGAGAGTGGCCGGTAGGTCGTAGTCTGCAGCATATGTAGCAAGTGCGCGCTTTTGTTCCAGCAAGCTCTCCAAAAAAAGTTTCTCCTGAGCACAGCGTTCATGACACATATAAACATCGGCGAATGTCATTTTTATTTCCCGATGGCCGATGGCAGTTAACGAGGCAAATATCGGCCGATACACCGATGTTCAGCCGATGGATCGGTGCATCCCTATTGTATATTATGGTGCATGCAGTAGCAGTGTGTATTCATGAGTAATGACTGATAGGTTTAACACATTTGTATATTATGGTGCATGTAGCAGCAGTGTGTATTCATGAGTAATGACTGATAGGTTTAACACATTGCATACTATTGTGCATGCAGCAGCAGTGTGTATTCATGAGTATTGACTGATAGGTTTAACACATTGTATACTATGGTGCTTGCAGCAGTAGTGTGTATTCATGAGTAAGGACCGATAGGTTTAACACATTGTATACTATGGGGCTTGCAGCAGTAGTGTGTATTCAAGAGTAATGACTGATAGGTTTAACAAATTGCATACTATGGTGCTTGCAGCAGTAGTGTGTATTCATGAGTAATGACTGATAGGTTTAACACATTGTATACTATGGTGCTTGCAGCAGTAGTGTGTATTCATGAGTAATGACTGATAGGTTTAACACATTGTATACTATGGTGCTTGCAGCAGTAGTGTGTATTCATGAGTAATGACTGATAGGTTTAACACATTGCATACTATGGCGCAGCAGCAGCAGTGTCACCTCAGTTTGGCAGTTGATATCAGTACACAGTCGACTACGGGTGGCCGCAAGCACACATCATCACAATTTCAGCGGAAATTGTAACCTATCTAGTTTAATGTTATTTTTCATCTTTCTGTGTTCTAATTTGGGTGTTGTTCTAGACTACCTTCATCCTGATCATTCAGTTTTTTTATGTCACTAACTTTCAGTTTTTGTTTTAGAATATATTTATTGTGCTTTTCTGTACGTGTGTGGGAGTTGTGTTAACTTTTCTTGTTTGTGTTTTCTTTTTTGTGTTATCGCTATGTCTTTTTTATATTGAATCGGCGGGGCAGGGGGGGTATGGATTCTGAGCATTGAGAATTAAGTATTATAATAGTATTATCATTGTATAAATGTAGCATTTGAGCATTTGTGTTTGGAATCTCTCTCAGGAATGTGTGATGTTCACAATGACCATCTTGCTTGGGGGGTTGTCGTTGCGGAGACACAATCTGTGTGGGGGAGATTGGTCTCTAGGCTATTTTTTACCATTTCTAATTTTTGGTAACACACATTCACTGGCAGTAAATCTGAAAATATGGTATGGAAAATCTAATATTTTTGATTCTTTCTTCAATTCCTGCTGTTTTCACCGTTTCTAATTCTTTGTAACACACATTCACTGACAGTAAAGCATTGTTCTAGGCAGACATGCATGGTATAAAGCAACAAAAGTTTGTCAGTGAGAAAGTTACTGAAACGCTGGAACCTATATGTTACTGCAATTTCTAAATAAACCTGAGCGGATTGCTCCATACGGGTTATACATTTTTTGACCAATATACCAAACGAAAAACATAAAGGATTTCTAACACAAGCTACGACAGGACCTGACTGAATGTATGCAAATAGATGTTCTGTTAATCTGTTTACCTAAAAATTACAAGCATACACTGTTAAAAATTACCAGCATTTCACAATAATTAACAGTATTATTTCACAGTAACTTGTTGTAATTAAGTTTCCCTGTAATATCCCAATGAATACCTTAACTACAGTGTCTTTGGATTTTACAGCATTTTTCTTATTTTACAGTAAAATCTTGCAATCTAAAACCTGCTGTTATTTCACAACAAGGTCTGTAATATCACAGAAACACCGCGAAAAAAATTAAGGATTTCAAAGCATTAAACAGTATTATTACAGTGAAATATTGTATTGAAATATGCCCTGGGAAGTCACATGACATAACCGAACTGTTTTGAACTGAAGGCTCCATCGTCCCTCTTGTATTACGGGCTGAATGGAGAAGGTGAGCAGCATGCATGTTTGCAGCACTTACACCCATGTTATTTTAATATGATAAGAATATTTAGTTTCAAATAAACATTGATCGCATGACACAGTTCACATTTTGTTAGCAAGTGCCCGGAATTATTGAAACTTTTCTCACAGCATTTGCTAATAGTAGTAATGTTAGTAATGACGAGAGTTTCGCTACAATTTTTCATGTCACAATCACCGTTTAGACAAATCTGGTGTTTGTAAAGTTTATACAACCAATGATGGGACAAACATTACTATTTATGTGTGCACATTTCTGTAATTAGTCAAGGTTATTGTGACATACACACTAGTGTTACATCAATATTAGTTCAAATGTACATCATCAAATACAACCATCTAAGCTAGAAAATCATAGCAAAACCTGTGTTAAACCTACTGACCAGTAGGAGGCGGGGTGAGAATCCACCGCTAAGTTAGAAGATGCTTATGGAGTGAAATCAGTGCCAGGAGACGAAGCTCCGTATAAATAGTTTTGTGTACTTGCAGAAATAATTTGTGTACTTGTAAAAAAAGATTTGTGTACTTGTAACAAGGATTTGTGTACTTGCAGAAAAATATTTGTGTATTTGCAATAAAAGATTTGTATACTTGCAATAAAAGATTCGTGTACTTGTGCAAAGGTTTTGTGTATCCGTCAAAAGAGGATGGGACCAGCTCTGACAACCATCACAGCCAAACAAATAACGCCATTTTTGTCTCTAGTAAGGAACAGGTTCAACGGAGCCGGTTAGCATTATATTTATCCTTCATAACTTTACATAAAATTGCCATGATTTTATTGTACCTTAAGCAATCTTTCGATTAGCTAGCTGAATATTATTTTGTATTGTTATCTATCTTAGCTATTATACTGCAGGCATGAAATGTTTTAACCATAGGGTAATTGGAGGCTGTTTTATTTAGTAACCTTGTTGTAATGATCTGCCCTTAGGGCAGAAGACAAGCAGCAGACACAGGCGCAGAGAATACTCTTTAAAGCAAGGTTTATTCTTCAGGCAGTCAGGACAGGCACTGAACTCTGAGAACTTAACACTGAAACAATGACCGACCCAGACAAACTGACACAGACCAAACTAAATGCAGACACTAACGAACTGAACACAAAACAGGTGAGAACCAAACACAGGTGTAAGACATTGTCCTTGATGAATTGCCACTCCGAGGTAGCAGGGGGAGTGTCAACCCTGGCATGAAGGGGGACAGAGGCAGTTCGTTACAGTACCCCCCCCCTCTAGGCGCGGCTCCAGAAGCGCCAAACCCAAACCACAACAGTACCAACTGCTGCGGGGAGGCGGCCGAGGAGGTGGGGGGGAAGGAGGCAACGTAGAGATCCGGACACGCGGCTGCAGAGCCGGTGGTTGACCAGGTGACGGATCCGGCGGTCTACCCGACGGTTGCCGGACAGATGGCCGACCCAGCGGATGCTGGTCAGGAGGCCGAACCGGCTGAGGCGGAACAGGAGATCGGACGGGCCGCGACGGCGGGTCAGGTGGTCGGCCCGACGGGTGCAGGTCAGGTGGTCGACCCGGAGGAAGCAGGTCTGGAGACCGGACAGGCAGATGCGGGTCAGGAGCCCGGACAGGCGAGGACGGGTCAGGAGGTCTACCTGGCGGGAGCGTGTCTGGAGGTCTACCCGGCGGGAGCGTGGCTGGAGGTCTACCCGGCAGGAGCGTGTCAGGAGGTCTACCCGGCGGAAGCGTGTCAGGAGGTCTACCCGGCGGGAGCGGATCTGGAGGTCGACCAGGCAGAGACGGCTCAGGTGGTCAACCAGGCAGAGGTGGGTCAGGAGGCAGCGCCGGAGGACACGGGTCAGGAGGCAGCGCCGGAGGACACGGGTCTGGGGGCAGCGCCGAAGGAGACGGGTCTGGCGGCAGCGCCGGAGGAGACGGGTCAGGTGGCCGTGCCGGAGGACACGGTTCAGGTGGACGGGGAACTGGCTTTGACCCGACAACAGTCCTTGGCCCGAGAACTGGCTCGGCCAGGATGACGCCTCGGGCATTGGACGGGGCTCGAGAACAGGACGGGGCTCGAGGACAGGACGGGGCTCGAGGACAGGACGGGGCTCGAGGACAGGACGGCGCTCGAGGACAGGAGTGAGCTCTGGGGCTGGAGTGAGCTCTGGGGCTGGGACAGACACGGAGACAGACTCAGGCTGGGAAACTGGCTCAGGCAAGGACACGGGGACTGGCTCAGGCAAGGACACGGGGACTGGCTCAGGCAAGGACACGGGGACTGGCTCAGGCAAGGACACGGGGACTGGCTCAGGCAAGGACACGGGGACTGGCTCAGGCAAGGACACGGGGACTGGCTCAGGCAAGGACCCGGGGACTGGCTCAGAACGAAGGGGTGGAGAAGCTGGGACACCAGATAGTCCAGGAGCGGCTGGGGGAGTTCTCCCTGAAGATGTCTCCACACAAAAAACTCACGATGCCACCATCGCTTCTCATCCATCATCACCGTCTCCTCCTGCACCCAGGCCAAAAAGTCAATGAAGGCCCTCATGTCCTCCCGCAAAGCCTGTTCAACAGCCAGCGAGGTGACGGCCCACTGGGCCTGCGGAACTGAAGCCATCCTGTGCTGCGGGTCAACAACCATCTTGTGCTGCGGGTCGACAGCCATCTTGTGCTGCGGGGCGGCAGCCATCTTGTGCTGCGGGGCGCGGCAGCCATCTTGTGCTGCGGGGCGCGGCAGCCATCTTGTGCTGCGGAGGCGCGGCAGCCATCTTGTGCTGCGGAGGCGCGGCAGCCATCTTGTGCTGCGGAGGCGCGGCAGCCATCTTGTGCTGCGGAGGCGCGGCAGCCATCTTGTGCTGCGGAGGCGCGGCAGCCATCTTGTGCTGCGGAGGCGCGGCAGCCATCTTATGCTGCGGGGCGGCAGCCATCTTGGGCGACGGGGGAGACTCTAGGCCGAGCTTGATGTAGTGCTCCCGGCTGAGTCTCTCTACCTCGTCCTCCTCCCAGCACTCGTCCTCCAATTCCTCCTCAGAGTCGGAGTACTGCCATTCCCTCCACTCCCGCAGTGCCCCGTAGTCCGCCGGCAGCCAGACCGCCGGTGAAGGGAACGCTCGTGGGGGGAGAGGTGGTCCGCGCCGTATAGCGCACCGGCGAGCACCTACAGGCAGCTCAGCAGGCTGAGCACAGGCAGACGCTCTGCCCTTCATTCTCCGCTGTGTCAATTTAGGGTCGGTCATTCTGTAATGATCTGCCCTTAGGGCAGACGACAAGCAGCAGACACAGGCGCAGAGAATACTCTTTAAAGCAAGGTTTATTCTTCAGGCAGTCAGGACAGGCACTGAACTCTGAGAACTTAACACTGAAACAATGACCGACCCAGACAAACTGACACAGACCAAACTAAATGCAGACACTAACGAACTGAACACAAAACAGGTGAGAACCAAACACAGGTGTAAGACATTGTCCTTGATGAATTGCCACTCCGAGGTGGCAGGGGGAGTGTCAACCCTGGCATGAAGGGGGACAGAGGCAGTTCGTTACACTTGTGTGGAAAGACCATTCAGTCTATGGAAAAGACACAAAGAGCTTTAGCACATTGCAGGTTTATTTCCTTAATTTGGCTTTTAATGTGTTTAGTTTATATTCCTTTGAATAAACAACCAAAATAAAGATATTTTGACTACTCTAATTTAAGGTCAACAACTTAGCTGTCATTCTATGAAGGAACAAATACCGGTTTTATTTTTACAATAACATAACTACCACACTAATGACCAAGCATGCGCCTATTCACCAAACATCATACACCTGCGCGCACGCACACACACACGGGCGCACACACCGTAGGATCTCTTATTATCCATCACTAACACATTAACTAGTAAAAAAGTGATTGTTCTGATTTTTTACATTAATAACAGCATCATGGTAACTTGGAGAAAAGTTAGAGAACTGCTTAACAAATGATTGCCGATTGAAAACAGAAATGGCGTTATTTGATTGTACAAGTACACAAATCTTTTATTGCAAGTACACAAATATTTTATTGCAAGTACACAAATATTTTTCTGTAAGTACACGAATCCTTGTTACAAGTACACGAATCCTTGTTACAAGTACACAAATCTTTTTTTACAAGTACACAAATTATTTCTGCAAGTACACAAAACTATTTATACGGAGCTTCGTCTCCTGGCACTGATTTCACTCCATAGATGCTGGGAGTTGAACCTTTTCTCATATGCAAAGGACCAGTAAATTGAAAAAGAGGCTAACTGTCTTCATTTCTTTAATTCCGGTTGATTTAAGCTTAATCTTAAAAGTAGGCAAAATGGTGAAAATAGTAAATGATTGTAGTGTACTTTAATTATACTGTTGTAAATTGTGATGTTTGTATTTTATCTTGTTGCTAGATTATATGATTTACCATGTACTTTCACCACGTGGTTCCGTTGTTGAGTGTGAAATGCGTACTTAACGAGTATGCTTGGTCAAGTATGCTAATCTGTTAAATGGGTGACATTATGTAACACTTGGATGAGGACAATGCTACTGTATATTGTTAAATGGATGATAAGTAAGTATTTTGAAGATATGTAAAGGACCAGTAAATTGAGAAATAGGCTAACTGTCTTGGTTCCTTTATTTCAGCAATCTATCTACGTGCCTGATCATCTCCAGACCCGTAACATTATCATAGATTAGCAGGGCTAACCGTTAGCTGTTTAACTTTAATAACTTAGTGATTCAAACGGTCCATGAAAAAATATTTTTCGAGCGGATATCCTAGTTACAACAAGTTAGTTTCATGTCGTGTTCGACAACGGGAGGGTTTTAACACTAGGGTTCCTACTTGTCCTGATATGAATGAATAATAATTGTAAAAGTAAATGCACTTTACATTGAGTGAGCAATCTCAAAGTGCAACAGAAAAAACACTATATATATACCACTGTCATTTTTGACATTCGGCTAAAATTAAATTACAATGATCATAATCTGCATTCAAACTGAAATTCTTATTGTTGGTTGCCTTTGTGTAATTCCTCCTTTTTCTTTTCTTTCCAGGCCATCAGAGGGCGAGGCTAACCATCCTGTTCAGTGTCAGGCAGGCTAACCATCCTGTTCAGTGTCAGGCAGGCTAACCATCCTGTTCAGTGTCAGGCAGGCTAACCATCCTGTTCAGTGTCAGGCTAAGAGAGAGGAGCAATAGATTAGGTAGGTGACTAGTTAACATGCACCACAATGTTCAACTGTAAATGTGTTGGCTGTGAGCATGTGTCTGAGAATGTCTGTAACTATGTCCAGCACACAAAACTACATAGCAATGCCCCCAATTATCACTACAGTGTGGGGTGCCTGACTGCTCACAGAGGTACAGAAAACACACGGGACTGCAAATTCATATGTATAGGCAGCATAGGTCCTACCTGCAGGCTGCTAGGCCTATACTGCCTGGCACATCAGCTCTACCACCTGACACATCAGCTCTACCACCTGGCACATCAGCTCTACCACCTGGCACATCAGCTCTACCACCTGGCACATCAGCTCTACCACCTGGCACATCAGCTCTACCACCTGACACATCAGCTCTACCACCTGACACATCAGCTCTACCACCTGACACATCAGCTCTACCACCTGGCACATCAGCTCTACCACCTGGCACATCAGCTCTACCACCTGACACATCAGCTCTACCACCTGACACATCAGCTCTACCACCTGACACATCAGCTCTACCACCTGACACACCCTTGAAATGTCTCCTTGAGGCTTGTGCATTTAAGTGTGACATTTTGGTCTCTCTTATTAAGCATTTGAAGACGCACATAAGGGGAGGAATGGTAACTAGATGTCCATTTAGAGGTTGTGATTGCACGTTCACACACGTGATTACTAATAATAATTCCAGAATACATAGGTGTGCAGAGGATTCAGTTTTAGATTAGCTTGTTTTTTTGAACCTCAAATGCCATTAGCTGTCGACCTATTTTTACAGAACCTTACACTTTTCTACCTGAAATTGCAATCTAAGCTACTCTTACCAGCAAGCACCATTCAAACCATTATTGATGGCTTTCAAAGTGCTCATGAACTTGGCCTGTCCAATTCCCTAAACATTCTGAGTGAGAAACTAAAAGAACTCAGAGTCCCTCAGGCCACTATAAGCAGCATCACTGAGGAAATGAACAGAGATGATCTACTCACACTCTATAACAGGGGAATGCTCAGCACAGATGCAAAGAGGAAGGCTGCTTTTAAAGTGTTTTAACTATGTTCATCCCATTCCTTTGCGTTTGGGCAATGATGAAAATGACAAAGAATGTTTTGTTCAGTATGTTCCTATACATGAGACATTGGTGACACTTTTCAAAAATGAGTCTCTACGCGAACAGCATACCATGGCAGGTTTGCAGACACCTACTTAGGCTGTCTATCAGGATGTCAAGGATGGAGAAGGCTTTCAAAGTAATCCAATGTTGATAGCTGACCCTTTTTCACTTGGTTTAATACTGTACCAAGATGCCTTTGAACCCCCTGGGCTCAGGGGAAAAAACCACAAGGTTTTAGCGGTTTACCTAACTCTGACTGACATCTTGCCTCAGAATAGATCTTCTATTGATCAGATTCAACTTGTTCTCTTATGTAGGGAACAGGACTTTAAGTATTTTAGGGTAAATAAAGTTTTTGCTCCCCTGATTGAGGACCTCATAATTCTGGTGCAGAGAGGTGTAGTCACATCTGATGGCATTGTTCTAAAGGGCTCTTTCGTTGCCATTGCAGGAGACAACCAGGGATCCCATTCTATTGGGGGATTCTTGGAGAACTTCAGTTGGTCTACTTATTTTTGTTGTTACTGTGAGGTGTGTAGAGATGATTTCCTGACTAATCCTATATCGTGTGGTACCAAAAGAACAGCCCAATCATACACAAGTAATTTGCAAGAGCAGGAAACTACTACCACTGACTCTGTATGTGGCATCAAGTTTGACTCTCCTTTCAATCAGCTTTCACATTTCCATGTTTGCCAGCCTGGCCTACCACCATGTCTAGGCCATGACTTATTTGAGGGAGTCATAGCTTATGACCTTCATTTATATATTCACCATTTAGCTGAGAATAATCATTTTACATACCTGCAGTTAAACAGGTGCAAGAACCAGTTCAGATATGAAGTTAACGATGGTAAGGACAAACCTGCAGACCTCTCTCCCAGCAGCGACAAGCTCAGTGGGCATGCAGTTCAGAACTGGTGTTTGCTTAGACTTCTCCCACTCATGGTGGGTGACAGGATTAAAGATCCCTGCGAGAATGAGGTGTGGCAAATCATTTTGCAGCTGAGTGAGATTGTTGAGTTCATCTGTGCACCGGCCATTACAGAGGGCCATGTTGCGTATCTTAAAGTCCTCAGAGGAGTACATAGACAACAGGACAAGGCTTTTCCCCAATTCCCCCCTCAGACCAAAGCACCATTATCTGTGCCACTATCCATCTCTCATCATTCACTCTGGCCCACTTATTCACCTATGGACACTCCGATTTGAGAGCAAACACATAATTTTTAAACAGTGAACCAGAAAATTGCACAATTTTAAGAATTTGTGCAAAACTCTAGCATAGAGGCACCAACTTCTACAAGCTACTTGAGTGCACGAAACTTTTGCCCTCCACTTGTACAAACAGAAAAGGGGACTGATTTTCATGTTGACGATTACAATGATCAGGGCTAGTTGTACATTCTAGTTACAGTCAGCAGTGGCTTGTAACTATGTTACAACAGATTACAGAAGGGGAATGTACATTTTACTAGAGAACAGTGATGAAGGGCTTCTCATGGGGAAGATTAAGCTAGTACTTGTTGTTCATAATTCGGTCTATTTTGTCTCAGAGAAACATACTTTAAGTTATGTGACACAGGTGTGTACTGTGACCTAGGAGTGGCCCAAGACAATTATGTGTGCATTATCAGGAAGATCTACTGGACTACTATCCTCTTTCAGCATACAATGTGTATGATCAGTCCCTTATTGCTCTCCACCATTCTTTTCCAGAGGCAGTATGAGCAGGGAGGAAAGTGAGGATACAGGATGCGTGAGGAGAGACGTGTGTAGTAGAGCAGGCTATGTAGTCATAGCAAACAAAAAAAAAATTCTGTCTGGTAGCCTTGAATAAAGTTGATTTTGTCTTTAATTTGCTTTGTTGATTGAACAGATTATAGTAGGAAATATGCATACAGTGTAGGCATGGCAAACAATAGATATTACAGTGTTTCATGATTCACTACTTAATGAGACTAGGTCAAGGAAGCATTGTGGTCATACTTGCCTGGTCTCCCTGATGATCTTCTTACCACCATGCTGGATGAGCTTGGGGTCGAGTCTATTGAAGATCTGACCTTGGTGGAGGAGAGGGATCTGGTGAAATACCTCAAACCTATTGAAAGTCGGAAGTTAATGAAGGGCATCAAGGACGGTAAATTCATCTGTTCACCCATTACACTTTTCACTCTCATGTCACTGAACTAGGGCCTTAGAACATTGGCACAACTGGTAGACAATATACTTAGTATGTAGTCCCAAGGCCACAAATTGGTTACCTGTCAAATACTATTGGATGAAGTGATTAATCTCAGGTGTGCAGCACAGCTTATAGACCTTTTTCATGTGTTCAGTGTGACATAATTGGTTGGGGAAATGTATAATAGGCATAAAAAATAATAATTGGAATTACAAACTCATCAAAACTGGGCTGTTTTTCACTGCTGTTGTTTTCACATCTGGAAATACATAGAAATGAATGCAGCTGATGCTTATTACTTGCATTTCCAAACTTAACAGTAGCAGTGAAAAACAATCAGACCCTGTTTGGATGAGTTTGTAATTCCAATAGTGTATTGGCCTGTTATTTTAACTATTGTTTTTAAGTGGCATTATCGGAGCAATCTTTTAACATGAGTCAATGGACACTTCTGCGTTTTCCCAACCCATTATGTCACATTCGAACAAATGGCACTCGCATGAATAAATTCGAATTGCTTCATCCAATAGTGCTGACAGGAAACCAATGTGTGAGCTTCATCCAGGAAGTACTGGAGCAGGACTACATTTAAGCACACAGTCTATCTTAATTGATAAATTTTTTTGTGCCTTCTAGGACATGTTACTCTTAATATGGAGTTGGTCTCTGCACCTGATCCAAGTGTTCCAAGTTCCCCAACTCCATGTTCTCCAAACACAACATTCCACCCTCCAAATCAGCTGTTGCCCAGCCCTCCAAGCACTGCCCCAAGCACGTCAAGCGCTTCACAGCCTGGCGTACCATGGCATGTTGACTTTAGTCTCAACTGGAACCAGGTGTCATCAGCCAGTCGACTTAGTGTGGAAAAAGTAGAAAGACCATTGCCAGACGAGAGAAAGGCCTTCGTGGTCATGCTCGTGGACCAAATGATGCAGCACGACCGCAACCCAACCAGAGCCATGTGCCACAGCGTTGTGAGAAACAATGTCAGGTAGGGATGAGACTATTATCAATATTAGCTGTGAGTTAATCCCCAGCCCCACACCCTTCAACTGTTTGTAACTTTCACTGATTCATTCCCTGCACCTATGATGTAAAAAGGGCGCAAAAGTGACGACTTTGTAAACATGGTTCGTTTAAACAGAGCTAGTATATTCAAGAAAACCATACTAATTCACATGTTTTTATGAAGGTCTCGCTCAGCCTGATGTTTTTTTTTTTGGTCTCGCTCAGCCTGATGTTTTTTTTTTGGTCTCGTTCAGCCTGATGTTTTTTATGCATGGTTCTTTCCTTTAAGTAATCCTTACATTAGCTGTACGCTTCTGTCATAAGTGCCACAATCGTGACACGTTTTCTAATTATAACATTTTTAGGAGCATTCCAAAATCATTTGGCGACATTGGCAAGAATGGTGATACTGCTGGAGACGGATGTCACTCTCTTCTGCAACAAGTAAAATCGAGAGTGGAGTACACAAATAGGAATAATACTCTTACTCAACGCCGCAGAGAAGGAAGAATGCGCACGGGAATGGCAGGAGAGGCCAGACTGGCAAGAGGTCCTGTTGACCAATACGGGTATATGGCAATATGTATGTAAAGTCTGTCAATATTTGTTCGAAAGCATTGTATATGAACATGAATAACCCTGAAACAGGACAAAAAATACTTTTCTCTTGACTACTTTATTGACACTTTTACATGTACCCTTTTCACAATTAATAGTGTAGTAAACACAGGTGTAATTTACTGTGATTATGGCCTCGTTCCATTTAGGATTTAGCTGAGCCAGGGCGCTGATATTGTGCATAGTGGCTCTCTGGCATGCATGGTTGTGGTACACTAAATACCTTGACCTTAAAGGGATATTCCACTGTAGAATGCAACGGGGACTACTTTCAGGTGCTACGTGATATCACTGCGCCCATGGTACGTTTGCAGCGTTCCTTGATTATGACACAAGAATGAGAGTATAGTTCCATGTCAAATCAGCCTAAAAATTTGCCAATTGTCATTTCCCATTAGTTTTATTGCACGTACTAAATTCCGGAAATCTAAGTCACTTTGCGGGCGAGATGCTAATGGTCTAATCAGATCCAACGATCTGTGCTAGGCTGGAGGTATCTGTGATATCGCCAGACTCAGGGAACTGTTGGATGAACGGGAGAAAGGTAAAAATCAATTGTTTTACTCGAGGGGAGGTGGAAAATGAGCTTAATTTCCCAATTTGTGGAATATCCCTTTAATTAGTTTGATAAAATAAACCTGTGGCATCAAGTTTACAACACTATTAAACTGTAACATTACTTCTGTGGGATGGGTCTATTTAGACAGTCACAACAGGGAATCAAACTGCTGACCCTTCAGTCATGAGACGACTTGCTCCAACTTCTGAGCAATAACCGTCCCCAATAGTATTGTTACCTTGTGATGCCCACTCCTAGGTCTGTCAGGTGGGGCCCAGCAGATTGGCCAGAGGGAGAGACCGAGGCAACGTTGGATAATATGAATAGGCATCTGCTGAACATCTACTCAGGCAAGCCATCTACTGTCTTTTTGGTTAATTTTGTTTAGACTAGTAATTGGTCAAAATCTGAACACTGTGTGTGTTGGGCGGCTACAAGACCAAATTGTTACTTACATTACATGGTACTAACAATACACACAGAGGAAGGAATGAGTGGGGCAGAGAGAGCAGAACCACTGATGGAAAAGACATACGTCATCCTGCGGAAACACCTTAACAAAGTGCCTGCTGCAGCGATGTCTGAGGTCAAACAGGAATGGCCATTTCTCTTCTCTCAGAAATGCCTATTCTCACACTTTGGCCTCCTGACGGACGTCGATGTCCTTCAGAAGCTACATGAGGCAATTAGTCGACGAGGACAGACCATCCTGGATTACTGTGCAACACTGGACAACCCCAAGATCCGTGACGTTCTGGCCTGCTATGATCCAGACTCTGACAAGGCTGCCAGCATCCTGCTGCTCCTAATGTTGTACATTAAAGAGCCGAAAGAGAGTTTGATGCTTGAAGTTGATGTAAGATTTTAATTAGATATTTTTATTCAAATATTTTAAATGCAAAATGAGTGATTACATTATCAACATTTACCTTGCATGATTTACTACCTCTGACCAATGTACAATATTTATAATTTATCCTATATCCATTCTATTGTGTGTTAACTATATTACAGCCATGTGCCACTGCTGTGGACGTCAATACTGCAGAACTCCCCAGCACCCCCTGATTGATCATTCAAGGTAATCTTATTTTGATCTAGTATCGACATTTCTAACTGATTATTTTGTTTTCATTCTAGAAATCTACATGACCACAATAAATAATAATAATTATAATACGAATTACATTTGTATAGCCCTTTGTATCTTAAGCAGATTGTTCATTTCAGGTGATGAAGCCCTCTGGATGGCTTATATCCATCGAGGGACATGTCATGATGGGCCCACACTCTTTGTTTTTACACGGAGTAGCTGCTTTATTCAGCAGCTATTATGTCTTTAACCTTGAGTATCCTGCCGCTGGACCGTCGACGCTGGAGTTCATTCAAAGGTATTTTATAAAGATCACATTTAATCTTGTAATTCACATTATAGTACAGGCTTGTCTTGAGGTCTAAAATGCTGACAAACAAGGTACCTGTTGCTAGCCTGGTTAGACCATCTTGATCTCGCGAACTCATTCAATATCGCTCTGCAGATCAGTCTGGGTTTCTACACATGTTATGCTGACAAATACCTGCCGTCCCAATCACAGCTATTTATTTTGTTTTGGGGCCGGCTACGTGATGATGATTTTGAAATGTCTATTGCGAAATGCGAATGTATTGAATGAAGTACATGACATTTTATTTAAAAGCAGAACAAAATGCTCTCAGGCCCTTAATTGAAAAGGATGTGTTGTCACACTTACATACTAATTTACCAACTGGCCAATTGCGTGAAGATGCATTTCAGTGGCGGCTAAAAAAAAGTTATGGTGAGAGTAAGATCTAACAAGTTTGGATTATAAATCTATTAGGGTTTGATGTGGGGGAAAAGCACAGCAAAAAGCACACCTTTATAAATGCTGTCTGCAATACATACTGTAAGTGCTTCCTGGGCATCAACCCTGAAAGAGGCTCAAAGACCAAGAAGCAGACCACAATGAACCCTTATGTGAACACCCTTTTGAGGAAGCTTATTGACTTTGAGTGGGCATCATTGTTTTTTTTGCAGCGGTAGTTTTTTTGCAGCATTAGCCTGTTCTTGTTCTTTTTGTAATTTTTCAAGACAATTTTTACACAATGATGTTGCGTGTAGACTCATTATAATGCATTTTAAGATGGGTTTTATGACGAGAAAGTTTTTGAACTCTTGAAGTTCGTGGCATCTGCTGTACATGGAACTATATTTATTTGTAAATAAATATGCCATTGGGCTAACATTGACTTTACCTCAGAGTTGTTTGTTGGGGGGAGGGGGTGAATTGTACAATGATTGTAAATTCACAGTTAATGGAAGCTTCATCTGCATTACATAGACAGTAAGTTACTGGACAATTTTAGCATGACTTCCACAGTATACATTGTTAATTCACAGTAAATTATTGTCAACTTGTTCATTACTTTCACAGTACACACTGTAAAAGTACAGGGCCTTGTTGTAATGCTGTACAGCAAAATATTGTAATTCCCCAGTAATGTACTGTAATATCACAGTAATTGCTTTTTCATTGAATCTGTGAAGTTACAGTATACAGTAGGGATTTTACAACAACACATTGTAATATCACGGATATAAAATTACAGTAAATTGCTGTGAGTATATTTCACAGTATATTGCTGTAATACTGACTGTGAAAGTCATGCAAAATGTATCCAATTATTTACTGTAAATTCACAACGAAAATATTTACAGTGTACAATAATTCCCCAACCATCTCATTAATACATATTTATTTTACTCATCCCACAGACCAGCTTCATCCATCAGCTGCATACCATAACGGGTGGCAGTTTACCTAGTTCGTTATAATGGGAAGTGTATATTTTCAAATTTTATTTCAGCATGCCAGAGGACACTTTGGGAATACATGGAAAGAAAGTGGGTGGAACGTTTGGGATTCTGGTTTTTAGACGTCCAATTCTTCGTCTTGTAATGAAGAGGAACAAGGGTACCCTTGTTTTTATTATCAAGAAGCATGTAAAACGGCGGACTGCAATAGTAAGTGATCATTGGAGGGCCTATTTAAGTCTCTCACAGGAGGGTTACATGCATGTGTAAGTCAACCACAGTCAGCACTATGTAGATCCAGATACAGGTCTGCAAACGTAGAATATTCAGAGTGCTTGGCAGACTTACAAGCAGGAAGTATGGTGTCTAAAGGGTTACCGAGAAGTCCCTGAAGAGGCAGCTCTGCCTTATAAAGTGGACATACTGGTTGGGTTAGAAAACAAAAACATTGAGTGCTTGGAGTAATTTGTAAGACAACATAAATGTGAAGAATTTTATATGTTTCTGTCACGATGGGTGAGCTGTGTTGTCACAGGGTGTCATATTTTTACATTCCTTTCACAAGCCAAAACAATTTATCATTACTCAATGTTTAACAGTTGAAATTACTATACCAGTCATCTGGATTATAGGTATACTTAATTTAATGCAGCAACAAATAACTTCACAATTTGGTAAATTAATTTACTTTATTATTAATCTGTATTTTGGTATAGCATTTGTGTATTACTTATCCATATACCCCCTCAGCATAATTTATATTCTTCTTCATATGTTTTATGTACGCACATTCCTGCCAAAGTAAATTCCTTGTCTGTACACACATTCATTGCGATTAAACACTTTTCTGATTCTTGATTGCTTTTGTTATGAACAGACAAACACATGCATTTACCTGTGTTTTAAAAGAGACTTAGGTGAATAAGAACAATACAAGTAGTAAAGACTACCGTTTTGTAGAATGTTCTTGTACTTCAGTTTTACTTGTTCCCATTTTCTAGTCGGTCCATGATTAATCCCCTAATATATGTTTGTGTGTTGGAGTTTGTATGAATCGTAAATCGTATTTTATGCAGTGGGAATTGTGGAAGAAATGTACTGTCCTGTGGTGGCTCTGACATTTAGAAAATATGAAATTAAATTATGAAATTGTTAAAATACTGTAGCAAATGATAAAACCATAACATGGTGACCACTAACGCATTTATCTTGTCTGCTACTTTTTGCCAGCCCTCTCCTGGCTTTTGAAGACTTTGCGGTGTTCCCTTGCATTTTAATTAAACATTCAAGTTCCGCATAACCTTCCATCAATATCTCTTGTTCTACTGTGGATAGTGTCTGTAGAAAATAACTTGGATTTAATGAGTAAGTACATACAGACAAATGACAACACTTGAAATATTAGGTCTGCAACAGATCTCAATACCGAGATGACGGTGCTTGCAATCAGTAGCAAGAACCACTGTGCCACGTGGTTGAAAGGTGATTACAATTCAGTTTTGTTCTTAACACGGTATGTATATCATGGTATCTAAATTTAAATTGTTGTAAAAATTGCAACGAAAATTGTTTTTAAACAACTTTACAGCTGTGTCTTTAGAGGACTTGTATCAGCCAACGAGATCTCCACCTTGGAGACGCTGGAGACCCTGACACATTCTTGACGTCGGGAATGTGGAAACATTTGAACTTTGTCTGTACCCAATTTGTTGTTTAATGGGGGAGTTTGATTACAGTTGCAGGATTTCAGCAGACCAGTAAGAGAACATAACGATAATGTCAATGTAAATGTAAATGTTGTGAGGAATGATTAATTAACTCACTTGGTTAGAATTGTAGATATTGTTAGTAAGCAATTCAATGACACGGAATATCTTATGATTGTCTTATGAAATAAAATTGACACACCCACAGACATTGCTTGGTTTGTGAGAGTAGTATGCTTAGGAAACAAATCCACATTTTAAGACGTCACTAAGAGGCTACTATATCCGTTCACTAATGCTATCCATTTTATAACAATTGTGTTTCCATTAATTTATGTGTGTTGGACTTGTATGTGTTTGTATAAATTGTAATGTAATAGGTTTAATTTGCGAGGGTGTGTATTTTATGACATCTCAACATGCCTTTCAAAGCTAATCCAAGGGATTCTTTTAGACGTAAGGTACCAACGTGGAATGTCATCTCTGTGTTACAGGAGGTGGAGCGCTGCCAGTTGTATCTGGTGGGGCTTACCTCTGTGCACAGCCTTGGTTCTGGATCCGTATTTTTGGATAGGGGTTGGGTGCTATTTTTCTCTGGAATTGCCCGGATGGGAGGCGGCATGCTGGTTTAGGGATACTCACAAATGCCTGGCGATGGAGTTTACCCCGGTGGACGAGAGGGTTGCCTCCCTACGCATTAGTAGTAGAGTGGGATATGCACAAAACAGCAGCACAGAGTACTCAGCCTTTATGGAGACCCTGAATGGAGTCCTGCACGGGACTCCAGTAGGGAACTCCATGGTTCTGCTGGGCGAATTCGCACACATGGGCAACGATGGAGACACCTGGAAAGGCGTGATTGGTCGTTAATTGGTCGACTTCCGTGCTAGTCATGGATTATCTATAACAAACACTATTTTCCAACATAACGAAGTATATATGGTACCATAGTACCCTAGTGGTGGTTGCCCATTAAAAAAGGGGGACCAGATACTGTGTGCCAATTACAGGGGTATCACAATTCTCAGCCTCCCTGGTAAAGTCTACTCCAATGTGGTGGAAGGGAGAGTTCGGCCGATAGTCGAACCTCAGGATGAAAAGGAATAATGCAGATTTCGTCCTGGCCGTGGAACAATGGACCAGCTCTTTACTCTCGCAAGGATCCTCAAGGGGGCCTGGGAGTATGCCCATCATGTTTTTTGTGGATCTGGAGAAGGCGTATGACCGGGTACTCCGGTTGTTTTAGGCCTTCCACACTCACTATCCTGGATGTCACAGCGGGTGTGGAAGATTAATACTCCCAATGCACAACAGTGAGCTACAACACAGCAGAAAACTATGGACACTGAATGATAGTCAGGGGAGTCTATATATACAGGTGCTGGTAATATAATTAGAATATCATTAAAAAGTTGATTTATTTCAGTAATTCCATTCAAAAAGTGAAACTTGGATATTATATTCATTCATTACACAGAGACTGATATATTTCAAATGTTTATTTCATTCAATTGTGATTATTAAAACTGACAACTAATGAAAATCCGTGGTTCAGTATTCCTGTATTTCTGAAAATTTGAATGTGCAAAAAGGTTAGAATCTCCCCTTTCTAACAATAAAATTCCATTTTAAAATAGCTAACTTGAAATTAGATCTGAGGAGTGCGTATGACCTGGTGAGGAGTGCATATTCGAGAGTGGAAGACAGTTATTAACCAGTCCTTCCAGAAAAATGCAGAGTTTTTTTGTGATTGTTGCGGGCAAAAATCCTCGATTATACGGCACGTTTTCTTAAAAAATGCAATGGAATATGCAGGATATTTATGCAATTTTATGCGATAAAATTGCGGGAACTTGCAAAAACTGCGGGAACTTGCAAAAACTACGGTTTTATTGAAAAATAGAAAAAAGTGATTCCCCTAACACCCTGTTCTCACTAGGATTCTACCTTAAAGTAAAGAGTCATTTCTTATTACTTCCTATGATAAGCAAGCATACTACATCACTGAAAGTGCTGGGAATATTTTAATTTCTACGCAGTTGCACGAAGTGCAAAATAATTTGCCCCCACTGTTATGTAACACACCGGGAAACTGCTTAGCGCAGTCTTTTGCGTTTATGTTTGTTGGCAAATGAGATTTATTTGCGGGCTTCATCATGGCTTATTCGCGGGGTTTGCAGCTTTTCTATGGAGTTACATTTGTCTCAAAAAGAACAAACAAAATTATTACTATTGCAACCAAAAAATATGTATTGCAAACAAAAAAATAAATATTGAATGCAAAACATCCACAAAAAGGTATCGAGATCCGCAAGACATCAAAACGTTTTAAATGCAAAGACAAATGTATTGCAGTTTTTTTTCTATCTCTGCTTACGTTGCCATGGTTTTTGCTCTCGGTCTTTTGTTGCAGTTGCGAATTTTTGACACAATTGTAATGTGTGGGCGGGGTTTAGATGACTTCCAAGAAGACGGGTCTCCATTGGTCAGCCGGATTTCGAGCAGTTCTTCTTAGAAATTATAGTGAATTATGAATCATTATATAATGTTACATAATACTATCATGGAATGTTATGTGAAAATTCAAACCATCTCTTTCCAATCCAGCAAAGGAGTTTTAAGTAGATTTTATGATGAACTAAAAAAAATACAATAAAGCAATGGTAATATGGTATAAAACCCAGTGGCTAGACTTATTGTGACAAACGGGGACTCTGATCAGACAGACTTGAGCACTGAGAACTTTAGCCTTGATATTTGGACTCCAGATGTAGTTACTCAACAACATGTGAATATTCAGACACAAAATAACGGATTTATTTTTAATATAAATTATACAAATTATATTCAGTAAACGGTAAATGAAACACTGTTTTAATAGATCTGCATGCTAATCATACGCTGATTACAGTATCACTAAAAACTCACCCTGCTGATGCATAACATCACCATTCTATGAATGAGGAAATATAGTAGTCAATATTCCCAGAAGAAGTCAACGATCCTAAACTACTGAACTCTGCTTATGTTTTTTTTTCTATTTACAACTATAAAAAAGCAATCCCTTTAATTCTTGCTTTTTTGTTCTGCTGTATAAATGCATTGAGTATAACTTTTATATACCATATGGAACTATAACTCTCATATAGAAGGAACATAAAAGTTTGATGAGCAAGTCATTACTCCTGGAACCTATAGGTCTGTAATCCTCCTCGTCAGTACCACATAATTATCATTCAGATGATACCCTCTGTGATATAAATATCCATAACCATAAATGCAGAGAGATGAAAACACGCACACCCAACTCATCAAGTGCAGGACCATGTGAACAATGTAATCATGACCTGAAGAAGCTCCTTTTGTGATCGAAACATTGTGAATTTGTGCGTTTGAAAAATAATGTGTTGTAGCGGACTTCCTTCTATGATTACCATAACCATGAATGTTTCATCATTATAGGAAATATTTTACTCAACTGATGGGAACTCCTTGGACCAGATTTTTGGACCAGATTTTCTAGATGGACAACATTCAGATGAGAAACCACTTTCCCTCTTGGGTCACACACTCTGGCAGGTAATCTACTGTCTTGTCAACTTGCCAAACTGTTGAGGATAAGTATATTTAATGTTTGACCCAAAAATTAACAGGCTTTGTTTATGATTCACATGTGTGAAATAGATTTGGTCTGGGTCAATGAGCGAGTAATTGAGAGAGCTCACTGTTAATCTGTTGAAACAAATGTGGCTTGATCATGTTTGCATGACTCAATTTCTGATTTGACCTAAGGATAGCCTTGGATCTGTTCTTTGTTCTGTAAGTATGTAGCCCTTTTTTCTTGAAAAGAAAATTTACATTGGTAATAAAGTCATGGGAAAGGGAGGTCAACTGCCATCAACAGGGTCCTTTTTCACCATTGTAAGGATGGTCAATTCAGCAAGAGATTTGCATGCATGACTGCTGCTTTCTGCATGTGTTGTATTAATAAATGTCTTGTTTGAATATTTAGAATTATCTTTGTCATTTGTGGTTTCCTGACATTCCATACCATTTTACAAATTTGGATGGTAATGCCACAGTAAGGATTCAGCCATGTTTTTGTCTTGTGCTGCCCTCTCCTGGTCTTTGTCTGTATTGTTGAGTATTTTTGTTGTACATTTTCTGATTGCTCTTATCTGTGTCTTGCTATGTGTCCTACACATGTCAGCACTCTCACATACACTACTGAAACGCTCTCGCATACACTACTGTAAATGCACTCAATAATACTAGTGAGTACCTCACATATACACTAGTGAAATGCTCTCACACAAACTAATGAAACTTTCTTACATTCACTAGTGAAAACCTTTTACCTCTCACATACACTATTGAAAGCTGACATAATTTAAATATATATAAATATATGTATATCAGTTCATGCATATTATATATCAGTACATGTATATTTATATATTTTTATAACTATATATCTCATCTCTAATCGTGGGGGATAGCAGCTCTAGCAGGGGACCCCAAAATTCCCTTTCCCTGGCAACATTAGCCAGCTCTGACTGGGGAATCCCGAGGCGTTCCCAGGCCAGTGTGGAGATTAATCTCCTCCCAGCTGGACGTGCCTGGAACACCTCTCTAGGGAGGCGCCCAGGTGGCATTCTTACTAGATGCCCGAACCACCTCAACTGGCTCCTTTCTACGTGAAGGAGCAGTGGCTCTACTCTGAGTTCCTCTCGGATGACTGAGCTTTCCACCATATCTCTAAGCGAGAGGCCAGCCACCTTCCTGAGAAAACCCATTTCGAACGCTTTTACCAGCGATCTTGTTCTTTCAGTCATGACCCAGCCTTCATGACCATAGCTGAGAGTAGGAACAAAGATTGACCGGTAGATCGAGAGCTTTCCCTTTCGGCTCAGCTCTCTTTTCGGCACAACAGTGCTGTAACACTGCTCCAATTCTCCGGCCAATCTCACGCACCATTGTCCCCTCACTCGCAATCAAGATCCCGAGGTACTTAAACTCTTTCACTTGGGGTAGGGACTCACTCCCTACCCGAAGTAGGCATTCCACCGGTTTCCTGCTGAGAGTCATAGCCACAGATTTAGAGGTGCTAATCCTCATCCCAGCCGCTTCACACTCGGCTGCGAACCGATCCAGTGAGGATCGGCAAAAAGCAGTGATGTGACCATCAGCCCACCAAACGGAAACCCCTCCCCACGAATATCACAAACAGGATTGGTGACAAAGCGCAGCCCTGGCGGAGGCCAACCCCCACCTGGAACGAATCCGACTTACTGGCGAGAACACGGACACAGCTCATGTTTTGAGCGTACAGAGATTAGATGGCCCTGAGAAGAGACTCCCTCACCCCATACTCCCGCAGCACCTCCCACAAAATATCCTGGGGTACCCGGTCATACGCCTTCTCTATATCCACAAAACACATGTAGTCTGGATGGGCATACTACCAGGCCCCCTCCATGATCCTTGCCAGAGTAAAGAGCTGGTCCGTTGTTCCCATTAATTTTTGTTTTTTTAATATAGTCTTCTAAGCCCTTCCAAATCATAAGGAATAATATTTAAAAAATGTAAATATATAAAGAATACAACAATAATTGTTTTGAAATGTATTTTTGTCTTCTAGAAGAAATAGGCCAATTAAAATCATAATGATAGATAATTAATCATCATAAAACCATTAATGAAATAATTTATCGAAACATAAAAACAATTACTTTTAAACGTGTTTTTTTAATTTGTATTTTAGAAAACACAAAAACTCAAGTCTGAAGAAAAACCAAGTGTCTCAGTAGCGTATGTGACAGTGTCTCAGTAGCGTATGTGAAAGTGTCTCAGTAGCAGAGATGGGAGTAACGAATTACAACTACTCACGTTACTGTAATTAAGTAGTTTCTTTGTGTACTTGTACTTTTATGAGTATATTTTTAAGTCTGTAATTTTCCTTGTACTTAAGTACAAATGAATTAAGTAATTAATTAAGTACTTTCGCTACTTAAAAAATCACAGTCGTTACCAAGTACTTGTACAATTTGAATTAAATTATTATTCAAATCTTTGACCAGCATATAACTGATAGTGGGCGGGCCAATAAAAACCCTTGTATATCGACCGGGAAAAAACCCCGGTTTCTGGAGAGCTATTAGTCCGCGCACGTCCTTCTCTGTGAAAGTGTATTTTAGGTAACAAAGAACTTTGCCGTTATGGAGATTCAAGACGCCGTCATTGAAAATTCATTAATGATAATAATATTAAACAGTTTTTATAACTTGATTTTCATAAAAAATATATGAAGAAATAATATGAAATAATATATAATTTCCTTTGTATACTTCCTCTCTTATATTTTCAGAGAAAACATCCATCAAAGATGAATCAGTACGATGATGTGACACCAGCAGCACGTAATCAACGTAAGACCACAGCCACACCAAACAAGCTCTCATCAAGTATGCAAGCCAAGTTACCAGATGTGATGTTGGCAGCTGTAAGCAAACATGTCCCTCAAACAACAGTTACTGTTGACAAGCTTATCATCAATTATATATGTTAAAGTGTACAGCCAGTTACAGTGGTAGAACAGCCAGCTTTCAAATAATTAATTACCACACTGCATCCTTAAGCCAAAGTCATCTCCAGATCCACTGTCCGTACCAAAATCGGTGATGCTGCTGATGACATGAAGAAGACTTTGATTGCAGAATTGGGTAAAGCCAAATTTGTTGCAACCACCACAGATTGTTGGTCAGCTCATCAGAAAAGTTACCTTTCGTGTAACTTGCAACTGGATTGATGAGGAGACCTTAGAAAGAAGATGTGAGAGGATCTCAGTAGCGTATGTGAGAGTGTATTTTCAGTAGTATGTGTTAGAGCGTTTCACTGATAACGGAAGTTTTCGGAAAATGACATTTCCGGAAAACGACGGGCCTCACACTCCTATACAGTAGATGGCACTGGAAGAACATTAGAGTTGATGGCGATCCGCCATTATACCCAAATAAATTGTTTTCTTCAAGTGCAGCATGGCTACTGGCGAAGAAAGTGATCGTTTAAGTCAAGCTGCAGCATTATTAAATAGTCTATTGGCGACTCCGAATGAAATATATATACATTCATAAAACCACACGTGCTTGCCAGGCATGCTTCAGTAGAAGGAAAACAGTCACGAGTATGGCGATGTCTGCATTGCCAGAACTGCGGCAAAGTGGGGAGCAGCTGGCAGGAGAAAGTGGTAAGCATACAAACACGCTTTGGTTTTTTCGATAATCAAGATTTTAGCGAGATTTAGAGAGATTATTTTATTTGTGCCTGTCCAAAATATTTCACAAGCTACAAGTGGTGTGTAAGCTGTTTAGCTAGTCAATATTTTCAGACAGTTTGCAAGTTTCTTAAGTCAAAGGCCTTGTATGTCAGACCGTCAGGAACCATTCTAGTGAGTTTATATCTTTTTCAATTAGCAGCTGCTTGTTAAACAATATTATATTTACAACATCAAGTTATCCCATTCCTATCAAACTAGTGGATTTATTAGCTAAGAATAACCTGTTTGACTCAGTTTACCCTTTAACTGGAAATAAGGTCAAGTAGCGTGGGTTTGGGTAATCTTCATTATCTTTAAGGGCAGTCAGTTTGTTAATGTGAACCTTTATACCTCTCAGCTCTCATAACTTCATAATATTATGTGAAATCATGGACAGTAGCAATATAAACACAAAGACCGTGTTGGGTTTCAATGACAACGGATATCTTGCTCTCTAAATATCCATTATTATAAGTCTCAACATTATGAACATTATATTGTCTTTGAAATGACTGGGCAAAGGTGACATCAAGCAATTCTGTAGCATATTTGTGACATGGAGATAGAAAAAATATATGTACGATTGCAACTTTTTCAATTTATATCAGATATTCTTCATTCATCTCATCGCACAGCCCAATTCACATTGCCTTTTCTAAGGCTAAACTTTGATCATTTCAGAATTATAACAGCGACACTGAAGACACCTCCAGTGTAAGCCAGGGTCCTAACACTAGAGCCAAGTCAAGAATCAGTCAACCCAAAATGCCTGATGTCCAATACGACTCAGACAGTTGCGTTGAAGTCAATGTCACAGCTTCCAGCTGCCTCCCACTTCCAGACAACCTCATCCCCACTGATGCTGTTGAATGCTCCAAAGGTTCTCCACACACCAGGATCCGCTCACCATCCAGACGTGGCACAGCTTCTAGCAGGGTTGCAGCCACCAATACCCTCCCTCCACCGCCTGTTATCCCTGTTATCAGCCAGACTGTGGGCTTGGGGTCAGCTTTGTGCAGTGTTGCAGCCTTCAATTCCCTCACACCCTCCAGTAGTGCTCCAGCCACAAGTCACTATGTGTCCACTGGTGGTGGGACATCCAGCCGTGTCACAGTCTCTAAGTGTCCTGTCAGCTATGTCACTGATGAGTTCAGTTGTTCTGACTACGCAACATATATATCTCTGATGAAAAATGTCTCTGACCAGCATTGAAGAATACTTAGCCTAACTTAGGGTTATCATTAGTCTCATAGCCTAATCAGAGACAATTCCTGTTGTATGCCTTATGTTCAATGTTGTAGAAGCCTGTTGTTTCCATTTTAAAATAAAAAATGCAGTTGAAATAATGAATGTGCAAATGTCTAGCTTGGAATAAAACAGTATTAGAATACAGGCTTAGACGTTAGGCTTTAAGATGTTAAATTCTTAAGTCGACTTCTTTCAGGGCCCAAGCTTCTCACAGTCAAGAAGCTTTTGTGACAGAGATACTCCTCGAGCTGGCAGAAAAGATCACACCACACATTCGCTGCAAATTTAACATGAACCGCTCAGCTGTCCTAGATGGTGCCTTCAGAGGTTTCAAGAGGACAACATACAACCTAAATTATGAATGTCAAGTTTTCAGATAATCTTGGGTGTAGTGATTTGGGTGGGCCAAGGCGGGAATTTCTACGTCTGCTTGTGGAGGCATTGGCGAGGAGCTCGATGTTTGAGAGGTCAGATGAAAGTCCGAATTTGGGTCTTTGACATAGCAGGTAATAAGAAACATAAAAGTGCCGTCAAAATATTTATTATAATCTGTTACTGGAAAGTATTGGTTTGACAATAATTTTTGTCTTTCTAAAGAAAATGAAATGCAACGTCAAAAGATAACTCCATATCCAAGTCTACATATGTATAAGGTTGTATGATATTTAATCAGTGATCAGATTCCAATGAAAACTTAATGTGATTTCAGATGAACCTGGGGAATGGTGCACTTCCTTGATTTATTCAAATATTTCCCCAACTCAAACTGTTGCTACGCCTGTCAAGCTTTCAAGCCAGGCACGTCTATTGCAGTATGTATGCACCGGTGTCAGACATTCCCAATGAGATATTTAGTCATTTTTGGCGAACAGGTGAAATATCTGAAAGAGCAAGACAAAAGGGGCTGCAGTATGCATTCGAGGGATATATCCACGACATAATATGCAACCGATTAGAGAATAACGTCTTTAAAATTGAAGCTAAAGCCTAGGTCCCAGCGCAAGAAGCAGCTGCCTCATACGCTAACCATTCAAGTGGGAAACACACAAATTGAGGAACAGCAATGTTCATGCACTGCGGGGTAAGTGAATATAATCTAATAATTGTAAATCAAGCAGCTTATCCACACATCTTGTGGAATAACTAAGCCATTTGCTTGACCACTTTACAATGCTAACATTCTACCGCTTATATTTTTAGCGCGCCAGGCTACTGCTTACATATCATCGGTAGTTGTCGCTAAAGCAAATAAAAAACGTATGCGGAGACCAATATAAAGTATAAAGCATAAGAGCATGTGTGTTCTGTAATACATCTCGCTGCCCAAATGAAGTGAACCTATAGTGAGCACATGATGACTACTGTTAATGAACTGAATAAGTTCACATACCAATCTTTTCCTTGGAGATCTCCGGCAAGCCCTCTGATGTTCCGTCCTTAGACCTGATACCCGGAGAGCCGCGATCGGATTGGGGTACTCACGAGTATTTTAAAGTATGTCAGTGAGCCTCCATCCACGCCCGGCATTTCTCCCCTTGGGTTTTAGGTTTCGGGAAAGTGAAAAATTCCACCTCCGCATCCAAACTTTTAGGATATCGGGTATCAGATTTACACAATCCATAAGCACAACAGGTTGGCATGTTTCCCTTGCTCGAAAGCTTGACAGACCTCCTGCGCCTAGTTACAGTTGCTAAACCACGATTGGCCTGTGGCGGTTTTCGGGCTTAGCGAAGGGTCAATTCAAGGTGCATTGTGACACTTGACGTCAATAAACGTCAACAAAAAAAAGCAGTTTGTCCTTCTCAGGTACGAATGTTCTCACAAATTAGCCTGTCAAGAAATACTGTTACCCGACGCATAGAGGACATGGCTCAAGACATCGGCAAGCAAATCAAGGCAAAGGCAAGTGCGTTCACTGCCTATTCAATAGCCTGTGACGAGAGCACTGACATATCCGATTCCGCACAGCTGTTGGTATTTTTACGTGGAGTAAATTAAACTTTTGATGTGACACAAGAGCTGGCTGGCTTTGAGACTCTTTCTGGTACTACTAAAGGAGAAGATCTATTTTTTGCTGTTGAGAGAGTGTTGGAAAAAAATGAATTAAAGTGGGAGAAGATGGCCGGCATTACAACTGACGGAGCGCCGGCAATGGTAGGGAGGAAATCTGGCCTTGCTGCATTTGCGTCTCAGAAAGTCAGTGAATGTGGAGGAAAAGTTGCACTATGTGCTAAATCTGTCGGGCTTGTGGATGTGATGCGTGACGTCGTCAAAATTGTCAACAATATACGCTCCAAGGCGCTTTCTCACCGACAGTTCAAGACACTGATGGATGAGATGAATGCGCAATATGGTGATGTGTTGTACCACCAGGAGGTCAGATTTTTTGATCTGCGTTTTTCAGGAAAGCAAGGATGGTAATATTCAAGCGCCCACTGATAAGAAATGGCTCTCTGACCTGGCATTCCTTGTGGATGTAACAGAGATGCTCAATATTTTGAATGTTCAACTCCAGGGAAAGGACCAGATTATCACCCAGCTTTTTGATCACGTCAGAGCCTTCAAACAAAAACTTCTACTGCTCAGAAGACATCTCTCAGCAGGTAACAGTAACATTTACAGTTATAATATTCAATTATTTTGTGCAATTATAATTATATTATTATTAATTATATTTATAATTATATGTGGAGTTTACATGTCAGTCATGTCCATTTGTATTTTTGTTGTACATCAAGCTGATAAAATTTGCTAGTTTCTTAAATTGTCATGAAATAATAATTTTTCTCCTGTTTTACATGCCTGTCCCAGTCCCACACTGTTCTTTCTGTTGTTCATCCCAGATGCAGGAAATTTAGCCCATTTTCCCTGTCTTGGAGAGGTAGGCATGGTGAAAGAGAAGGACCATGAGTATGATGCTGTTCTCAGCAACCTTATCCAGGAGTTTGACAGTCACTTTGAAGACTTCAGACACAGCACTGCTGACTTTGAGTTGTTTTCTCATCCCTTCACCATCAGTGTGGATAAAGTCAGAGACGATCTTCAGATGGAACTAATTGAGCTTCAGTGTGATTCAGAACTGAAACACAAGTTCAGATCACTTCCCTTGACAGACTTCTACAAATGCGTCCCAGCAAACAGGTACCCAACGATGTGTAAGCAGGCACAAGTGATGCTGTCTCTGTTTGGCAGTACCTACCTTTGCGAGCAGACTTTCAGTCTGATGAACTTGAACAAGAGTAAACTAAGAAGCAAAATAACTGACTCTCACCTACATAATATCTTATCTTTGTCTGTAAGTCAGCTACAGCCCAATCTTGAAAAACTTCTGAAAAATAAGGACCAGCTTCCTATCTCTCATTAGGTCATTGACATTACAACCACATGGTTTCATTATTGCTTGTGTAGCATTGAACTGTATTGTACATAAGGACCAGCTTCATATCTCTCATTAGGTCATTGACATTACAACCAGTTTTATTATTGCTTGTGTAGCATTGAACTGTATTGTACATAAGGACCAGCTTCATATCTCTCATTAGGTCATTGACATTACAACCAGTTTTATTATTGCTTGTGTAGCATTGAACTGTATTGTACATAAGGACCAGCTTCATATCTCTCATTAGGGCATTGACATTACAACCACATGGTTTTATTATCGCTTGTGTAGCATTGAACTGTATTGTACATAAGGACCAGCTTCATATCTCTCATTAGGTCATTGACATTACAACCACATGGTTTCATTATTGCTTGTGTAGCAATGAACTGTATTGTACATAAGGACCAGCTTCATATCTCTCATTAGGTAATTCACATTACAACCACATGGTTTCATTATTGCTTGTGTAGCATTGAACTGTATTGTACATAAGGACCAGCTTCATATCTCTCATTAGGTCATTGACATTACAACCACATGGTTTTATTATTGCTTGTGTAGCATGGAACTGTATTGTACATAAGGACCAGCTTCATATCTCTCATTAGGTCATTGACATTACAACCACATGGTTTCATTATTGCTTGTGTAGCATTGAACTGTATTGTACATAAGGACCAGCTTCATATCTCTCATTAGGTCATTGACATTACAACCAGTTTTATTATTGCTTGTGTAGCATTGAACTGTATTGTACATAAGGACCAGCTTCATATCTCTCATTAGGGCATTGACATTACAACCACATGGTTTTATTATCGCTTGTGTAGCATTGAACTGTATTGTACATAAGGACCAGCTTCATATCTCTCATTAGGTCATTGACATTACAACCAAATGGTTTCATTATTGCTTGTGTAGCATTGAACTGTATTGTACATAAGGACCAGCTTCATATCTCTCATTAGGTAATTCACATTACAACCACATGGTTTCATTATTGCTTGTGTAGCATTGAACTGTATTGTACATAAGGACCAGCTTCATATCTCTCATTAGGTCATTGACATTACAACCACATGGTTTTATTATTGCTTGTGTAGCATGGAACTGTATTGTACATAAGGACCAGCTTCATATCTCTCATTAGGTCATTGACATTACAACCACATGGTTTTATTATCGCTTGTGTAGCATTGAACTGTATTGTACATAAGGACCAGCTTCATATCTCTCATTAGGTCATTGACATTACAACCACAGGGTTTCATTATTGCTTGTGTAGCATTGAACTGTATTGTACATAAGGACCAGCTTCATATCTCTCATTAGGTCATTGACATTACAACCAGTTTTATTATTGCTTGTGTAGCATTGAACTGTATTGTACATAAGGACCAGCTTCATATCTCTCATTAGGGCATTGACATTACAACCACATGGTTTTATTATCGCTTGTGTAGCATTGAACTGTATTGTACATAAGGACCAGCTTCATATCTCTCATTAGGTCATTGACATTACAACCAAATGGTTTCATTATTGCTTGTGTAGCATTGAACTGTATTGTACATAAGGACCAGCTTCATATCTCTCATTAGGTAATTCACATTACAACCACATGGTTTCATTATTGCTTGTGTAGCATTGAACTGTATTGTACATAAGGACCAGCTTCATATCTCTCATTAGGTCATTGACATTACAACCACATGGTTTTATTATTGCTTGTGTAGCATGGAACTGTATTGTACATAAGGACCAGCTTCATATCTCTCATTAGGTCATTGACATTACAACCACATGGTTTTATTATCGCTTGTGTAGCATTGAACTGTATTGTACATAAGGACCAGCTTCATATCTCTCATTAGGTAATTCACATTACAACCACATGGTTTCATTATTGCTTGTGTAGCATTGAACTGTATTGTACATAAGGACAAGCTTCATATCTCTCATTAGGTCATTGACATTACAACCACATGGTTTTATTATTGCTTGTGTAGCATTGAACTGTATTGTACATAAGGACCAGCTTCATATCTCTCATTAGGTCATTGACATTACAACCACATGGTTTTATTATTGCTTGTGTAGCATTGAACTGTATTGTACATTGAACACTTGGGGATTGTTGGTCTTGTTGTAATAAGTTCATTAAAATGCAAAACTTTACAAATAAAACTGCATTAGTTAATCAGATTAAAGTTGTTTTATTTTTATTTTAAATATTTTGAAATCAATAAACCCATAGCAACTGTAATGTAATACACTTTGATTTATGATGCAAAATTTACTTTTGGCCCACGGCCCTCAATCAAGTTTGCGTTATGGCCCTTCATAGGCAAAAGTTTGGGCACCCCTGCTTTAAGAACTATAGCAATCATGTTAATAATGCTAACCTTTCTATTTGTCAAAATGACTGGTTGGCTGGAACGCTTCACGAACAACAGCTAGCATGCTAATCATGATTACAAGTGATTTTTTGTATTAATATTGCTTCATTTGAAGTTGAAAGACAATTATTTGACACCTGTCAAGCCAGGAATCAAGTCAATTAAAGCAGCAGTTCAAGAGACAAAGAGACAGCATCATTAGTATAAGACACTTTGTTTTATTTGGGGTCCAATTGACTCAAGTTTATCAAGCCCTTACTTTTCACAAATCAAAGTAAAACCTTTTTAAGGTACTACAGAGTGATGCACTCTTGAATTTAGTTAGGTCTGAAAGACCATCAGTCAAAATAACATATATTTAATGGACAAATATATATTAAGTTAATATGTACATTTACTTAAAGATGCCTTCTACAGCCATTTTGTTTTATATTAAATTTTCCTAGATATACAATTGAAAGACAGTAATCTTACATATGTCAGGCCAGAAAGCAAGTGAATTGGACCAGCGGTTTGGGAGAAATTGTGTTGTATACCACTGAACGGCTAAGCAACCCATTTAAACCGTCAGTCTGTCTACTCATGGTTGCAAAACAAATAACACAAAAACAAACTGCCCAGAATTACACAGCTGTCTTAAAAATATATACGTAACAAAATAGACTGAAAAAATGCCTTGGTGAACAGAAGAAATGTCTAGTTAAAGAGCATTTCACCTAAAGAAATAACTTTTTCCTCAGCAATGCATGCTGGGAGAACAGAGCTTGACAGTTGGCCGGAAAGATGGGGCCCCATTGACTCAAGTTTATCAAGCTTTTACTCAGTCATTTTTTCACATATTAAAGTGAAACCTTTTTAATGTACTACAGAGTGATGCCATCTTGAATCCTGTTAGGTCTGAAAGACCATCAGTCAAAATTACAATTATTTAATAGACTAATATATATTAAGTCAATATGTACATTTACTTAAAGACGCCCCCTTCAGCCATTTTTTTCAGTTTTTCCTAGATATACAATTGAAAGACAGTAAATGTACACATGTCAGGCCAAAAAGCAAGTAAATTGGAATAGCGGTTTGGGAGAAATTGTGTCGTGTACATTTTCCCAAATCTGGACTGTACAAGACATTCCATTATGGCAAATCTTAAGCGTAGCAAAAACTGTCAAATTTCAGCAATCTGTAATCTGGTTGTGTTTTGACCGACAGACTCATTGACAGTTTAATTCATGGGGATGTCCTCTTCATTTGTACTGAAACGATATATCCGTAAGTCTTTGTTTTCATATAGAGAGCCGCCCAGTTATTGTGTGTTACACAAAGTGTTTCACTTGTTAGCCATTTTCTCCGCCATCTTGCAACGAATGTCTTATTCCTGAAGACCCTATAGACAGACAGTCATCCCAAACATTATTGTCAAGTGGCTAGTCAATCAGAGTGACGGGCGAATAGAAGATCATTTTTGTAGGTTTTGGGAAATTTGCATAATGGGGAAAAATCCATCATGGCGGACTTTATGGGTTCTTGCGGCTTTTTTGTTCCTCATGAGGAATGAGGCATGTACAAAAATTTGCAGCATTCTAAGTCAAACAGGGTGGAAATGGCATCATTATGAAATCCCTAATTTTAGGGCGTGTACTGTAGCGCCCCTGGTGGTCGAACTGGGGCAGGGGTTCGTAGGGTAGTGTGTCAGGGGCTATAGTGTGTCAGGGGACCATGTACTTTTTGAGTTATGGGCCGATTAGTCCCATTTTTTGTCCCAAGAATAATAATAAAACTCACAATAACAATAGTGTTCCTCTGTCGAGGACCCCTAATAACGTTAACACACACAAAGCAATATGGCTTCAACCAAAACACATCACAGCAACTCAGTTATATAGTGATACAAAACAAAAGGAGGAACCCCCCTCCTACTCTCCCCAGCCCCCCCAATACAATAGTGCGTTTGTATTTTAGCTGGGGCCTAGTGCCGTACTGGTTACATATGTAAAGAAATAAGAGAAACTGATATCTTTTATATTTTCTAAAGGTTATGGGCAAACTGAATCTAAAATGAACATTGTTATGAGCAAAAAGTTGCCAAAACACCCTATGTATCAAATGTGATACAACAAATATATGGCAAAAAGAAATATTTTGGGTTTTGTTAAAAGGTTTAATAATTTAGAATTTTGTCAGGCTGTACAGGGTAAAGTGCAGTTTCGACACGTCCCGATTGCTTATTCATTAACGGTGATTTAAGAAGGGCGATATTACAGCCAAACCCAGCGTTTGTGCCTAAAATCATCACAAGTTTGTACAGATCGTGTCAGGTTACATCCGTTCTATGATGAGAGTTTTTGTTTTGGCTCTGTTGGCAATATTTTTTGTCCCATTGGTTGAGCAGTAGTGCATTTTGATTTGTCAGTGAGATCGCGGCAAGAGGTAAACAACTAGGAGCGAAGCCCCCACTCATATAACTGGAGTTCTCTGTCATAGACACTCCAGTTTTAAAAATACATGGACACAAACTAGCGACACAGGCCAATCTATATTTACAGAATGTGGTATAATTGATAAATTACTATGTGGCCAAGTGGTATACATAAACCTGGTTTCTATTTTGTGTTAAAAATGTTCGTGGCCCCTTTAAGAAATCTCTCTCTTCTCGCGATACTATTTACTGGTTTTGGATGCGTGAGCGCGGCTAGAGAAGCCTTTTTCAGTGTACAGACAAGCTCGGTGTTTTTGCGTGTGCATCGTTCTGATTGACGTGTTTAAATTTCAGTTTTCTGGGTAAATATTACTTCAATATGAACTGAACTGCTCTTCTTCAAAGGAAGAGCCTGCCCGCTCCAGGATCTGTCCATTACGGTGGACAACGTCACAGTCCCCGCTACCCAATGTGGGAAAAACCTTGGCGTGACCCTTGACAACTCCCTCTCATTTTCTGCACACATCATGGCGGTGTCCCGGTCTTGCAGGTACATGCTCTACAACATTCGGAAAGTAAGGCCGTATCTTACGGAGGAAGCCGCACAAGTGCTGATCCAGGCACCTCCCGTCTCGACTACTGCAACTCCCTTCTGGCTGGTCTCCCAGTGTGCGCCATCAAACCCCTGGAACTCATTCAAAATGCAGCAGCCCGTCTGATCTTCAATCTACCAAAGTTCTCCCACGTCACTCAGCTGTTACGCACACTACACTGGCTCCCGGTCGAAGCACGCATCCACTACAAAACCATGGTGCTAGCCTATGGGGCAGTAAGAGGAACCGCTCCCTCCTACATCCAGTCACTAATCAAGCCGTACACACCCACGCAAGCACTTCGTTCTGCCACCTCAGGCCTCTTGGTAGTGCCATCCCTACGGGAGGGCAACTCCCGATCTGCTCAGTCTAAATTGTTCTCCGTGCTTGCCCCGCAATGGTGGAACAACTCCACTCTGGAGATCAGATCATCGGACTCTCTACCAAACTTCAAAAAACGTCTAAAAACATTCCTCTTCAAACTGTACCTCCAGTAGCTCCATGAATGGAGCTCCACAACTCTCGCCTGTTCGAAACTCCACTACGGAATCATTCCTCTACGATTATCACCCATTCCTCCTCTCCTAGCACCCCTTCTATCTCTAGCACTTCCCCCTGCTCCCACCCAGGAACAATGTACTTATTGCCTTTTTGATGTGTGTTTTAGCTATATGTGAAATGCCTGCACTTATTGTAAGTCGCTCTGGATAAGAGCGTCTGCTAAATGCGCAAAATGTAAATGTAATGTAAATGTCATTGACCACTTCCTGATCGACAGCGATCTTGAATTGTTGATCACCTTAAACAGATTAATTTCGATATTAGAAGATAGAAAATATTAACAAAAAATTAATATATAATATAAAATAACAATGCACATCCACTTCAGAAAACCACTGCAAACATAATTATTTCAATCTGGCTACCTTATATTATTATTTTTACAAGTGGTGTGGCCTTTATTCAACAACCCCTCCTGATCCTACAGTAACTAATAAACCCTCCTGATCCTACAGTAACTAATAAACACCCCCTGATCCTACAGTAACTAATAAACACCCCCTGATCCTACAGTAACTAATAAACCCTCCGGATCCTACAGTATCTAATAAACCCTCCGGATCCTACAGTAACTAATACACCCTCCTGATCCTACAGTAACTAATACACCCTCCTGATCCTACAGTAACTAATACACCCTCCTGATCCTACAGTAACTAATAAACCCTCCTGATCCTACAGTAACTAATACACACTCCTCATCCTACAGTAACTAATACACCCTCCTGATCCTACAGTAACTAATAAACACCCCCTGATCCTACAGTAACTAATAAACCCTCCGGATCCTACAGTAACTAATAAACCCTCCTGATCCTACAGTAACTAATAAACACCCCCTGATCCTACAGTAACTAATAAACCCTCCGGATCCTACAGTATCTAATAAACCCTCCTGATCCTACAGTAACTAATACACCCTCCTGATCCTACAGTAACTAATAAACCCTCCGGATCCTACAGTAACTAATAAACCCTCCTGATCCTACAGTAACTAATAAACCCTCCTGATCCTACAGTAACTAATAAACACCCCCTGATCCTACAGTAACTAATAAACCCTCCGGATCCTACAGTAACTAATAAACCCTCCTGATCCTACAGTAACTAATACACCCTCCTGATCCTACAGTAACTAATAAACCCTCCTGATCCTACAGTAACTAATAAACACCCCCTGATCCCACAGTAACTAATAAACCCTCCGGATCCTACAGTATCTAATAAACCCTCCTGATCCTACAGTAACTAATACACCCTCCTGATCCTACAGTAACTAATACACCCTCCTGATCCTACAGTAACTAATACACACTCCTGATCCTACAGTAACTAATAAACCCTCCGGATCCTACAGTAACTAATAAACCCTCCTCATCCTACAGTAACTAATACACCCTCCTCATCCTACGGTAACTAATACACCCTCCTGATCCTACAGTAACTAATACACACTCCTCATCCTACAGTAACTAATAAACCCTCCTCATCCTACGGTAACTAATACACCCTCCTCATCCTACAGTAACTAATAAACCCTCCTCATCCTACAGTAACTGATAAACCCTCCTCATCCAACAGTAACTAATAAACCCTCCTGATCCTACAGTAACTAATAAACCCTCCTCATCCTACAGTAACTAATACACCCTCCTCATCCTACGGTAACTAATACACCCTCCTGATCCTACAGTAACTAATACACCCTCCTGATCCTACAGTAACTAATACACCCTCCTGATCCTACAGTAACTAATACACCCTCCTGATCCTACAGTAACTAATACACCCTCCTCATCCTACGGTAACTAATACACCCTCCTGATCCTACAGTAACTAATACACCCTCCTCATCCTACGGTAACTAATACACCCTCCTGATCCTACAGTAACTAATAAACCCTCCTGATCCTACAGTAACTAATAAACCCTCCTGATCCTACAGTAACTAATAAACCCTCCTCATCCTACAGTAACTATTAAACCCTCCTCACCCAACAGTAATATTTATCAGGACGTATACTCCACTACATTTACACTGGGTGAAGTATAAGTATGTTTAACCATGCAGCTTAAATTGACTGGCGCTTTGCACAGAGAGTAAAAAGTAAAGAGTTAACAGTAAAGAGTAAGAGTAAGTGAAATCCATAACATGCATGCATACATATTACACATGACTACATACCCATGATAAGGATGCAAGGGGGGCTTGGGATAGTCAGTCCATCAGCAGTTGACTCCTGTTGTTGGAAAATAAAATATCAAAGAAACACAAATGTCATGAACTATGTTTCCATACATTTACTGTATACAGTATGGTAATACTTGGATCATAAATTACTAGGTAGTAGTAACTACAATAAGTCTAAACCTTAGCCCAGGTTTTGTTAAGAGCTTTAAAGTACATCTAAAACTAATTTTTAGCTCTTGTACAAAAACCTCTGTGAATTTTATTTTACGCTTTTATTTTACGCTTTGCCTATTTATTATTCTGAAGTTATAAAGTTATTATTAAGAAGTGCCGTTTGGCGTTCCATACAACAGGCTCGACCTCAGAAGGGGTTTATAGGCCCAAAGTGTTGTAAAGTATGTTGACTTTATAGCGCCCCTAAAGGCCAATCTTCGCCAAATTTGGTACAGGGTATCGTCCTCAGATGTTGAACAAGGACCTCAAGTTATTTGCTGATAACATTTAATTTGGCCAAGATATTATATGATATGTGTGTGGTAGCTAGCTAGGGAAACTTGTTTGGTCGTCAAATGTGCGTACTTTTGCGTAGCAAAATTATTTCCATAACTTTTGTTCAGCTCTACCTGGAGATGATATCTACAAGGTTTCGTGCAGATCGGTCTCACGGCCTAGGACGAGTTCGAAAAAGTTGGTTTTGCACAGAAATGGGCGTGGCCTATATGACGTGATTTAGTTGGATCCAGGGAACACGTCCATGTATGGTTTTTGAATGTCGGGTGTACGGTGTGGTGTAGGAGTTATGAGGCCAAACACATTTTTTCTGCTATAGCGCCACCTAGTGTTGCAAGTGGGTCAATATTTGCGCCTGAGGTCCTTGCAAAGTTTTCGACCAGTACTGAAAATGGCACCTCCCCACTATGTACGGTTTAGGCTGCAGTCAGAGTTTTAGGCGGAGAAGAATAATAATAAGTAAGAAGAAGAAAAATCTGTAGAAAAACAATAGGGTTCCACGCTCCGTTGGAGATGTGAACCACGTTGCCTTGCAACAAGTGGTTCCCATGCCCCCTCGGGGTTGGACCCCTAATAATAAAAAGTATAAACCTACCTCACTTTGGTAAAAAAAAGAGATCAGGCTTTTCCTTGAAGAATTTCACAATGCCTGAGACCAGCTGTACTGGATCTTCACCGGGTGGCATCTTCATCCCATTTGAGTCAAGGAAGTCTTTGATGCTCTTTCCCTTACTGGACATTTTCTCTGCCAGCTTTGTTTGCACTGGTAAGCCAATGAGGGTACATGTGTGGTCAAACAGGTGAACAGCTTCAAAAAGGAAGGGCCACTCTTCCTGTACTGTTTTTACAGTGCTTCCTTTGTTGATTTCTGCATGCTGTATGTAATATGTTTCAGTCATCAATTTGCGAACACACAACTCCTGAAGATGACGGGTTTTGAAGGCACTTTTCAAGTCATCTTGTTTAGACTCTAGTTCTGTTATATCCTCAACAGTAAGCTGCCACTCCACACACCCATAACGATCTGAGAGTGTAGACTTTTTCCTCACTGCGTCTTCACCCTCTCCTGGCCTCTTTATTGTGCTGAAGAGAAATGGCCTTCTAATATTTTCAAGTCTGTTTTCTAGCTGTATGAAGAGAGCATCATATCCTGTTCCAATCAGTGTTTTCTTTGATGAAGACTATGACGAAAACAATTCGTCAACAAACCTTTTTCACAGATGAAAACTAAACGAAAACTAAATAAAAAGTAATATATTATGACGAAAATGTGACGAAATTTAACTGACATTATCGTCAACGAATAAAAACTAGACGAAAAAAGTTTATTTATTTACAATACAATGTTCACAGTTACATCATGGATGTAATTAACCAAGTCTGCCACGGGACACTACATTATCCTGCCATTGCACAGTTCCATGCGGAGATTAAATAAAAGCCTTCAAGTGTTCACAAGATTGTTGTTTATTTACAATACAATGTTCACGGCTACATCATGGATATACAGTAATTAACTTTAATACTTAAAGTGCATTTCTTCATCCAAGTCCCTCAGCGGTCTAACAACCGTAACAAATTCGCCAATCCTTCCCCTGTCTTCGTGCACTGGTCGTACAGACCACCTTCGCTGACGTCTTCTTTTTCTTCTGCGATTAAACATTTGCAATAAAATCATTTGTTGTTCAACGTCGATTAGCTCCAGCTGCAACAACATTCTCTCTCTTTCGCTCGCCATTGTCAGAAATGAAAAAGCGGAAAGGGCGCACAGAACCAAAACAAACTAGCAAAGAGATTTGCGAACCCCACACCCCCCTAGCGTTCTGGTGGTGAAATGCAACGCAACCCGACGCAGAACCATAAAAAGGCCACGACGCCGTAGGAGTGACGGCGTAGCTACGCCGCGGAGTTGACGCAGAAGCATAATGAGGCCTTAAGACTAAAAGATTTCTGATGACTAAAGATAGACTAAGACTAAATGGCGTGTTATTCAAAAGACTAAGACTAAATGGCGTGTTATTCAAAAGACCAAGACTAAATGGCGTGTTATTCAAAAGACTAAGACTAAATGGCGTGTTATTCAAAAGACTAAGACTAAATGGCGTGTTATTCAAAAGACTAAGACTAAATGGCGTGTTATTCAAAAGACTAAGACTAAATGGCGTGTTATTCAAAAGACTAAGACTAAATGGCGTGTTATTCAAAAGACTAAGACTAAATCAGAATTTGCTGTCAAAATTAACACTGGTTCCAATGACCGTAGTTCCATTGAGCTCTCGGCCTTGAAAAGAGCAGGGATATTGTTTTACAATCTTCTTGGCAATCTCCCGCAGCTTCCAGGCCTGTCACGCTCTTTACTGAGTACATTGTCAATGACTATACGAACCAGCTCTCTTCTCTCTTTAGGCTTTGGACTTTTCTTTTCACTTGAGGCAAGCATGAGGTTTGGGGACATTTTGTGCCATGGGACATCATATGTCTCCCGGGATAGAGAATCCTCCATGGGACCAGGTGTCGGAGGTGGAGTTTGGGGCAGACTGACATTGAATTGCAGAGATGTCGAAGCAGAGCCAAGTACAGCTTGTGACTCTGTGGATAACATACATCACAAAAAGTTAATGAAATGACTGATGTTACATTTATATAATATTTAAGCTATAACAATTTAGGTATGGTATAAATAAATGCGGTATGTTTTACAAAACCACATTGCACTGGTTTAGCTAAGAAAGTGTTTTGAACAAGCTAAAACAAAACTTCTCTAAAGGTAGTCAAACTGTTTATCCTAAAAATCAGCTAGGTAGTGGAAATTTGCCAATTTTCAAGATTTGTGTCAATGCTTTCTAAAATTGACAATATGTTGATGTCATAAATGTATTATTCATTTATTATCCATTTACAGTGAGATATAACCGAGTTTTAGTGAATATGCTATTGTGAACGTTACTGTTGTTGCTCTAGAAACAATATTTACTTTCATTTAAAATATAAATCAACCCTAATCATCTTCTGAATTTGTATTACCTCCTTCCTTCTATCCTTCATTCCTTTCTTTTATCCTTCCTTCCTTCTATCCTTACCTCCTTCCTTCTATCCTTCCTTCTGTCTTTCATTCCTTTCTAAAATGGTAATGTAAAGATTACCTTTAATCTCTGTCAAGTTGTTTGGTTTTGGCTTGTTAGGTGTACGCTGAGACTCTCTGCCTAAACTTGAAAACGGCCTGTTTGAGGACTGAAGGATCAAGGGACAACTCAAATATTACCGACTTCTTCTTTATTTATTCAATGTAGTAGGTAATAGAAGCATAGTAGGTTGATAACCTTTAAAAGACAATCAAACAGTACGCATTAGGATGCTAAACATCAAATTAAATACATTTCATCAAATTAATTGTAAACACAGTTACTGGATTTAACCAAGTCTATGAATGAAATAAACACATCATTTAATCATAGGCATTGTAGTTACAGCACTAGGATTTAAGTCACTGAAGTAGTTCAACACAATTCAATAATATATCAAATATAATATATATAAAATAAAATGTAGAAACTCCTTCAACAAAATCAGATATTAACCTCATAATTGAAACAATAAATTTTCAATAAAACACATAACTACACATATTTGGTCTTAACTTTAACACAGTTTAATTGCAACACATGTGCATCTTCTTACCGGTTGCGTCCCCAGTTTCTCAAACAATGAGCTTTGCGTTTCTTTCTACATGCAAGGGATTTTAGTGCCTTGAAACACACAATTCACCACCTGTTAAAACCAAGGTTCACCAGTCTAACTACTCCCTCAGGAAGCACAAGCTATTTATTGGTTCCACCTATGGTTACCTGTGATTGATTTCTCGCCCCCTGCTGGCTTTATTTTGGAAGGAATCTTGAGGAATTAAAGTTCATGATCTTTACTGTCACTGAACGCAACAATCTCTTAAATTCTGCTAATCCCACCAGTGGACACTCAGTATCTCTCACACCCAGACATTTTACTTTAGTCTTTATTTTTGAACATCAGTAATCATGTAAATCTTCCCTAGCTGTGATGGTTTTCTGCTCACTCCACATATGCCACCATCATAGAGCTCTGGATAAAAGCTAGTGGAGTCTGCAGAGGTGGGACAAAGTCATTGTTATGCAAGTCACAAGTAAGTCTCAAGTCTTTGCCCTCGAGTCCTGAGTCAAGTCGAGTCAAAGATGAGGCAAGTCCCGAGTCGAGTCACAAGTCAAAGCCAACAAGTCTCAAGTCGAGTCCAAAGTCCTACCATTTTAGTTTCGAGTCATTTCAAGTCATCTTACCACAGAATTTATACAAATCATGTATGTCTGTAAGATTTGTATTTATTTAAACCTCTTTTTATACAATGACATTAATACAGTAAAAATCAGAAAATTTAATTTCACAAAAAATGCTTGTATTTCAACAGCATATTGCACTAGAACAATGCACAGCAACTTCAGTCCTGTATTGTATTGACCTTAGGGCTGGATGATATGGAAAAATTTTATATCACGATATATTTCTTAATTTCGGTCGATACGACATAATTCCGATATTGATATGAACAATATAAAAGCCTCAGAAAAAATGCCATGAACACCCACAATGGATGTCTGTACCTACAATCTTCTGAAAAATACATTTGCCAAGTCTTTTGAGCCTCCTCCTATAAAACTAAATAATATTTGAGAAATAAAACGGTACAAATAAATTAAAGTTCACCTTTTATTTGATTTTAACCTTTATACAAACAAGAAAAGTCAAATAAGCAATTTGACTCTGAGACTGACCTTATTAATATATTTAACTTTAAACAATAACATAGGCTGATTATATTATTCTTTACACAAAACTTCCTGCAACAAAACTTGTTCTTATAAACATATCGTTTAAAGTTAGTGAACATGTTAGACAATGAAGAGGTGAGTTCATGAGTTCGCTACGTGACCGTGGATTTAAGAGACACGACAGAGAAGCTCATGAACGCGCATGTCGCAACATGCTCGGAGAATGAGAGTGCTCAAAAGCGCATGTCCATCATGACGTCATGGGCCAGTCAACACGGAAGATCCAAGCTCCTATGTTGGCTTTATGCGCTTTTGAGCCTCTCATTCTCCGGCACATTTAGCATCACGCTGAAACCTGAAGTTTATCAGATCTCAGAAAGCTGAACCACTTCCCTACCACTGAATTAGTCTTTCCTCTCATATCAATTGTCTGCTTTCTCCTCACTTATGGAAGCTCGTTCAGTCACGTTTGAATTGCGGTCATGGGCGCTCATTTTGTAGCTTAAACTTGCCGTGTTGGAGATCAGCAAAAATATTGAAATATCGAAAATGTGTTTAGAAATCATATCACCGTTATTGATTTTTTTACCGCGATATATATTGATATTGAATTATTGTCCAGCCCTAACCTCATATTGCAAAACAGTTTAACTTTCAAATAGACATGGGTCCTTTTAACTTTTTTAAACATGTCGTTAATAAAATCCTCACTCCTCAAAATGATCACTTCTGAAAAAATGGACCAACCTGATAATATAATTGGAATGACTCAATAGAAACGTGTGTGTGTGTGCGTGTGAGCGTGCCCGTGCGCAGCTCCGTCTGTTATCTTCGACACGCATGTTTTGCAAATTGCAACTCTTTTTTTGTCGACTACCTCGTAATTTTTATAGACAAACGAAACTATATTCGGTATCATTTTGCCAACTGGCGCGTTGTTGCTTGTGCTTCATTGGTTGTCTTGCAATGTGCCTGCTTGGATGCTGTCTAATCAAAACAACGTGGGACTAAAGTGATTGGATGTCGAATCAAAACAACGTGGGACTACAGTGATTGGATGTCCAATCAAAACAACGTGGGACTACAGTGATTGGATGTCGTGCAGGCAGCGCGCGTGCTCTCTGCATGCATTTTTTTCACAGATGCAGATAAACTGAGAGCGGCGCGGCCGTGTGAACATTTTCTTCCCCAGTTTTCATGGGAAGTAGCAAGTCTTCTCGAGTCAAAAGGCCCAAGTCCAAGTGAAGTCACGAGTCATTGATGTTCAAGTCCAAGTCGAGTTGCAAGTCTTTGTACATTTTGTCGAGTCGAGTCTGAAGTCATCAAATTCATGACTCGAGTCTGACTCGAGTCTAAGTCACATGACACGAGTCCACACCTCTGGGAGTCTGACACCTGAACCTGGGGGCTGAAAAAACTGCCCTGACTCTGATAAGCCTGAAACAGCTGATGTCTATCAGCAAGTGACTTAGTGACATTTCTGAAGTTGACTTGACCTGATACATCTTTTGAAATAGCTATGCATACTTTCAAAGTGCATGGTCCAAGTATGTATGAGTGGACCAAACTGTAGACTCAAGTCTGCATAGTGAAGAAGATAGTGGTGTTTTGGTCTCAGGTTTGAATGCGGGAATAACTCTTGCCTCATTTCCACATACTCTTCAGTCAGTACCTTCATGTAAGCAATCTGAGACTCTGAGAGGATAGGTGCACAGACAAATTCGACTAACTCCCTCAGAAGAAGTACCAGCTGCCAGACAGCATTGTCAGCATCTTCAATTCTGTCATGTACCAAAATAGGCAGGAACCGCAATAGACCATTTACGCAAAAAACGGAAGTACGTCAAGGTCAGGTAAACCCAGTTCCGGTTTAAGCTTTGTTGACGGAGAAATGGCAGGTAACGGTAGAGTTTTCTCGACAAGCCTGACGTCTCTTCCAAAGTTCACCAGCGCCGATGTGGTGAAGAGTGTGGGGATACATTCGTCCACTAAAGGGAACAAACTGGACAAGGGATATAAATTATTCCACGAAGAGTTTATCCACAATTACCAAGGTAAGAAACAAGAAATTGCTATAGTTAGCTTAACCATATCACCGGTTATAACTCGGTTAACGTTACCTTTAAAGTATGTAATGGTAAATCTATGTGAGATAACACGTAATATTTTCTTGTTGCATGCGGTTATAGTATCAAATATACTCCAGGGACAGGTTGTAGTGAGAGGCCTCACAAACTGGAGGTTTGACTATAGACAGAATGCCGGTTGGCAAAAGTTCAAAAAGTTGCCCGTTCTTGCGTGTTCACTCTTTTTGCTGCGGTTGCAGCACTTTCTTCACTTCAATTATTTATTTACTGAAAGTTATAGTGTCAAGTTATTATGACACTGATGTAACAGAGTAAGTATGACTTCAGTGTAACCTATTTAATTGGTTATTGTGTCTAGATATCACTGGAGGCAGAAAGTGGCAACCTGAAAGCTTTCACCTGCAGTTGTGCGGCTGGTAAAGGATTCTGCAATCATATAGTTGCCATCTGGGTCTGCAGGCTGTCCCACCCGCTCTGGCCTGCACAAGTGGCTTGCAAAGATGGCACAGACCAAGAACACAGGTGGGTTTGTGATAAACATGCCATTATGATTTAATAACCGATGCTCTTGGCTGAATAACTTTTGTAGCTTTAATAGGAATCAGTATACAGTATATTTAATTCATACAGTTAAACTAGCAGCGTTTTATTTTTACATTTGATTATTCTGTTTATTTTGTTAAATAAACCTAGTGTAGGCCTTCCTGAAACCCTAAACCCTGTTGTTTACACTGATGTTAAAATAACACTTCCTACAGTAAAACACTGCTGTTCACTTGCTTTTACTCTGAAGGGAATCCATCCTGAACCTGTTAGTGAGCTGGTGGTGCAAAAGCCCAAAACAGTGGGTCAGAATGGTCTGAGGTCCACATTGTATAAGGCATATACAGGTGATTATTTTGTTAACTGTTTGATTGTTACTCTGTGAGAGTAGGTTAAGTTTTTTTTAATGTTATGACTAACATCATTATGGTTACCGCAGATACAATAAATACAATGTAAATGTAGTTAAGCACTCATGTCTAACTTTTCTTTTGTGAGACCAATAATCTTGTGCATCTCTTTGCTCTTTTGTCTAGGACCACTGCCAGATCCATATATGATGGCATCTGGAAGCAAATTAAGCCAGGTGCAGCCCCGGCCTCTCATGGCTGTTGTATTGGATGGGGTTTCTGAGATGGAGCAGACGCCATCTAAATTTGTGCCTGTCCCCCGTGGATCCCCTATGTCCTATCACTGTCCACCCAAGAAGTCCAGTGACCTCATCCTACACCACATGGCTCCAGAATTTCCATCCCTTCCTCTGATGCAGCACACTTTTCCCAGGTTGCATTTCGTCCCAACCTTACATCAGTTTATGCATCTCCAGTCTCTTGAAGTGTCACCGCAGCTGTCCAGCGAGATAGCAAAAGAAACTCAGCAACAGTCCAAATGTCCTGCCTGGACACAGCTACAGCGACCAAGGCTGACTGCTATTCGTTTTTGGGATGCTTGTTGTAGTAAGGCGTGTCGTGAAGAGCAAGAGTCTGCAGCTATTCAGATGATCAGGGGCTCCACAAAGCAAACAGCTGCAATGAAGCGTGGTCTGCTGGTGGAGCCTGAAGTGCTGGTAAACTATGCTGAAGTGATGCGAGTTAATGTTCTACCAGCAGGATTCGTCATTCACCCTGATGCACCACGGTCGGGTGTATGACCCTTCAGAGTCGCCTCCTTTTGGCCTGGTTGAGGTGAAGAGCAGCACAAAAAATTATCCATTGCAGGTTGCTCACCTTATCTGAGATGCACCCAGTGTACAGGGGTGAGACAAATGTCAACAAACCATTGGAAGCAACTCCAATCAGGCCTTTTAATGTCGTCCTGTTTTTGTAGCTGGAAAAAGTTTCCGACTGCAAGGTCAGGAATGAGGCTGTCTCCGGGGCAATTTCTGTGCAGTCCAGTATCACTCTGACATTGGGACAGTACCGCTGGGATTTAAGGGGCATAGTGGACTTCACCTTTTCCCTGCTTATCACTCTGACATTGGGACAGTACCGCTGGAATTTAAGGGGCATGGCGGACTTCACCTTTTCCCTGCTTATCCAGATGGGAAGTGAGCCCAGCATCATAAAAAGAGGCCCAGGCGATGGTAACCCTGCTGACCCTGGCAATGCTCACATTAAACATGTCAGCAATGAGCTGCTCCTTCATGCCAACAGCAACCCGCATGGAGTACATCAGGAACTCATCGATTAATGGCATGATGCGTGGTGGGCTGGGATCTTGACAGGCTTCCTCACCTGCCCTCTTTGCTTTGGTCCAGTAGACCAGTCTAAGGACAGATGGTGAAATCGACTCCCAAAAAATGGTAAAAACACTCTCGGATGGAAATTTGGTGTAGAAACGAATTTGGTCGTCTGATGCACAGTATCGGCTAAATAGAGTAGTGGGTGGTAGGTCCGTGTTTTGCAACATGGCTTCTAAGTCATGGATGTAATCCAAAGCCTCATCCAGAGCACCTGTAAAGATAAAGAAAATTAAAAACCGGTCTTAACATGCTATGCTACCTTTCAACACAGAACAGTAATCATGTCATGTCAACAATCTTACCTGCGGGTGGGTGTGTCACGTAGTCCTGATCCATCCTTACTGCCTTAGCCGCCATGGTGCTATCTCTACAGCATAGCTGGGTAGACTGACGTTTGAAGGTTCTGTCATATACTGACTCCCTTCTCAAAGGAGCAGTAAAATTGTTCCATGGGAATAAGCTCGGCACAACACCACTCTCCAGGCGACGAACGACGCAGCCACCAACATAATCATCGGGAGCAAAGTGCCGGCTGCAGACATAGGTGCTACCTCTTTTTATATTAAAACTGTTCCCTTCCTCTCTTCGGATCGCCTGTATCCATTTCGGTTTCAGGTTTGGATCCACAGGAAAAGAATGAAAAGAAAGGTAGGGCTGTTTTTTGGTGGAAGAAGAACAGCCTGGAACACAACAAAAACTGTGACTCTTCGACTCTGCCATTTTTCGTATCTGCCGCTACGATAACAGGAAGTTTTATTACCCGACATTGACGTATTTCCGGTCGAAAAATGCGGAAGTGTGTAAAAGGTCTATAGCCACCTGTTTTGGGCTGCCTGGCCTCCAAGCCTTTTTCCTTTGTTTGGAATTGCATTTGGGTTGTTGCTGCTTTCACCTGGAAATATTTTGAGTCCGTCATTTAGTGACTCGTAACTGAACCACTTCTCTTCTTTAATTAAGGACTGCAAACACATTGCCAGGTCATAGTCAACACCCTCAAACAAGTCATGTGCTAAACAGGGCGGCAGCCCAGGCTGACACACGTGGAAATGTGAGAGTTTGTTGAAAACACTGTTGCCTTTAATGCCCTGATGCATGGTCACTTCAGGGTGACTCTCCAAAAACTGTATAGACTCATTATAATCTGCAGGATCTCTATGAGTGAAAACTGTGAGAGGGTTAGACAGAAACTCAATATTTTGTGACTAGACAGTATCTACAGAAATACTGAGCAAAACTGAAATTTGTGACCAATCATGTGGGAGCCCAGATTATCTCCCATTATGCATGCAACAGTACCTCTGTATATCTTATCCTCAAAGGATATGCCCTTTTCCTCCAGCTCACACAAGTCTGACACAAGCTCACCGAAAACTTTATTCACTCCAAAATATTTACAGTCTTTCTCTGTACAGAGCAGTACCAACTGGATTTGATCAACAGTTGATCTGATGTGAGGAGAGAAATTTCCAAGAGTGAAGTACACAGCTAAAACTTTGTGCTTTTGCTTGGCAGATCCAAGAGGATTATCCACCTCGAAAGCGTCTTGAAAAAGCATCACCTTTAAAGAATCTGGATCTGTGGCAAACATCGCGTTAGATCTAATGGCATGCCCATCAGTGAAATCACGAAGTGTACTATCTTCAACATGAATAGGGTTAAAACTCTGAGTTTTACTTCCCTTTTTCAGCATTGCTCTAAGGCTATCCAGTAATGGAATGATAGTATCTCCTCTGCCCCCTATCATTGTAGCCAAGTGTGACTTCAATAGGCTGAACATAGTTAAAGTGCGTCTTGTAATACTGCAGCCTTCGATGGTGTGTAGTTAAAGGACCACTTGCATGTAAGGCCTCGTGCATAGGGCTCCGCTCATTGACACTCTTCCCCAGACATGTTAATGTTTCTGTTGGAACACCATACTGTTCAAGTTCTTGAGGTAGCACATCCATTGTATACTCCTGTTGAATATCCTGAAGAGTTTTTATCTCATTTGCTATCTCTGTAATTGTGGAGGGTGGGACTAAATACTTTGCCTGCAAACCCAAGTAAAACAGAGCTAGATTTTCTGTGTAGGCATCTTGCACTTTATCACTCTCAGCAGCCATACTTTGGTCTACTTCAACATCATTACTTTGGTCTGCATTACTCACATCAATTCCTTCATTCTCTGCAACATGTGCCCTCATCTGGAAAATACTGTTATGCAGCTTCACACAGATGAACAGGTGCTATCTGGGTGACACTCCACCCTTGGTGATATCTGGACAGATGAGATGAAAAGGATCTTTTTACATTAAATGCCTTAGAACATCCATTAAAGGGAAAAGTTACAGTCAGACCCTCTTGTATGTGGTCACTCAAGTGAGACACAAGCCGTTAAACATCTGCATATTCTCAGCTGCAAAAATTTTACAAACACTTCAACTGCACAGACACACTCCGGTTCCAAGTTTGTCTGATCCTGGCGTCTGGGTGTGTTCGTGACATGTGAACAGCAAGGCAGTTAAATGAGGAAAACCTTCTTCCACAATCTTTATGGCCACATGATAAAAGTACATTATTAAGATGTCTGAGTGATCTTCAGTGCTTCGGGTATTCTGTCAATGAGACGCATTTAAACTCACAGACATTACAAGCCAACATGACGGATGCGAATGATGACAACTGCAACAATGTCTGACCGTTTGTGGACCTTGCCAGTAGTTCCATGTGATTATCCAATGTCTGAGGGACAGCGCCTGCAAACGAAATTTCTCTGGAACCAGCAGAGTTGAGCTTCCAGTTAGAGAAGAAGGCACAGGGACGCAATTTGGGAGGATCACCTTGACGTTGGGAGAGGACAGCGCCGACTCCAACATCCGACGCATCAACCTCTTCCGTGAAGGGCAGCGTAGGATCCGGCCGGCACAGAATGGGTACGGTGGTGAACCGGTCTTGTAGATGCGCAAACGCCCGCAGGGACGCGTCCGTCCACACTAGCTTTCGTCCCTTCTGGCTCGTCATGGCGGAGAGAGGAGCGGCTGTGGTGCTGAAATTCCTAATGAACCTCCTATAGTAATTTGCGAATCCCAGGGAGCGCTGTAGTCCTTAAGCGTCGTGGGTTGAGGCCAATTGCGCACTGCGGTGACCTTATTGTTGTCCAGCCGTACCCCGTCGGGTGTTACGGGCACGATACACTAGGCACTTCACAAGCGAATTTTCGCCTCCCATTCATTTTCAATTAGGTCACGTGACAGTGTTGTGCAAGGCATTGTGGGATACCTGGCGACGCGAAGACAGCGAGCGAAGCGTCGAAAGATAGGATCCATCCTATTCTATGCAAATTGAATGCGATTTTCGCTCTTACGCCCTTGGGCGATAGCCAATCACAAACGATGTGTCTGTGTACCTTCTATACGCGGCATCCAAAATGTTACTACGTTCAAAATGGAGGAACATTTAATAATTGCAGTTTCTTGATTTCAAGAACTGTACAATGTGTCCCTTTTTAATTATAGATTAAGAGACATTTAATTTTCTTTTTGGGCTATTTTTCATATGAAATAATGCTACAGTGCATGTTCATTTTGGAGTTGGCTGGCAAACAGCACAATGAAATGCTACTCATCATAGGCAAATAGCAAGAAGTTTTAGGCTGGACTAATTGCTCTACGAAACCGGGTGTCCAGCCTCACAACCCGGAATCCCAATCTACTAAACTCGGCCTTGGTGAGCCGAAAATAACCCTGGAACCAGGGATCGTCAAGGCGGAGTTCCTGTACAAGCCTATGGTACTCCCCATTCGTTTCTCGGTAGGGATGCACCGATCCAAATTTTTTCACTTCCGATCCCGATACCCGAATTTGGATATCGGCCGATATCGATACTATTCCGATACCAGAGCTGTGTTTGCTTTAATATTATCACTATCATTATTGTTGATTTTATATGATGCTAAAATAAACTCCTCTCAACAGGCAAGTATGATATGTACATATGTATGCATGTATATCCCAAAAGGCAACTTGAGGTAAGTATAAGGTCAAAAAGGAAGTCAGAAAATCCTGTTAACAGGACAAATACCATTCTGAAAACAAATATGCAACTGTAAAGGTTTCAAATTGATTGTCATGTCAATATTTATTACATTCCAAAAATGTAAAATACTTGAGGTTTGAAAAATATAAGAAAAGTGCAAAGTGTAAACATCTTACACACTATCAATAAAATAGTGTGCATCTGAACAGCACAAATTAAGTACACTTGCTCTTGTAGCATCAACAAATCAAGGTTGTAAAATGTAAAATATATATTTGAAATATAAGAAATGTGCAATAACTGTAAACATCTTACACACACTTACAATAAAACAGTGTGCATCTGAAAAGCACAAATCAAGTGCAGTAGGAGGTTTGGCCCTGAAGATGACCTGGATTAAGCTTAAAGCCAGAGTCTAACTATTCTTCAAAAGAAAACAAAAAGTAAATGACTCAAAGTTAACACTGAGGGAGTGACGTAGTGTTCAACAAATCTCACTTAAACATTGGCAGGTTCATCACCGGGAATCATCACCTTAACGTGGTGGAGAGGTTTGTGTGCCCCTATGAACCTGAGGGCTGGGTTGTCTGGAGCTTCATGCTCTTGGTAGGGTTTCCCAAGGCAAAGTGGACTCAGGCGAGGGGCCAGACTAAGAATGGTTCACCAAGACCCCATGAAAGATAGAGGGAAAAGGAGCGAGACCCTGCCTGGAGGAAGCCCAGGGCCCTCGTCTGGAGCCAGGCCCAGACGGCGGGCTCGAAAGCGAGCGTCTGGTGGCCGGGTTTGCCACGGAGCCCGGCCGGGCACAGCCCGAACGAGATACGTGGCATCTCTCTCCTCTCCATCCTGTGGGCCCACCACTCACAGGAACAACCGCAGGGGTCGGGTGCGCTGTCATATGGGTGGCAGTGAAGGTGGGGGGTCTCGACGGATCAGACCCGGGCGGCAGAAGCTTGCTTTGGGGACGTGGAACGTCACCTCGCTGGGGGGGAAGGAGCCAGAACTTGTGCGTGAGGTGGAGCGATACCAGTTGGATCTGGTGGGACTTACCTCTAAGCACAACCGTGGCTCTGGAACCTTACTCCTGGATAGGGGTTGGACTCTGTTCTTCTCTGGAGTTGCCCAGGGTGAGAGGCGGCGGGCTGGTGTGGGGATACTCACGAGCCCACGTCTGAGCACGGCGGTGTTGGAGTTTACCCCGGTGGATGAGAGGTTTGCCTCCCTACGCCTAAGGGTGGTGGGGGGAAAACTCTGACTGTTGTTTGTGCTTATGCACCAAACAGCAGTTCGGAGTATTCAGCCTTCTTGGAGACCCTGAAGGGAGTCCTATATAGGGCTCCAGTAGGGGACTCCATCATTCTGCTGGGAGACTTCAACGCACATGTGGGCATCGATGGAGACACCTGGAGAGGCGTGATTGGGAGGAACGGCCTCCCTGATCTAAACCCGAGCGGTCGTTTGTTATTGGACTTCTGTGCTAGTCATGGATTGTCTATAACAAACACCATGTTCGAACATAAGGAGGCGCATAAGTGTACATGGTACCAGAGCACCCTAGGCCGAAGGTCAATGATCGATTTTGTGATCGTATCGGCTGATCTAAGGCCGCATGTTTTGGACACTCGGGTGAAGAGAGGGGCAGAGCTGTCAACTGATCACCATCTGGTAGTGAGCTGGATCAGAGGGTGGGGAAAGACTTTGGACAGACCAGGTAAGCCCAAACGGGTAGCGCGGGTGAACTGGGAACGTCTGGAGGAGGCCCCTGTCCGAAAGATCTTCAACTCACACCTCCGGCGGAGCTTTTCAGGCATCCCTGTGGAGGTTGGGGGCATTGAACCTGAGTGGGCAATGTTCAAAGCTTCTATTGCTGAAGCTGCGGCGGTGAGCTGTGGTCTCAAGGTCCTAGGTGCCTCAAGGGGTGGTAACCCTAGAACACCGTGGTGGACCACGGTGGTCAGGGAAGCTGTCCGACTGAAGAAGGAGGCCTTCAGGGATATGCTATCCCTGGGGACTCCGGAGGCAGTTGCAGGGTACCGACAGGCCCGAAGGGCTGCAGCCGCTGCCGTGTCAGAGGCAAAGCAGCGGGTGTGGGAGAAGTTTGGAGAAGCTATGGAGAAGGACTTTCGGTCGGCACCAAAATGCTTCTGGAAAACCGTTCAGCACCTCAGAAGGGGAAAACGGGGAACCATCCAAGCTGTGTACAGTAAGGATGGGACACTGTTGACCTCAACTGATGATGTGATCGGGCGCTGGAAAGAGCATTTTGAGGAGCTCCTGAATCCGACCTACACGCCCTCTAGTATAGAGGCAGAGCTGGAGGCTGATGGAGGGTCATCGTCAGTTTCCCTGGGGGAAGTCGCTGAAGTAGTCAAACAACTCCACAGTGGCAAAGCCCCAGGGACTGATGAGATTCGTCCAGAAATGCTAAAAGCTTTGGGTGGGGAAGGGCTGTCTTGGTTGACACGCCTCTTCAACATTGCATGGAAGTCTGGGACAGTGCCAGAGGAGTGGCAGACCGGGGTGGTGGTTCCCCTCTTCAAAAAGGGGGACCAGAGAGTGTGTGCCAATTACAGAGGTATCACACTCCTCAGCCTCCCTGGTAAAGTGTACTCCAAAGTGCTGGAAAGGAGGGTTCGGCCAATAGTCGAACCTCGGATTGAAGAGGAACAATGCGGTTTTCGTCCTGGCCGGGGAACCACGGACCAGCTCTTTACTCTCGCAAGGATCCTGGAGGGGGCCAGTATTGCCAGTAGTTCGTGATTTCCCACGTTGAAATTTCTCTCCGCAGAGTTGAGCTTCTTAGAGAAGAAGGCACAGGGACGCAATTTGGGAGGATCACCTTGACGTTGGGAGAGGACAGCGCCGACTCCAACATCCGACGCATCAACCTCTTCCGTGAAGGGCAGCGTAGGATCCGGCCGGCACAGAATGGGTACGGTGGTGAACCGGTCTTGTAGATGCGCAAACGCCCGCAGGGACGCGTCCGTCCACACTAGCTTTCGTCCCTTCTGGCTCGTCATGGCGGAGAGAGGAGCGGCTGTGGTGCTGAAATTCCTAATGAACCTCCTATAGTAATTTGCGAATCCCAGGGAGCGCTGTAGTCCTTAAGCGTCGTGGGTTGAGGCCAATTGCGCACTGCGGTGACCTTATTGTTGTCCAGCCGTACCCCGTCGGGTGTTACGGGCACGATACACTAGGCACTTCACAAGCGAAATTCCGAAGCGAATTTTCGCCTCCCATTCATTTTCAATTAGGTCACGTGACAGTGTTGTGCAAGGCATTGTGGGATACCTGGCGACGCGAAGACAGCGAGCGAAGCGTCGAAAGATAGGATCCATCCTATTCTATGCAAATTGAATGCGATTTTCGCTCTTACGCCCTTGGGCGATAGCCAATCACAAACGATGTGTCTGTGTACCTTCTATACGCGGCATCCAAAATGTTACTACGTTCAAAATGGAGGAACATTTAATAATTGCAGTTTCTTGATTTCAAGAACTGTACAATGTGTCCCTTTTTAATTATAGATTAAGAGACATTTAATTTTCTTTTTGGGCTATTTTTCATATGAAATAATGCTACAGTGCATGTTCATTTTGGAGTTGGCTGGCAAACAGCACAATGAAATGCTACTCATCATAGGCAAATAGCAAGAAGTTTTAGGCTGGACTAATTGCTCTACGAAACCGGGTGTCCAGCCTCACAACCCGGAATCCCAATCTACTAAACTCGGCCTTGGTGAGCCGAAAATAACCCTGGAACCAGGGATCGTCAAGGCGGAGTTCCTGTACAAGCCTATGGTACTCCCCATTCGTTTCTCGGTAGGGATGCACCGATCCAAATTTTTTCACTTCCGATCCCGATACCCGAATTTGGATATCGGCCGATATCGATACTATTCCGATACCAGAGCTGTGTTTGCTTTAATATTATCACTATCATTATTGTTGATTTTATATGATGCTAAAATAAACTCCTCTCAACAGGCAAGTATGATATGTACATATGTATGCATGTATATCCCAAAAGGCAACTTGAGGTAAGTATAAGGTCAAAAAGGAAGTCAGAAAATCCTGTTAACAGGACAAATACCATTCTGAAAACAAATATGCAACTGTAAAGGTTTCAAATTGATTGTCATGTCAATATTTATTACATTCCAAAAATGTAAAATACTTGAGGTTTGAAAAATATAAGAAAAGTGCAAAGTGTAAACATCTTACACACTATCAATAAAATAGTGTGCATCTGAACAGCACAAATTAAGTACACTTGCTCTTGTAGCATCAACAAATCAAGGTTGTAAAATGTAAAATATATATTTGAAATATAAGAAATGTGCAATAACTGTAAACATCTTACACACACTTACAATAAAACAGTGTGCATCTGAAAAGCACAAATCAAGTGCAGTAGGAGGTTTGGCCCTGAAGATGACCTGGATTAAGCTTAAAGCCAGAGTCTAACTATTCTTCAAAAGAAAACAAAAAGTAAATGACTCAAAGTTAACACTGAGGGAGTGACGTAGTGTTCAACAAATCTCACTTAAACATTGGCAGGTTCATCACCGGGAATCATCACCTTAACGTGGTGGAGAGGTTTGTGTGCCCCTATGAACCTGAGGGCTGGGTTGTCTGGAGCTTCATGCTCTTGGTAGGGTTTCCCAAGGCAAAGTGGACTCAGGCGAGGGGCCAGACTAAGAATGGTTCACCAAGACCCCATGAAAGATAGAGGGAAAAGGAGCGAGACCCTGCCTGGAGGAAGCCCAGGGCCCTCGTCTGGAGCCAGGCCCAGACGGCGGGCTCGAAAGCGAGCGTCTGGTGGCCGGGTTTGCCACGGAGCCCGGCCGGGCACAGCCCGAACGAGATACGTGGCATCTCTCTCCTCTCCATCCTGTGGGCCCACCACTCACAGGAACAACCGCAGGGGTCGGGTGCGCTGTCATATGGGTGGCAGTGAAGGTGGGGGGTCTCGACGGATCAGACCCGGGCGGCAGAAGCTTGCTTTGGGGACGTGGAACGTCACCTCGCTGGGGGGGAAGGAGCCAGAACTTGTGCGTGAGGTGGAGCGATACCAGTTGGATCTGGTGGGACTTACCTCTAAGCACAACCGTGGCTCTGGAACCTTACTCCTGGATAGGGGTTGGACTCTGTTCTTCTCTGGAGTTGCCCAGGGTGAGAGGCGGCGGGCTGGTGTGGGGATACTCACGAGCCCACGTCTGAGCACGGCGGTGTTGGAGTTTACCCCGGTGGATGAGAGGTTTGCCTCCCTACGCCTAAGGGTGGTAGGGGGGAAAACTCTGACTGTTGTTTGTGCTTATGCACCAAACAGCAGTTCGGAGTATTCAGCCTTCTTGGAGACCCTGAAGGGAGTCCTATATAGGGCTCCAGTAGGGGACTCCATCATTCTGCTGGGAGACTTCAACGCACATGTGGGCATCGATGGAGACACCTGGAGAGGCGTGATTGGGAGGAACGGCCTCCCTGATCTAAACCCGAGCGGTCGTTTGTTATTGGACTTCTGTGCTAGTCATGGATTGTCTATAACAAACACCATGTTCGAACATAAGGAGGCGCATAAGTGTACATGGTACCAGAGCACCCTAGGCCGAAGGTCAATGATCGATTTTGTGATCGTATCGGCTGATCTAAGGCCGCATGTTTTGGACACTCGGGTGAAGAGAGGGGCAGAGCTGTCAGCTGATCACCATCTGGTAGTGAGCTGGATCAGAGGGTGGGGAAAGACTTTGGACAGACCAGGTAAGCCCAAACGGGTAGCGCGGGTGAACTGGGAACGTCTGGAGGAGGCCCCTGTCCGAAAGATCTTCAACTCACACCTCCGGCGGAGCTTTTCAGGCATCCCTGTGGAGGTTGGGGGCATTGAACCTGAGTGGGCAATGTTCAAAGCTTCTATTGCTGAAGCTGCGGCGGTGAGCTGTGGTCTCAAGGTCCTAGGTGCCTCAAGGGGTGGTAACCTAGAACACCGTGGTGGACCACGGTGGTCAGGAAGCTGTCCGACTGAAGAAGGAGGCCTTCAGGGATATGCTATCCCTGGGGACTCCGGAGGCAGTTGCAGGGTACCGACAGGCCCGAAGGGCTGCAGCCGCTGCCGTGTCAGAGGCAAAGCAGCGGGTGTGGGAGAAGTTTGGAGAAGCTATGGAGAAGGACTTTCGGTCGGCACCAAAATGCTTCTGGAAAACCGTTCAGCACCTCAGAAGGGGAAAACGGGAACCATCCAAGCTGTGTACAGTAAGGATGGGACACTGTTGACCTCAACTGATGATGTGATCGGGCGCTGGAAAGAGCATTTTGAGGAGCTCCTGAATCCGACCTACACGCCCTCTAGTATAGAGGCAGAGCTGGAGGCTGATGGAGGGTCATCGTCAGTTTCCCTGGGGGAAGTCGCTGAAGTAGTCAAACAACTCCACAGTGGCAAAGCCCCAGGGACTGATGAGATTCGTCCAGAAATGCTAAAAGCTTTGGGTGGGGAAGGGCTGTCTTGGTTGACACGCCTCTTCAACATTGCATGGAAGTCTGGGACAGTGCCAGAGGAGTGGCAGACCGGGGTGGTGGTTCCCCTCTTCAAAAAGGGGGACCAGAGAGTGTGTGCCAATTACAGAGGTATCACACTCCTCAGCCTCCCTGGTAAAGTGTACTCCAAAGTGCTGGAAAGGAGGGTTCGGCCAATAGTCGAACCTCGGATTGAAGAGGAACAATGCGGTTTTCGTCCTGGCCGGGGAACCACGGACCAGCTCTTTACTCTCGCAAGGATCCTGGAGGGGGCCTGGGAGTATGCCCATCCAGTCTACATGTGTTTTGTGGATCTGGAGAAGGCGTATGACCGGGTACCCCGGGACCTTTTTTTTGTGGGAGGTGCTGCGGGACTATGGGGTGAGGGGGTCTCTTCTCAGGGCCATCCAATCTCTGTACGCTCAAAGCATGAGCTGTGTCCGTTTCCTCGGCAGTAAGTCGGATTCGTTCCCGGTGGGGGTTGGCCTCCGCCAGGGCTGCGCTTTGTCACCAATCCTGTTTGTAATATTCATGGACAGGATATCGAGGCGAGTCATGGGGGGGAGGGGTTCCCGTTCGGTGGGCTGATGGTCACATCACTGCTTTTTGCGGATGATGTGGTCCTGATGGCCTCATCCGTCGGTGACCTTCAGCACTCACTGGATCGGTTCGCAGCCGAGTGTGAAGCGGCTGGGATGAGGGTTAGCACCTCTAAATCTGAGGCCATGACTCTCAGCAGGAAACCGGTGGAGTGCCTACTCCGGGTAGGGAATGAGTCCTTACTCCAAGTGAAGGAGTTCAAGTACCTCGGGGTCTTGTTCGCGAGTGAGGGAACAATGGAGCGGGAGATTGGTCGGAGGATCGGAGCAGCGGGGGCGGTGTTGCATTCGCTTCACCGCACCGTTGTGACGAAAAGAGAGCTGAGCCGAAAGGCAAAGCTCTCGATCTACTGGTCAATCTTTGTTCCTACCCTCACCTATGGTCATGAAAGCTGGGTCATGACCGAAAGAACGAGATCGCGGGTACAAGCGGCCGAAATGGGTTTTCTCAGAAAGGTGGCTGGCCTCTCCCTGAGGGATAGGGTGAGAAGCTCAGTCATCCGAGAGGAACTCGGAGTAGAGCCGCTGCTCCTTTGCATAGAAAGGAGCCAGTTGAGGTGGTTCGGGCATCTTGTACGAATGCCACCTGGGCGCCTTTCTAGAGAGGTGTTCCAGGCACGTCCAGCTGGGAGGAGACCTCGGGGAAGACCCAGGACTAGGTGGAGAGATTATATCTCCACACTGGCCTGGGAACGCCTCGGGATTCCACAGTCAGAGCTGGCTAATGTTGCCCGGGAAAGGGAAGTTTGGGGTCCCCTGCTAGAGCTGCTACCCCCGCGACCCGACCCCGGATAAGCGGTTGAAGATGAGATGAGGTTCTTTTTGAGGAATATGAGCATCTCTGCTCTCTCTGCTGTCAGACGATTCCTCTTTTCATCCACGATATTGGATGCCGTGCTAAACAGTCTTTCGCTTTCCACACTGGTTGAAGGGGCACTCAGGAACCTTACCGCAACAGCAGCAAGGAGAAGAAAGCGAGCATGGTTGTTTGCCCAGTACTGGAAAGGGCTGTCTTTCTCGCCCATAATTGGTTCTTTCAAATACATTTGCATTTGGATAACCGCTGCCTGGGTACCTCCTGCAGGTTCATCATGCTCCTCCAGAATTCTGTCATACAGACTGCTGAAGCTGCTCTTACTTGTGCTTGGAGGAGAACCAGTACTTGGACCAGCTTCTATGCGAGCGACCTTTTCTGCTGGCTCTGCTTCGGTTACCCCTGCTTCATCAGCTGATGCCCTGAGCAGTGTTTGCTCTATCTTCTCAAGCTCTTGTGTCAGGAGAGCCTTTGCCCTTCTGGCAGTTTCTTCACCCATAAAGAACCTGACACAAAAATTAAATGGGTTGAGTACAACTTATTTTTTGCTGCTAAACCAAAACTACATGTTGATTTGATTGTTAATGTGGCCTACAATGAATTGGATAAGGGGGAAGGTGTGTGTGTGTGTGTCAAACACACACACACACACACACACACACACCTCCCCCTTATCCAATTCATAAAACTTAGCCAACATTTAAAAAAAAAAAAGTTTTTTAATAGGGCATTAATAAAAAGATGAATCACCCATCCTTGTATCGAGCGTCCACTAAAGTGGCAACAGCTTGGAGGAGCGTGCTTTTCTTTGTTTTGATGCCGCTGTCAGTACTGTTCTCCTCGGCGAGCAGGCGTGTTAAAATGGTGACGGCTGGGATTACGTCGGCTGCAGTGGAGGTCGCTGAGCTGATTTTCCTGGTTAACTCCTCGAAGGACTCCAGCACCGTTACATTTTTCCAGCAAACCCCACTCGTTGGCTGACAGTGTTGCCGGCAAGTTGTGGTCGGCAGCATATGCACAGAGAGGTCGCTTCCCTTTCAGAAGGCTCTTGATCATATAGAAGGAGCTGTTCCATCTAGTTTGAAGATCTTGAACAAGACGAGTTGAGGTGGTCGTGGTTCCCGCACCTTGCATTTCATGCTGCAGGTCTTCCAAGCGAGACTGTGCAAGTTGTGAATGCTTGAAATGTCCTACGATCTTCCTGCTGTTTGCTAATGCATCACTAATGCTGCGTTGTGACATTAGTCCCTCGTGCACAACGAGCTGCAGCGAGTGAGCAAAACAGCCCAAACTAGGAACTGCCAAGTCTTCCATTCCAGCTTTCATATTACGTGCATTGTCTTGTAGAATGGCATGCACTTTTTTCAGAGGGATATCCCAGTGATTTAACATCTCTGTAATGGAGGCTGCGATTGTAGCTCGGTTGTGTGTACCCCTGCATTGTTTTACCTGAAGCACCGCACTACAGAGGCCATGTGTGTCTGAGTCAACCCAGTGCACTGTGAGGCTTATCAGCGACATTTTGCAGACATCTGACGTCCAAATATCTGTAGTAAAGCTCAGGGCTGGAACTCCTTTTAACTTTTCAGCTGACTTGGTTGACACTCGGCTGTATAGTTCAGGTCTCTGATAAATATCTCCTGGAAGGTAAACTATATCGTGGCTGCAAGTGTTCTATCAGGCTGCGAAATCCAGCGTTTTCCACCACTGATAACGGTTGGTCATCGAGTACGATGAAGTTGAGCAACTTCTCTGTAATCGCTTTAGCCTTTACGTTGTCTGCCTGGAGTTTTCCTTGCTTCTGGAATGACTCCAGAAGTGATTCCTGACGGCTCGCGTTGTCTTTCTGCCCCCTGGCTGAAAAATCATCCTGCTCTTTAATGTGGTGCCTTTTTAAATGTTTGATTACATTCGTTGTGTTGTATGACGCGAGTGTTGTTCCGCCTCTCGGAATTATAGCTTTGCAAACATTACATTTTGCTGTCTTGCTCTGCGGTGTTTCGATTGTAAAGTATTTCCACACAGCGGACATGTTGGCTAGCGACAATGTTATCCTGACAGCTGGCTGCAAACTGCGGAATGGATTTCCTGAGCGGAGGCGTGACTCATAACTCTGTGTCTCATTGAGCCGTTCAGGAAATCCCTTCCACAGTTTGCAGCCAGCTGTCAGACTACCTGGCGGGAATCACGTTTGGAGTCATTTCAGCAGACAACGTTTAAGCGCAGACATGGCTCTCGGATATCGGATATCTCCGCAGGTTGGATCGGGAAAATCCGATACGTGAATTACGCTGGTATCGGTCCCGATACCGATACTGGATCGGCCTCATCCCTATTTCTCGGGACAAAAGAATAGGGTTCACCGAAAAGGAACGCCCTGCGATGAAGCAGCAATGATAATGCAACAATGGAACGTCCTGCGATGAAGCAGCAATGATAATGCAACAAGCATCTTTCTCTCGTTATCCATGTTTGAAATAGAGATCTTTTTGTGTAAATCAATTTATATGAAATTATTCCCTCCACAAATGTTTTATGAGCGGGAAGTATTTTTATTTGCCAAGAATGCTTAAATAAAAATGCATATTGAGCAAACATAATACGTCGTCATGACACAAACAATCATAGTAACAACTACTGAAACTACTTTTTCACCCTGCTTATAGAAAATGTTGAATTATGATTAATCTGGTCTACTTTCATCAACCTAATTCTTAGCAAAAGTGTGCATTGGAATAGTGAAGTGTAAACTTTCTGCGTCGCAACAAAAAAACATACACGCCCACAAGCGACCAGCGACAAGCAATCCAAGCGTAGTAATGCGAAAATCCAAATGCCTAGTGTATCGTGCCCGTATGGTGGTGATGTGGAACTCGCTCTTCTCCAGTTTAACGTATAGTGCATGCTCCCTCAATCGCCGTACCACCTGTTGCACATGGGAAATGTGTTCGGCCAGAGAATTAGAATAGATCAAGATGTCATCTATGTACACAATTATGAACCGATCAATCATATCCCGAAAGATATCATTCATGAATGACTGAAAGACTGCTGGAGCGTTCGTCAACCCAAATGGCATAATGCAGTACTCATAATGTCCCTGGTGTGTGATGAATGCAGTCTTCCACTCATCCCCTTCTTGAATCCGCACCAAATTGTATGCGCTGCGTAAATCCAATTTACTGTATAGACGGGCCTGACCCACCTGCTCCAGGGCTGCGGGAATGAGAGGTAAAGGATATCAATTCTTTATAGTATTGTCATTCAAACCTCTGTAATCGATACATGGATGGAGGCCTCCGTCCTTCTTCTTCAGGAAGAAGAAGCTGGATGCCGCCAGGGACGTAGATGGTCGGATCGCCCCTTGACTCAACGCCCCATCTATGTAAGAGTTCATAGCCTCCTTCTCAGTTTGCGACAGTGGGTATATGCGTCCATGAGGCAGTGTAGCTCCGGACCGCAGCTCTATGGCGCAGTCCCACGGTCGATGTGGAGGCAGTTTGCAGGCTCTCTCCTTCGAAAACACCTGGTACAGAGAGACAGGCGAGACGAGGTCCGGTAAACAGGCAGGATGGTCAGGCACAGGAATCACTGGTAGGTACAAAGCAAAGGTTAAGCAGACTCAGAGTAAACGGGCGTAAATCTAGTTGGTAGAATGCTTGTGGGTAGCTCAATCTCTTATCTCATGGTACCTAAAGACGTGTGCAGGTCTATATGTACACACATATACACAGAAAAACATTTGGGGGAAAGGTACTGTATTTAATTACCCACCTTTCACTACACATTCTACATTATGAATCTACGTCCATATAGTGTTCTTCCTTGTATTAAGCTTAGCCGGTTAGAGTTGATCGACCGATCATTACCTCCCCGAACAAAAATGAAGTCGTTTTTTTACCACTGTGGACATTCAAACTTATCAAACCGTGGCTGTTACTTTCGGTCAGTTTCGAAACACTGGGAAGTGACTTTGGTTAGTTTTGAATGCTCGAACCCTGACTCCTCAATCTCACTTCTATTTCTCTTTTTTTAGCTTTAGCCTTCCTGACATAAGCCACTATGGAGTTGGCAGAAAAACTGTCTGGTGGAGAACAACATCTCATCAGCTCCTCCTTACTCAAAATACCTGAAAGTTTAAATAGTATATCAGGAACTTTTACTCTAACAGAGCATTTTTTAACATACTATAATAGTGGATACCAGTTAACTTATCATGATTAGTAAAAGCAACAAGGGAGAAAATCTGAAGAATCTCTGAAATTTAGGGAAGGCGTTAACATTGTATTGTATTATACTTGGCTATACTGAGGCTGTGCCTCACTGGGCTCTGCGTTGAGGGGCTGTGCCTCACCGGGCTCTGCGTTGAGGGGCTGTGCCTCACCGGTGAAGGAACTGTAGGGTGATTGTAATGGTTCAGGTGAAGTGAGGGTTTGGTGAGCAAACAGAGTCACGGTCAGAAGATGTCAGATGATATGGAGTGATGAATGAGGCAGGGAGAAGGCAAGGTTTGTTGCAACAACAGTAGTAATTTATTTATCATTCAGGCTGAATTTGGTTCAACACATTGTCTGTCTGTGTGCTGCAGAGCCGGCCCTAGCCCATTGGCTGCCCTAGGCGATACTAAAATTTGCTCCTCTTTCCACCTCAGAAACATGTTGTTTGAGGACTGGGTCAAACTTGGCCAAGAGCTCAACCTCTTTAAGGAAGTTCCCATTGTTTGGTTGGAAAAGCCTGTCAGACCTTCCCCGAAGTGGAATATTGCGCTCTGCCAATGACTGAATAATGGCGACCATCTCCTCCTTTCAGCCTGAATAAGTGTAATTTCAAGTTTATCAATCGTCTGGCCCTTTTCGAGACGGGTCTCCAGTTCCTTCCAAGACGACATGTGCTGCAAATGCTCTGGATTATTCTCATGACTTTTTAGGATTTTGACGCAGTTCTTCCAGTCATTAAGTCCACTGCTGATCAGATAAAAGCTTTTCATTGAGAAGAGCTGGCAGCAAAAGCAGTAAAGACTATTTTTGTTCTTTGAGTACACCAACCAGCTTCTCCTAATATTTTCTCTGTTCACTAACTGTCTGTAAAAATTGTTGTGATGGCAACTTCGTCCATCCTGTCGTTTGGGAAAGGTAAAATCTGGATTGGTATGATATGGTCCTCTACTGACTAATTCAGTCCTCACTCTATTGTCAGACAGGGTTGGCCAGTCAGCAGGATCAATCGGTCCTCCCCTGACGGATATCATGGATATCAGAACTTGTTGTGAGGGATAAAGTGTCTGCAGCCTGTAGTGTAGAATCAGGGCGGGTTGTGTCAGTTGCTCCTTCACCTGAAGGCAAATACACACAATTGATGTTCATCTTTTAATACACATACATTATAGCAATAGGCAATAAAATGAATGATTTTTTCTCTTGTTCATAAGTTGAGATTTATCGCTGATCTTGTGAGTCATAATACAACAGGCAGTAAAAATCATCTAAATCATTTTTTTCTTTTAACAAGATCAGTAGTGTTTAATGGAGTAAACAATTAATTAAAAAGACTTACCTGCTGCATGCTCTGTGTCTTTGGGCTGTGTTTCATTGGTTGCTGTGCTAGGTGTGCTAGGTGTGATCCTAGATGTCACTTCACCTGCAGCTTTATTTAAGCACAGAGTAAAACCAGATTACTGACGTTCTTTAAAAAACTTAAACAATCAAGAATGAGGTTGAAAGTCGTTTACAATGAATGTTCATAATTTGAATTCATTTACATAATCTTGAACTATTACAGATGATTATAGCTTCATTAATATACATTTATAGACGGCTACTTCTACTAAAACTATTTCTACCACTTTTAACTATAATAACTAATCAAACTTACAAGGTTCAGACAGAGATGAAACTTGGGGATCAGTTGAGCTTTCTTTAGGAGGTGAAGGTCTCTGCAAATATTTCTGGAGTGCATCTGAACATTTTAAAACATAAAATAACATTAGCATTCCATAACACCACTGTTACGTCCCTCCACTACCTGTGTTTCCTTTGCTAATGTTTGGCTGCTCGGCAGTATGTTCTCCTTTGTTATTGTGTGCAGGTGTGACCAGGTAACGAGTGGGCGGGGAGACACCCTTTAAAGCTGAGGCTCCCAATCTTCTGGTACTCGGTTATTTTGTGTGTCGCTTTAGTGATTAAATAGTGCATTGCATAAAGTAGTGTTTAAACAGGATGAGGTCGGGTTTAGACTTTTGTTGGCTGCAGTGATTTGTGGGGTTTAAGCCCATTCGTCTAACTTTTCCTCAGCTTGTCAGTATTGTGGCGTGGTGGTGTTATGTTAAAGTCTTGAGATCTTTTTGGGGATCTTGACCAATTTTTATTTTCTTCCTTTGTAGTTGTGTAGCAGCCTGTAGTATTTTGTTTATTTTCGATTGCTATATTAGTCATGTCTATAGCTCAGGAATTTATAGAAAACCCTTCTGTAGAGGCGTTTAATAACCTTTAAAAAGAGCAACTTTTGGAATTGGCTACTTATTATGAAATTAAGTTGTCCGCTTCCGATAAACGCCTCAAAAGCAGCGTTAAAACCGCTCTGCTACCAGTTTTGGTAGAGAATAGGGTTTTGCCTCACGTTGATATGAGACATTATATCCGGTTGAAAGAGCTTTCTATTCGGAAGAAAGAATTAGACAATGAGGGAGAAGGGTTGCGTTTAAGGGTCTCCGATAACGAGTTGGAAATGAAACGCTTAGATTTGAAAGCTAGACAGGAAAATATTGAACTCATTCTTACTGGGACTTTTGATGTGAGCAAAAACATTAGGCTTGTACCACCGTTCATTGAAAAAGACGTGGAAAAATATTTTCCGCATTTTGAGAAAGTTGCGTCAACTTTAAATTGGCCGAAAGAAGTATGGACTTTGTTAATTCAGTCAATTTTAACTGGTAGAGCACAAGAAGTGTATTCTTCACTTTCACTTGAACAAAGTAAAGACTACGGTGTGGTTAAGGCAGCTATTCTTAGTTGTTACCAACTAGTCCCAGAAGGGACAGGGGAGTAATCCTACGGGTGGTGTATACCCCGAGGTAGCTCTAAATCTACTCCCCAACTTCCTGTGAACAAAAGAAAAGAATATAATTAACACACACAATACAAATACTGGCAGCGGCTACACAAAAACCAAGGCACACAGATCTCAAAGCCTTAACACTAAGATCACAAACAAAACCAGTCCCAACCTAAGATACCAACCACAGAGCCTCTGCGTCAAAAGCCAGCCCCTCACTGATCCACAACCTGGGCTTTTTAAGGAGCCCAGCCAGGTGCAGCCACTAAGGACTGGGCGGAGTTCTAGGACCAAATCAGCGGCCTCATCACCAATCAGCAGCTGGAACTGTTGGAAGATAAACTTCAATAGTAACATCTCTGTCTCATAACAGTTAAGCTGTATTACCTTTACACTATAAGAACATAAACTTCAATAGTAACATCTCTGTCTCATAACAGTTAAGCTGTATTACCTTTACACTATAAGAACATAAACTTCAATAGTAACATCTCTGTCTCATAACAGTTAAGCTGTATTACCTTTACACTATAAGAACATAAACTTCAATAGTAACATCTCTGTCTCATAACAGTTAAGCTGTATTACCTTTACACTATAAGAACATAAACTTCAATAGTAACATCTCTGTCTCATAACAGTTAAGCTGTATTACCTTTACACTATAAGAACATAAACTTCAATAGTAACATCTCTGTCTCATATCTTGGCGCTCTTTTCTAACTGAATCTGTATCATTTTAATGCTAATGTGCCATTTTCTCACCTGCACACTTTCAAACTGTTTACACATTTGACGTACTTTAAGCTTACAGAGCACACATCACCTGGATTCATATTAGCTTATAAACAACTGTAGTCACATGAAAGGAGTGTAACTAACCTGAAAATATTATAAATATTACAGATAAATCAGTGACGCAGGACAACTGTTGCTCATTCTCCATTAACTCGGATTATGAGCTCGTCTTGCTCTGCGCTTCGCTAAATGTCCCAGTGTGACGCGGCTCGTGGTTACTGCCACCCTGTGTCCATTTGATGAATTACATGTCATTGTATGCATTTATTTTGTCATCTCTAATTAGTATTTAATTATATAAATCTGAATAAATGAAATTATATTGCAATAGAAGGAAAGGAAACAAAAAGTCATAATCTCAACAAAACTTATTTTGTGAGTGTCACAACAAATATTACTGTAATAGAAAAAGATTACATTGATTCAGTGAATTGCTACTCACATTTTCATTTTTAATTCAAGTTCAGAATGTGGCTTGACATTTGGCAAAAGTTGACCCGGACAACATTTTGTAGGTATTACTAATTGTTTCTGCCAGCACAACATTTGTTGTTGCAATGAGGTTCAGCAGGGGACATGCACAAAATGATGCTGAGGGAGTTTATATACTAGACTGCCATTTTCCAAGATGGAATAGGTGTCTTGGTATTCAACCTGCTCTATTGGCTCTTCAGCATCTGAGATTCGGTCTGCTCTGTCTGACGAGCAAAACCATTGAAGTCTTCGATGATATTTGATCTACTGACTTTTGTGGTTCTTACTACTTTCCCCCTGATCCTATTGCACAATATATGTCATCGAGAGCACCTGCAAGCACATCCAATATGTGGGAACCTCTGCAAGCGAGTGCAGCAGAATGTCTCCACAGAGTTTCTTCAACTGTACAAGTGAGCAGAGCCAGAACACACAATGACTTACTAAGTACTTAGAATAAACAAGGATAGATGCAGAAGGACAATGTTTGTCAACCGTGTCGGTCGTGAAGTAAGAAGTTCCGTGAGAAGTTCACACAATCATACAGCAGAACGTCTCAACAGAGTTTCTTCAACTGTACAAGCGAGCAGAGCCGAAACACACAATGGCTCACAATGTACTTACTATGTACTAGAATAAACAATAGGCTTTTATTATAATGTGGAAAAACAACATTCCTGCCACATGCCTGAAATTGATTTGTAGCGGCTAGTCCGGTCATGTTAAACATCCCTGACAAACAAGTGAACAGTTTTAGCTGCTACATGATTGTGTCTGCTTTTCCCCAGATTGTATTTTGTAACGGATGGTTTTGAAAATTTACTTAGGAAGGCTACTTTATTTAAAATGTAATAAAGTAAAAGCACAACCTTTGAAAAATACAAAATATACAAGGACACAGAAAAGCTACTCAGTTACAGGAGCATATATGTTAGTAGTGATGGGTTGTTCTAAGCTGTACATTGAGAAACGCGGTGTCATCCAATGAACCAATCAGACACGCGATGTCAACCAATGAACCAATCAGACACGCGATGTCAACCATTGAACCAATCAGACACGCGATGTCAACCATTGAACCAATCAGACACGCGGTGTCAACCAATGAACCAATCAGACACGCGATGTCAACCATTGAACCAATCAGACACGCGGTGTCAACCATTTGAACCAATCAGACACGCGATGTCAACCATTGAACCAATCAGACATAAGGTGTCCACCATTGAACCAATCAGACACGCGGTGTCAACCATTGAACCAATCAGACATGCGGTGTCCACCATTGAACCAATCAGACACGCGATGTCAACCATTGAACCAATCAGACATGCGGTGTCCACCATTGAACCAATCAGACATGCGGTGTCAACCATTGAACTAAAAATGTGTGAGGGAGTGCCGAGCTGTTAAAATATGTTCATTATGTCCTCAGTTGTATATTGTGTAATGTAATGCTATACTGTTCTGTACGGAGTGTGTTCATGCCACAAGAGGGCGCCAAAGTGCAGGCTATAGGACACGTTTGCGTTATTATATTTGTCCCAGTTGTTTTTGCCGTTGTTAATAAAACCAGTGTTAACTTGGCAGCTGTCTAACCGTGAGACTGATGTGTCTGCAGTAGCCAACACTTTCTTCAGTTCGGAGTAAAAGTGAATGTGTGTATATTTTCCAAAATAGCAAGCAAGCAAGTTTATTTATATAGCACAATTCATACATAGAAGCAATTCAATGTGTTTTACAGAGGAAAATAATAATAAAATGATAAAATACATGCTTTTATCAGAATAAAATAAAAAATAAAATACATGCATTTTATAACAATCTGTAATGCTGAAGTGACGGCATATGCAACCTAGGGCTCCCGTGTGGGAGAACGCTGGGCAGAGCCATCTACGAAAAAAAACCTGTTTACCACCAGGGTCGCTACATTACCCCCACCAAACGGGAGAGCGTGTCCTCACGCTTCACTTGTACAAAGTCCCTCACAGAGACACGCCTCTCCGATGGCCCTCGCTGCCAATCCCACACCAATGTCGCATCCGGCGGGGGGAATCGAACCAGTGCCCTACTTATTTATTCAAAAGGTCTTTAGAACCTGGCCAAGAAGGCTTTCTCTAGAACATCTAGGTCTTTTTGAGCTAACAGGTATTCCGAACCTGGCCTGTAAGTCTTTAGAACCTCCAGGTCTTTAAAACACGGCTCCAAAAAAATTTATACATTTTGGGCATGTCTAAGATCTTCTGGTAATTTATTCCAGTTGCATGCAGCGTAACTGCTGAATGCAGCTTCACCATATTTAGTTTTGACTCTGGGTCCACTAGCTGTCCTGAGTTCAGTGATCTGAGTGCCCTGCTTGGTTTATAATCCTCAAACATATCAGAAATGTATTCTAGCAAAACTTTAAAATCTATTCTGTAACTAACTGGAAGCCAGTGCAAAGATTTAAGAACTGGCGTGATGTGTTCTGTTCTCTTAGTTTTTGTTAACATTCTAGCAGCAGCATTCTGAATGAGCTGCACCTGTTTTACAGTCTTTTTGGGAAGTCCAGTTAAGAGCCCATTACAGTAGTCAACCCTACTGGAGATAAATGCATGGATAAGCCTCTCTTGGTCTTTTTTCGACACCAGGTCCTTGATTCTGGCTATATTTTTAAGATGATAGAACGTTGTTTTGGTGACCGTTTTGATATGACTGGTGAAAGTCTGATCTGAGTCTATCATTACACCTAGACTACACACTTGGTCCCTGGTTTTTAGGGCTCGAGAATCGAGTTCTTTCCTAATATTAGTTATCTTATTTTTGTTGCCAAACACAATAATCTCTTTTTTATTTTGGTTGTTGTATGTAGACAATTTTGGTTCATCCAGTCATTGATGTGCTCTATACATTGATACAATTAGTCAATAGAGCTGCAGTCAGATAGTCCTCACTACTGCCGTGACAACAACACCTCATCCTTCACCTCACTACTGCCGTGACAACAACACCTCATCCTACACCTCACTACTGCCGTGACAACAACACCTCATCCTACACCTCACTACTGCCGTGACAACAACACCTCATCCTACACCTCACTACTGCCGTGACAACAACACCTCATCCTACACCTCACTACTGCCGTGACAACAACACCTCATCCTACACCTCACTACTGCCGTGACAACAACACCTCCTCCTACACCTCACTACTGCCGGGACAACAACACCTCCTCCTACACCTCACTACTGCCGTGACAACATCTCCTCCTACACCTCACTACTGCCGGGACAACAACACCTCCTCCTACACCTCACTACTGATGGGACAACAACACCTAATCCCACACCTCACTACTGCCGTGACAACACCTCCACCTACACCTCACTACTGGCGTGACAACACCTCCTCGCCTACACCTCACTACTAACGTGACAACACCTCCATCTACACCTCACTACTAAAGTGACAGCACCTCCTTGCCTACACCTCACAACTGGTATGTAATATATTTATTGTTAGGAAACATTTTAAGCAGTGGCGGCTGGTGAAAAATATTCTCAGTGGGCCTGTGCCATACTTTTTTGTTTCTGTTACCATGGCAATACAATTTAACACGAACTGCAGGACAGCAGTGCTCAGTGAAATAGTCAGTATTTATTTAATACCAATATTAAAAAGTTGAGGCAGACTTACACAAAAACGTAAACACCTTATTGCACAAACACAAGCCTTTCATTTGCACATTTAGTTTGATCATGACATACTGTATGCTATATATATATATATATATATATATTTAAAGATAGCATACTGTATGTCATGATCAGCTAATTGTAACTAATTGTTAATGTGCTCCTGAACTGTAACAATTAATTGATACAAAACATACATACAGTAATATTCTCATGCCCACGCAATGCAAACTCAAAAGCCCCACAAAACTTGACACAATCGATAATTTGGGATAAAATGTCCCTGTTTTTATCCACCTCTTTATTATGTTTCCTAACCGAAATCCTGTGGCCGTCATCCAGCTGCATAGCAATGTTCACCTAATATGGTTATAGCTTTACAGAGTTATCCATGTGTACCCTGGTGTTCACCCTAATATGGCTATAGCTTTACAGAGTTATCCATGTGTACCCTGGTGTTCACCTAATATGGCTATAGCTTTACAGAGTTATCCATGTGTACCCTGGTGTTCACCTAATATGGTTATAGCTTTACAGAGTTATCCATGTGTAGTGTTTTAGAGTTTGACTGTTCCAGCAAACTTTTTCCTTTCTTTTAGAAGTGTATCGAAAATATTTCTGTTTTATTTTTTGGTGTTTCTGGGCACATTTTACTGTTTGTATACTTTACGGAATCAGAAAAATATAAGTTTTTGTTTTAAAATGCTTTATTAAGTTTATTAGTTTAGTGACGTCATTTCCACTGCCGGGTCCTCCAATCGTGTCTCGCTCAATGCGCTCAATGCTCAGAACAACTTTGGGCTTGAGCGAGACAGGTATGTTGTAAGTGAGCTCAGAAATAGAGTGTTTAAATGTAATATAATAAGTAAAAATGACGATCAATACCGGTGGATGGCATGTTTTAATGATGGATTGAGTCACTTAGTGTATTGGAATATTATTATTTTTATGTGGATTCCGAGTTTTATGTTAATTAGCCTTTAGTATGTTGGTTCAAATTGCCGCGTGCCGTTTTGAATGGCGGGTTTATAAGGTGGCACAGTTCATTAAATATCATTAATCCAGGGTGGATTACGCTTAAATAACAAAATGCAGTTACTTTTGTCGAAGTATATTGTCTTTATCTGTCTAATATTGTGTATTTGTACTTGTATTGAGGTAATGTAGAGCAGATGCAGTTATAGTATTAATGGGGGCAGGGTTTCACTTTTCTATTCTTTTTACACTCCTCACAGAGACAACAGAATTGAGAGTGTTGAGTGTATTAATCCCTGTCCTGTGTTTAATAAACTGCAGGTATGTAATGTTCAGAAAATACCACTATACGATCATTTGTCATTGTAATGTTCAGAAAATACCACTATACGATCATTTGTCATTGTAATGTTCAGAAAATACCACTATACGATCATTTGTCATTGTAATGTTTAAATATATACATCATTATATGTGTTTATTATATGTATATATTGACTTGATTGAATGAATATGTGTTGGAGATGTGTGATATGTAAGTTGTGATGTATGTTGTGAAAGAACAAACAAGAAGAGTGTTTTGTTGATGTTTCATTGAAATGCTCAGAACAACTTTGGGCTTGAGCGAGACAGAGACAACAGAATTGAGAGTGTTGAGTGTATTAATCCCTGTCCTGTGTTTAATAAACTGCAGACGTGACCCCCACAAGAGACCGGTGTCGGTGGTTCTTTTGTGGTGCCGGAAGAAATCCGCTACACATGTGTACCCTGGTGTTCACCCTAATATGGTTATAGCTTTACAGAGTTATCCAAGTGTGCCCTGGTGTTCACCCTAATATGGTTATAGCTTTACAGAGTTATCCATGTGTACCCTGGTGTTCACCTAATATGGTTATAGCTTTACAGAGTTATCCAAGTGTGCCCTGGTGTTCACCCTAATATGGTTATAGCTTTACAGAGTTATCCGTGTGTACCCTGGTGTTCACCTAATATGGCTATAGCTTTACAGAGTTATCCATGTGTGCCCTGGTGTTCACCCTAATATGGTTATAGCTTTACAGAGTTATCCATGTGTACCCTGGTGTTCACCCTAATATGGTTATAGCTTTACAGAGTTATCCATGTGTACCCTGGTGTTCACCTAATATGGTTATAGCTTTACAGAGTTATCCATGTGTACCCTGGTGTTCACCTAATATGGCTATAGCTTTACAGAGTTATCCATGTGTACCCTGGTGTTCACCTAATATGGCTATAGCTTTACAGAGTTATCCATGTGTGCCCTGGTGTTCACCCTAATATGGCTATAGCTTTACAGAGTTATCCATGTGTACCCTGGTGTTCACCTAATATGGTTATAGCTTTACAGAGTTATCCGTGTGTACCCTGGTGTTCACCTAATATGGTTATAGCTTTACAGAGTTATCCATGTGTGCCCTGGTGTTCACCCTAATATGGCTATAGCTTTACAGAGTTATCCATGTGTACCCTGGTGTTCACCCTAATATGGCTATAGCTTTACAGAGTTATCTGTGTGTACCCTGGTGTTCACCTAATATGGTTATAGCTTTACAGAGTTATCCATGTGTGCCCTGGTGTTCACCTAATATGGTTATAGCTTTACAGAGTTATCCAAGTGTGCCCTGGTGTTCACCTAATATGGCTATAGCTTTACAGAGTTATCCGTGTGTACCCTGGTGTTCACCTAATATGGTTATAGCTTTACAGAGTTATCCATGTGTACCCTGGTGTTCACCTAATATGGCTATAGCTTTACAGAGTTATCCATGTGTCCCTGGTGTTCACCCTAATATGGTTATAGCTTTACAGAGTTATCCATGTGTCCCCTGGTGTTCACCTAATATGGTTATAGCTTTACAGAGTTATCCATGTGTACCCTGGTGTTCACCTAATATGGCTATAGCTTTACAGAGTTATCCATGTGTGCCCTGGTGTTCACCCTAATATGGTTATAGCTTTACAGAGTTATCCATGTGTACCCTGGTGTTCACCTAATATGGTTATAGCTTTACAGAGTTATCCATGTGTACCCTGGTGTTCACCTAATATGGCTATAGCTTTACAGAGTTATCCATGTGTACCCTGGTGTTCACCCTAATATGGTTATAGCTTTACAGAGTTATCCATGTGTACCCTGGTGTTCACCCTAATATGGCTATAGCTTTACAGAGTTATCCGTGTGTACCCTGGTGTTCACCTAATATGGTTATAGCTTTACAGAGTTATCCATGTGTACCCTGGTGTTCACCTAATATGGTTATAGCTTTACAGAGTTATCCATGTGTACCCTGGTGTTCACCTAATATGGTTATAGCTTTACAGAGTTATCCATGTGTACCCTGGTGTTCACCTAATATGGCTATAGCTTTACAGAGTTATCCATGTGTGCCCTGGTGTTCACCCTAATATGGTTATAGCTTTACAGAGTTATCCATGTGTACCCTGGTGTTCACCCTAATATGGCTATAGCTTTACAGAGTTATCCGTGTGTACCCTGGTGTTCACCTAATATGGTTATAGCTTTACAGAGTTATCCATGTGTACCCTGGTGTTCACCTAATATGGTTATAGCTTTACAGAGTTATCCGTGTGTACCCTGGTGTTCACCTAATATGGTTATAGCTTTACAGAGTTATCCATGTGTACCCTGGTGTTCACCTAATATGGCTATAGCTTTACAGAGTTATCCATGTGTACCCTGGTGTTCACCTAATATGGTTATAGCTTTACAGAGTTATCCGTGTGTACCCTGGTGTTCACCTAATATGGCTATAGCTTTACAGAGTTATCCGTGTGTACCCTGGTGTTCACCTAATATGGCTATAGCTTTACAGAGTTATCCATGTGTACCCTGGTGTTCACCTAATATGGCTATAGCTTTACAGAGTTATCTGTGTGTACCCTGGTCTCATCTCTCATCTCATCTTCAACCGCTTATCCGGGGTCGGGTCGCGGGGGTAGCAGCTCTAGCAGGGGACCCCAAACTTCCCTTTCCCGGGCAACATTAGCCAGCTCTGACTGGGGAATCCCGAGGCGTTCCCAGGCCAGTGTGGAGATATAATCTCTCCACCTAGTCCTGGGTCTTCCCCGAGGTCTCCTCCCAGCTGGACGTGCCTGGAACACCTCTCTAGGGAGGCGCCCAGGTGGCATTCTTACAAGATGCCCGAACCACCTCAACTGGCTCCTTTCTATGCAAAGGAGCAGCGGCTCTACTCCGAGTTCCTCTCGGATGACTGAGCTTCTCACCCTATCCCTAAGGGAGAGGCCAGCCACCTTTCTGAGAAAACCCATTTCGGCCGCTTGTACCCGCGATCTCGTTCTTTCGGTCATGACCCAGCTTTCATGACCATAGGTGAGGGTAGGAACAAAGATTGACCGGTAGATCGAGAGCTTTGCCTTTCGGCTCAGCTCTCTTTTCGTCACAACGGTGCGGTGAAGCGAATGCAACACCGCCCCGCTGCTCCGATCCTCCGACCAAACTCCCGCTCCATTGTTCCCTCACTCGCGAACAGGACCCCGAGGTACTTGAACTCCTTCACTTGAAGTAAGGACTCATTCCCTACCCGGAGTAGGCACTCCACCGGTTTCCTGCTGAGAGTCATGGCCTCAGATTTAGAGGTGCTAACCCTCATCCCAGCCGCTTCACACTCGGCTGCGAACCGATCCAGTGAGTGCTGAAGGTCACCGACCGATGAGGCCATCAGGACCACATCATCCGCAAAAAGCAGTGATGTGACCATCAGCCCACCGAACGGGAACCCCTCCCCCCCATGACTACGCCTCGATATCCTGTCCATGAATATTACAAACAGGATTGGTGACAAAGCGCAGCCCTGGCGGAGGCCAACCCCCACCGGGAACGAATCCGACTTACTGCCGAGGACACGGACACAGCTCATGCTTTGAGCGTACAGAGATTGGATGGCCCTGAGAAGAGACCCCCTCACCCCATACTCCCGCAGCACCTCCCACAAAAGATCCCGGGGTACCCGGTCATACGCCTTCTCCAGATCCACAAAACACATGTAGACTGGATGGGCATACTCCCAGGCCCCCTCCAGGATCCTTGCGAGAGTAAAGAGCTGGTCCGTGGTTCCCGGCCAGGACGAAAACCGCATTGTTCCTCTTCAATCTGAGGTTCGACTATTGGCCGAACCCTCCTTTCCAGCACTTTGGAGTACACTTTACCAGGAGGCTGAGGAGTGTGATACCTCTGTAATTGGCACACACTCTCTGGTCCCCCTTTTAAAGAGGGGAACCACCACCCCGGTCTGCCACTCCTCTGGCACTGTCCCAGACTTCCATGCAATGTTGAAGAGGCGTGTCAACCAAGACAGCCCTTCCCCACCCAAAGCTTTTAGCATTTCTGGACGAATCTCATCAGTCCCTGGGGCTTTGCCACTGTGGAGTTGTTTGACTACCTCAGCGACTTCCCCCAGGGAAACTGACGATGACCCTCCATCAGCCTCCAGCTCTGCCTCTGTACTAGAGGGCGTGTAGGTCGGATTCAGGAGCTCCTCAAAATGCTCTTTCCAGCGCCCGATCACATCATCAGTTGAGGTCAACAGTGTCCCATCCTTACTGTACACAGCTTGGATGGTTCCCCGTTTTCCCCTTCTGAGGTGCCGAACGGTTTTCCAGAAGCATTTTGGTGCCGACCGAAAGTCCTTCTCCATAGCTTCTCCAAACTTCTCCCACACCCGCTGCTTTGCCTCTGACACGGCAGCGGCTGCAGCCCTTCGGGCCTGTCGGTACCCTGCAACTGCCTCCGGAGTCCCCAGGGCTAGCATATCCCTGAAGGCCTCCTTCTTCAGTCGGACAGCTTCCCTGACCACCGTGGTCCACCACGGTGTTCTAGGGTTACCACCCCTTGAGGCACCTAGGACCTTGAGACCACAGCTCACCGCCGCAGCTTCAGCAATAGAAGCTTTGAACATTGCCCACTCAGGTTCAATGCCCCCAACCTCCACAGGGATGCCTGAAAAGCTCCGCCGGAGGTGTGAGTTGAAGATCTTTCGGACAGGGGCCTCCTCCAGACGTTCCCAGTTCACCCGCACCACCCGTTTGGGCTTACCTGGTCTGTCCAAAGTCTTTCCCCACCCTCTGATCCAACTCACTACCAGATGGTGATCAGTTGACAGCTCTGCCCCTCTCTTCACCCGAGTGTCCAAAACATGCGGCCTTAGATCAGCCGATACGATCACAAAATCGATCATTGACCTTCGGCCTAGGGTGCTCTGGTACCATGTACACTTATGCGCCTCCTTATGTTCGAACATGGTGTTTGTTATAGACAATCCATGACTAGCACAGAAGTCCAATAACAAACGACCGCTCGGGTTTAGATCAGGGAGGCCGTTCCTCCCAATCACGCCTCTCCAGGTGTCTCCATCGTTGCCCACATGTGCGTTGAAGTCTCCCAGCAGAATGATGGAGTCCCCTACTGGAGCCCTATATAGGACTCCTTCAGGGTCTCCAAGAAGGCTGAATACTCCGAACTGCTGTTTGGTGCATAAGCACAAACAACAGTCAGAGTTTTCCCCCACCACCCTTAGGCGTAGGGAGGCAAACCTCTCATCCACCGGGGTAAACTCCAACACCGCCGTGCTCAGACGTGGGCTCGTGAGTATCCCCACACCAGCCCGCCGCCTCTCACCCTGGGCAACTCCAGAGAAGAACAGAGTCCAACCCCTATCCAGGGGTAAGGTTCCAGAGCCACGGTTGTGCGTAGAGGTAAGTCCCACCAGATCCAACTGGTATCGCTCCACCTCACGCACAAGTTCTGGCTCCTTCCCCCAGTGAGGTGACGTTCCACGTCCCCAAAGCAAGCTTCTGCCGCCCGGGTCTGATCCGTCGAGACCCCCCACCTTCACTGTCACCCATATGACAGCGCACCCGACCCCTGCGGTTGTTCCTGTGAGTGGTGGGCCCACAGGATGGAGAGGAGAGAGATGCCACGTATCTCGTTCGGGCTGTGCCCGGCCGGGCTCCGTGGCAAACCCGGCCACCAGACGCTCGCTTTCGAGCCCGCCGTCTGGGCCTGGCTCCAGACGAGGGCCCTGGGCTTCCTCCAGGCAGGGTCTCGCTCCTTTTCCCTCTATCTTTCATGGGGTCTTGGTGAACCATTCTTAGTCTGGCCCCTCGCCTGAGACCACTTTGCCTTGGGAAACCCTACCAGGAGCATGAAGCTCCAGACAACCCAGCCCTCAGGTTCATAGGGGCACACAAACCTCTCCACCACGTTAAGGTGATGATTCCCGGGGAGGGTACCCTGGTGTTCACCTAATATGGCTATAGTTTTACAGAGTTATCCATGTGTACCCTGGTGTTCACCTAATATGGCTATAGCTTTACAGAGTTATCTGTGTGTACCCTGGTGTTCACCTAATATGGCTATAGCTTTACAGAGTTATCCGTGTGTACCCTGGTGTTCACCCTAATATGGCTATAGCTTTACAGAGTTATCCGTGTGTACCCTGGTGTTCACCCTAATATGGATATAGCTTTACAGAGTTATCCATGTGTACCCTGGTGTTCACCTAATATGGTTATAGCTTTACAGAGTTATCCGTGTGTACCCTGGTGTTCACCTAAT